>OX422140.1:332795831-333995831 GCA_949129095.1 Volucella bombylans | reverse complement strand
AATAGCTGCAGTTTAGCTACTTGCCCGCTGAAGATATCGAGGGTGTCAAATGAAACAGAATGTCTAATGCCGCAGAGGGGGTAGACCGCAAGGCTCCGCTTGTGCATAGACATGCTGTTCTTTGGACTCTGCTTAATTTAATGCGGTTGACTGCATTTTCCAAGGCCGTCCACCAGACAACCACCCCGTAAGTAAGTATCGGTCTTATGACCGAGATGTATAGCCAGTGGGTTATGCGAGGTTGAAGGCCTTTTTGCAAGAGATTAAAGCCGTTGTAGCTTTATTGACTCTTTCTTGAATTGTAAGTTTCCAGTTTAGTTTCCTGTCAAAAATAAGACCAAGCTGTTTTGCTGTATCGGAAAAGACTAAACTGGCACCGTTTATTGAGGAAGGGTCTATAGTTGGAATTTTGTATTTCCTGGAAAAGAGGACAAGATCAGTTTTATGGGGGTTTATTCCCAATCCACAGCGATCTGCCCAGCGGGTTAATCTATTGAGATTTATTTAAGGGAGTTCTTTAATGGTATCGGGATGCTTACCTGAGACGGCTATAGCAACGTCATCTGCATAGGCAATCACCCTGCTACCCCCGCTTCCTGGTATATCAGTAGTTCATTAACTACTAAGATGCAGAGATGGGGAGAGAGGTCACCGTCTACCGGCGTACCTCTGATGACAAATCTTTTAGCAGAAGCACCACTTAGTTTGGAGTTGATTATCCTGCTATCTAGCATAAGTCTGATCAACTCCCCAAATGAGTCGTCTACCTGCAGAGTTGACAGCGCAGAAGTGATTGCGGATTTGTCTATGTCCAGGAAAGCAACTATTGTGTACTCTTTATATTGTAGGGATCGTTCGATGTGGTGAAAGAGTGCAGAGCCGTTTCCATAGACTTTCCTTTACAGTAGGCATGTTAAACCCTTGACAGAAGTCTTGGATCAATTTTAGTTCATATATGCATATCAATCAATTGTTCTAGAGTTTTCAGAAGGAAAGATGATAGACTTATAGGTCTGAGGTCCTTTGGGACTACATGAGAACATTTTCCGGCTTTGGGAATGAATACTACATTGACTTCTCTCCATGACAGTGGAATGTTTATCAGTTCTACAGTGCTCCTCATAATATTTTCTAGCACAGGCACAATAATATCTGAGGACCTCTGTAGTTCGGCAGGTATTATACCGTCCGGACCAGCAGACTTGTATGGTTTGAAGCTATGCAGCGCATAGAGCAGCTTGTCTCTTGTAATCAGACCATGAATTTTGGTCCCGGTTGCAGTAGGCCTGTTTGGGCTGCTACTGGCTGCGAGTTGGGAGCTATCTGGAAAGTGGGTGTCCAGTAGCAGGTTGAGTGATTCATCACTGCAGGTTGTCCAGGAGCCATCGGTTTTTTCAAACAGCTAGGCATTATAGGATTTGTAGAGAGGATTTTTCTTAGCCGGTATTCTTTTTATGAGTCCTAGTCAGTCACTTTTCTTGTGCTTTTTGCTACGTTAAAATGTTTTCTAAGCAGTCCCAATGCGGCTTTTTCTTGCCTCTAGGTTGAATAAGAGGGCAGGAAGCGGCCATAGCCAGAATAAATTCCTTGACTTTCATGTCAAGCTGTTTGGTGTTACGTGGGGGACTTGATAGTTTAGAGGATAGAGTTTCTGATAGTATTCCTCTGTATTTTGGCCAATCAGTTTTCCGGTAGTTGCCTTGGTTTCAGGACTGGTCTGGAGTCTATAAGTCGGCAAGTTCGATGCTCGCGGTAGAAGACCGCCCTACCTAAGTTAACAATATTATCGCTGGTGATTGATTGGGTATCTAGGTGTATATTTACCACTTCTGTATACTTGACCCAATTAGTCCTCCTAGGATTTCTTTGAAAACTACATACCCTGTTCTGAAAGTTCGCCTTGAAGCGTATCCATGGCTGATCCGACATTGACGCTTCGTCGACTACTCTCCATTCCCTTATTTCTAACCTTCCTGTATTTGTAGCAAAGATGATATCTATCACCTCCTACCTATTTTTCACCACAAAGGTGGGTGAATTCCCTCACCTCTTGGGTTGATATTACCACTTCCCCGTTATGTATGATGGGCGTTTGTGTCACAGCTCAGTACCAGCATCCAGTTTTTCTACCTTGCCAAGTCCTTTAGTTTCTCCGAGATCACTGCCTCGGAGTCGTAGGGGAGCTAGGCCGAGGTCAGACAGAGTGGTTTGTCACAGAGTGAGCTGTAATTATTCAAAAGAAATGCCACTATTTGGTTTTTGATAAGGATTTCCCGATCTTACTGTCTGCCTTATACTCGTAGAATAACGCGTAATTTTTCAGCCTAAGACCCTGCTTCTTGTTGTCCTTATTGATGATGCCTTCCCAAGTATCTCATACTTCCAACACGAAGCATCTGAGAAAGTCCACAGAAGGCTTATTCCCACAAGCTACAATCTTTCGTCCGCCTTCCCAACCAACGCCATCGAATTGAAGTTCCCCGTTTCCTGTGGTGGATAATTTCGTGGAACTTCTCCTCGACGTTTTTCCACTGGTCGATTGTTAGACGACTGGAAGGCTCCAGCTCGTTGATTAGGGCAACGAGAAGCTCATCTTTCGGGTCGCTTTGCTTACGACGCAATGTGAATGAAGTACCAGCCTTCACCTTTTTTGCATCGTTCGGCTCCAAGACGTCGCCGGCATTTTCTATTAGCCTAAGTTGCTTAAGTTGCCCTCATATTTTGCTATCTTACTTCTAGCATTAAGTAGCAAAACCCTTGCCCTTTGGTGTGCATTCTCCGCACTCTTAGCAGCGGTGATGGAGGCAGGCACAGCGGCTGAGCCACCTGTTTCCACTTTTTCCACCACCGCAGCCTTGCCATTATTTGTTTGCCTCTTCGAACACCACACTATCGCCAGCCAGTAGCTCCACTTCTTCCATTTCCCCTACCAAGAGGGAGATGGATGAAGTCGAGATTTCGTCTGTACTCTTCCTGAACGGGGGTGGTCTGTCTTGAATTTTGTTTGTTTTTTGTTTTTCCATTTTAAAAATTTAATCTGGTTCCCACGAGTAGGGCCGGAAATAAAAGGTCAGCCCTATCTGAAAATCTCCTCCGTAGACTATCTTACAACGTATCCTAATAAAGACTCCCAGCTGTATAGGAAAATGGGTCAAGAATCAAAAGACATTTCCTTATAAAGACAAGAGTGGACTGATCGAATATTTTGTCGTGAAGATGGTTCCATTGCAAAACAGGACTTAAAGGAATTCCACTTGTCCATTTACAATAGTAAGGATCCCTAAGCAAGAGCCTGACCCTCATACGAGTAACTTATAACGTAAACTAATTCGCTTCCAAAATTTCATAAAACGCCAAAAGGAAACGCATCTTGCGATGATTTAAATTGAAAGAATCAAACCTGAATTCTTCAGTTGTCGGTTTAAAGAACTGCACCCGCTGAGCGACAACAACTAAGACCAACTCTCTTCAGTTCGATCTTCTATGGTAGCATAATAGGTTAATTCGAATTTCCTAAGGACAAACCGAACTCCTACTACCCACTGAATACTCTGTTAGATAACTCATCCGTCTTGTTGCTGTCAATAATGCTTCTCTATTCAACTACCACAGATGCTTTGCTTCCATCTACTCTGCATGTTTGAATCCAATTTTCGAATCGAAAAAGACGAATAACCTCCTAACTCAATTGGAACTGGCGCTACATATGTGTCAAGCCTAAATCACCACCGCTGACGCGGGACTATCCGGCACTTACAGATACCTCCAGCAGGAAATATCCTTTTCAATGGAAAATTGGAATCAACTCTAGACTATAGCCAATCAGCCATTCAGCCCATCAAACGGATCAAGTAGTAATTGCCCCTAATAAGCTAGGAACACTGATGCACCGTTCCTACTGATCCGATGAGCGGCAATTTCTAGCCCTTAAGGTGATACTACAGAGGGCGGTCAATTGAAGGGGGCATAACGCTGTGTCTGCTTTCTGAGGAAGATTGACACTTTTTGTCGTTATGAAATGAAAAAGGCCAGCTTCCACTACCACCATCACCACCAGCGGCACCACCGTTGGCGACGATATAATTAGTTATCGACAACAACGACTGACTGACTGAGTGACTGAATGACTGTATGCGGTTTGCCATTGTCAGTCGATGTGATATGAATACTCGTACCTCACCTACCCCTCAGACACAACGACGGAAACAAATTTCTTTTTTTTTGTTGTTTTTAATTTTTGTATCTCCAATTTTGAATTACTGATCCGATCCGATTCGAGACCGATCCTTCTTTGGAAACCGACGAAACTGACGAGCGTTTTTCGAGCTGTCAATCATAAGTGTTGCGACTTTGTAAGTTGAATTGTGAGCTGTGAGATTGTGAGATTGTGAGATGTTTACGGGTTCTGTCGAATGTTGTTGTTTTGAAATAACTAGAGGACTATGAGCTCAAGCGATACCCGTACATATCCGTAACTTGTTATTACTTCGTTAATTTGCTGTCGTTTTAGTTCTTTTTTTTTTTTTTGTTAGTCTCTCTCAGTTCTTTATTCTCGAGGCGGACAACTTAACAAAGAAACGAATTAAACGAACAAAACAAAAGAGCGGCTCAAAGATACGAGTTTTGGGTTTTTCAATTTATTTCTTTTTTTTTGGGTTTTGTGTGCTGGCAATTATGACTGCAAGATGGTGAGATGAGTGATTATTTTTGGAAATTATCGTCGTTGCATTGTTCTTTAATTACACAAATTAGCGTATCATGTGAACGGTAATTGGTTTATATCAAAATTAGCTATTCAAAGTTCGATGTTACATTGTTTTGAATGATCACGGTTTTTTGGAGGTTTTGGGTTAAGCTCCGAACGGATGACGGTTTGTTGCTGTAAGTTTGTAAGATAAGTTTTCAACAATGACGTTCAATGACATTGCAGCTGACAGTTCGTCAGGGGATGCCAATACACTTTCTGTGCTTTTGAAATTGTTGGGCGGTTGCATGTCACCCACAACTGATAATTGATAGATATGCAGCTTCAAATAATGTCGAGCACAATAAGATCTTGGATAAATTGACACAAGCTCATCAGAGACTTTCTGATCGGATATGATCCCTGGAAAAAACCTTTTGCCTAGAGGAGTTGGCTACATATATACCAAACGTGGCCCATATTCAGTTGAACATTGGGCATATAAATAAAATAAAAAAAATCAGCAAGTCCCTTACAACGAATACTTATCCAGTAGAAACCTAAGCAAAGAACCAATTATAAGTTAATTTGACGACACTAGCAAACAAATTAAGGAGCGTACTTATAGTGTCTAGGGATTGAGTGTTAGAACCCTTTAAAAGCCCATGAAGGGGGCTCTTAAGATAGCAATTACGATAAACAAAAATGAAAATCCGAAATACCATATAACAAAATTAGAGAAAACAATAGACGAGAGTCATGTGAGCAGAGGTCAACTTAAAATCTGGATGAAGGGCATAATCCAGAAAACACCAGATCCATGATATTCACATATGGTAAGTCAACCTAGGAAGGAATTTCATCCGTTAGAATTGGATTACCTGGCAGTGGCTCCGATAGGACCGTGTAGTGTCCGAAACTACTGCTCTTGGGTAATTTACGCCTGAAAAACATAAATGTTGTACCCTGCCTTAATCAGGTCAATTATCACTTATGATTGTCTCGTGTGGTTCGAAACTTGATGACTTAGTAAAATAGTTCGTGTACTTAGCCCTCAACAATGAACAAAATATTTGAGGTTCTTCTTTAACGTGAGGTGTTCCTATGGATCTATCCCTTCGGGTAGAAATTAGAAAATCTTCGGGCGGAACCTTTACCATCTATTCATTCTTTAATTCTAGCCATCTCAGGCAGCCGATAAGACCTTTTCTTATCAGGTCGATGACGCTGTGCAGCACTGTGCTATCTTCTCCTCCAAAGTCCGTCTATGCAAACGGTTTCCACATCGCAACACGCATTTTGGGTCTTGCCTATCCCAAGATCAATCAACCGTCATTCAGATTGATAGCCACTGCTTTAGCATTCTGAATGTCCGACTTTTCCAAAAGAGCCAACATCGACTGGAATCCGTACCTTATTCCAGTCAGCGTGCCAACGTCGATATCACAGGTACAACGAAGTCAAATAAGGCCACCTAGGTTCGACGTTGAAAGGTTGAAAATGCAGGGGTCACTGGATGCTTTCCCGGTCACGTTTACCTCATGCTCTCCCAAAATCCCAGCCCCCCTCTACAAACCATAGAACAACAATGAGAATTTTGTCAACGAGCTATTAGAGGACAACTGCACAACTAGTAGTAGAACGGCAGTCGGTGCTGAAAATATGGAAAGACTACTTCTGCAGACCGTATAACGGTGTTTTTTTCTTACCGGTAAAATGCTCGCACAGAGCGCGGGCGAAGGAAACTTAGGGAGGAAGAAAAAATAGGTACCGACTTACGTTGGTTTTAAATGTTTGGAGGTTATAATGACTAGGAAATAAAGAACTCAGGAGAGCATTCCTTAAGCGAGTTGTATGGCTTAGGAAAGAACCACTGAAGAGCATTCATAGTCAGACGGGTGTTACGGTTGAAGGTTTGAAGGGACGGGATTTTGCTTGCAATTTTGGTGAAGCACCAGTGGTGAAAGTAGCTATAAAACAAGGTGAGGCAAGAGACTGTGTCAGTTGACTGTGTAATATTAATGGAAAGAGAATGGAAAGTTTTTCGAATTTGACGATGCAATTGTCATTCAAGGACAAATAAAATAAATTTGGCTTTAACGACAGCAGACAGCATTGTGTTTTGGAAGCATTGAATTCCACTCTTTTGATGGTTCCTCAATTAGGTATGTTGTTAATATCGGAATTTAATGAGCTTAACATATGGCGGCGCTTCCGTTCTACAGTCGCAGGGACGAGAGTTTAGGGACGAACATGAAAATCAGAGAGTACTGTTGTCAGGAAAGGAATATATTGGATTAGAACTAGCAAGCAATTGATGAAAATTAAAAAGAATGTCGGAGACAGAACATAGCCCTACGGCATACCCGCATTAATTTTGTGAATATCAGACTTGAAAACATCTAAGAAAACTTGAATTGAACTTTCCGAAAGGTAGTTTCTAATACATTGAAGAGGAGAATCGTCGATCCCAAATACACATATTTTCGACAAAAGAGACTGATGCCAAACTCTGTCAAATGTCTTAGAAATATCACGTCTAACTATCTTGCTTTCACCATATTGATGTATGCTTTGCTTTCACTTGTCGGTGAGACATCAAAAATCAAACCACCAGTGGACCTGTTGCTACGAAAACCGTACGAAAACGAGATATTTCATGATTTGACGATTTATCAGTGTTTGCATGACCTTGAAAAGAAGGGACGTAAGTGCAGTGGACCTGTAAGAGGACTTGGTTTGCCAGCGTGGAAGAACACCGCTTCAGAAGAAGGGTAGATATGCCATCTGGACCAGCGGATTTGTGTATATTGAGATCTTTAAGTCCTTCTACAACTGGTCAGAGGAAAACATGTCCGAAGTATGGAATCTTAAGATCGCTTGTTCGACCCAGAATAAAAGGAGAAATCATTCATGAACAACCTGGTGGGTCCATATCAGTGTGGCTTCAGACCAGGAAAGTTCACCATCGGTAGATCTTGGAAAAGATCCTATTCATCACGTTGTGTAGGATGACTATAGAGAATCCCTCCTTTCCATAAGGTGGTAATGAACTAAGTCCTGGAGTAGGTATATTTGGCTATGGAACATAATACGAAAAAGACTAATAAGGTTGGTGGACTATACTTTTGAAGAATTCGAGGAACCTGTCTCCCCGGACTAGATAGACACATCTGATTTGTAATAATAACACGCAGATTACAACTAAATGTCAACGATTGTGAGATTCTGTCCATTTAGTCGATGTTGTGTTGTGTGTCCCTTACGTTAATATCAGCCTCATACGCTAGGAGATGTACATACTTTTGAAAGATTGTGCCCCCTGCGCTCGCTTGTGAGTTCCGCACACTTCTTTTAATAGTGATGGAAAGAAGTCACATGAGAGTGCGTCTCGTTGTCTAAAACTTCTTTTTTGACATCAATGGTCTCGGTTAAGTTGTTATCGACCTTGACAGAGCGCTCCCTACTCCGTCAAAGTCGTTTTGCACAAACGAGCACGTTTGTCAGCGATGCCAAAACTAAACATAGCTCTATATGTATCGTCTCTATGAATGCTGTCATATGCGTCCTTAAAATCGATGAAAAGATAGTGAGTATCGCTTTGGACTTCTTGAGTTCTTTTCCAGGATTATGTTGATTGTGGACTCTGCTGGACTGAAACCGCATATATAGGGGTACATTAAGTTGTTGTCGAAGGTTTTAGTTTCAGACGTCGACACAATATGGCAGATAAGATCCTATTAGCGATGTCGAGAAGACTTATGCCTCTATAGTTAGGGCAGTCGAGGGGGTTTAGTTTTTAGTGGATTGGGTACACAGGGCTGAGATTCCATTCATCAGACATACACAGTTCTAACCAGATCTGAGAAATGAGTTGGTGTAGTCATTTCGAGATATTTTGAGTACCTCTGCTGGTAAGCCGTGAGGTCCAGCTGCTCTGTTCGATTTTGGTTTAGATATTGCTATCCTTATTTCCTTCTGGTCAGGTAGACGGAAGTTTTGGTTATTATCGTCTGCTTGTTGGTCTCAACACCGACTGTGACTCTATTACAAGGTTTTCTTCTTCATTTCTACAGGCTTCAGTACGTGTCTTCTAGCCTTGACACATTCTGTTTACTTGACGTTGAAAGTTCCGTACGTCATTCATGGAATCCAAACTCTCAACAGTTTCTATAGCGCGCTTCTTGGGCTGGTTTTTCTTCTTCTAGAGAAGCCGATATTCTTAAAGTCTCTTCTGCTCTTAGAGCTCCCGAGTGGCTCTCGTCTTTCGTCGCAACGCCACTTTGTAGGCTTCGTGTTTAGCTGCATGTGCAGGGATTTCTTGGTGGTGGTCGGTGACATCTGTGTGATAGTAGTCAAGGGCTTTTGTCCTTTAAACGTTTGCAAGGGTCATCAACAGTGAATCGGTTTTATCCGTGGGAATTAGTAGGTTTGTCACATAATTGTAATTTCTTCCGTATTGGGTTGTTAGCTCTATGAAGGCATTGGCCATTATTATGCTGCTGGTCGAGCATGCCCTTGCTATTTTAGCCTGCATAAGTAAGGGTTTAATCATGATATTACCGGGACCAACGCTAGAAGGTATTGGCTGGCGCAAAGGTTATAGGACAGTCAACAATTTGCTAGCCAAAGCAAAGAAAGAAGTTTCTTAGAACCCGAACCTGCGTAACGACTCTCCGCGTACCTGGTAATTGCTACTATTGACTGTTTGATCTCATGTGACGATATCTGAATCTGCAAGATGCTGGGAAACTAAACGATTGCTTTTCGTAGCCCTTGTTGCTCGCAAATAACGCCCCAAAAATCCTCCATTAATTTTCCCATATTTTCTCTTCCCGTCATGCTCTGGATCCTTTGGATCCAGTTCCCTCTTTCTACCTACCGCTCTAGAGATGACCACATAGATAGCCCGGATAAGGCCAGGCGGATGGCTTGGAGACTCTGGCGGACGGACGGGGCACAACGCTTTCTCTAACCATCTATGTAAATTGTAGGTGTGCTAGGCATAAATGGCACAACGTCCTGAGACGCCTTTTGTGAGAATGATGACTATCTCTGTGAATGTCTGGCCTACATCCGCATCAAGCTACTCGGCGCTATTGTTGTGGTTGCTGCTACTGTAAGGAATTCCGGTAAAAGTAACATAGAAGGAGTAAAATGGATTATTTCTTTGTCTGAGTGCTCTGTTCCGCTAATCTTACGGTTTTTTGAAACTGCTCTTAACCCGATATTCTGAGACAAGAAATGTTTTTTTCTGTTGATCACATATCATGTACTAGGCCAACATTTCTGTACCAATGTGGGTCGGTCTGAGTCAAAGAATCGTTGAAAGAACTACAATACTTCAAAATGATGTATGTATCTACGAGTATAATACATATGTATACGAGTAGCTCAACATTGCACTATTTTCAAAATGTTATAAGATCCGAAATTACAAGTCCCATGAGTAGGTGCTAATTCAGCACATTTGCCAGAAATTTAAAGATCAAGATATTCCATGATTTTGTACTGCCATCGCCGACGGGTGTATGTTTAACACCGCATACACCAGATACCTGTATGTATGTGCATCGATTTATGACACTCTATCAACCATGTGTTAGGTGGGACAGCGCGTTTACCTTTATAGAATACAAGTAACATTCACCGACATTACCTTTAGAGCATATGCGAGAACAAGTATGTGCATTGTACATACGCGTACAACTACATTCGTATCAATGCTCTCTAAATCAATTACATGTAACCCGACGGGGGGTAGTTTTCTTGCTCCCTTACAAATACCCTTAGTCCACATCCTTAAGCACAGATGGCGAGAATTCCTAAGCAGATCAATTGCCAGGACATGGACAGCTTTTGCAATTAATATCAATCAATATATAGACTGCTGGTCTAGTACACACATCACCAGCAGGGGCGACACCAAATCTTCATCACAGAATCTGCAGGATGCGACAAATAGTCCGGTGGAAAGGATCCAAGTACTCCAGCTCTATATTTCAAAAAGGGAAAAACCGCCAAAGGAAAAACACTCTGCTGTTCTACTGGGGAAGGGAAGAAAGATGAATGCGCGCCAAAAAAAAAACAAAAAAAAAAACGAAGATGCAACCACCATCGGAACGCGTTTCTTAAAACGTAAACTACATCCTTGTACGAGTATCTCAGTGCGCGCGTTATACGAATATATGTAGGTATGTGAGGTTCCAAGACATGACACGTCGTTGCATAGCCACATGTAGTCAACCCAAGAGAAGGTTCTACCCGGGATAAACTTGTTTTCTGCTAATTTACAGGACAGCTAAAACATGGCCGGAATCCTTACGGCTTATTTAGTGACTTGTTTTGGTGTAGCCGAGGAGATGCCCCAACGTTGCTTTGAAAATGTTTGTCATATGACCTGGTTGGTTAACCCACACTTCCTATCCACCTATGGTTGAGTTTGTGAGGAGACGAGTGGAGAAACTGCTCTTGGTTATCGGGTTATATCGTGCGAAAAGCGTTGAAATCAACGCGCACATGGGGTCTTGGCGCCAAACCAATTTTTTATATTTTTTTTTTCATATTTTCGTCTGTGATATGTGTAGAGAGGTTTGAGTTTGCATTTTTCAAGTTAATGAGTCGCAAACTCTGAGACTGAGAGGCACGTCATTGACTTTGTTGTTTAACGCTTTACCATGCAGATGACTCAAATGTTAATGACGAATATAGCCACCAAGCCATTGATATCAGAGCTTGCCCAGATAATTCGATTTTGGTTGAATTGAGATTGACCGATTACCGGCAGGAATCACATATTTCTCATCTGTTGAAGTGCATTTGTTACAGAAAAACAAAAGGATGATTCCCAAACCTTTATGTCTTCCAGCGTTTCTATTAATTATTGTCTAAAGTGTTGGCACTGCATTATGACATTTCTATCATCGTCTGCATTGACTACCAAGTTATCAAATTTACGAATGAGGTGCTAATTGATTGGTATATTTTTGTGAACTACTGATGAGAGTCTATCAAGCTTGACTAAGCTTGGTATTAGTACCTTCCTATCAGAGTGGCCAGGTTCGAACCTGGAAGGGAAAACTTAAGGTAAGGCGTAAGCTTATATAGTTATTGTTGACTTCTTCTGTTGTAATATGCATTTCAGAAGCAAGCGATAACAAGAAGCCATACGGTGGCCGCTAGCAATAAATGTAAATAAAGTCTACGGTGCCTTTGAACTCCCAAAAAGCCTCGGGTGAGATAAATTTCACACTTGACGTGACATTCACAACGATGTAGGTATATGCATAATAAATACTTGGAGTTCCAAAGATCAATTAGAGACACTGTCTCTCTACAGAGTTGATGTAACTGTTATCTACGAAAAGGTATGGAATAGACCGAACAGGGTATGTTTGCGGAACATGCAGCACTTTTTGACATGCGACTTAAGGATAAAGTCATCTGCCTTAGACATATAAGCTGCTTATGACAATCACAGTCAAGGTTTAACTCACCAATGTAATCTTTATGCGCGCACAAGTCTCTATGAAGGCGAAAGACGAAACTATAAATTAAAACCACTAGAAACTTCTAGAGAAGGTCCATGAACAGTGTCCCAAGTACGTAGAAATCATACTTGATGACTTTAATGCCACAATAGGGAAGCAGGACTACTTTCTACTTTCGTGATAATGTACTCTCTGCATAAAACCATATCTGGAAAAGGGGCTTAGGCTGCGCAAGTTGACATCATCGTCGAAGCAACCTTATCTTTCCGGATGAATTGTATTGTATCCCGGTCATCCTAGTCTTCTGATGAAAACAAGACTATACATACAGATACATTGATCACATCTCGAGCATGTGATCAAGCAAATGATACCCAAACTAAGAATGAAGATATTAACTGCAGTAAAGGGCCTGAAATATAAAGAGGGAAGGTTGCCATAATGGAAGGCTACAATGTGGTATAAGCAGAGGAAAGCCGATCGAAAAATGTTACAGTTAAAATAAGGTTCAACAATTTCACCAGTAGGTAGACAGATCGGGATCGGGCAACAAAATCCGAAAGGAAGCCTGCAAGAATTAGATTTGTTGCTCAGAATTTGAAGAACCATTTCTACAGACTATTAAACGGAAAAGATAATGCACTTTTTAATTCAGGCGGAAACCACGAAAACAATTCTCCACCCATTCAAAACGGAGTGAGAGTACCAAATTCAAGCTACGAGTAAGATCTAGCAAATCTGCAGAGGTCTTTTCATAAAAAAATTATCAGTTGCTGGTGGATGCACCTCATCCCCTCTGCGCATTACCCAAATTAATGGAATTTTAGCATCGCCGATGGGTGTATATTTAACAAATACCTGTATGTAAAAGGTTTTCCAATAGGGACTTGACAACTTTGAATTTAATTTCAAACTAATCATCAAACTGTCACTGTCAATTTATTCAGTAAACTCAACATTTTCATCATTGTAAAGTACACGAACGAGCAACGTCTGCAAATTATAAAAACTCTACCGAAATTCGGAGTCGGTGACTGCAACTTTGAGAGCGTTAACCCCAATTTTCGGTCGTAATTCTCGCCCTAGTAGACCGGCAATAACAAGTTTAGTGCAAAAATTTCAGTCTGTAGAGCTCGGCTGTCGCTCTAAAAGCCACTTTGCTTTTCTCTCTACCGCGCGAATTCTGTCCGAGAACAGTACACGCTTAGTAGGGAGCTAAGCAAAGGTAAAACGTTTAAAATGAAACGTAAACAAAAGAATGTTTTTTTTTTTTAAATTTATAATTTATTGTAAATTTCAAAATTATTAAATATAACAAAAATTATCCTCAAGCCGCAAGTGTGGTATTTTTCCGTGGACGCTCGTAGAACTTCGCAAGGCGAAATGCCAAGCTTGAGTGCCTGTCCATTGCTTGGGCGGCTCCTTTTATACTCTCCACTTCATCGTGGGGATGTTCCGTTAATGCTGTTTACAACTATGAGTTGCATTTAAGGGTTGCCATACCACCCAAAATAATATAAATTACTTTTTCAATTAACATAATAATTTTTGTTGGTTTTACAATGTTTTTGTTTTTTATAAATTTATATGTACAAGTATAAGAATCACAAGTCTACTTACATATTCGTTGTGTGATGTTGCCGTGTCAGTGAGACAACGGGTTGGTCGAAGTATTGAAAATATCGCTGCCGTTCAGGCGTCCGTAGCAAACGATCCAAATCAGTCAATTCCACGGCGTTCTCAAGAATTGGGCATCGCTTAGACCACATTATAGCGTATTTTGCGTAAGGGTCTTGGTTTATACCCATACAAGATCAAGCTGACTCAAGAATGGACCATTTGAAGGGACGTACGTTCTACGATTGGGTTCTGGAGAAAATGCGCCAAGATGATGAATTTCATCGCAAAATCATCTTCAGTGACGAAGCGCATTTTTGGCTCAATGGGTTCGTCAATAAGCAAAATATACGTTATTGGTCGGGTGAAAATCCACATGTGTTTTATGAATCACCACTTCATCCACAAAAAATAACTGTTTGGTGCGGTTTGCATGCCGGCGGCGTTATTGGGTCTTATTTTTTCGTCCACGATAACGATCGTCACGTTACTGTGAATGGTCAGCGTTATTGCGCCATGATCACCGATTATTTTTGGCCTGAATTGGAAGATATGGACTTGGACGATATGTGGTTTCAACAGGATGATGCGACAAGCCACACAGCACACGCTACAATCGATTTATTGAAGAGTAAGTATAGTGAGGGTGTTATCTCAAGAAATGGGCCAGTCGATTGGCCGCCTAGTTCGTGCGATTTAATGCCGCTTGACCATTTTCTGTGGGGCTACGTTAAGTCATTGGTTTATGCCAACACGCCGATGACGTTGGAAGAGCTCAGAGCTAACATTGAACGCGAAATAGCGGCCGTTTTGGCCGAAATGTGTGTCCGAGTCGTTGAAAATTGGGTCCAACGAATTGACCGCTGCAAACGTTCCCGCGGTGGCCATATGATCGAAGTCTAGTTCCATTCATAAATATTTTGTTTGTACTTCAAGCCGATAATCAAGTTTTTGAAATATCTTAAATGGTTTGCGTTTTATTTAAAAAAAAATTTGTCAAGTCCTTATTGCAAAACCCTATATATATGTGCATGCAGAAATAGAATATGGAACACCCTGAATTGCGATAATTGCAAGGGCATCGTGCAGGATACTCGCACAACTTCATTAAAAACGTGCTTGAAAGAATTGTGCGCAACACAGAAGCCGGAGGCAAAGCATTTCTAAAACTTCTGTATAACTTCTCGCATATGCAAATGACAATGAGGTAATCGGGAGCATTTAACAGGCATAAAATTAAATTTAATTGGAAGCCGAATATCTAACAATGCGTTAGCAAAGCCTTGATGGCTTTATTCACATGTAGGAAAACCATTGGCAAACCATGTCGCCAGCCCTAAGACTTACTCTCACCGCTGTTTCAAATATATTTTGCACTTCCCTCCTCTGGTTATATGTATTTATGTAAATGCGAAGCAGGCGGCGGTTTGCACTTTGAGTCGCCTAGAAGCTGTCTATTAGTGGGCACTCATCCATCTTTAAATGAAAAAAGTATAATGGCCAAAATATTGAAAATATCCTTCCTCAATATGTCGGTGTGCTATGATCTCAAACAGAGAAGACTGAACAGAAATTATTTTTCCAAGGACTGAATCCATCCATATGTACACTGAAAACACAAAAACTTTCACTTTTGTGAAAATTCCGGGGGGCAATTTTGGAAATCGGTGAGGCGTCTTATTCTACAATTGATATCTGCATTTGCGTTGATAGCGAGAGAAGCTGTTAAATCTCTGAACTAGGTCATAATAACATCAAAGGTAGTTAACTACTGTCTGCTTTCTCAGAACGAAATAGCCAGAAAGTTTATAATCCACATTTTCTGGGTGCCTAGACATCAAGACATTCGAGAAAACTATGAAGCTGATGAACTTCCCAAAAGTGATACAGCCGTAGAAATCCTTTAAATCCTTTAGGATATAGGAATAGGAATCCCACTTACTACGTGTTAATTCATACTTGATGTGGTAGATGAGACCAATTAAAAGTCTTCCGAAGGCACAACCTGCTTGATTTATCCTAAGCTGGAACTGGGACGTACAAAAAGTCTATTTTCTATAAAATATTTCAGCATCTTACTGGGCATCAACTTAGGCCAGTGTCTAGTAAGTCGGCACATCAATTGACTTGGCCTTTTCGGTATGAGTAAAGAGGAAGAGGGCTCTGTTTGAACAAAAAACTCATTTAGATGATTTCTTATTTGAATTAAAGATTTGTGCAAAGTTACGGTCATCCGACTCCTCCGTTTTGCTGAAGGTTCAAGTGGTTCGACTTCTAAGTAATACTGATAGTTTCAAATTTGCGAAACCTTCTGCTATCCGCGTTTTAAATGTCAGGACGTTCAGATCCTGTAGTATTACAAAGCCCCTTTCTAACATAAGGCAAACTGCACAAATTATAAACAGCATTGACATCTTGAGCATGAAAATTAAGTTTTTGGACAACCGCTGTTTCTATAAGCTATGAAGATAATTAAGTAGCTAAACCTTATTTGTATAAACGCAGATAAGATGGATGAACACCTTCCAGAACGGAACAAAACTTTCTAGGCTGTTTTTGAGCGAAGGAATCTCCGTAAGATCTTCAGTCCCGTCTACGTTGTCGGAAAGTGAAAGCCGCGCAATTAAAATCTATACAAATCTGACCAAATAATTGCAATAACGGCGGCTTATACAAGGTGGTGCAAAAGTTGTCACCCGATGTTCTTTGGCTGTATTTTCTTTATGAATGAAAAATGTTGGTTCTGCTTTTGGATCATAGTATTATGATTTCTTAAATAATACCGACTAAGTGGCCGCTTCCAGAGCTGATGACCATTCGGGCTCGATTTATGGCATTTTCCATCACTCTTGCCAGAACTTCCGGCGATAGGTCCTCGAATTCTTGACGGATATTCTCTTTGAGGGCTTCAAGAGTCTGAGGCTTGTTGACATAGACACGTGACTTCAAAAAATCCCACAAAAAGAAGTCTGGAACGGTTAAATTAGGCGACCTTGCCGACCAGTGCAAATCGCCAAAGCGAGATATGGGGCAACCCGGAAATACAGCCCTCAGAATTTCGGTTGTGGCTCGTGTAGTATACGCTTTTGCTCCATCCTGTTGGAACCACATATTCTCCAGTCCCAACTCATCCAATTCGAAAACATAAGGTCCGATGACACCATGCAGTATTTTTGAGCTGGTGTAATGGATCTTCGTGGGTTATATGCATATTTTCGGTGCCCCAGAGGCGATAATTTTACTTATTCACATATCCACAAATTTGAAAAGTTGTTTCTCTCGTGGTCGTGATTCAGGATGGCTTGAGCCTAGATTACACGAGCTTCGCAGTCAACAGCTAACAGCTGATGCAAGCTAATGCAAGGGCACATCTCACAGCCTTTCACCAAAATGCTCTGTATAGACCGCTCATAGGCCCAATTTCGTGACACGTCGTCCGGTTGATACTTTGGGGTCCTCTGCGACATCTTCAACCACAGCTGCGATATTCTCAGCAGAACGGCTGCTCCGGGGCCGGCGGGACCTGGCAGCATCTCGCGTTGTCGCATACTCTTCTAGGCGAGCGGTTGAACTTCGTAGTATTTGCCCAGTTGGTGTCGTACGATGGGGAAATCGGCGCCGAAATTTACGCTGCGCCAACACTATCGACGAATTATTCCGCAAAAAATCGTAACAATTATTCCGCGTTCTTTAGGAGTATACGAGTAGCTATTCATGTCTTGTTGACGTGTATTTTGTATCTGTTTACTTCACAAATGTCAAAGTAGAATTCGCATTTGCCTCCATTTGCAAAAATTATAGCATCTTTCGGTAGGGTGATTTCCATTGAGAAAACGAGGTAATGTAAGACTTTATCCATGGTCTTTGGGCAAGCGATCTGAAGGACTGAGAGCTTGTCTTATTGTGCAGAATACAGTCTCAGCACATAAACTTGTTAAAATCTGCAACCAAACAATCCAAAAGGAACGCACAAGAGAATATCAGCTGGAATGTATTATCGAAGGTTTCCATTTAAGGGCTACAGATACATCGAATTTTACATCGGATGCAAAGTTTCGCCCTAGGAGGAGGAGTTGGAAAAAATTTGATTTGGTAAATCTGTAAAAGCACCGCATAAACTTAAAATAAGACAGAAAGTAAATGAAGTTGTTCGGAATCTAAACGGTGATTTCATCAAATATTTTAAACTGATGTCTCCTGGCAGATAAAACTCCTGTTGATCGCCAGTTCTACGTTATGATGCAGATCTGCAGGGGCTACGTAGGAAACCAGAAAACTTTCAAATAGTACTAGGGTTTCCGAGGTTTATAGGGACTTTTGCTAAAAGATCAAAATATTTGGTGACGCTTGCAGGGTGGTCAGAATCTTCAAAAAGGAGAAGTCAGCCTTTTGCAAATACTCCAACCCACACACTGAGTCAAAGGCAGAGGCTCTCAGTTTTGTGCTCGAAACTCGTAACCGGATCAAAGTCGATATACAGCCAGCTCCGTGACCAGAACTACAAGTGAGTTAAATCCGACGTAGAAGTTATCCGGCAACGGTTGGATTCTAAAATCAAATCGCTTTCCTCAATGGCACAATCGTATTTTTAAAGGGTGATTTTTTTGCTGTTTGGTTTTTCAGTTTGACAGCTCACGAGTGGTTCGTGACATGTGTCAAAGTTTACAAATTATTGAATTTTATTACCAAAATTTGTGATCTGTGAAAAATGTTTTTCGCGCATTTCGACCATTTTACGCTCTTCATAATCAACCTACTGAACAAGCAATTCAAGCCATAGTGACCAAATCTC
Source organism: Volucella bombylans (assembly GCA_949129095.1). Classification (NCBI taxonomy): domain Eukaryota; kingdom Metazoa; phylum Arthropoda; class Insecta; order Diptera; family Syrphidae; genus Volucella; species Volucella bombylans. The sequence goes on along the minus strand of OX422140.1, from coordinate 333,977,248 downwards.
GCATTAATTTCACGCTATTGGACATTAAGTCACCTACCCGTATGCGTAGAATGCGTACAGAGGAGAATATTGCTGCTGTATCCGCCAGTGTTAATGAATACCGTGATTTGTCCATTTGTCGCCGTTCGCACCAATTGGGATTGTGTTACTCGACTAAGTGGAAGATTTTACGCAAAGACCTTGGTCTAAAACCTTATAAAATACAGCTCGTGCAAGAACGACGGTGAGTGAACTTAGAAAAGCTGGAGGAAGATTCGCTTTGTTATCGAAAAATTGTCTTCAGCGACGAAGCTCATTTCTGGTTGTATGGGTATGTTAATAAACAAAACTGCCATATTTGGTCCGATGAGCAACCTCAGGCAATACAAGAGCTACCAATGCACCCGGAAAAATGCGGTTTGGTGCGGTTTATGGTCCGGCGGAATCATTGGTCCGTATTTTTCAAAGATGACCGTGAGAACAACGATTTCGAACTTTTTTTTTGCTCTAAATGTATGAGCTGAGCCTGGTCGGCATGTGGTTAGAGCAAGACGGCGCTACACGCCACACAGCATGCAAATCGATGGACCAATTGAGAAAGGAGTTCGGTGAGCAATTTATATCACGTTTTGGACCGATGAATTGGCCGGCTAGATCATGCGATTTGACGATTTATACTATTTTTTGTGGGGATACGTCAAACTGCTCGTCTATGCCAATAAACCAGGGTCAATTGCAGCTTTAGAAGACTACATTACATAGAAGGAACACTGCACAAGGACTATTAGCTGGGTATCTTCATTAGTAGTGAGAGCGCTTTCGAAAACGCAACTTTTGATGGCAGCGCGGCATATACGAATCAGCAGTTTTGTTGCTAACAACAATTCTGTTGAATAGCGCAGGCAGCTCTATATTTGATCGCCTATTCGTGCGCTAGAAATTAGTTCCAGTCAGTCCTCTCAAAATTCTGGTTGATCTCTTTAGGAGAAGATTGACTCATCTAGTTGTTAAATTTAGGTTACGTATCCGGTAGCGGCGCATGTCTGTTACGCGAGCCTCTCTACAATAAGTTTTTGAAGTTCAAACTTAAACAGGTCGTATCACATCAGTGCCATTACCTTGAATATACTTCTCCACCGAATACATTCTCGCGGATCATATCGCATGCATTTCCTGCTTAAGCAATCTGCTCATGGGAATCATGCGAGAACGCGACAGTTAAACTACGAGTAGTAAACGAATAAAATCTGAAAGTAATTTTAAGATTGAAGAATAAAATTGTAAGTTAGTTGATAAGTGTCAGCCAGAGTATGAAGTAGGCTTGAAAAGCCTTAGAAGTTAGATGACCATTTGCATCCCCAAAGAAGCAAAGTATCTGCGTGCCATTCTGGATAGCAAATCCTTTGGGCCTGTTGTGTCCAATGTGCGTTTGACTTTCTGACAGTGTTTGGGAGCTTTTGGCATGTCATGGGGCTTATAACTAAGAAACGGTGGTCTGGATTTATACGCCTCTGATAAGACCAATTATAAATATCTTGCAGAACAAGCTTTCACACTGTTGCTTTTACCTGACTATAGCTAGGGTTTTATTTCGGCTGTATGGGAGCTTTCGCCAGGATGCAAAATGATATTCATATCATGATATTCAAGCCATCTTTCGTTTATAACTAGACTTTCCATTGGAGCAGCACATAGACAAATAAGGAAAGAGTCCTTTTCCTTTCGCTTATTGGCGCTATCATAAGCAATGACATGGCAGCCCTTCAGATAATTCCTAAAATCAGTCGTACTACATTGCCTTTTTTCCTAACCCGCAAAGCCAACTTAAAAACTTTCAACATTTGAAGGACATCATCAAGGCAAGAGCAAAAACTTCTTTTACAACGCAGCGCCGGACGAGACAGAACCCAAAAAGTTTCATTTGGAGAAGTCAAAGGTGAAGGCAACATTGATTTGATTTTACGATTCCAAGCGCATTGTCCACAAAGGGTTCGTTCTACCCGGCCAAACAGTTAATGAATTCTAATTTGTTGTTTGGAAGCGTTTGGTGCGTCGTATTCACCGTATTCATCGTATTCGGCCAGAATACCGCGAAAAAAAAGTTGGCATTTGTTGCACTATAATCGCCATCTCATCAATCGACACTTGTGACCGATTTTTTGGTAAAAAATCCCAACCACTCCCCGTATTCATATTTTCTGAAAAAATGCATTTTGTCGACGAAAGGAAAGCGTTTTGTGGACGTATAAGCTATCCAAAGGCTTGTATCGACTTCCTGAACGATATCCCGGACGACGATCTAAAATGCTCATTTGACATGCTTGTAGACCGCGCAATCGATGTAACGAGTCGGAAGGGGACTATTTTAAATAAAATAAATCGGTTTTGCCAAAAAAAATGTTTGTTGTTCTTATTTTTAAAAAGTCCTGTTTAAGTGAGCAAATCAGCTGGTATTGCCATGTTGACCCAAGGTTCGTAGGATACTCCCAGTAGCTCAAGTTCGTAGGCCGACAAAAAATAATTAGATCATGCAAATGCGAGCATATCAGCAAACTCTTGGCCTTGCTAACGAGGTGATCCAAAATATCGAAGCCTAAAGAAAGTCAAGACAGTCATCCACACAAGCAGCGCAGTAGAAAGGAGAGTCTGAGAATCTATACAAAGAATACAAAATGATACGATAAACAGTGCATGCACAGGAAACAAGTGACAGTAAAACACGATTGGAAGGAAATCAGTTCAATATAGAGTGCTAGGTGAAAGTCTGAAATCTATACCCTACAAATCAACGAATCCGGCTGTCTGATAGGCTATGTCAATGTCATGGAAATAATTTGCCTTATCAAACGATTCGTTATGAAAGTGTTTGCGGGAATATGAGCTTTTCTGTAGACTGTATTACGTCGATGACGAACCAAATGCCGCTGTCGGTCAGAATGAACCTTTAAACCTGGACGATGTATATCAACAATTCCGTACGCCGTCCATTCCGATGAAGTAAAGATAGTCATATCTAAACTTAAGTCCAACAAAGCAGCCGAAGCGGACGACCTGACTGTCGAGCTCTTCAAAGCGGCAGGCGAAACATACACCAACTCATCTGTAAAATATGGTCGGACGAAACTATGCCCGATGAATAGGACCTCAGCATTGTTTGTCCGATCCTCAGGAAAGTAGACCCTCTGAACATCGCCTACAAGATCCTACCTGCCATATTGTGTGAATGTCTGAAGCCGGTCGTCAACAATCTGATTGGTCCATATCAGAGTGACTGCAGGCTAGGAGAGTCCACCATCGACCAGATCTTGGAAAAAAAACCCAAGAGCTCAAAATCGATACACACCGTCTATTCATCGTTTCCAAAGACGATCTATGCAGAGCTATGTCTAGTTTTAGCGTCCCCATCAAGTTCGGTAAATAACTCGCTGAGTTATCAAAAAATTATTTAGACATGACCATGCGCTGTTATGCGATTTCTTTAACACCAATTTTGAAAGAATAGTGCGAAACTCACGCTCCAACACAAGAAGCACAATCTTTCAAAAGTCCGTCCAATCACACTCGCATACGCCGATGATATTGATGTCAGAAGCGCTTTCGCGAGTATTGAGACAGAAGCGGTGAAGTTGAGTTTAACGGTCTACGAGGGCAACACCAAGAAAGGCACCCAACACCGACGGCTCGGACATAATGTCACCCTCGATAGAAATAACTTTGAGGTAGTTAAGGACTTTGTCTATCTAGGCGCCGCTATCAATTCAGACAACGACACCACCAAACGAAGAATGACTCTTAGCAATCGCGGCTTCTTTGTGTTAAGCAGGCAATTGACTATCAAAGCCCTCTCTCAAACAACAAAAGTTACCCTATATAAGTTATCGCTCTCTCAAGGTAAATTTCCACAGATATGGAAGTCCTCTTTCACAACACCGATACACAAAAAGGGATTAAAGAGCGAAACCACTAATTACCATCCCATAGCTAAACTTTCACATATACCCAAACTCCTTGAAAGCACTTTGTACGAAGCCTTAAGCTTCCAGTGCAAAACTCTTATTTCCCCTAATCAACACGGCTTTCTAAAAAGTAGCTCAACTACCACTAACCTCCTCGAATTCGTGTCGTTAGAAAGTGGTAAAGAAGTTGACGTTATAACAACCGATTTCAGTAAGGCTTTTGACAAGATAGGTATCTCATATACTAATCCTGTTTAAATTGTCCGTCCTGGGCTTTGAACCCATTTTTCGAAAATGGATATCTTCCTACCTGGTGTTCGTTTCAGGTCTGTCCTATCGGCCTCTTCTTTGGCCACTTCAGGTGTTCTTCAAGGTAGTCGCCTAGTCCACTTTTCCTCAACCATTAACGATTTTGAAAAGGTCACTGACGATACCAACTTTTTTAAACCCAGCCTCCTTCAAAAAGATCTTGTTAAGAATAATTCAGCAATATTTATTAGTTATTCTATGCCCTAGACACCAACTTGTTTGCAATCTCTTGTTCTCTTTTGTAAGCTACATACGTTACATATAACAATTGCTTATCATGTATTTTACTGTGTTCTAAATGAAGTCTATCAAAATTAATAAACACTCACTCTAGTTTTGTACTTCACACGGGACAGTCGTTTCATTTTGACAGGTTATGGGCCCAGACCCAAGTCCATTGTAATACCGGTTTTTTTGTACAGTTTAACTATTATAAAGCGTAAAATAGTTTTTCTTGCGGTAGTATTTTTTTTTGCAAATTTTTCCTTTTTGGCAATTTAAATATAGCGGGAGTAAACATTTGGAGACGCAGTTTGTTTAGTTTGCGTAGGATTTCGTATTTTGGAAATGGACAGTGATTTATTTAAAATTGATAAGCTGTTGAGTCCAGACCAGTGGGGTACATGGAAGTTCCAGATAAGAGTCATGCTAAGTGCAAGCGACATGTATGATATTGTCAATGGGGAAAAGGGGATGCCAACGGCGGAGGACAATTTAAAGTTGCAGGAATGGAAGAGGATAGATAGGAGAGCTCAAAAAATGATTGTGATGAGTTTGGGTCCACAAGCACTTGTTCATATAATGAACTGTGCCACGTCACATGCCATGTGGAAGAAATTACAATCGGTATATGAACAAAAGGCAGAAACTAATATACATCTGATCCAGCAAAGATTTTACAGTTTTTCAAAAGATCCATCAGATGATATTGCTACACATATATCAAAACTCGAAACAATTGCACACCAACTAAAAGAATGCGGTGAATCGATATCGGCGACAATGCTGATTACAAAAGTTCTTATGACTTTGCCACCAGAATATCACCACTTCTTTACTGCATGGGAATCAACGGCATCAGGCGAAAAGACTCTTGAGAATCTAACATCTCGTTTAATAATGGAAGAGTCACGCTTAAGCTTACAGGTTCATGTTGAAACAGCGACGACAACAAGTGCATTAGTTGCTAAAAGGGGAACACATTTTCCAAAGAGTCATAATAAACCAAAGGGTAAGTCGGGAAAATGTTTTTTTTGTAAGAAGCCGGGCCATTGGAAAAAGGATTGTCCATCAAGGCATGGACATGGACACGTTGCCCAAAAGGATTTTCATGGCGATGCTTTTGTGTGTACATGCACAGCTTCTACTGAAGAGAAATCTAACGAATGGTTTCTCGATTCTGGAGCAAGCGACCACATGACATTTCGTATGGATTGGTTAGTGGATTATGTGCCGTTTGAAAATCCGCAATTTGTTCGCGTGGGTAACGGAGAAACCATCAGTGCTTTTGGTAGAGGTAAAATTAACATACTTTCGTTCAACGGTAGCACCTGGTTGCCGAAATTTCTATCAAATGTCATGTATGTTCCTGATATTCACCTACATTTATTTTCATCAAATGCAGCAATGGATAAAAATTTTAAAATGGTGTCTAACAAAAACAAATGTCAGCTTTTACAGAATGGACGTACTGTGGCAGTGGGAGTACGCCAATCTTCATTATTTAAGATGATGTTTAAAATTAGTGAATCAGTGATTGCAAGCATCGGCGATAAGATTGAAGACATTAAGACTTGGCATGAGAGGTTTGGGCACCAGCATGTAAATTATATCAGAAATTTTTTAAAACAGCGTGGTATAGATTTCCATGACACAGATAACGCCTTTTGCGATGCATGTGCACTAGGGAAGTTGCATCGATTTCCTTTTGAAAAAAGTTGCAGTAGAGCACGTGCGGTAGGTGAACTAATCCATGCTGATTTGTGCGGCCCAATGCAAAACAATTCAATAGGAGGCTCTAAATACTTCCTTTTATTTAAGGACGATTTCTCCAGATACAGAACTGTGTATTATCTAAAGGAAAAAAGCGAGGTAGTCGAATGTGTTAAAGCGTTTATAAGCAAAGTCAAGACGGAAACTGGGATGGCTGTTAAAACAATTCGGACGGACAATGGTCTGGAATTTGTGAACTCAGGTGTTAGAAATTTGTTTGAGAAAGAATGCATTCTGCATCAGACATCTGTACCTTATTCTCCGCAGCAGAACGGTAGAGCGGAGAGGGAAATGCGAACTATAGTGGAGGCGGCTAGGACTATGATTCATGCGCAAGGTTTATCTTCACGATTATGGGCAGAAGCGATCAATTTTGCATGTTTTCTTTTGAATCGCACGGGACCAACGGACATTCATGGTAAAAGTCCAATGGATTTGTGGATTGGGAGTGATCAAACGATATGCTTTAAAGATATAACGGTGTTCGGGACTGAATGCTTCGCTCATATTCCTTCGCAAAAACGCCAGAAATGGGATCCAAAGGCAAAACAAGGAATTTTCGTCGGATATCCCGAAAATACTAAAGGATACCGTGTTTATTTTCCTGCGAGCAATAAAATTGAGGTAAATCGTGATGTTGTCTTTAAAAATGTGCCTATTTCAGGAACGGTGACTATGCATGAAGTCAGTAAGCATCCAGAGTGCATGGAACAAAATGACGAGGAAGGAAAGCATCTTACAACTGAATCGCATCCTAAGACAGAAGATACCTTACTGGACGAAGACGACCAGCTGGATGTAGAAGATTTATTCTCAGTACAGGTAAATAAAGTAGAATTAAGTCCTGTAGAGCCGATAAGCAAACGATTAAGGAGCGCCCAAAATAAAAATAAAAATTCGCTAGTATCTATCTTAGAAACAGGAGCATTTGTGGCTTCAATGTGTGAACCACGAAGTTATGAGGAAGCTCTTGAATCCAAAGACAAGGCGAAGTGGCGAGCAGCAATGGAGGAAGAAATCAGTGCACTCAATAAAAACAATACCTGGGAACTGTTTAATCCTCCACTAAAACAAAAACTGATTGATAATCGTTGGGTTTTCAAAATAAAGCATGCAAATATCAATGAACCCGAAAGATACAAAGCAAGGTTAGTTGTTAGAGGATTCTCGCAACAGTACGGAATTGATTATAGAGAAACTTTTAGCCCTGTAGCCCGATTTGCTTCAATTAGAGCAATTCTTACTATTGCGGCTAGTAAAAATATGTCTTTGAAGCAATTCGATATTAAAACCGCATTTCTTAATGGCGATTTGCTGGATGACGTTTACATGCGACAACCGAGTGGATTTGAAGATAAAAGTGGTCGTGTGTGTAAGTTAAGGAAAAGCCTTTATGGCTTAAAACAAGCTTCCAGATGTTGGAACATAAAATTTTCGAATTTTCTCCGTTCGTTTCAACTTAAGGCTACAGAAGCCGATCCATGCGTTTTTGTCGGGAAAAACATTATAATGGCCATCTACATCGATGACGGTCTCATTGCAGGAAACGAAGTGGATATTAACGAACTAATAGATTACTTAAAAAGGTTTTTCGAGGTAAAAGTTTATGAGGCACGTTGTTTCTTGGGATTGCAGATAGAGCGACAGACAAATGGATCGATTTTTCTTCACCAATCTACTTATGCTGACAGAATCCTGGCGAAGTTCAAAATGAATGATGCTAATCCTGTTACTACACCAGCTGATAGCGTTACTTACAAGGACCTAACAAATTCAAATGAAGAGGTGCGAGATTTTCCATACCGAGAGTCTGTAGGCAGCCTTATGTATTTGGCGATTGGAAGCAGGCCAGATATTTCATACGCTCTTGGGGTTGTAAGTCGGCATTTGGACAAACCAACTACCCAGGATATTGCCGCAGTGAAACGAGTTTTAAGATACGTGAAAGGGACTAGGCTATTTGGTATATTTTTTAAATCAAATAAAAAGCTAACCATTACTTGTTATAGCGATGCAGACTTTGCTGGTGACGTTGAGAAAAGGCGCTCAACAAGTGGCTTTGTGTTTTTACTTGGGGAGTCACCAATATCTTGGTCCTCACAACGACAGCAATGTGTCGCACTATCCACTATGGAAGCCGAGTACATGGCAGGTTCACATGCAGTTAAGGAGATTATGTGGCTGTTGCGGCTAATGAACGAGCTACTTGAAGAGGGATGTGGCAAACCGAGCCTGTACTTGGATAATCAAAGTGCTATCAAGTTGATACGCAACCCTGAGTACCACAAACGCAGTAAGCATATAGAAGTCAGGTTCCATTTCATTAGAGAGAAGTTCGCTGAGGGAATATTCGATCTCAATTACATTCCGACTGAAAATCAACTGGCAGATATTTTTACCAAACCTTTGCCAAGGAATAGATTTGAACTATTACGACATAAAATTGGTATAACTAAATAAGTTTTTTTGCTTTTGAATTAAGAAAACATATAATTTGCTTTTGATATTTTTTGAGATTAATTTTTACTAAAATTGCATTGAGATTATAGCGATAAAATTAAATATTGGTGAAAGTGGGAGTGTTAAGAATAATTCAGCAATATTTATTAGTTATTCTATGCCCTAGACACCAACTTGTTTGCAATCTCTTGTTCTCTTTTGTAAGCTACATACGTTACATATAACAATTGCTTATCATGTATTTTACTGTGTTCTAAATGAAGTCTATCAAAATTAATAAACACTCACTCTAGTTTTGTACTTCACACGGGACAGTCGTTTCATTTTGACAGATCTAAATAGTTTTTTCACCTGGTGCATCAAAAACTGCTTAGAACTCAATGTCACCAAATGTCAATCGATTACCTTCTCACGTCTGCTCCCCGAATTTACCTTCTCCACGGTCAACGTGTTCAGTCTATCCGCGACCTTGGCATATTATTCGACAGGGAGCTTCATTTCCGCTCGCATATTGATGAAGTAATTACTAAACCAAAATCCAACCTTTCCGTTTTCGATTTTAATCGCAGCACTCTTCCCTTAATTATTATTAGTTTTTAAGTCCTAGTTTTCAAGTTTGTATTAAGCCAGATTTATTGGGATGTTAGCCCCCACCAAAATTAAAATTAAGACCTTAATAATCCCAGTCCTGCTCTATGGCGTAAAGGCATGGACTTTATCAAAAATGGATGAGGGTTCTCTTGGCTGCTTTGAGAGGAAAATCCTTCGGGTTATTTTCAGTCCTGTCGACACTGCATAGACGGTGAGTGGAGGAGGAGATACAACAACGAACTCTACGGGCTGTAGACATCGACATCGACTTAGCCAGAGATCCAACGACTGAGATGGCTGGATCAGTACAGCGCAGTAGAGGAAGTTCACGACTAAGATGGTCCACGCAAGTGAAAGGGGACCTCGTCCTAGCCTGTTGATGGACTTTGTTGAAAACTGTGTTGAAAAAGTACGATGCGATGAAAATGAATCTCCAACGCATATATAAAAATTTCAAGAGATTCAAAATGCATCCCATAAAATAATAAATCAACCAAATGTTCTTGGCCATTACAATACAACGCATTTACAAGATGACTCTTTTGCCCGAAAACCCTATTAGTTATTACTTTAACACCAGAAGACGTGTCCAAGGTTTACTACTGTACAACAACCGAGAAATGACAACAATTGTGTTAAAAGACAGTTAATTTACACTGTTCGTAAAGTATTAATTGAAGTACCCCAATACTTGGAAAATATTACAAATTTTGAAATTCAGAAAAAAGCTATCAACAATTTTTAAACTAAATTTAAATAATTTAATAATCAGCTTTAACTAATCTTAGCCACTTTTTCTTACTCGTATTTTGTTCTACCAAATTAAATCTGTGAAGTAACATTAGCTCAGTTTTTTAAAGTACAATCTTCTGCAGAAAAGCCTTTAAGGATTCGCGGTAAATGTTACGAAGGATTTTGAATCACTCAACTCAACTCAACATGTGTAAGGTGTTTGCTATGCCAAATTGACAGTTGACAGCTGGTCTGTGCTCAGTTTGATTCGTCATTTTACCACGTGCAAATTTATTTCGAAAATCAAAATGCAAATTTGTACAAAAACCTGTTCCCGCGAGAAAAAATTTGTAAAAGAGAACGCATTTTAGAGATTAATTCATTTCCCCACCCTGCCAATGCTTACAAATTTCTACACGCGATTTTTCTTTGGGCAGGAATTGTAAGAAATGTCAAATCAATTAAATTTTAAACGAACTGTCAAATTTGTAAAAGTTTAAATTTGTGTAAATTGTGAAAATTTCCTGTAAATTAACTCAAAAGATGACTTGGACATGGACAAAGAGGAGAAAAAAGAGCTTCATTTTGAAGCGAATTGTTCGCTTAACACAATAGACCTCATTAAGCGCATATTACATCGTAATAATAACCAATCTAAAAACCTTCCTCCTGTTTCACAGTTTCTTTTTTGTTTTGTTTTTACTTGCTACTTTTGACGTTTCAAACACATTTTACAAAAACGTGTTCCCGTGAGATTTTGGATTTAAGAAGTAACTTATTCCTACTCCTCAAATTTAAGCAAAAATTCTCTTTTACAAATTGTTACAAAATCTCGTGGGAACAGACCTAATAACTCGAATTAGATTGGATCGTTTTCGCACCACCCGTACTCTTAGAGACGTCATACAGTGCGAACCGAAGAAGCTGTTGCTACTGTGGAGTGTGGTATGAGTCAATTCGTCATCGTGAATAGCAATCAAAGTTATCTCCGCCCACTTTATGGAAGATTCTGCAGACAGATCTTGGTTTACAAGTCTATTAGACCGAGCTCGTGCAAAAACTTAAGCTGATTGACCATCGTACTTTCGATTACTAGGCCGAAAACGACATTTTTCTTGGTCCTCTTTTCTACCACAAAATTTTGTTCAAGGATGATGCACAAGCAAATTTGGCCCATTTGGAGTGAAGTAAGTAACATCAACCAAAATCACTATTTTGTGTGCTTTATGCGCTGGTAAGATCATTGGTCCATATCTCTTCAAAAATGATGCCGGACAGAGCGCTACAGTCAATGGAAAGCGCTAAGCATTCATGATTTCTGACTTTTTCGTTCCCCAACTAAATGGCATTATTTTGAAAGAACTGCGGTTTCAACAAGACGACGCAACATACCACACAGTGGGCCTTATAATAATTTTATTGAAGAAAACCTTTGATAAGCGCGCAATGTAGCGGAGTGGACCTGATATCTTACCTCCGAGATCGTGTGATTTAACGCCTTTGTATTATTTACTGCGGGGATGTGTGAAATTGCTAGTCTATGTCGATAAATCGATGTTGCAGACACCAATATCCAATTTTCTGTCGTTCTACTTACAAAACCGAGCACTTAAGGAAATCGTAATACATGAATAGATCTCGTAATAAATGATTTGCAACACTTAACAAAAGCCCATCAAAAATTCACTGAACTGCAGCCGAGCAACCATCAACCGACAACCTCACAACTCACCTTAATCCGAATGACACATGCGCAAGTGCTTAATTCCTTACTCCGTTGCCATTACTCATTTCATTGCGGAATTTCATAAAAAAAAACTGCGCAACTGCATTCGAATAAAATTGTTCATACATTCCTCGAAAAACGAAAAAAAAAAACAAAAGCACAAACACTTCTCCACATTCCACATGCGCCTTTGATTGTGTGTCCTAAACTACGAGTACGCCGGCGACGGTTTATCCAGCACACAACCCCAAAGACGGCAGCCATAATAGTTCCTTATCACCACCAAAAATCCGGCATTTACAAACACCTCACACATGCAAACGAACATAATCAACAAAAGCAACATAAAGCCCCCTCTCCGCGTTATATGCATATAAATGTACACAATCCGACAGGCAATAGAAAATTATTGTTTAGATGGAGAAAATTCAAATTGCGACCGGGTGACGCCTCTCGTTCGCCATAGTTGAAGAAGCAACTCCGCCCCTGGGAAATAATTAATTCGGTTTGAGTGGGAAGGTAGTACCATTGTGGTACTTACCACGCCTGGAACGAATTGTTTTCCACTGTTCCATAGTTCGATTCGACTGTGTTCCGGGAATGCAATAGGAATACTCCTGCTTCCAGTCATGGCATCTGCACTGCAACTGGAATGTGCTGCAGCTTACGTTTTTTTTTTTTTTCTCATTTTCAGATCAACTGACAAGCACATGGTCGGCTTTGACAGTTCAAGCGCAGCAAGATGGCACTTTTATTTTTTTTTGTCAGATTTTCCGTTTTGCAAAATGAGAAAATAATTTTTATTGCGTGCCGTAAAGGGTTGCAGTGTTTCAATGAGTTAACAGGCGGGCAGGGGACGGTTTAGGTGTAGAGTCACGATAAATTAACGGTAAATACGTAATCATTATTGTTTTTCGTTGTTTATAGGCAAGGTTAAGCTTATAAGCGTGCTAACTTCTGAATTGCTTTAAATTGGTCATCAATTTGTGGGTTTGAGAGAGAAATGGCGCAAGCCACTGGGGCACGTAGAGCTTCTTAAGAGCATAAGACAAACTTAAGCTTGCGGACCTTCAGAACAAAACAAATTATGCCAAATTGATCTGGAAAAAAGTGATAACGTTTTGCTGCATAGAGTGTACATACGAATATGTGGAAGGCGTTGTACGAGTAAATTTAGATTTTTCCATGAAGACGACGAAAAATAGGTCTTACGGGTCTGCCATCATAATGCTCTTCAGTGATTCTCCAGATGTTTTCTTTGCCAATGCGTCGTTTATAACGTAATTGGTTTTTCGGTAATTTGACGACGTTCCTGTGATTTCCGTACATTTTTCATCTTCATCCAATCGCTTAAAATGGCCCAACCTCTCTAAACCAATGATGCTGTACAGCCCGGGAGTTCGTGGTTGAAATTTTGCCATGAATAGAAACGGGACTGAATCTGACGAGCAGCATCTTTCTCTCGAAACGCCATGTGCTTTGTAGTCCGCTTTCGACAAAGTCCAAGCCTCTGCGCCACAACGGCTTTGTATAAAGCCAGTTTTGTCTTCCGATAGAGGGCTCTGTGACTCAACTGCGTCCTAATCCCAATAAATTACAACATTCGTCAAGAGTAATTCTACGTTGTTGCTTGTAACTGTGGAGCCAACCCAGATGAAGCCATTAACTACCTCGAAATTATGACCGTCGTTGGTGACGTTTTGTCCAAGCCGTCGGAGATGTGCGTCTGTTTTTGATGGCAGAATGTATTTTCTTTTGCCCTCGTTTATGGTCACGAAAGCATTAATCCACGTATGCAAATAATTGTGCGAACCTAAACAAGCTCCTGCCCCCTGTGTTGGACAGTGACTTCTGCTCGCTGTTATTAGACTGCGGGTCGTTTTGTCGAAAACCTTTCTTGATGTTGAAGGTCTCGGCTGGTTTATTACTGACCTTAGCGAAGGAACGATAATTTTCGTTGAAACGTTGTACAGCTGATCTCTATGCACGCTGTCACATGCGGCTTTGAATTCGACAAGTAGATGGTGAGTGTCGATCTTCAATTCCCTGTTTTTTTTCCAAGATCTGCCGGTGGAGTGATATAACTCAATCAGTTTATTCGTGAATGATTTCAGACGCATAAAAGATCTTATGAAGTTTAGTGGATTTATTCCTCTACAATTGGCGCAGTCAAATGTGCCTACGTTCTTGTGGATCGGACAAACCTTGCTAAGATTTAATTTATCCTTCCTCTGACCATATCTTAAAGATGGGCTAGTGCATGTTTCCAAGCAGGTCATCTCCAGTTGCTTTCAATACGTTAGCAAGCAGTCTATCTGCGACTACAACTTTGTTAGACTTTAGCTTCGATGTTGCTTCGATGTCTTCGTCCAGGCTCATTCTGCCTGACAGCGGGATTTTGAACATCATCCACTACTGGCTGTCCATCATTCATATTTGTAGGTTTCCACTCTCATGTTCCTTTCATTCTCTGATAAAATTTTCGAACGTCATTCGTACAGTAACATCCCTCAATTTCCTCGATTGTGGGCTTCTCGCGTTCATTCTTTTTCTTTCCGAGAAGTCTGTGCTCTGTTCTTCTTTTCTGCTCATAGAGCTAACGAGCGGCTCTTGTTCTTCGATTTGTATGCTTCTCGTTCAGCTACGTGTACGTGTATCCATTCAACGTCAAACCAGAGGTTTCTTTGAAACCGATAACATCAGAAGCAGCTCTTCTAATGGCTCATCGATGAATGAGACATGATCGGCAAAGATTGTAATAGTCTCTTGCGATTGCAGTTTTTCAACCTCGAACTTTGGTGGCCTTACTTGACTGCGTTGTCCCTATGATATCCCCATCCGTACCCTGGCTGGAACCGGATAATGATCCGAGTCGATGCTGGCTCCTTGGAAATTTCGAACTTCCAGAATCCTAGAGGAGTGTTTGGAGTCGATTCACTTTCGGTTGTGGTGTTATGCAGGGTATTCTTACCAATCAGTCGCTCAAATACAGTTCCCTTACCCAGCCTTGCATTGAGATCTTCTACCACAATTTTGGTGTCATTGCTGGAGGATTGAGCATTCTGTTTGGGAGGTCATAGAAATCGTCTTTTATGCTGTCGTCCTTCTCTATAGGAGCATGAACACAAATCAGGGTTCTATCTCCGAATTTGTCTCTGATGCGGATTTTTAGGAAGCGTTCGCTTGAATGTTGAAAACTGAATACTTTTAGCCCGAGTCTTCCTCAAATAATAAATCCACCACGCAGAACTTAATCAGAGTTAAGAAAATGCTGTATGTGTTCTTCGTCGACCTTAAAGCGGCCTATAAATAATTGAAAAGTTGTACGAAAAAACTTCGTCAGCTGTTTGGGACAGTATTCTCAGTATTTTGAATTCTATTCGAAACTATTACAGGTGTAAGACAGGATGCAACTGTAGCCCTCAAGCATTTGTGATGATTACCGATGACATTTCGGAATACATTTGTGACGGTTTGAGGACACCGATACAGTTATAAAAGTTTTAATGTATGCAGATGATTTGGTGTTGCTTGCGGACTCACCGGAAAGCTGACAGAGAATGACAAATCAGCTTCAAAAATACTGAAAGGACTGGAGGTTAAAGGTCAACATATGTAAATTTAAAACAATGATTTTTAGAAAAGGAGGGGGAAGGTATTTGGTATACATATCTTCAGTAACATGAATATGGAACAGCATTTTAAGGAGAAGCATGCATCAGCTAAGTCAGCCATAAGCGCAGCTTGGAAAAATTGCCTGAACGATGAACACAAATCAAATATCAGATATTTCAGGCACTTTATAAATAAATAATGTTTTATGAAGCCTAAGAGTGGGGTGGTAAGCCCTATGAGAAAAAGGTAGAAAAACTACTTCGAGTGTTCAAATTACCACCATGTAGACCAAATAGCATGCTATTAGTTGAAACCGAGTTACCACAATTTTTTCTAGAAACATTGAAGCTTCATTTCAACTGTAATATATTTTTAGAGTCATATCTATGGACGGAGAAAGGTTGATTAAACATAGTGAACTATGTTATAGAGGCGAAAATATTGTTTTATGAGGAATGGAAGTCACTAGTAGAATTCTGTGGATACACCTTGGGAACAAGTACTGGAAACATCACTCAATGGAAAGAACCATTTTATGATTCACTTTCGGCGGTTGATGAGAAAATGCACACAGAGAGCATTGGAAATGCAAAAAATTCAGCACACCGACAAATATATGCAAGTTTAAACCACAATCTAGGTGAAAACAATTACTTCAACGGAAGGTACTCCAATAGGAACAGTGTTCAAGGCCAGAGGTGGAATTTTGCAGTTAAACTTTATTTCACATAGAGAAGATTTGCTAATAGGTTGCACTCTGTGTAATTTACGAGAGAAGGCGAAAATTTATCTCTCCTTGGGTTTTGAAGTGATGAGACACATTTTGAATGGCGCAGCAGACTAGATTAGGCTGCACAACTATAGTGAAAAAGCTTCAAGATATTGTAGATGCGCGATAATTGAAGAGTTGTTTAAATATTTAAACTAAACGGCTTTAAGTCATGTCTTGGACATAATTCTATTCAACTTTTTGTAAATGAATTGAAAATTGAAAATAATAGAATATCTGTCTATCTATCTATCTAAAAATAAATCCACATCCAAATAAGAGATTTCTTCCTTTTTGTAGCAGTCGTCGTAGTTTTTATCCGGTTTTTGTCAGACCCATCCCATCCACTTCATATCAGATTGGTCCTCCTTGAGTTGTTCGGCCCCACATCGTATTATAAGGGTCCTAATATTTCATGTTAGTGGCGATTGATCGGGATCGGAAAACCTGAATTGCGACAGTCAATATCTCCTAGAGTTGATCCCCGGTAACAGCATAATTAAACCCTTAATGGGTACGGCAAAATGGTAAGGCTATTCTCGGCCAGTTGCATAATACTGGCCTATGCCGTCAGATTAAAAAGATGTGACGAATCAACTAATGCCCTCGTATAAAAACGGATCCACTGTTGACGACCCTGGCCAACACCAGCCAGGCACTTTAAGTGTAGTCACTTGAGTGTTATGTTTTTTTCGGAAAAAAAAATTAAAGAGAACGACATTCGGATATGCACGTGGAATGTTCGGACCCTTAAGGGGCCACATGCAATCCAGCAATTAGCAGACCGCTATCCCCAGATGTGCGATGGGATGGGCCGGACATATAGGGGATGAAAAACTGTGATACATGCTATAGTGATTGCAATAGGGAAATGAAACAACATTTATTCGAATGTGGATTTGTCATATGCGGCAGACTTACTCAAGAAATCTTGAGCTTGCTATATGTGAGCAAGTGTTTTATAGCAACCACCATTTAGGTTAACGTAAGCCTAATATGCGCCCCTGTACTTACGGAAGACAAGGACGATGCCACCAAAGAAAGTTTCTACCAGCTTCTCGACAGGATACATAAGCGACAATACAATAAGTATGACGTTAAAATCGTACTAGGCGACTTTAATCTCAAGGTAGAAATGAGGCCATCTTTGGTAGGACAGTTGGTAAACATAGCCTACACGACAACACTCTGGCAACACTCTGGCAACGGACTTAGTCTTATTGACATTGCGGTGGGATGAAATATCACTATAGGAAGCACACGGTTTCCTCATCTCAACATACACAAGGGGACTTGGCGGTCTCCCGATCATGAAAGCTAAATATAAATCTAATCGATCACATTGCGATAGACGTAAGGCATGCCTATAGTATTCTGGGAGTCCGAACATTCCGAGCAGTCAACATTGAGTCGAATGACTATACCGAAGGTATTGTGAATTTGTGCTCCAAGAACAACGTACAGAAGGTAAAAAGAACGTGTTACGCCAAGAAGACCTGTTGAGATGAATGGGAATTTGGAAAAACCTGTTCTGCCGAAGATCCCGTCGTCAGGCAGAATAGAAAATTCAACTTAGACGATCATAGACAAAAGTTCAATCCACGTGGCCAAAATGCAGTAAGGACAGCAATATTTTAGCTTAAATCGAACAAAGTAGCTGGATCTATCGGCTTACCGGCTGAGGTATTCAGAGCTGCTGGAAATTACTTTGTGGAGAGCATACACCAACTGATAAATTGGTCCAACCGGCACAAAGCCATACGAGATCCATTGTGCTACTCCAGACTGTGAAAATTTTGCCTTGAACGCACAAGATGGGCTTCGGGTAGCTGTTTCGACCATATTTATAAACGTTTTGCAAACCTTCCGATGAGCGCTTGTGAAAAGTGTACATATGACATGCAAATCACTGATCACAATCACAATCACAATCATAATGGTAGGTCTCTTAGTAAACACTTTTAAAAGCAAAACTACAAATAGCGAAGCAAATGCCTCCCGAAAACCAAAGTTAAAAATTGATTTTACAAAGTTAGCAAATCTTCTTATTCATGAGCGATGGGGCGATGTCTACTTGCTCCTGTTTCCTATGATGTCTTTATTAGTTGCCTCACTAATCTTATAATAAGCTGCTCCTTAGACTTAGACCTGGATCTCTAGTCATCTCATTGATAAAGTAACCACAAAAAATAAGCTAAGAATAAAATGTTCAAAGAATCCCCATAACTTTAGGTTGAAGAACAAGTTTAAAAGGATGTGCTTTAAACCAAAGAAAGAGATTCACTTATGTCGTGATAGCTATTACCGCAACAAATTCATTTCCTCTAGGGGTGATTTAAATCGAAATGGAAAGTAGTAAATGATATTTTAAACAGATCTCCTTCTACAAGCAAACCTATTTCAATCTGTGTGAACAATTGCAAACTTTCAGATAAACTTGACGTTGGTAATGCATTCAACTACGTCAGTAGCAACTTTCCTACTAAGACAAAGAGCTCACCTACCGCCGTTCATTTCTAGGGAAGAACTCCATGAGATCTTCGACACAATCAGGGCTAAGAAATCAGTGGGGACCGATGGTATTCCGAACATCGTGCTTCGACATCTTCCTCTAGAAGCGGTGGACATCTACACCACCCTGTTTAATAATGCAATGAATAATGCACATTATCCAGCGCATTGGAAAACGGCGGTGGTTCAACCTATCCCCAAAAAGGGAAAGGATATATCCAATCCGGCGAATCTTCGGTCAATAAGTCTCCTTCCGAATATCAGTAAGGTTTTTGAAAAGGTAATCAATAGAGCTCTGACTAGGTGGGTTGAGGACAAACATATAGTTCCGGATAATCAATTCGGTTTTAAGGCGGGACATCATATCTCACATGCCGCGTCTAAACTGGTGTCTGATATCCAATGGAATAAAGGCAAAAAAATAATGTACTGGTGCCTGCCTTGTTGACTTGGAGAAGGCCTTCGACACCGTATGGTTAGAGGGTCTTTTCTATAAGCTGACTGGGCTGGGAATCAGTAAACCACTCTTGTACATTCTTTATAATATGCTAACTAACAGACAGTTCATCGTGAAAAATGTTGATGTGACTTCTGTTGGAATGTTTCAAATTAAAAATGGTCTTCAGCAAGGCGCGGTCAATTCGCCGATCCTATTCAACATTTATACAAGCGACAATAGGTTCACTTCCCCATACTATTGCGTACTCAGACGATTTGGTAGCGTACAGAACAGGTCCAAAAATCGAGGTTATTAATACTCTCTTGCAGCGTGAGTTCGATAAGATAAGACGATTTTGCGATGACTGGAAGTTGAAAATCAATTTTCAGAAGTCGGAAACTATTCTCTTTAGGACCAGAAAAAATTGGCAAAAGTTCTCGATCATTGGACATCGCGGACAGACTCTTGCCTGTCGAAATGTAGTCAGATACCTTGGGATCTGGCTAGATTAGTTTCTGTATTTTAACAAAAATGTAGATGCTGCTCTGGCCAGAGCTAAAGGCGCTTTTGCCCTTACAAAGAGACTGTTCTATAGCAGCCAACTCGATGCGAGAGTAAAGGTAATCTGCTACATGGCCTTTATTAGGCCCATGCTGGTATTTCGTTGTCCCCTGTGGTTCAATGTACGAGCAAGCTTAATGGAAAAGATTCGGGTGTTTGAGAGGGCTTGCCATCGCTTGTACAGGACACCAGAGTCGGAGTACAAACAATTTTATCCTAACGAGGTCCTTTACAACAGGGCGAACCTGATACGAGTGGACAACTTCGTAATTAAGCTGACTCGAAGGCACATTGCAAGAGCAATTACCTCGACGAATAAACTGATATCTGGGACTTACTACCCCAATTACCTTTACCACGGGAGTGTGCGCTCTGACGGCTTCGTTCCGCCGGAAGCATTCCTCTACCTTGATTAGATAGGGTTGATCCAAGATAGATCAGCGGTCCTGTTAATCTTCCATGTCGCTCGGACAGCTGGGGACAGGCGACTCAACTACAACAGAGACGTCGCACACGGCAGTGTGGATCGTCTCAGGTTCAGTAGGGCGGTGGGGAATTGAATCTCTTAAAAGCACAAATTTACGTGGTTGCAATGGTATTTCAAACATAGTATTAAAACGCATCTCATGCTTCGTGGTGGATGTGCTGGCGGTAATTTTTAACCGTAGTATATTCTCCGGGACCTTCCCCGATGCGCTCAAATGTACTGACTTAGTTCCGCTATGTGGATAATATCAAAAACGATAGGCCTATTTCTCTTTTGCCAACTTTTAGCAAGGTTTTTGAAAAAGTAATTAAAAAAGAATTTTATCTGGATTAAACAATCCAGTACAATTTTGTTTTCAGTAAGGTAAATCTACCGAAGACGCCCTTCTAAGTTTTTGATCAAATATTTTCACTAACTTTGGCTGACTAACTAACTGGACTGGTTTAGATCATACTTATCTAACAGAACTGAAAGAGTGAAAATTGATGACGTGATAAATTCACTATTTTCCTAGAATTGCAGGTGTATACTTACGACCTTCGCAGATGATGTTGGGTGTACGTATAGTTCTCATAGTATCCTGGACCTAATTTTCGACATAAATTGGAATCTTAGCCTATTAAGAATTTGGTTCACTGAGCACCATTTGAGCATTAGCTCAAAGACCAAATTAATATTTTTCAATAAGTATAAATGCTGACGTTTATTTTCATGCATTAGGATGCCAAAAGTAGGGATTAGAAATCTGCAATTGTGTTTTTACAACCAGGTTCCAACTTTTTGCAGCAGAATTAATTGCAGTGAT
Organism: Volucella bombylans; assembly: GCA_949129095.1. NCBI lineage: Eukaryota > Metazoa > Arthropoda > Insecta > Diptera > Syrphidae > Volucella > Volucella bombylans. Next base: position 333,956,316 of record OX422140.1, on the reverse strand, counting down.
AATTGCTTCTTGATTGAGAAAGTAGACGAATTCAAATATCTTGGACTCACAATTGATTCTAGAATGTCATTTGTATGGCTTACACAGAGTCCTTAAAAAATATTTTCAAAGCACTCTTCGCAGCTTCTACTATCTTAAAAACCTCTGTTCGAAGCACTTAATGAAATCCATTTACTATGGTATCTTTCACTCGAGATTACAATACGGAATTGTATGTTGGGAGAACATAAATATAAAGAGAATTAAATGTACTGAAAAAAATCTGCAATAAGCATCGGCGTCATCCTAGCTTTCCATTGTTTCGCGATTTGAAAATCCTACCTGTTCGTCATTTATACTTATTGCGATTTTTTCCCGGATTGTTGTAATTTTTATTAATTATTCGGTAGCCGGTCTGCCGGCAGGGAATCAAACTTCAAAAATAAAAAAAAACTGACGAAGCGATCGCGAACCACACAGGTGATGGGTATTTCGGTAATGGCGGACTGCAGCATCAACAACGAGAAAAAACCAAAAGAGGAAATTTACAACAAGCAGCAGGTTGAGTGCTGCCACTTTCGGGTGCTCAGCTGGGGGTGGGTTTGTCGTTAAAAAAAAGAAAGAAGTATACGGAAGTAACAAATCTTAAAATGAGAATATGCAAATGTGTCCGTAGGCGCCACGCAATCCTTTTAGGAAGGAATTGCGAGACCTTAAAACTATCAAAAACACAAAACAAAAGCCGAAAGCCACATTATAACGAGAGCTTTATTCGGACTTTTTTTTATGGACAAAGGAATTGAGCGGTATAAAGTGTTTACTGATCAAGACGAGTGGCAGTTAAAACTACCGTAGTAAAAACCGCTTAAGAGTTGGCCGCTATCGTCCGCCTTCCCGAACGATTGAAAATAATTTTTTTTCTAGCGGGTCGCGTCAAAGGTCCAACGCCTTGCGGCGTACCTCTGCTGACACATCTTTTAGCAGAAGTCTCATCCAGTTTGAAGTTGATTATACTTCTTTTTAGCATTAGACTGATTAACTCCCCAAGTTAGTCGTCTACCTGCAGGGTTGAAAGCGCAGTCGTGATTGCGGATGTGTTGACGTTGTTAAAGGCGCCCTCTAAGTAAAGGAAAGCAACCATTGTGTACTCTTTATATTGTAGGGATCGTTCGATGTGGCTAGTGAAAGAGTGCAGAGCCGTTTCCACCGACTTTCGTTTACAGTAGGCATGTTTTTTAGATCGTATATGGATATAAATCTGTCGTTCTAGAGTTTTTAGAAGGAAATATGATAGACTTATACGAGTAGGTCTGAGGTTCTTTGGGATAACATGAGAACATTTTGCGGCTTTGGGAATGAATACTACATTGACTTCTCTCCATGACAGTGGAATGTGGATAAGTTCTACACAGCTCCTCATAATATTTTCCAGCACAAGCAGAATGCCTCAGAGGTTTCTGTGATTTTGTCACAGAGTGACCTTCAGGATTGTCGCTTTGCCTTACTCAATTCTTTTTTTGTATAATTTCAGGGAATCTTTGTATGAGTCCTAGTCAGTCACTTTTCTTGTGCTTTTTGCTACGTTGAAAAGCTTTCTACAAGAGTTTGATGTCCAACAATGTGGCTTTTTCCAGTCCATTTGCCTTTGAGTGATGCTGTCGGAGATAATAGTGATATCTAGCACTTCCTGTCGGTTTCTAGTTATAAAAGTGCGCTCATTGCCAATGTTGCAAATAAAGAGGTTAGTACTTAAAATATAGTCAAAAATTGACTCACCTGCCCCATACCGTGTGATGTGCGTTAGAGTCGCATCCGATGATGAGGCCAGTTTTTTGCCTTCCAGCTTTCAGTACCACCCTTTCTAGGTTATCACCAGGGAGAGGGTCGCATGGTCGTGGCCAAGGTAATTATATAACAAAATTCAAAAGCTTAAAAGGTATTAAACTGATTCGCAAACCATTTTTCGTCAAATCAATTCATGGAATTAATCAGGTAACATCAAAATGTACTATTAATCCTTTTGATAGAAATACTACCTTCTTCTTACTCTCAACTCTTGACACTTTTGATGGTATCATTAGATTTTACTTTCTGAAAGAAATCGATACAAAATTAAATCTTGAAAAAGGAATTTTGAAGTACAATGGAGGTGAAGAAATATCATCATATTTCTATTGTAGGAATGTTAACAATATTCAGATTGAAAAGAAAAATGTTGACTTAGATTTAAGTGAACAATTTTCGTTATTAATTTCACAACATTCGAAAGTTTTTGCTGACCCCAATGAGGCACTTCCCTTTAACACAACTGTTGTTGCCACTATACGAACCACCGATTGTGAACCGGTATATTCAAAAGCCTATCCCTATCCCATGTCAGGGATATTTCCGTAACATGTAATTCGGATTATACGTCCGTCACGATCCCCTTACAACAATCCTATATGGGTGGTTGATAAAAAAAGAACTGATAATATGGGTAAGCGGAAAATGCGGCTTATAATAGACTTTCGTAAATTGAACACCAAAGCCATAAGCGACAAATACCCAATTCCAAATACTGCAGTTATTTTGGCCAATCTGGGAAAGCTTTTCTACATTGGATTTGAAGTCGGGATTTCACCAAATTAAGTTTTCAGAACGGGATAAGGAAAAAACTGCCTTTTCCATTAGGCTTCCTTTCGGATTAAAGAATGAGCCAAGCATTTTTGAAAGGGCAATTGATGACGTTCTCAGTGAAGAAATAGGCAAATGTTGTCATGTCTAAATTGACGACGTCATTATCTTCTCAAGAACAAAGGAAGAACACATCAAGGACGTAGAAAAAATTCTTACTCTGCTTTTTGAAGCCAACATGCGAGTTGCAGCGGAAAAATCTAATTTTTTTAAGGAAGAAATAGAATTTCTGGGTTTTGTGGTTTCTAATAAAAGTACAAGAATATGCCCAAATAAAATAAGGGATATAATAGAGTATGCAGTTCCCAAGACACTTCGAAGACTCCGGTCATTTCTCGGATTGTCTGGGTATTACAGGCGCTTTATACGAGACTATGCTCGAATTGCAAAGCCTCTCATACAATACCTGCTAGGGGAGAATGGCAATGTGAGTGGAAATCGGTCAAAGCACGTTAAAATCGAATTCTCTGATGAAGCATTGGATGCTTCATAAAGGCCTTAAGCTTCTTAAAAATACTCAAATTATGTTCAAATTTCAAATAAGGCACACCATAACATTCGACACTTGGATAATCTTCACTCCATTCTGAAAGATATTGTCAACCCGAACGTTACAAATGCAATATATTGTGATCTTCCAATTTTGGCTCAGATTCAAAACAGCTTAGCCAACATGTTTCTTTCAGTAAAATTTTTGCATACAATAAATATGGTAACTGATATTTTAAATCCAACTGACCAAGCGGAAATACTTGCAACAGAACATAATAGAGCACATCGATCTGTTTCCGAAAATAAGCAACAAACTCTCAAGGATTATTATTTTCCGAAAATTCAAAAAAGACTTAAGGAAATAGTTTCCAATTGCAAAATTTGTCGTGAAGCAAAATATCAGAAGCATCTACCGAAAGAAAAAATTGGTGAAACTCCCATTCCATGTTACCCCGGTGAAATCCTTCACATGGATATTTATTCGACAGATGGAAAGTATTTCCTTACTTGTTTAGATAAATTTTCCAAATTTGCGGTACTTAAACCAATTAAATCTAGGTCAATAATTGATAACAAGGAACCTCTGTTAGAAGTATTAAAACAATTGTTTGCTATAATGAACCATCATTTGTTTCGCAGAGTATAACAGCTTTGGTTAGAGATCACTTTGACGTAAACATGTTTAATACACCACCTTTCCATAGTGTTTCAAATGGACAGGTGGAAAGGTTTCATAGCACTCTAACGGAAATAGCTAGATGTACGAGACCAGAAAATAACATTAATGACACTGCTGAGCTCCTTTTATTTGCTACATTCAAGTACAACAGGATGATTTATTCAGTAATAAACTATAAGCCTACTGACATTTTGCAATCAATATCAGATTCATTAACGAATGAAATTCAGGAAATATAAGCGAAACCCAGGATTTTAGCTTAGACTACCACAATAGGAAAAGACAAACACGAATATTAAAAACCAGGGGAAAAAGTCTTTGTGCGAACAAACAAGCGTATTGGGAATAAGTTTAGGAAACTTTTTACTGTTTTGGCGCCCGGCGCAGAATAATAATAGCGCCCATTAAAAATGTAGATTTAAACAATATGAGTAATTCTTAAAACGATCGCAGAATCGAAAATATTTAATTATGTATGTATACATTTCCACATCACCCAAGGAGGTAGAATACCATTGCGTTTTTTGGTTTTGTGTTTTCCGCAGTAGGCCTATTCCTCTATACATATAAATACAAATCAAAAAAGTTCAGATAAGGTTTACTTGTTAAACATTTCATGCATTAAGAATAACCAAATAAATAATTAACCATATAGACATATTATTGCACTTGCGTGTTTTTTTTGGTAAAAAGTTATTGCCCAGTAAAAAAAAAAGATGAAAAAGTTTAAAGCTAAAACTAAATTATATACATTTTACAAGAATAAGGTTTCTTTAAAGAAGTCACAAAAAAACATAAACTAAAGAACTAAAGTTAGGTGTTTCCATAGGCAAGAAAGTTTAAAATTAAAAAGAGTATTGCCTTATGGTCCCTTAAAAATGATCTTATGGGTCTTTATTTTGGCAAAACCTTCCATCAGAAAATTACTATCAAGCTCCGACATAATTTCTTTTTCAATTGATATGGTTGGAAAACCGAGTTGCCCTTTTTTGGGACCGCAAGACTGCGATAACTGGAAAAGTGCAAGGAACTTCTAGATCAATAGCTATGATCCTAGCTTCCTCTAAAAACAAGGAGAATTTTTCATCATTTCTCAATTCTATGAAAAATTGTTTTGTTGAACACAATATCTCAACTGCCAGCTTGAGGCACATATTCCGTTGTTGAAGGAACTTGCTAGAAATATTAATCCTATCTGAAATTGTGTGCCAAATTACTGCGCAGCAAATAGATCTAAAATCAGTCACCTTTCCGCCAAGGTACTGGGCCATATTTTTGGATTTAAGGTCGTCAGTTTGTGATAGTTCGACAAGGGCTTCATAAACTTCTCCTAAGTATAGGTATAATGGGCTGATCGCATCTATTTAGCTCTCGCATCTGGTCATACATAGGGGTCTTAGTGTCAAACTTATAAGATTTTTTTTTTTAGAACCGTCCATCTGTTTACAGAGCTAGAGAAAAAAACATATAAACTCTCAACAGTGTCAAAAAATGCCACTGCGTCAAAAGAACATTGAATAGCATTCAAGGATGAATAGATTCAGCGAATGCGAGGAGCATGGGACGAACGAAGCTTACAGTTTCCATGTTGTCATGCTCGAATAAAACTGTGTAGAAAGGAATTGTACGAGAATTATAAGCCGTTTCAGGACATTTCTCCAATGCTCAGTTTCCTTGGGCATCTGGTTTTACTTTCCAGAGTCTATTGTTTTGCCTTTTTGCAAACCTAAATCTAAATCTTTTCAAGCCCGAAAAGCTGTCATATGTAAGGGACTTGTCTCATGCTCTTGAATAGCTCTTAACAAGTGACTCTAGTCACTATAGTCTGTGCTGGACAAAGCGACACTCCTTTTCTCTTGCTAAAATAAGTGACAGCAGAACCAAAAGACAGAATCCAAAAATTTCGAGTAAACTAACCATGCCCTTGATGTTTTCTTAACATTTTTTAAATTTCGTTGGTAAAAACGGGTACTAAACTTCATGCTTTCATTTAAAACCAACTTACGATTATTACAAAGTTAAAGCTATAGTTTAAATAAGGCGGGAAATAATAGTAATCAACTAACTAACTTAAAGTTAGTGTGAAAAGATAGCGAATTAATAAAGATACAATAATTGATGTGGAGAGCATCGATTAATTGAAATTCAAAATTTAAGGAATTATTCAAATAAATTTAATACATAAATTCAAAATTCATTAAATGTAAATTCAGATATAAATTCATTGATTCATAAATTCAATCATTAACAACTCGAAAATAAAAATCAAGAAGCTGACACAAAAAATACGGGAACGACATGTGTTGATGTTTAAGGTAGCGATTAACGAAGTAATGATTCAAGGAAGTTGTAGTTGAGTGTAAATAACCAGTCTTTTACACGTTTTAAGAATGAATGAAATCGTAAGGTTGACCTAATTGGAAAAGGTAACTTGTTAACCATTAAAGGGGCTGTAACAGTGTAGAAGCGCGAAAAGTGGGTTGTGCAGGCAAATGGAACATTTACCAGTTGCATGTTCTTTGTACGAAGACTATAAAATTGATTTATTCTACTGGGAAGATTCCACTTTGCTTAAAAAGTTATTTTAGTACTTTAAAAACGTAAAGATGTCTCATTGGTAAAATTCGCAGAGTTAGACGATTTTTTTTACTAATAATTCTAATTAAATGTTTCTGAGCTATCAACAATGGCCTAAAAGAGTTTTTATAAGAGCCACCCCAACTTGTAATACCATACTGTAATTTGGAATGGGCAAGGCCATAATAAATTGACTTTAACACTTTTGCAGTGTTGCTTGATGAGGTATATTTTTCGGGTGACAAGGAGCATATGCCTTTTAATGGTATGAATATGATCTTTCCAGTTCAAGTTTCGGTCTATTATTACTCCAAGGTATTAAAAATTTTGCACAGATTCAATTTTAAAGCAACTATTTGAACAGGGGGAGCTACAAACAAAAGACTCTTTTCACAACTATGTACAGGCAAACAAAATTTTTTGCAACTGGATGCATGGAAACAAAGACTAAAATTTACCAAATCATTGTTTGATAGGCTGAAGGACATTAGTTTTGTTTTTTCGCTAATAATCAACTTCTGTTCTACTTGAACAGGACCCTGATCCACTAATAATTAAATAACTTTATCACTTAAATTTGGCCATAATTTAGGCTCTTCAAATGCTGCTGCAACATTAATCGCACTACTTTCTTCAACATCATCTAACACATGTAAGGCTGATTCTGCCAGAACTGATTCGGTAACATTTTCTGTAGGCAATAATGTTGAGAGACACACAGCAAGTTATTTCCAGAACTGCAGGGCCTGTTTTGTAAATATTATCTGCCTCAATCGCCTGCCGTTTGCTTCTACACTCACTACCTGATAGTTTTTTCTTTCCTAAATATATTTCTGAGTCCCGACCACAAGGTAACACTTTTTTTGAAAATATTTTTTAACAGACTTGACTCAGTTGTACGAGTATACAGGAATTTTTTTTACACTTTAGAAATAAACAATTACAAAAAAGAGACAATCTATTTACATATTATTTTAACATTGACTGGGTTTTCAAAATTCTCAAAATTAAAGCACAATTCTAAAATTATTCAAAAACAAATCTATGCAAAAAAAAACACACTCTGACATAAAATACAGAATACAATCTTAACAGAACTGTGAAATATACATATATACTCGTATAATGTACAACTCAATGCGAATGAAGCTAGCAACACGTTCTCGAGTCGTCAGCCTTAGTTTGTTGGAACCAATTTTATTTGTTGTAATTGTAAATAACTTGCATTTGGCGCAGATCCGAAACTCTGCTCTATAGGAAGTTTAATTTATTAGTGTTTTCTGTGATTTCAGCTGGAAAAACTATGACGTTAGGCGCAGAAACTGAGACGTATGGAGCGGCATGAAGCAACTGCTCCAGAAGCACATACTCGTATGTACAACAAAAAAGCCGTGGATATTAAGTTATAGGGTCGAAGAAAGAGGGTATTTTTTTGGATAAACTGCAACTGCGTTACTATGTTGTTAAAGTTGCGTACAGAGTACAGACATAGGCACTGGAAAAGGCTGTAACCTGATGCAAGGTATCAGTGTACATTTGGTGTGTGTTTTATTATTATGAGGATGTAAACTATGAAGTGATGCCGCTTTGCGATTAAGTTAGTGGGAAAAATATTTTCTGTTAATTTTGAAATGTATTTAAAAACGATGTTTGCAAAGCACTATTTAACGAATCTATATAAGCTTGCGCCCGGTGCGGCTGCTCCACTTACTCCAATGCAAGGTCCGGCCCTGCTCTGACGTATTTGCTACAAATAATTATCTCACTTTTATTTCACTATAACTTTATAAACACTTATTAACGAGCGAAAGGCAAAATCGAGCTTTATGCATTGCATTGAGTATATGCTGTCAATAAGACATCGACGAGCTGAGCAGAACGTGACAATCGACAGCTATAACTTCGAGGTAGTAAGGGGCATAGTTTACAGCAGAGCCAAGCTACAGTATAAATTCTGCCAACTATCAGCAGAAATAAAATAAAGAAGCACTCTTGCCAATTGCTGTTTCTTAGAAGATTCAACGACGAATTAACGGCATCGACTTAGTCTGAAATCTGCGCATCAGTCGCCTGAGTTAGTTAGGACATGTAGAGCGAATGGATACCAATGATCCGCCCCGCATAGTCTTGGAATCTAGTGCGGAGGGATACGCTGTAGAGTAAAATGTCAACTTAGCTGGCGCGCACAAGTAGAAGGGGACCTGAACCAACTTGGAGTGCGCAACTGCAGGCAGTTAGTTACAGACCGGGATAGCTGTAGAGGTTTGTTAACTGAGGTGCAGGATCACCCCGAACTGTAGCGCAACCTAAGTAAGTAAGTTGGTCCCATTTAATTTTTTTTATTCCTTTCGTGTAGGGTTGTGAGCCCTATGATGGAGCAGGCCGGTATTATGCTACTAGTGTAGCACGCACTTGCAATTCTAGATTGCATGCGTAAGGTATTCCTCGTACTGTTACAAGAGACCACCACTGGGAGGTAAGGTAATCACTAGATTGTCATCAGTTTTTCGATTAATCGGTGCGCATATCCCCTTTTTGAATGTCTATACATTCGTTTAAGATAAGTGTCATATCTTTCCTATTACATACTATAGTATATTTACTGCTCCAGTCTCCTGGAATTTTTTTTATATTTTTTCTTACCAGCAATCAAAGAAAGTGTGCTGGAGTCATGGATACTATGATCTTCGAAAAAAGGGATAAAAGTCAAAAAATAAATTGAAAAGACACTGTATTAACGGATTTCTTAATTCTATTGCCACTGTGTCATAAAACTTCCTACATAAAATGATGCAGGCTCTAGTATATTTTATGCTTAACACGTATTTGCAAATTTGTAAGGCAAATCGTAGTGTCTAGTTAAGCCTAGAGTAAGCGTCATCAGTATTTTCTGTCGAAGAATAGCAGAAAGATCGCTGACTTCTTCGTGTCATTTGGAAGTATTCGTCTGCCTGCAATTTGTGTCACGACACGACAATTCCAACTGTCAATGGAAAATTTAATTGGCGACCCAAGTATTCCCCTGAATAGACCCTGAAAAGTTCTTCCTTGTGGTTTGTCTATCAAGTTCGTCTGGGTCCAAGTGAATTCAGTTTTTCAACTTTACTCAAAAACACTTTGAATTCTCTAATTAGCTTCGAGCTAGCGAAGATATTCAGTAAGGCTGTAAGGAAACAAAGACACTATGCTTCATCCACTTGTTTCTCAAAATATGCACATTATATTGCCATTAGTATTGCGTATAAACACTAGTTTAGCTAAGGAGTAGTAAAATATAAAATATTTACATGATTGCCGTCCTCCACAAAGATGATGGCGCCACATCCTAGATTGAGCCTTGAATTGTGAAAACCAGGAAACATTCTTATCCTGGCCGAAGCCAGCCCTGAGCAACACCGGTCAATGTCCGTGAGATCGGAATGAAAAGACGCACAAGGTTATCAAAACTCAAGTGCTTGTTGTACCACAAATCATTTCCTTTAAAACGAAAGATGGCAAGTGGATAAAGATTCATCAGTGCATCTAGAATAGAGCTACGGTGATTATTCCGGGAAAATTTTGACCGATGTGTTATATGTCGATACTGTACACTGCCAAGAACATGGAAGGTTTAAAGAAGCTGTTGATCAAGTATGAGATGAAATGTAGTAGTGATAATTCATTCCACAAGAGCACAAGGTGTTTTACCTTTACTACCGTCACCATCGCCAGCAAAACCATCAATGCAAATGCAGTGCTTCAATTCAATGTTCCGAATTCGGGAATCTTTCACGACAATGCACAAACAAGAGACGAACCATTCGATTTAGATCTAAAGGATTTTACAGAAAAACCCAGAGTGCATACAATTCAACCGTTAGAAAGTTGAGAAAACTTGGAAGAACACGATCCATATCAACAGGTGGGCCTCGCTGGTAGTGCTTCAAGCGGTCGGTATAATTTTGAATGACTCCGTCCAATATGTGCGGAGTTATTCCGGCAATAGCGTGCCGAATTTTGACCTTGAGCTAGTCCAAAGTGGTCTGCTTGTTAGCGTAGACTAAGGACTTAACGTAGCCCCAGAGAAAATAATCAAATGGTGTCAAATCGCATGATCGCGGCGGCCAATTGATAAACGCTCGTCATGAGATGACCCAGTCGCCAAATTTCTCCTTCATAATTTCGAGCGTTGAGCCACTTGTATGGCATGCAGTGCCATGTTGTTGGAATTTGTTAAGATCGGTTAAGATCGCTCAATATTATTATTATTATTGGCCCGGGTCTACCCCGGACAACTTTATTAAGCTTATTAACAAGCCAAACTTAAAACTAGACTTAAAAACTAACAAAGATGAGTTCGGATCAGGAAGAGTGGGACTGATCTTAGATTACGGGGATTGGGAGTGAATGCAATATTTTGCGTTATTGTCGAGCAGTCGATATTTCCAGTCAGTAACTGGACATCAGCGACTTCACGACGTTTTTTTAAGGTATGCATGCTAATTAGTTTTAGCCTATTTTCATAGGGGGGTAGTCCATATGGATTGGCCCAAGGTAGACCACGAAGTGCAAAACGGATAAACCTGCGTTGGACTGCTTCTATTCTTTGAATGTGAGTTAGTTTATAGGGTGACCAAACTTGGCTGCAATATTCGAGAAGAGGCCTTACAAAAGTAATGTACAGGGACTTTGTAACGTAAGGGTTGGAAAATTCTTTTGACCAGCGTTTGATAAAGCCGAGTGAAGAGTTAGCTTTATTTATAATGCTGTCAATATGTGAGTCAAAATTCAATTCTCTATCACAAATTATACCTAGATCCCGTACTTGGGTAGTGGAAGGAATAGGCTCATCGCAGATAAAGTAGTTTCTTGGAGGGGGAGGTAGACGTTTACGGGAATAGGTTATCGCTTGGCATTTGCTGACATTAAGCTCCAAAAAGTTTTGCTTGCACCATACCGAAAACTTATTCAAGTCATCTTGCAGGCAATGGGAGTCAGAAGGCAATGAGATGACTTTGGAAATTCTCATGTCATCAGCGAAAATAGAAAGATTAGAGTTAGTTAAAATTAAATTTATATCATTAATTGTGAGGATAAAGATGATTGGACCAAGGTGACTACCTTGAGGGACACCAGATGTTGCTTTAATGGGTTCGGATATTGAAGATCTGAAGATGACCCTGTATTCTCGGTCTTCTAAATAGGATTTGGTCCATGCCACAAAATGAGGGGAAAAGCCAAGTTTTTTTAGTTTAAAGATGATAAGTTGGTGAGAAATTGTATCGAATGCCTTGAATCGACTTCATCACCGTCTTCTAAAGCATGAAGAGTCCTAGAGACGAACTCTGTTAGGTTAGAGGTCGTTGATTTACCATTCATGAAGCCGTGCTGATTTGTGCAGATAGTTGGCCTACAGTATGGAAGCAGTTGTTGATAGACTATGCTTTCAAAAAGTTTGGGTATGCAAGAGAGTTTCGCTATGGGCCTATAATTATCGACTTCGGCTTTACTTCCTTTTTTATGAATAGGGATAATGTAAGATTCCTTCCATAGGAAAGGGAAAGTAAATGTTGAGACAGACAAGTTAAATAGAGCAGCAAGAGGAGGACCGAGATGGGCAACACACTCTTTTATTACAATAGCCGGAATTCCATCAAGACCGGACGAGAAATCATCTTCAAGTTTGGTAATGTTTTCAGATATCAAAGTTGTTGTTATATTTAGTGAAATGGCTGACGTCTCAGGATAGTTTCTCATATAGCTAAAGTAGCTAGGATCGGGTTCAGCTGTTTTCTTAGAAAAGGATTTGTTAAAATGAGAGGCAAAGAAATTTGCAATGGTTTTTGGGTCGGCAGAAGATTCACTAAGAAATTTAAGAGTAGATGGGTAGCCGTCTGACTTTCTTTTGGTATTAATAAACTGGTAGAAGCGTTTAGGGTCCGAGACTAAGCTAAATTGCATGCGGTAGAGGTACTCAGGGTAAAGAGACTCACAAAGTTCAGAAAAACGATTATATACCGATCGATAATTACTGTAGTCGGAATCAGATCAAGTTCTTAAGAATTTGTGCCACAACTTGTTTCTGTTATTACGGAGAGAGCGCAACTCATTGTTGTACCAGGGAGGAGCAGATATGCAGTCCTTTCGGAAGGTATACGGAACCGATTGGGCAAAGCAGGAGAAAATTAACGAATATAACGTTGATAGGGCAAGATCAATGTTAGTTGTCTCACCAATAAAGTCAAAGTTAATGTTGCTGATGAGGTTTTTATGTTTGTTAAAGTCGGTTCTACGGAAGTCAAATGAGAATGAATTTTCCGAATCGACACATGTGTTGCCATTTTCATATGAATATATAATTGACAAGGGGGGATGAAGGCGGTCTAGTTTAGAAAGAAGATGATCACTCCTATAAACGACACAGTTATCTGAATCGGATGTGAAGACAAGGTCGAGTTGTCTGTTCATTGTGTTAGTTATTCCACTAATCTGAAGCAGACTTGAGTTGGTTAGGCAGTCCACCATCAATATTTCTATTTCAGATGTCGAATTACGAGAGACAAAATGAGACGAATCATCGGAAAGCTCCCATATAAGGTGAGGGAGGTTGAAATCTCCTACTAGAACAATGTAATCTTCAGGTTGTGCATCCTCAGTCAAAAAATCAACTGCGTGAACTACAGGTTGATAAGACTCAATGGGTGAATGTAGCAACAAAGTACGTCAAGACATCGTTTGGGGAGCGTAATGTTGGCGCATACTAACTCAAAGTTTTCAGTGTGGGGAATATCGACAGGAGTTGAGTGAAAGCAGTTCCGGATTGCTAGTAAAACACCGCGGCTATAAGGATTATCAGCTCTTTCAAATCCATCTTTTCGAAAAACGTTGAAATTTGGAGGAAACAGCTCATGGTTTTTAATGTCTGGAATTAGATTTGTTTCAGTAAGAGCAATTAGGTCAGAGGGAAACTTTTGAGAATTGAGATATACCGAGGAGATTTTAGAGCGCAAACCTCTTACATTTTGGTAGTAAATGGACAGGCATTGTGGACTGGAGGATACAGATTTCAGTTTGTTAGGAACTGTAATAGTTTTTAAAATTTAAACGAGTTCTTTGCAAATGGGAAAGACGTTTGGAGCTGACATGCGAAGACAACGTAGAAAGATCATTATGAACTTCGTCGGAAGAGATGTCGAAACTCTCATGGTAGCGAACGAAAATTTGCATTAATTCCGCTGGCTTAATAGGAAGACCTTCTCGTTGAATCGAAACCATTATGTTGGTTTTGGTTATGCCATCAATGCAAACGGAGTTGGGTTTGTCGTGTAAGTAGGCAAGGTAGAGCCGAACATTTTCATAAATGCGACGGTCTCTCAAACGAGATACTACATAACGACTGTCATCATTCATATCAGAAAATTTTTTTAGTGAGTTTGACAGTTGGTTGAAGGAGTGGGTCAAGGTATTTTGGGTGAGAATCGGAGGCACGAGCGGATGATGAAGGGACAGGATGGTTAAGCACCCCAGAACTAGAATCTTGACTAGTGAGGGGGGTTGGATCAGGTGGATTGATAGATGAAGATGAGGAATGCGTGGTTGGGTTTAGTATATGGAAACTAATAAAATTAGGATATTTGTCGGATGGGGCATTGTTAGTTGGAACTTGGGTAGAAGGCGCAGGAGCAAGGTTGAATGAAACTCTGTTTTGAAGCGGCTTTAAAGATTTGGTGAGGGGAGGGAGAGAATTTGGTGTAGCGACTCTGGTGTTCTTTTTAGATGGTGCAAATGGGGGAAGGAGTGAGGAGAATCTTGGAAAGATATTGGTCTTAAACGACCAGTTTGAGTCGGGATGTTGATGGGATGGGGCAGAATTGTTCGGGCTATGTTTTCTTTTCATAGTAAACTATTTATCTACCATATCCTTCCGTTGGGTGATGACCATCTTTTCCGTTATTGGTATGCCGTCCGATGATTTGAACATCCAATCGTATTTAGTGGGTATACGTGTTTCAAAACACTGGCCGTTTTTGCTCTTGACTTTGCCAACTTGTTTACATTTGACGTCTTGTATACCGAATTTACTCCTAAAAAAGGCTTTGATCCAGGACGGGCTTGCGTGACGTGGGGCAGCTTGGAGGAAGAAAGTTGACAGTTCCGGTTTTTTGATCGCTTAAAAATTCATTTTATTTAATTTTTGAATTCTGTTGGTCCATTCGGGGAGAGTCCAGGATGTCCCAAGAGCCCTAATTATTGGCAATGGTCTTGGGTCGGGATTGGTGATCGAAGTTGCATTTATCGTAGAGGGTTGAACGGGAGCTTCGGTGGTAGCGGCTATTGAATGAGTAGGGGCTGAAGTGGTTGAAGGTGATGTATATAGCTCGTCGTGCAAGGATTTGTTACTCGGGCTTACTGCAGATGGAGGCGCATCCGGCTTACTAGAGATGTGCTTTAATTCCTCCAATATCAGCATCGTGGTTGATCTAGTGGATGCAGCTTCCTCACTAAGAAAATTGAGGTCATGTTGGATGGATCCGATGTTTTCGGTATGTTCAGCATGCTTGAGATGTAGAAGAGTTGATTGGTCAGCCAATGTTGACATAATTTTTCCCAACGGAGTTGAAGTTGACTGAATCGCTGGTAATGTGTTTGAGCAAAGAGACTTATCGGAATCTGCTAATTTAATGATTTTAGAGTGCAGGGATTGAACAGCTGATTTTATGGCGGTTATGCTGTTATCGATCGAACAGTTTAGATTGTCATGGCTCTCTCTGAAATGAGTTTAGTTAAATTGTTACTGCTGAATTGAATTTCGCATTTCAGCTCTGCAATCGAGTCTGCAAGCCCAATTAGTTGCTGGTTATTACATTTTATAGCCAGCATTATATGTGCCAGGGAGATGGTCCGGCACTCTACACAAAAAAAGCTGAATATGCGCTTATACTCTTCCAGATGAGTTTTAGCGTTTCTGCTCAAACCAATGCATATGGGATGGAATTTCTTTCCACATATCCCATTACATGTAACCATTTCCACTGTGTTAGTAGGTAAAGCGCAGTCAGCAAATCCACAGGAAGACATGGTTAAATTATTAGCAAGTAGGTTATTAAGTATTATTATAATTTTTTTTTTTTTTTTTTTTAAGACACCGTGTTTTGATGACACTGAGAACGAAGTCACTGTGTGTTGATGACACTGAGAAGTTATGGTGTAAGTGAATGGGAACAGGTAATGTGGTTCGAATGGGGTCAAACACGAAACCAAAAAAGAAAAAGTCAAACAGAAAACAATTATTCACAAATTATCGCGGAGCGAAATTAAAACACGTCCGAACTTGACGGTGGGTAGGAAGACAATGAGACCATTGACGGTAACTGTGTGTCCTTCCTCATTTCGAAAGAAATAAGGTTCGATGATGCCACCATAAACCGCACCAAACAGTCAATCTTTTCAATATTCGCTCCAATAAAACATTTTTGCTTGTTGACATAGCCGCTGAGATAAAAATGGGCCTCGTCAGAGAGGATGATTTTTTGGCCATAATCCTGATCTCCGGGCAACATTTTCAGCGCCCAATTAGCGAACACACGGCCTTGTCCAGGTTCAATTCTTGCATTAGCATAATCTTTTACGGATGTAGGCCCAAATCCAACCCCAAAATAAGCCGAATTGACATTTCTGGGTCTTCTTCGAAACTGGCCGCCGCTACGGCGGCTATATTTTTGTAATTTTGCACCAATCTCTGTCTGGTTGGTGGCTTAAGATCCAAAAGAGTGTACTCCCGCTCAAACTTTTCCACGGTGCGACGAATTGCCTGCACCCTGAAGCCATGATGACGACCGACCTCACGACGAAATTCGCGTTGCGTATTTACGCTCAGTTGTATTTTGATAATATTTGTTAATATTTTCCGCACGTTTGGCAATAGTAAAACGATGCATACCTTACTAAATATTTTGGCAGCTGGATATCATTGTTAACTTTGACAGCTGCAGAAACATAAGAATTGGCAAAACTGTCATTGCTATCTGGTCACCCTTTATTACACTATACCTCTAGTATAAGTTTTATGTAAATACAAAAAAATGCTCATTTACTAAGTTTTTTCTTAAAGAATTAATTTTTTCTTAGTTTAACTATAATAAATGTTAATCAACAGTAATTAAGATTGAAAATTGTAAATTAGACGTCGAAAGACATAAAATAAAAATATATTATAGTTTAGCTTAGAGCGCCCGTTTTTTGGGCCAGTAAGTTAGAATAAGTTAATTAAGTTATGATAAGGTAGCATTTAAGCATTTTTTCTGTTAGCATGTATGTTTAGTAAATTTAAGATCAATAGAATAAAATGCATTAAAAAGGAAAACGAAACGAACACGGAATATTACATAGACTTTTAATGAATAAGACTTTTAGTGGGTCCGGGGCCCGAAAGATAGCTAAAATCATGTGAGGTATTTAGTTGTAATTTTAATAATATTCATATCCCCGTAAGAGTTAAGTGTTTAAAAAAAATAATAATAATACAAATTTATTTCATGTTTTACAAAGGTTAATCCAAAGTAAATTTTTAACTTAATTTTTACTGAATTTACATTAGTAACTTTAATTCGTTAGTTGCAGGTTTTGCATCACTAACATTATATTATTCAATGAACAGAGACGCTGCTGGGAGTGAAGTGAGTGAGTTCAACCCTCTGTTTGCGGGAGTAAATCAAGACAAATTGTTATGGAGTGTATTTTAAATACAGGCGTGTCTGTACATATATGCTACATTACCGACTTTCGAACAGCCGATTTAGAGTTGGCCTTGGGCGAGGCAAAAAACCGATTTAATTCAATTTTCTAAGTATTGTCTAAGATGCCCAGAGCATACTACTCGTTCTTGTTGAGTGTCACTTCCCACCAGATTTTGAAGCGCAGTCTATCAAGATCTTCCACGTTAGTAGGCATGAGAATATGATCTTCCATCGATGAAATCCTTATCCTTGGTGACTTTAGTCTGCCTCTGCTGAAATGGATTTCATATGAAGATCACTTCTTTTTTACCGTATCAAGCGCTAGTTCATACAAGGAATGTCTATTCATTGATCGTGTAACAGACTCAAGCCTATGCCAAGTAAGCGGCGTCTGTTACTGATAGGTAACAAGACCTTATTTTCACCAGTGATCCCATTAACTCCACGTTTTGTCCCTTAATGCTATCAACTACCAATAACTTTCACCCCCCTCTTGATCTCTCATTTTTCTATAACTATTCACTCCAGTTCACTTCTTCCTCTACTCACTCTTCTTACAATTAATTAATTAATATCTATCTCAGCAAATCTTCTTTTGATTTCACTAGCCTATCTTTAACTGATGCTGTCTCAATTTTTTACAGTTACTACTCTAACTATCTTAGAACCTATCTCCAATTCACCCAGCTCTATAACTGCTCGACACAGCCCAGACCAAGCTTATCAACGATCCTAAGACATTTTACAAATTAGTCAACTACAAAATAAAATCAGACGTCTGTCCCTCCTCTCTGTCGTTCGATAATATATCATTGACCGACCCACATACAATTGCAAACTATTTTGTACACTTTTTCAAACAATCATTTGCAGACAACTTCTTCGTACCCGACCCCATATATTTCAAGTACCCTCCCAATTTTTCCAAAGGCCCCTCTCTCTCTTAATCTTTTGATCTTACAAAACCTCAATAATGAAGTTTTACTCGAGCCAGGCGGGCTCCACACAATTTTTTTCTCTTTTTCTCAATTTTTCTCAACCACTTTCCTCTCTATTTCATCTATCCCTCCCATCCCCAGAGTTTTTAAAAACTCTTTCATAACCCCGGTTCAAAAAAGGGATCAAAAAATTAAATAACCAACTACCGTCCAATTGCAAAGATTTCTCACATACCTAAAATGTTCGAAAGTATTTTAATGAAGTTTTGAGCTTTCAGTGCAAGTCAGTTATATCACCCAGTCAGAATGGATATCTGAACGGTAGATCAACTACTACAAACTTAGTCTAATTCGTATCCTTTTGCACTTTCAGTCCTAGAAAATGGCAACGACATCGATGTAATTGCCACAGATTTTGGTAAGGCCTTCGATAAAATGTCATATCAATTGATCCAAACTGTTTTCCCTCGGTTTGGCCCCACATAAATGGATATCTTCTTATCTGGAGAACCGTTACTACAGCGTTCGTTTTAAGTCAGCCTTCTCAACCCCGTTTTTAGTCACTTCTGGTATCCCACAAGGCAGTCATCTAGGCCCTCATCTTTTCATTTTAACTATAAACGATCTTGAGGTGATTATTAAACATTTATGCCGACGACACTAAGTTCCAAAACTATTTCTTCACCCGAAGACTCTATTCTCCTTTAAGAAGACCTCGATAGGTTTTCCACTTAAATTGCTTTGAGCTTAATGTCCCCAAATGTCAATCTATGACTTTGTCATGTAAGTCCAATCAATCTCCCCATCGACTTTATTTTCTGCACGGCCAATCTATACCCCAGGTTCTATCCCATCGCAACTTTGGAATATTATACGGTAGAGGGTTAAACTTCTTTTCTTCATTCATCGGCTCCTCTCTGGTTCATTTCCTTCAATACTAACCTCGTAATCTACGCTGTTCTCGTCTCTTCTATATTCCAACCCATGGCACCTCTTATGATTCCAACGAACCAATCTCGCGCATGCTCCGTAAGGTTAACTCAAACCTCCCCGTTTTTGATTTTATCCTGAACACTTCTCGTCTCAAACTTGATTTCTTCCACCATTCCCTTAATTCCTAACCATTAATTGTTGTTAGTTTTTAAGTCCTAGTTTTTAAGTTAGATTAAGCTTGCATTAAGCCAAATAAATTGGGGCGTGAGCCGATTTTTGGTATAAAGGGTCAGCAACTCGCCCCTACCTTTTTGTAGCAAATATGCTACAGATGTCAGGCGACTTGAAGCCATCAAGCGAAGAGTTCTTCCATGGAAAGGGCGATTTCCAGAATTTTTTCCTAGGTAGACACGTCACCGTTCACGGTTCTGAAGTGCTTCCTCAACCCTCTGCTTTGTTTTTTTTTTTGAGCAAATCTTGAATGCAAAATTGCCCCAGCTTGGGTAGAGAAAGTGAATTTCGGCAAAAGAAGACGAAATGGTGCGAAATCCCTTTCGAAACTGCGTTTATTCCACACCCATGGTTCTCGTATGCATATTATTGTAGTTTAGAGCGCAGTACATGAGGTTCATTTTGTTGGCTTTTCTTGCTGACAGTTACATCAACCTAACCTACCCAAAAAGCAGATGATGGAAGCGGAAAAAACCGACTTCAGTAGAATAATTCAATTAAATTTTCCTGCCACTTACTTAAATTAGAGGCAAATTGTAGCCAATCTAAAAATTGTTCATAATTTCAACAAAAGTTTGTTCAAGGGCGCGAATGGATGGCCAGATAGACGGATGGATGGATGCCTTCATTGCCTCAATTCATGGCTTAATCGCAAACACACACAGAGAGGCAAGGAGGAACAAAACATCGAATCCATTCGTCCGTCTAAATGGCTTCCATGGAAATTTTTTTGATTTGTTACCTTCGAAGGCAATTTTCGTAAATTATACTTGGACTTCTTGAAGTCGCCGCAGCATCCATCCTCCTCTCCAGTAGCAGTTGATTTGCTACTGTCTACTGGCAGCGCCATTCTCGAAATTTAACCGCCAGTAATTGGTCGAATACGTCGCCGAATAGCAACAAAAACAACAACAACAACAACAGCAACAACAAAGAAATCATAATACGACATGGATCTGCCCATGATTGTGTGGCTTTCCGATTGGAAACGGAAAACGGTTACTTTAATTGCGGTTATTACGGCATTTGAATCTACAACATGTGTTTAAGGTCCTCGATGTGTGTATCAAGTATCTGAGTACGAGTATATGCTCTTGCTTATGTGTATGACAAGGTCTCAGCAGTGAGAGTTCTATACATGAGCTGAATTGTTTTGTAACATATATACGGTTGTACATACTCGTACACATGTGGATGATCACGCAACGTAAAATCGAGCTGACCACACTGGCGGTCAGTGGAATACATGGATTGTAATTTTGTAGACATGCCGCGCTGCAGATGATGGCGGTGGCGGCCTTCTTGATGGCAATTATATCGACATCGGCGGCGTTTTCTTTCACTTTTTTGATCGAATTTAACTTTTTCTGTATTTTTTTTTTTGAATTTCTTTTGAAAATTAGTGATCTGATGATGGATGGCGTTAAGTTTATTGCGACGAAGGTATGAAGGTATGAACTCTTGCACTTTTTTAAATATTCTTTAAATATTCTTCGTATTGGTACTTGCAGATGAGCAGTTTGTGAAGGCTTGCGTGAGGTAATAGAACATGAGTTTCTTACATATGTTCCAGGCAAAAGAACTGAGTGATCGATTCACTTCAATCTATCTTTCCCCAATGCATTGGGAATAATTATCTGGGAGAAGTCCCCAATCTACGTTATGTGAGGTGAACTGGGTGTCCGGACATCTAGTGCAATGGCCTAGGGGTGTTGACCTACATCCCCTGATATCTATGTACAATGTTTTTAGCCATCCCAAATCGTTTATGAATTTTTAAAAATTATTAACAGACTTACCAGAAAGTTCTTGGAATACTTGAAAGAACTGCCATAGAAGGATTTTACTTTCAATGTGAAAAATTCCTGGGAAATGACAAGAAAAGTGTGGAGTATCCTCATCTCTCCATCCTCTGTAGAGATCATTCGTGTTGCGTTTTATTTTCTTTGAATAATGTCTCAGCATGCCCGTTTGTATGAGAAAATCTGCGTGTGACCGGTCATACTAGGTTTCAAGTTCCCAGATTGACTTACTTTAAGCGTTCCGTATGCGGCGGATTTCAGCACAAAAAGATGTGTGAGCCAAGGATAACATAATGCCGATGTAGAGTGGTTTTCAATGCCTTCGTTGTGCTAATGCCAACCATTTTTATAATTCTAGTCATTGTTTTGTAGTTGGTAGCTTAATGGCTTGCCACTCTACCAGATTATCATGCGTATCAGTATCGGTCATATGTACAAGAGATTCGGATAAGTACGAATTCACTGTGAACGACGGTATAGAACGAAAAAAGGACAACAACATTTGAATGAGCTCATGAAACGTTTTGGTTGTATCTTCAAAGATACCAGTAGCGCGGGCTACCAGCAGGCTCGATTCGCTAGCCTGATTGCTCGATTCCAGGAATACGCCTACGTACTAAACCATATCCTAAACACTTAGAACACTCTCCCCGCAGGACTGACGTCAGGTATTACTTTGCGGGACGGAATTTTCTTCTGACCGCAATATTTGCTCAATTATTGGCTGTGAGTTTGGTATGTCAGTTCTCCATACCAGAGAGCGTATGCAATGGAATATTGCACGCTCTGCGCCTATCTCCTCATTTGGGCAGTGTGGGCAAAATGGTGAGCTATCGTGCTAGAAGCGGTGTAGACATTTCTGATAGACTGCGTTAGATGATGGTTACAGTCCTTGTGTCTTCGACTTGTCGGCATTAATTTAAACGTCCATCAGCCTTTTATTGTATTAGTACAACGGGCCTGCCAAATAGTTATTGACTCTGCCTTTTTTTCAGTCTTAATCGTCTTGTCTGCAAGGGTGTCAATGGGGACCATTCTAGCTATAACAAAGGCGGCTTTGTCTTATATGGTTCGAAGGCCGCTAACTCCTTTTAGACTCCTTCCTTCTTAATTCTTTTGCCCAGACTGGGGGCGGCATACAGAAGGATTGATATTGTTACTTTGGAAAGTAGAGTTCTTCTAGTGTATCCAAGTCCACCGATGTTAGGCAATATCGCGACAGAGCTGTCTGTACTATCGAGGCTTTTTCACATATATAATCAAAGTGCTTTTTGCACTGCAGTTTGATGTCCAACATAACTCCAAGTTAGCTAATTGTTTCGTTGGACGTGATGGTTTAACTACCGATTTGAAAATTGCTGAATTGAATGTTTTTCTTACCTTTTATGAGAACAGCTTCGGTTTTATGATTGGCCAGCTCTAATCCGGGGAGATGAGCTAATTTTTTATCTGAGCGATTATTTCATTTGTGGCTGATTCCACTTCATGAATCTGTTTGGCTGCTGTTATGACAGCAATGTCGTCGGCCAATCCAATTATCATTACTATCCTATTCAATGTTAGTCGTAGGACCCCGTAGTACATTATGTTCCATAACAGTGGCCCTAGCACTGATCAATGTGTATCCCCGCAGTGGCTTTGTAGTATTTTACGCCTTTATCCGGATTGTACCTCAGCTTCCGTTGAAATAGTTCGTCACTATCCTGTGCAAATAGTACGATGGGTGCATCCTGGCAAGTGTTCTTCTAATGGATAACCAACTCGCAGAGTTAAAAGTATTTTTAGCGTCCAGTGTAGCTACTGCACAGTACCCTTTTGTGCCGTAAAGCCATCTTTCTCTATCAATGGCACCCTTTGCGACATCGACTACCGCTCGTATTGCATCAACTGTTGAACTCTCTTTTCTGAAGCTAGACTGGTTGTCCGAAATGGCTTCTTTCTCTTCTGCTACTGCTAGGAGTTTATTATAAATTATCGTCTCGAGAATATTTCGTCAGGTTCAAGGGCTTTGCTGTCGCCTATCTTGCCGTATGCCCTTAGAAACCCTCTAGGGTGATTAGGAAGTTTTCTGCTGTTGTTACCAATATTGTAAATAGTGGCTAATGTTTGCGGGAAAGGATGCTCTAATATGGATCTCAGCATTTTTGAGTATGTTATTGGAGGGTCCTTATCACAATTTTATATGCTGAACTCCATGGACTTATGTCGGCTTCTTGACATAGACTTTTGAAGAAGTCTAAGAGTCTCCAGGTGTTGTTGGAAGTCTGGTCACATTTTTGCACGCTGAAATTTGCACCGAGCCTGTAAGCACTTTGCCCGGATTGTATGTATTTCATGGTTGCATTAATAAAATGGTGAGGGCATTGATGCATCGCACGCTACTTTTATCGACCTAAAGTACGCTTCCAGCATTATAAATGTTCTAACATTACAAGCGGCCAGCTAGACTCGAACCACTGTGATTATCAAGGCACGTCTACAGATGCCACAACAAGAGAGTAACATTGTTAAGAGGTTTAACGTTGAATTGCTGCAATCGCAAGAGACTGCCAAAATTTTTGCTAATCGAGTATGCTTCAATCTTTTGACAAGTCGTATGCATTAAATCAGTGGCATCAAGACCAGCAGAAATGTCGTCACTGATGTGTTACGCAGCTAATAACCCTATGAAGCCCTTGGTTTCATGAAGAAGCACATGTGACAAACTAAGTCGCCAATAAAGTGGTGCTCGATAGAAGAACGAAGAGGGTTCTAAAGTTTCTCTGAAGGAAAAACGAAAGAGCATGAGAAGCGTTCTCTTACATGCCTATACACCTTGTCGCGGTGTAGGGGCTCAGTACAGGTCAAAGATTCTCGGAATTACTAATCCTCAGATGAGACACGAAGCCAAGTTATAGTCAACCCTAAACCTCTCATTGGGAGGGCTGGCTGAGGGCCCAGTATAAATAGCTCAGCCGTGAACGGAGTGTCCGCATACATGGCGACCTCCGGATCAGGTGACCTTATCTGTATAAAGTGGATCTCTGTACAGATGGACCTTCCCTACTTAGCCACTCGTGGGCTAAACAACATTTAAAACATTTAATTCCGAGGACGGCGCTGATAAAACGCCGGGTAAACGTAAGACCTCTCAGCCTTCCACAGCTCCAAAATCACCAGTATCAGAACCTTTAACCACCATCTTCGGTTACTGTAATCGCAATAGTCGATTTGAGCAAGGATGATCAGGAGTGATGTCGACGGTAGTATCGCTGCAGAAAAGTGGAAGAAATTGGCAGTTAACTTCCTCCAAATTCTGCGGAACAATGCAGGCCTCGCTCCCACTATTCGTGACGACGGTTGGCATGGAAATCATGTTAAGCTTGTCTCCTTCACCTCTCAGAGATCAATAAATGTATTTAAGCTAGCAGTAGCTAAAGCAGCCGATATTTGACCATGAGTGCAACTAGAGGTCGTTTCTACCGATCAGATTTCAAAACACCTTAGAATGCGTTGCTAGATCCCAGTGGAACCTTCCAATCCAGATACAATGCTGGCAATTAATAGAGTAGACAATCCTTCGATCCCAACTCTAATCGTAGTAAATCAAGAATTCCTGGCTCCTTTGGGAAAAACTGCTTGTGTTATCAGTTAGGGGCTCGGAGTCATTACTCTTAAGTCATTAAGGATATGGCTGTGAAGGAGGGTGGACCCTGTACTGCCTCTGCCTCTAATCACCACGTTGTACAAACAACGAGCGGTGACCTTACAAGTAAATCACCTTGCTCGGTCAATAAAATGGATCCCACCTTTCCCCCTTTGGTAATAAGCTGTAATACAAATTAACCTTCTCTAAAACGGTGTCCGCCTCTCTTTTTCTTCGGATCTGCAACATCGGTGGAGATATTGTCCTTATCAAAGAACCTTGGGCCATTGAAGACCCCCAACTACACTATAAGGGTAGGGTGTGTAGTGAGAAAGAAGAGGCTATATCAAAATCTTTCTCCTCTGTAATCACAGTGATCGGGATACAGTCGTGGTAAAACTAGAGCACGGTTCCTAGAGCTACTGGATAGCCTCGGTTTATTTATCCCATAACCATCAGGGCCCTCCTCCTCCGGACAACTTGAGGTTGGCGATCACTGATGCAGAGAGCAGTAATGCCGAACTCATTTTGGGTTGTGTTGCAACTGCACATCACTCCGTCTGGGACAGCTCGGATATCAACGAAGGAGGTAAGTCACTTCTCCAATATATTCTCAACACTTACCTCCTCATTTGTTATGTCGGTTGTCATCACTAGCTGTAGACAGGATATCTTCGACCGAACCCTTGTTTCCAACAACTTCTCGCATAAGATCACTCGTAGAAGGGTAACCAGTGGTCACTCTTTTTCTGATCACCGCTACGTTCTTTTCAGCATTAATGATCGCGTTTCTGACTAATTAACCTACAGAAACTATAGGAAAACTGACTAGTCTTAAAAGAGCAATCCCCGCTGCTCCGTCCTCCCATCCTAAAAGTGTTTATGACCTCGAGAACCCCGTAACTAAACTAACCAAGGCTTACAGAATCGCTCGAGCTTCTTCTCAACGCCTACTTTCTATATTGTACTCGCACTAATAAAAACACAAGTACTACTATAAACGCGCACATATCCTCTCGCAATCCCGATAGGATCATAAACGCGTCTAAGCTTGTCTGGACCATACAGAGTTTCAAACCCTTTAATGCACCCGGAGTGGATGGCATTATGCCGGCTGAAATACAAAAAACCTAACACCAAACTCTCTCATGATTGTTAACCATCTTTAGTTGCTGTATGAAACTCTCCTACATTCCTAGGACTTGCACCGAATCAAAGGTAGTTTTCATGTCCAAATCCGGTAGAACCTCGTAACCCTATCAGCTTGTCAACTTTCTTCCTAAAAATCTTCGAAAGACTGATTGATATTCACCTTCGCTGAAGTATTGACGTAAATTTGACAGCTGACAGCTTCTCAACATGCATACAACAAAAAATCCGTTGAGACGTTATCACACTCTATTGAAAAATCGCTTGCTTCTAAGGAATATTGTCTAGCAGCTTTTCTTGATATTGAAGGAACCTTGGGTGATCACTACCGCACTTTTAAATCTCGGAGTCGGAACCTCGCTTGGAAGGTTGATAAGTCAATTACTAAATCGCAGGACTATCACCACTGAACTGGGCAGGACCTCTGCTAGAAGATTTAGTCGCAGAAGCACACCTCAGAGTGATGTCCCGTCTCCTTTTCTCTGGAATTTAGTAGTAAAAAAACTACTTAAAACCCTGAAAAGGGAAGAATGACGTTGCGGTAGCTATATCCGGAAAATTCCTCAAAAATTTAAATGAACTAAAAAACAACGCTTTTCCCAAGCTCCTAAATTGGACTAGTCGGTGTGATCTAGCCATTAATCTCGTCACAACGAAAAACAGGATTCCTCACTTCGACCTCCTTAAAATGCACGGTACATGTATTCCAATTGTGAAATAGTCAAAATACCTTGGTCTCATTCTAGATAGGGAACTAACCTGGAAAACTAATATTCAAGAAAGAATTAGGAAAGTCACTGTAGCCCTATACTCTTGTAAAAGAGCTGTTGGGAGGAAATGGGTATGCAACCTCGTATCAGGTAATGGCTGTACTTAGTTGTCGTAAGGTCCATATGGTGTTATTGCCTAGTGGGCTGCCTTAGACAGAGCAACTCACCTTCATCATCTAGTCAAGGTGCAGCGTCTGGCATCCATGTGCATCAGTGGTGCTCTTAGGACCACTTCTCCGCTGGACTGCACACTATTATCTGCATGGTTACATGGGGAACTCCACGATCTAAAATAAGCTAGGACAAGTCCCTGAAGATACCAAATACCTCTTCAATAAGTGTTCCAAAGCTTCTATTTCGAGTCGTCAAGGCTGGGTGGATGGCACATTACCTGATAAAGCTCAAAAGTCAAAGAAGTGGTGGAAGTTGATATCTTTTATGAGAAATTAAATTTTGATCTCTCCTTCCGCCTCCCAAAACCATTTCAGTGTCTATCGGCCAAAGATATCTGCATTCCCACTCACAGCCAGGCAGCTATTATGTCTCTGGAATCAATTTATTTTAAATCAAGAACCGCCTTCAATTCCCTGCATCTCTTTAGGAGATTGCTGAGCAATCACGAACACGAACTTGCTGAGCATGGTACAACATTGCAAATTTCACAAAAAAAATTAGGTCTTAGCACATGTGCATGCGGGCAAACGACGCAACGTGTCATGCCACAAGACAGATCTGGCTTAAGTTGGATGCTAGTAGCATCATATTCATGCTAAAAAAATCATTACTGCACACTGTCTAATAGGAAGACATGCCGCAAGGCTCGGTATCCTATCAAACTATCAAGAAGGGGAAACCACTCTTCATGTCGCCTACACTTTCCCAGCCCTATCTCCAACAAGGAAGTCTTTTCTGGGCCCATACTTTTTAGATAACCTCGGTGATTTCGCAGAAACCAACGTTGCCGATCCTCTTCGCTTCTTCTGATGAAGAAGCTCAAATTGGTTTTAAAATTTTTTTCCCTAACTTTTAGGTTTTTTCCATATGGCAGATATGGATCAAGATCTAGTGGTATCACAGGCAGCCACACCAATCAACCAACCAAGAGAAGTGTACGACTTCCTAAAAGTTAAAAACAATGTATTAAACCAACAAGATTCAAATAGATACCTATAAGGATGAGCAAGTAGAAAGGAGAAAGTCGGTGCTGAGAACATAGAAAAGTCACTCACGAAGGCTGTTAAACAGTGGAGACAACCTAAACTCCGCTGTCAGGCAAAACGAACCACCTAACTTGGTTGATGAAAGCCAAGATTTCTGTCTACCCAAAATGCAGAGAAGAAAACAATAATTTAACTTAAGATGCCTTACATGCCGGGCTATTCAAGACAGTGGGAGAAGCCTTAGAAGGGAGTATATTCCAACTCATTGCTAGGATTTGTTTGGAATATATGTACGAGTACAGTCTACACAACGTACAAGATATTATCTGTGGTATAGTGTGAACGTCTGAAATCATTTGTCGGCAATCTGAGAGGCTTCTACCAGCGCAGTTTTAGGCCCGGTAAATCTTTAATTGATCAAATAATCACATCCTAAAGAAAACCCCGTACATTGATATTGACCGTCTACAGAGACGAGCTATGCTGAACCATATCGGTATCACTGCTAAACTATTGGTCAATTTTAATGTCATACCGATGCATTTTTTTATAATATTTTCTTCACCTCTTTATTTTACGAGCAACCAGGAACCACTCCACATAAAGAACAGATGATAAGAATTAGCTTACTGAATGGTTGGGATACCTGTGATTTCTCTATTAGGCGTTGTCTAGACTAGGTGAATACTTGCGATTTTTTGGAGATTCCTGGGCTCATGCTGTTTTCTAGTCTTTAGCCTGCCAGATATGTATGTTAATTTCCTTCATTAAAACTCAACAGTAAATGCTACTTTCGAAGAAGTTGCGCTTCTGTAAGGGACAAAAACCGCACAGTTCACGTACTGTGTGTATGTTGTCTGAGATTTCGTCATCCTCTACATAGAGTTGGCACTTAGTTTCAGCAGATTGCTGCACTTTATGGAAATAATACCGCAGTATGGTTCGGCACTTGTGTACGGAGCCCTTTCCTCTAAATCATCACTAACTAACTACAACTATTCTATTCTTCTACTCTGAGCATCGAACTTGTCGAGTTGTAGAGGCTGAGTAATGTCATGATTCTCGAGAAGTTCTTCAGATGAGTCCTGAAACTAAGGGATGTTCATTCACATTCCTCTCTCCCTTCCTCACTTCTCTCTTTCCTAGGCTAGAACAAGGTGTCGTACAACACGTGCCGAGGATCAGCCTTGCTGAGGGCCCAGTACTTTAATAATAGCTCAATCGAGAACGGAGTATCCAGATACCTGGCGACCTCCGGATTATCTAGTCTTATCTATATAGAGTGAATCTCTGTGGAGATGGACCGCCACTCGGGTGATCTAGCATGGAATCAAACGATTTCAAATCAAAATTTGATACCGGTACTCCTTTAATACCGGACGGTAATACGATGACTACACCAACTAGCGTCAAAGCCACTGCAATGCCGAGCAAATGTATAACTATGGCAGGAAATGGCACAATTTCTAAAGATAACCGCATCGAGCCAAACCATGCAAAACTTTCCAGGATTGAGATTCCAGGATTCCTCCATCCATAGCAACAGCAAGTTTGTGGCAGGCCATGGACTTCCTACTGCTACTAAAACTCCACTGTCAAAAGAGGATTCAGGGGTTCAGCCAACAACATTCTACAAGACGTATTATCCACTGTCCACACAACGCTAAAAGACTCCTCCAAGCGTCAGAAATCATTGAGGAAAACCGCCAAATCCTTCCCAGGAACTTTCAACGCCACATTTCGGAGGTCTTTTAGTGAAATCCAAAAGGACGAAATAACGATCGCTGTGATCGGTGGTAAAAGCGACGCCGACGAATCACTTTCACCAGAACGGTAGTAGTTGGTCAAGTTAAAGCTTTCGGGCAGCTTCTTCAGCATCATGCGGACCAACTCTCATCACAAGTCATGTTAACTGGTACCAAGGCCACGTCAAGCTTATCGTTTCTGACGATTAAAGATATCTGGATCTTTACAAAAGAGATATTAATGGATTAGGAGAGGTCTGGCGCAGACTAAAGGCATGATTCGGTTCAGATTCGAGTCTATAACAGTAAGGGTTTATGATAAAGGATGAGCTAGTTGCTGATGGTTGCCTATCCTTCTTCTTTAATGAAATAGAAAATACAGTATCATATTTCGGAGCTTCTATTTTCTTTTCTGAAATGAATAGCAACGACACCAATCTTTCCATACCGATGGTCTCTACCTCTGCCACCTTATCGGCAATGGAACCCGACGACTCAAAACTAGAGCGGATGAATATGAGCGTTTGGGCATGTTTTCAAAATCGGAGGACTCAAATAACACCGGGGTGGAGGATTCTCTGGTAGTTTGTTGCAATGATTCTAGGGTTTCTTCAGATTAACCTCCATCACTCCAAAAACGCCTCAGCCGCTCTCATTCTGCCTCTATCCAAAAACGCAGAAGACATCATCCTAATCCAGGAACTACGGATTGTAGAAGGCGCGGTACGCAGACTTGGGACACCTGAAACGTATCGCTCTATACAAAAGAAGAAGATCAGAACTTGTAAAGGGTGTTTTTTTTTAGAGGTTTGGTTTTTAAACTGGCAACACTGTTTCTATAGATTGTCAGTTGAGAGTTGATTTGTGGTTACTACGTCTTGCCATTTTAGACGAATATAATAGATCATCGCCAGAACAACGCTTGCAAATTGTGCAAACTTATTTTGAAAACCATGATTCGATTCGCCAAACTTATCGTGCGCTATCGTCCATCGTCCATCTGAGCAAGTTATTCGGAACCCGATGAATCGTTTTTGCACCACGTACACTCTAGTGGATAATACGCATCCCCAAAGACGACAAAGAGTGCAAACAGAAGAAGTTATTCCCGTTGTGGAGCGCAATGTTGAGGAAAATCCGAATGAGTCGATTAGCCATCGCACACAGCAATTGGAGCTATGCCCATCCACTTAGTGGAAGATTTTACGGAAAGATCTTGGCTTAAAAGCTTATAAGATCCAGTTTGTGCAAGAGTTCAAACCACGTGACCATTATGCGCGTCATAGATTCGGTGAATGGGCCGAAAACATGATTCAGCTTGATCCTTATTTCGAAAGGAAAATTTTGTTCTCCGATGAGGCCTATTTTTGGTTAAATGGATATGTAAACAAGCAAAATTTCCGAATTTGGAGCGGAGAAAACCCAGAAGCCTTTGTAGAGACGCCCTTACAACCATTAAAACTCACTGTTTGGTGTGCTTTATGAGCTGGTGGAATCATCGGCCCATATTTCTTTAAATACAATGCCGGCCAGAATGTTACCGTCAATGGAGAGCGCTATAGAAACATAATTTCTGACCTCAGTTAAATGGCATTGACGTCACAGAGCTTTGGTTTCAACAAGATGACGCAACATGCCACACGACGCGCGACACCATCAATTTATTGCGGGAATCATTTGCTGAGCGCATAATTTCGCGTAATGGACATGTGAAATGGTCTCCACCATCCTGTGATATCACACCTTTAGATTACTTTCTTTGGAGTTACGTGAAGTCACTGGTCTATGCCGATAAACTGGACACCCACTTTCCAGGCAGCAGCCACTTCACGGCCAGTAACAACCTTAGCAGGACTGCTGCTATCGCGACTAAAATAAATTCACGACCTGATTACAAGACACAATCTGCTCTGGGCGCTGCTTAGTTTCAAATCATGCAAGTCTGCTGGGCTGATTCATATAATACCTGCCGAGTTACAAATGTCCTCAGATATCATCCTTCCAATGCTGGTGAATATCATGAGGAGCTGTAGAAATGATCCACATTGCCTTGTCATGAAGAGAAGTTAATGTAGTTTTCATTCCTGAAGCTGGAAAATATTCTGATATTGTCCCAAAGGACCTCAGACCTAAAAGTCTAATGTATTTCTTCCGAAAACTCTAAATACGATCTAGAATTGATCAACGACCTTTGTGAACGGCTCAACATGTCAGTCGGTGGAAACGGCTCTACATTGCCACATCGAACAATCCCTACATTAAAGACAGAGCACAATGGTCGCGTTTCTGGACGTAGAAGGCGCGTTTAACAACCTCAACAAATCCGCAATCACAACTGCACTGTCAACTCTGAAGGTAGATCATTCACTTGGGGGGTTGATCAGCCTTATACTAAATAGCAGGATTAACATCTCCAAACTGCTTGGGGCTTCTGCTAACAGATGTGCTAGCAGAGGTACGCCCCAAAGCGGTGTCCTTTCATCCCTTCTTTAAATTGGACTGTCAAGTGGCTAATGAACTGATGATATACATACCTGGAAGCGGGTGGTAGCAAAGTGGTGCGGATGACGTTGCTATATAGTAGACGTCTCGGGTAACCGTCTCAGCACCAATAAAAAATTCTTACAACAAAATTTAAACAGATTAACTCATTGGGCGGATCGTTGTGAATTGGGAGTAAGCCCCCACAAAAGTGACCTTGCTCTCATTTCCAGGAAATATAAAATTTCAAACATATACCCTGCCTCAATCAACGGTACCAGCTAGGTCTTTTCTTTTCTAGGTCAGCGAAATATCTGAGTCTTTGACGGGAAACTAAACTATTAACCTAATAATCAAGAAAGAGTAAGAAAGGCTATAGTAGCCTTGGGAACAAATAGGGACTTCAAACTAACATTGCTTTACGCACTACTACCGCCGTATTCCAGCAGACAAGTGGCTGCTAATGTGTACCGACGGAAATCGAGGCGGAGGAACAAAAGGACAACTTTAAAAATGAGCTAGTTGCCGCCTACAATACAGCATCTAATAGGTGAATCGTCATTTATATGCGGGACTTGGGTGCCAAGACGGTCAATGGCAACAGTGTGCACAAACATGTGATGGATATACAGCAACTATCAGCTTGTTATTGTTATATTTCAGCACAATGACTTTGGACTGATAAGCAACTCATTTCTAACCAGGTCAACCAAATGGCGCTGATTCAGAGGTTTGGGTACTGAAATAGCAGCTATAAAATGATTAGAATGATCAATGAAATCGGAATAAAGACTTCTAGACTACGCTGATGATATATATCTGTGTTTGTATAGAATTATAGCCCGCACCAAATGGCCCGTAATTCAGAACCTGCGGGAAGT
This sequence comes from Volucella bombylans, assembly GCA_949129095.1. Taxonomy (NCBI): domain Eukaryota; kingdom Metazoa; phylum Arthropoda; class Insecta; order Diptera; family Syrphidae; genus Volucella; species Volucella bombylans. The sequence goes on along the minus strand of OX422140.1, from coordinate 333,923,483 downwards.
AGAGTGGGACTAGAAATTAAAACGTCTAAAACTAAATCTTTTATTTTCTCGAACCACAGCACCTTACTTACTTATTTACGCTACTGTCCGTAATGAGCCTAAACCTCAACCAAAAAACATCTTCACTTAGAACGGTCCTTCTTCTACCGCGAGCATCGAACTTGTCGAGTTGTAGAGGCTGAGTAGGGTCAATGAATCTCGAGAAGAAATTCTCCAGACGAGTCCTGAAACCAAAGGATGCTCCCCCACCCCCCTCCCCAACGCCCAAAGCACTCCATCATTCCCCTGGGTTGGATCAAGGTGTTATACGACCCGTGCCGAAGATCAACCTGGCCCAGTATCTCCAAAAATAGCTCAGTCGCAAACGGAGTATCCGGATACCTGGCGACCTCCGGATTAGCTAGCCTTATCTGTATATGGCGGATCTCTGTACAGATGGACATTCCTTTCTCCGCTACTCGTGGGACCATTAATGGATAATAATCAAAAAACAAAAACCGAGGCCGGTACTCCTTCATTACCGGGCGGTGGAACGGTGACTACACCGACTACCGGCAAGGCTCCTGCATTGCCGAGAGGAGGCAAAACTGTGGCAGGCCATGGTGCGCCATCCTCTAAAGGCAAAAGGGACAAGCCAAAAAATAAGAATTCAGGAAGTGTTAGGACTGTGGCAGGCCTAACGGAACTACCGGAAAACTGATTGGACAAAATATAGAGGAATACTGTCGGAAACGATATCCTCTAAACTATCAAGTCCCCCGCGTGACACCAATGAGCTCGACATGAAAGTCAGGGAATTTACTCTGACTCTCAATAAGGCTATGGCCGCTTCCTGCCCTCTTATTCAACCAAGAGGCAAGAAAAAGCCACATTGGTGGACATCGGCACTAGGACTGCTCAGAAACACCTGCAGAAAACTTTTCAACGCAGCAAAAAGCACAAGAAAAGTGACCGACTGGGACTCATATAAAGAATCCCTCAAATTATACAACAAAGAACTGAGGAAGGCAAAGCGACAATCCTGGAGGTCATTCTGCGACAAAATTACAGAAACCTCTGAGGCTTCGCGGCTAAGAAAAATCCTCTCCACAAATCCTATGATGCCCAGCTGTTTGAAAAAAACCGATGGCTCTTGGACAACCTCAAGTGATGAATCACTCAACCTGCTTCTGGACACCCACTTTCCAGGTAGCTCCCAACTCGCGGCCAGTAGCAGCCCAAACAAGCCTACTGCAACCGTGACCAAAATTCATGGTCTGATTACGAGAGACAAACTGCTCTGGGCGCTGCATAGCTTCAAACCATACAAGTCTGCTGGTCCGGACGGTATTATACCTGCCGAGCTACAGAGATCCTCAGATATTATTCTACCAGTGTTAGAAAATATTATGAGGAGCTGTGTAGAACTTATTCACATTCCACTGTTATGGAGAGAAGTCAATGTAGTATTCATTCCCAAAGCTGGAAAATGTTCTCATGTAGTCCCAAAGGACCTCAGACCTATAAGTATATCATCATTCCTTCTGAAAACTTTAGAATGACTGATTGATATCCATATTCGAGCTAAAGTTGATCCAAGACTTCTGTCTACGGCTCAACATGCCTACTGTAAAGGAAAGTCGGTGGAAACGGCTTTGCACTCTCTGACTAGCCACATCGAACGATCCCTACAATATAAGGAGTACACAATGGTTGCTTTCCTAGACATAGAGGGCGCCTTTGACAACGTCAACACATCCGCAATCACGACTGCGCTGTCAACTCTGCAGGTAGACGGCTCACTTGGGGAGCTGATTAATCTAATGCTAACAAGCAGGATAATCAACTCCAAACTGGGTGAGACTTCTGCTAAAAGATATGTCAGTAGGGGTACGCCGCAAGGCGGTGTCCTCTCTCCCCTTCTCAAGAACTTAGTAGTTAACGAACTACTGATATACCTGGAAGCGGGTGGTAGCAGAGTGATTGCCTATGCGGATGACGTTGCCATAGCCGTCTCAGGAAAACATCTGAATACCATTAAAGAACTCCTCCAAGTAAATCTTAACAGATTAAACTGCTGGGCAGATCGCTGTGGATTGGGAATAAACCCCCATAAAACTGATCTTGTCCTCTTTTCTAGGAAATATAAAATTCCAATCATAGACCCTCCTTCAATAAACGGTACCAGTTTAGCTTTCTCCGATACAGCAAAATATCTGGGTCTCATTTTTGACAGGAAACTAAACTGGAAACCTAACATTCAAGAAAGAGTCAATAAAGCTACAATAGCTTTATTCTCTTGCAAGAAAGCCATTGGGAACAAATGGGGCCTTCAACCTCGCATAACCCACTGGCTATACATCTCGGTCATAAGACAGATACTTACTTATGGGGTGGTTGTCTGGTGGACGGCCTTGGAAAATGCAGTCAACCGCATTAAACTAAGCAGAGTCCAAAGAACAGTATGTCTATGCACAAGCGGAGCCTTGCGGCCTACCCCCTCTGCCGCACTAGATATTCTGCTTCACTTGACACCCCTCGACATTTTTAGCAAGCAAGTAGCTGCGACTGCAGCTATTCGCCTTAAAGCGACTAAACAGTGGACAAATAATTCATTTGGCCACGCCATCATTCTTAATACATTAGGAATCCTCACAGAGAACACCGATTACACCATACCTGAACTTTGGTTTGATAAAAACTTCCATGTAAGCTTCCCCTCTAGATCATTCTGGGAGGAGGATGCTTTCATGGAGGACAAGTCAATCCATCTCTACACAGATGGATCTAAAACCGACAGCGGAGTTGGTGGCGGTGTTTTCTCAGATAAGCTAAATCTAAGCCTCTCTTTCCGTCTTCCAAATCACTGTAGCGTGCCTTTTTATTACTCGAGGACTCACACGACGCACACTTTTTTGTCCTAGACGATATCACTGTACAGCTTGCAGTTACCTGCATCTTCTCTTCCTAAGTCATTCAAAGAATATTTCGTTCAAAACGACCAGAGATGTCGGGTTACGATATGCAATGAACAGTATATACATACATATATACGAATAGACTCCTTTTTCGTTTCTTTACAAGGTCTTACCACTCAACTTCTTTCTTTAGCTAACGAAACTGTGATTTGCAATCATAATTCTTGGTTTGATCTCTGATGAGGTATCAGTATGACAGCTAGTAGCGGGACAGAGGTTGACAATAGCTGATATGAGATTGCTTCTGATGTTTGTGAAGCAAGGAGCTCCTTGATGCTTTTCGACGTGACATCTTAGTCCAAAAAAGTTTGTTATCCAGTATGGCACCCAACAACATAGTTTCGCCGGAGAAACGTCGAAGATGAGTTAAACCGATCAGATTCCTCTTTCTCGTAAGAGCATAACCTCAGTTTGAGAGGATTGACTGAAACCTAATTTTTAGTGCACGCCTAGGGCTTCAATCGCTGGGCATTGACCTACAGAGAGTATAGCTACATCATTTGCATATGCCTTCGAGTAGATGTTGGAACCATTGAAAGCGTTAAGTAGTGATTTGACGAATTTGTAATATAGCATTGGAGACAGGACCCCACCTTTTCGGCTTACCTCGCCAAACACATATTGGCCGCAGCCAGTATCTGCAATCATTATCATCGCTCGTCTACGTCGTGTTGCCTAGCCGAGTTACACATGCAGTCAAAACCAGCTTTGTCGAAAGCACCCACGATGGCGATGAAAATACGGAGTATTCCTTTTTGTCGAGTTCGCCTTCAATTCTGCCTACAAGATATAGAAGCGTAGTCTCGCAGGATCTTTCCAGGTGTCCAACTCACAGAAGCCAAAAGAATCAACACTCTACTCGACGGCCTCATACGTCACCACGGCTTATGACAAATACCAGCTATGGCGTGATATGTTACTCAGTTCACTTGCAGTTTCGGTGATAGGAGCCGAGAATCTCTGCTTCCGACTCGGGGTAAGTGCCGTCAGATCGTCTGAATATTTATAGTCTGGCTGATATGCCCCTTTTGAGAACTTTGAGCCCTTATAGGAGGTATCCTTGGATATTCGAATAAGACTCTTACATTCCCTGAGCTCCGATTTGACATGATTCCAGTTTTCTTTCCAACTAGTTTCCTGTTTAGAAATTTTAGAGATTCCTTAATTTAGGTTTCAGCATGCAACGAACGATCTGCATTAATTTTTTCTCACTCGACATGTGCTGAAAGCATTCGATGAGGGTACCCTTCGAGTTCTGAACTTCCTCTCCTTGTTGTTCTCGAGTTTAGGCAGATCATTGGCGGATATGCCGAGCTCGTTCTTACAGTTGATTACTTTGGATATTCCATTTTCGATAACCAGGTCAAACGACAGTTTACAGCCCATTTGAGAGTTACTTCTTAAGGTGCATTTACTCAAAAAATTTCCTAAAGATTAGCATCGCAGCGTATGATGAGTCCAATCTTCCTGGAATCATATGTCTTCGTGCAAAATGGCTCAAGTTTAGATGGTGAGGGTTTTTCCACGCCCGTGGTTCCTGTATGGATGGCACGTGAGGTTTTATATTCAGAGAAAAAGCCTACAACATAGGGATGTACTCGTAGTATCAGACTTGGAATCTTGAAGTTTATTGGAAATTGAATTAGTATCTTTATATACTTTGCTTTATTGAATTATCAAACCACATGAACGGTTATCAGTCGCTTAATAGAACTCCTTTGAACTGGATGTGTTCCTGGTTGTTTTATTCTTTCTCCGACATAGTTTAATCTGAGCAAATATAGTAGATTTACTCCAAACTAACCCTTTCAATATGGAGCCGTGCCTAGATTTAATGGTCTCTGTCTGACCCACAATGAGTGAATAGCCGTCTTTATCTTTTTCCACTTCAGATTCTCCATGTCAGAATAGATTTGACTCTTTTCAGACTTGAATGCAGGGTTTCGAATACGAACATGTAACAGCACCTGCTCCGTGTCCTGTATTGACTCGGAATCCAGTTTCGATTTTCGGAAAAGATCAAAAGTCGTAAATGGAATTTTTGACTCAGACCTGCTCAAAGTTCACTTCACCTTAAGAGTTCCGTCTTTCATATCACAGCCCTTGGCTTGAATGCAAACATTGTCTGCTTTGGCTGGTTTCGGCGGATGACAAACACAGTGTTTGCACTCCGTGTTGTTCATAATGTTGCCAATGCCAGCATTGTCAATTCGAATCATCACAAAAGAAATAGGGCTACCAGTATATGCAAGCCAGTCTGGTCCCCTTTGGCGTTTCAGGGTTTTCTTGGAGGTACATAATTTTTCCCGCGGCATCCAAATTTGGCTCACCCCAACTACAACCTTTGCATCGGTTTCAGCCGTAGAAATCTGCCATCAGGGTGATCTTGAACCTTCTTCTGGAAGAGGGCCATCCAGGGAGAAGAAAAGGCTGCAGTTTCAGTTCCAAGAGCTTGGTCTATTTCAGTAAGTGTCATATCCGCCGATCTGTTTCTTTTTTTTCGTCATCGTGAAGTACGTTGTGTACATTGTGTTGTTACCTCACTTCTTATTCTCCTCTTCTACTGTCCCTTGGAAGGTATTCCTTCAAAGAGGCCTCTACCAGAGCCCGTTCGAATTTTTCCGTTTCCACAGAGAAGCCGTCATAAACAGCATATTAACCGACCACGCACGCGATGTCCGGAAGAGACCAGTGCTACAACTAGCAAAGGTCGTAGCTCTGATCGACGGAAGTCGGCCAAAGCGGTGAAATCCTCGCTGAGAAACAAATCTGGTGGTGGCTTTCTCAGCTCATAAGGTCCGACTGAAATCGGTACAAATAACACAAGTTGCAGCTCTGTCGGACGGAACTTGGACGTCGCTCGCTGGAAAAGTAACCTCAACAAAATCAAAACCAGAAACGCCAAAAGGAACGAGACCGGCGCACTGTGTCGATCAACTGTGGGACCAAAGCGGAGAATGTTTGCATTTAAGCGGAGGGCCACAGCATGGAGAATGGGACTCTAAGAGTGAAGTGCTCCACGCAGAAAACTCTTGAATGGCTACGGAAATTTGTGCCGAAAATCCCACCCCTGAAAACTAAGACTTTCGAAGTTTCCAGTGCATCAAACTCAGAGAAACGGGAGATGTTCTGATTCGTCTTCATACCTAAAACCCTGTACTCGACACTGAAAAGTGGAAAATCCTCACAGGGAGAGAAAGAATAGGTAGAACAAGGACGACCCTTCTCTTGTTGTGGTCTTAGACAGAACTTATGTCGAGACCATTAAGTCTATGCATGACTCACGTTCCTATCTGCACCTTGGAAATGCTTTTTCCGAATGAGCGCGGATAGGAGACAACCACGTGTCCATCTATTTTGTGTACTCAAATCAAACTTCAACATTCCAAGTCTGCTACAGCATCCCTATGTAGGAGGCTTTACGTGTTGAATACAAAACCTCACACAATACGAGTATCTCTACAAGAACCATGGGTGTGGAATAAAAGCATCTGTGGTTACGGATGTTTAAGGAGTTTCACACTACTTTATGACGAGCGATCGGAAAGGCCGAGAACTTATCTTTATGTGCCGAACTGACTCTCACCATCTAAACTTGTGCAATTTTGCAATCAAGATTTAGTTGCTGCAGACTTAAGCCACGAAACGAACTGAGAATGGCACGTATTCGTCGTTGCGTCTTCTTATTTTCCCTATGATTCGTTATTGTCGCCACTAACGGAGGCGGTAGCAGAACTCATTGAATGTCGTGATTCCAAGAAGGTGGGAATTATCATATGCTGCAATGCTAATGCTCAGAAGACTTTTTGGGGCAGTAGAAAATGCAACGTGAGAAGTAATCATCTCCTGGATTTCATACTATCGTCTGTCTGCCTGGCTGTCAACAATGTTGGCTCTCAGCCAACTTTTGTTACGAGAGTATGACAGTAATCAAACTTACTTTATCCAACAGGCATGCTAAGGAGATTACTGGCTGGAAAGTACTATCGGAGATCTCTATGTCAGACCATAGATACATCAAATTCAGAATCGACCTTGTTGAAGAGGAGGAATCCGCATAAAGCCAACTGGATGCGATTTACGGAGGAGATCGACAAGTACAATAGTGCTGCCCCTAAACTCAGGATAAAACAAAAGCTTGAGGAAGCTGTTCAGAACATGAACCGCACCCTCACCAAGTGTTTCGAAATGGCATGTCTAGCTAGTAAGCAATCCTGCAGATCGCTCGTTCCCTGGTGGAACGCAGACCTACAGCGTCTTCGTAAACAATATACATAGCTATGTTACAAAAAGGTAGAGACTAGCTGCTGGCTACTCTGAAGACACTGGCATATATACCGGAACCCTGACGGACAGTGAGAGTGGTCTTTATACTAAAAATCAGAAAAGAGAGCTACTCACTTGCCAAGAGTTTCAGACCTATAAGCCTGACTTCCTTCATGCTGGAAAGCATCGAAAGAATGGTCGAGATCCTGTGGGCAAAACCACCTTGCGAAAGCATCCTTTGTCGTCGAGGCAAAACACTCCTACCAATGCGGAAGATCCTGCGAGAGTCCCCTTCAGAATTTGTAAAATTAAAGGCGCACTCGACAAGAAGGAACACGCCTTTGGCATTTTCATCCACGTTGAGGGCATTTGTAACTCGGCCAGACAACACAGCTTAGACTAATCATTAGTTCTGTAGATAAAAGCAATGCAATGGACACTGATTGCGGATGCTGACTGTTGCCAATATGTGGTGGTGGGCGACGTTCTGTTTCCACTTCACAACGCGCTCAATAGTTCTTACGTCTATGCACAAGCATTCGCGGATGATGTAGTTGTACTGTCTGTTGGAACGTGTCTAGCGATTGTCTGCTCTAAAGCGCAATCATCCCTAGACGTGATCGACGACTGGTGCACTAGTAATGGGCTTTCAGTCAATCCTCTCAAAACTGAGGTTTTTCTCTTTACGAGAAGGAGGAAGCTGTCTGGTCTAACTCATCTAGTGCTTAAAGGCCTTACCATCCAATTCCCCAAAGAAGCTAAGTATTTGGGTGTCATTCTGGATACCAAACTTCTCTGGACTAAACATGTTACGTCGAAAGCATCTAAGGCGCTAGCGGCCTTCTGGCTATCGGCAAGGGGCTGTCACCGAGAATTTGAGCCAGGAAAGGAATGCATTCGGGTCTTCACGGATGGCTCCAAAACCAATGTAGAATGTGGCGCTGGTGTCTTTCTGAGGGACGACAACGTTAGATTTCACTTCACGTTAGGAAAGTTAGAATCTGTCTTCCAAGCGGAGATTTACGGAATCCTGATGACAGCGGTCTACATTGCGGAGAACTGGTAGAGGGGGCGAATCATTTGCATCTCTAGCGACAGCCAAGCTGCGCTAAGAGCTTTGCTGAATCCTCTTACGACCTCCAAGGTAGTTCAAGAATGCAAGAGATCACTAAACGCAGTTGGAAGGCTAAATTCAGTGACCCTTGTCTGGGTCCCTGGTCATATTGGGATCACGGGAAATGAAATCGCCGATGAACTTGCCAGGCATGCTTCAGAGGAGAGTTTTTTTAGGACCTGAACCTACGTTGGGACTGCCTGTATGCTCGGTCAAGGCTTCCGTTAACAGTTGAGTCTCATATGAGCACAAATGTAGATAGCACAGCTCCCCGGGATGCAGGCATGCAGACCAAACGAATGCTTTCCGATGTCTCTAGGAATTCAGCGGCCTTTCTGCTGTCCCTCAGCAGGAAAGACTGCAGGTTGCTAATTGGAGACGTGACAGGGCATTACACTTGTTTAAAGCACTTAAATGTGCTGGGCATAAGTGACACAACATCCTGCGATGCTTGTTGTGAAAGTGATGACGACACCGCGGAGCACTATCTCTGTGAATGTCCTGCATCAGGCTGCAGGTACTCAGCGCTAACGTGGTGGGAGCTGGTACTGTAGGCAGCTTATCACTGAAAGATTTCATTAAAAGAAGATTTACAACGAGTACAATGGACTAGTTCTTTTTCTGTGTGCACTGTTCCGACATTAAAAAAAAAATCTGGATAACGATTCGGTGGGGACTCATCTTGGAAATGATGGTTAAGTGACGTTGAAGCAGTGACTGAGTGGTCGAAAAAGTGGGTTTGGTTACATTCGAACGACATATTAAACAACAGGCCCTAGTGTTAAACTGAAGCTCTCACCAGGTTGCTATAATATGGCCTCAAGCATTTTCCCATGTGACTAAGAATATTTATAGAAGGAAAACTCTGCACTGAAGGTTGAATTTCCACCAGCCAGTGTTGATGACATAAAAAGACCCCTCTCCCTTTCTCCAATGACATAATCAGAAAAAACTCACTGGTCTACATAAGACTGTTTCCACTTTCATTGACAAAAAGACCGGTAAAGTGTTATTTAACATTTTCCCACTGAACTTACCAATTGCATGTAAGGAAATTGTCAAAAAACCCTTTGCCCTCCCGCACATGCGCTCCCCATCGACATAATTGCCCTACCAGCACTCTGCCATATGTTGTCGCATTGAATATATGTCGTTGGCGGTTGTCTTTTTGTCAGCATACCCTGGTGCCATTGTATACTGAAACGAAAACGTCAAGGTTCCCAACAATCAAATGTCCCACGTTACCTTCACATAGAAACCCTCTCATCGGGAAAATTACGGAGTACGGCAGCGACGCAAAATTCGAATACCGCATACGCATTTCACCTGTTGAATGAACATTGGACCATTGCTTGGCGACATCGCCACACTGACAATGGCAACCGATGACAATGGAAATGGGGTTCGGTCAACCGTTACATACTCTAGGAGGGTTACCTATCCCACCTAACCACCTATCTACTATTCCGCCGCCCATTTAAAATTAAAGGTCTTTGGAACCTTTTTTCCATTACCCAACGTATGGAGGGAGTTTAAGGTCGATGCGTCACCCAGAGAAGGTGGAATTTTGCAAGCTAGATGGCTTTTGAATATTTCGTAGACCATTATTTGTGCAAGGTATAAGTATCGTCAGTGTATTGTGATTATGTAAGATACCCATACCACTAACCTGCCTTATGGCAGCAATTGAATGGTCACGTGGCTACCTTTAAATTGTCGGGTGTTACCAAATCCAAACCGATAATCTTCATTCGTTAGAGTATTGTCAATGCACTGTGAATTGACATGTAACCTATACGATTTATGGATTACGTCCGTACTATAGTAAAGTATAGGTTTTTGACACTACTGAGATTCTACATATGAATATCCGGGTCCGCGAATATTGATTTTTTGATTGGAGGCATATCAATATGTTTTGAAATAATATGCACGGAGTTGTTATCTATCACAGGATTGCAACTTTTGGGGGTTTATGGCTGTAATGACAGTTGTTTATGAACTAACATGCAATCACTGAAGATCACTGTTGACTTATTTGCAGTTCTGTTAAATAAGTTCTCACAAGCCTAAATTGACAAATCTCTCATTACACCTTTGAAGGAGGTGAAGATATTTGTTCTGAATTGACTCATTGGGAGAATTTTGAAGAATATAAAATCTTTGAGGAGAAGACCAATAAGAGAATTTGAAGAGGTCAGAGATTTGATAATTTGAGTCAATACACACTCGATACAGGGACCTTATTCTCCCAAGTAAGTTTAGGTGAAAATGACAGGTTAACACTAAAAGTATTTAGATGAGATCTTCCTCTACAGCCTTGGAGCTACGGTTGACTATTATGACTATTCGGACAGAATCCTGGTGTACAACTCTCTCATCCCACGACTTTCATAAATCAAACTTTCACAAAATCAGTGAATATCTCAGCAGATCCCTCTTTAACTTTCACAACTTAAGTATAAATGATGCCTTATCCATTTTTTATAAAGAAATATTTAATTCTTTTTCCCTTTTCGTTCCGTTTTCCCGCCTTAAAACATCATCTACTAGTCCTCCCTGGTATAATCGCAAGCTTCGTTCCTTACGAAATAAGAGAAATGAGTTATAGGCTGTTTTCCTGCGTACCAGATCCTTTACCGACTATTCCAACTATCTTGGTGCTTATCTTCATTTCACCGAACTTTACGATTCCCTACCAGGGCTACCTTAACAATGCGCAAGTCAACCTTATAAACCTTTTTCCAATTTGTTAACTACAAAAGAAAGTCCGATGGTTACCCTCCTTCCCTCTCTTTCAACAACAGGTTATCAACCGATCCACTCACCATTGCCAACCTATTTGCCACATTTTTTAAACAATCCTTCACCAACGACTCCTTTGTACCAGATCCATCCTATTTTAGTTACCTACTGAACTTCTCCAATGGCCCACTTCTTTCTCATATTTTGGACCCGTCTTATATCGAATATAAATTACACCAACTCAATGACGAATTCACACCCGGCCCAGATGGCCTCCCTGCCATATTTCTTAAAAAATGTTCTTCCTCTCTTTCCCTTGCCCTTTCTAATCTCTTCCGTCTATCCCTTTCACAAGGAGAATTTCCTCAGGTTTGGAAAACCTCCTTCATAACCCCGATCCACAAGAAAGGATCAAAGAATGAAATAACTAACTATAGTCCCATCGCTAAACTCTCCCATATACCCAAACTCTTCGAAAGTATTTTGTATGAAGCTCTAAGCTTCCAATGCAAATCACTTATTTCCCCTAGACAATATGGCTTCTTAAAGGGTAGGTCAACCACCACAAATCTTGTTGAATTCGTATCCTTTGCCCTCTCTGCCCTAGAGAATGGCAATGAAGTCGATGGAGTTGCAACCGATTTTAGCAAAGCCTTCGATAAAATCTCTCATCGGTTAATTATCTTTAAATTGCCTGCCCTCGGCTTTGAACCCATATTGTTAAAATGGATATCCTCTTACCTCGAAAACTGTTTTTACAGTGTTCGTTTTAGGTCAGTCCAGTCCGCTCCATTTTTGGCCATCTCTGGCGTTCCACAAGGCAGCCATCTCGGTCCCCTTCTTTTTATATTAACCATAAATGATCTCGATATGATCATCAAACACTCGTCTGTCTCCCTTTACGCCGACGATACCAAATTTTTCAAAACCATTTCCTCTCCCTATGAGTTTTTCCTCCTTCAACAAGATCTTGATAGTTTCTCGATCCGGTGCCTCAAAAATTCTTTGGAACTTAACATCGCCAAATGCCAATCCATCACCTTCTCACATAAGCGGAACCAATCTCCTCCCCGACTCTATCTTCTCCATAACCAACCTATCTTCTCCGTACAGTCTCTTCGCGACCTCGGCATTTTGTGTGACAGCGAGCTCACGCGAAGTTTTGTAAAACGGTGGTCCAAAGAATTCACCAACCCATACGTGACCAGGTCCCTCTATATTACCTTTGTTCGCCCCCTCCTAGAGTACGCCAGTCAAGAATGGTCCCCATATCATCGTGTTCATATCTCGAGAATTGAAAGCATTCAGCGTCGTTTTCTTCGATTTGCTCTTCGAGGTATGCCCTGGGACGATCCTTTTAATCTGCCCCCCTATCAAAATCGTCTCAACCTTATCAACTTAAACCCCTCGAAGATCGCAGAGATGCTGCAGACTTTCTCTTCATTCATCGACTCCTTTCAGGTTACCCTGAATGCGCGTCCCTTCACAACTCCATTTTCCTCAACACTAACCCTCGTAATCTACGTACCCCTCGACTCTTCTATATACCAACCCACCACACCTCATATGGCGCGAACGAACCAATCTCCCGTATGCTACGTCAAATCAACTTAAACCCTACCGTCTTTGACTTTCACAGCACCACTTCCTACCTCAAATCTGTTCTCCTTCACCACTCCAACCAACCTTAGTTTTAAGTTTTAGTTTAAGTTTATTTTTTAAGTTATAGCTTGTATTAAGCCGAATAAATGGGGGCGTTCGCCCCCACCAAAATTAAATTAAAATTACAACACGCAGCCTTTTGGCTCGGTGGGAATCGATGTGGTGTTTGTATAGAACCTGCAAATGTCAACCATACAAAATATCTTTCGAAGAATTGTAGCAATAAAAGAGCTGAGTAGATCTATCCTTTGAGTAAGGCCCTCGTTCTATGTTCATGGGTAAACCTGGTAAAGAGTTTCCACAAAACTTATGGGGAACTAACCTTACATGAATGTCGATTTGTAATTCTTGGGTCTTTTCTAGAATTTTCCTAAGTTAATATTATGAGGAGCAAGAGGACAGCTGCCAAGAAGTTAAACTCGTCGTTATTTGACACTGGGAGCCAGGGCAGTATATTTATAAATGATTGTTTCACTAGTTACATTATAGCTCCATTTATGGAAGCCAAAAAATATAACGAAGAAAAACGCTATAAATATCTTTGGTTCCTAAATTCGCAAATTTAGATGAGGAAGATAGATAAGGGCAGGGTTGTTGCAATCAGATCGTTCGTTGATTTGGAGATGCTGGAAGACTAATTGTCTCTCGCTTGTCTCTTTTTTTGTTCTCGTTTTATGTTTTGATTTGGATAAAAATCTCGATCTTTTAAGCAACAACCCAGCCATCACTATCTTACGAAGCAATAATGATAGCATTTTTTATTGTAATACTAATGAGGGAAAGTCCTTTTTTGTTCTACATCAAAACATTCGTAGTATGCTTCAAAACTTCGATTTACTAGTGTGTAACTTAGAAACACTCGTGTACTTACCAGATTTGATTTTTCTTACCGTAGTATGGATTTTTTTCCTCTGAAAGCGATGACTATGCTATTCCTGACTACACACTTCACCCCAATACAAATGAATCGTATTCCGCAGGCGAAGTCGGAGTTTTTGTGCGTGATTTGCTAGTTTTTGAAGTAGATCGTTGCAGGTGGTTGAGTGCGGACGTAATTAAAATCTCTTGCAATATTTGCGATGAAAATTTTAATTTTGTTTGTATGTATAGATTACATTCTTATAACGTTCAATCTTTCCTCAATGAGTTTTCAATCTTTTTAAGCAATGAAAAAGGGGCGAATCTGGTTATCCTAGGCGACTTCAACATTGATATTTTAAACTCGAACACTATAGCAGATTCCTACTTAACTTTAACTGCTGAACATGGACTTACCTCCTTTATAAATGAAATCATGTGGCCAATTTCTAGTACATGTTTACATCATGTTTTTGTCGTACTGTGAAAATACCCTTATTTCAATGTGTTGGTATTAACTTTGATTTCCATATCACTGACTACTGCATGACTGGCATCCTGTTAAATAATCTGAGAAATGCAAAGAGGGCTATTCCTACTCACACACCCATAGTGACTAAGATTAGGTTCGAACTTTTAAACAGAGAGCTTTGCTTAGAAAATTGGTAGGAAGTCTACGCCGAAGGCAATGCTTCGAAGGCTTATGACATTTTTCAGTAAATCCTACAAAATTATGTTAAAAAAAAAAATCAGAATTCTGATTAAAACGCTGGATAAACCATACCATCCTTAAACAAATTAAGCATACAAATCAACTACGGAAAAAATGTCTTAAGCATTCACTTAATTCCATATTGATAAGCCGTTTCAAAAGAATGTCTAAAAAAGTTAACAAACAAATTAGGATGCACCGTGATAGGTACTATTATTCCAAAGTACAAAGTACCCAAGGCAACCCTAAAAATGAATGGAAAGTAGTAAATAGTATCATTGGCCGAACTGTCGTAATACTCCTAGCCCTATTGTACTGAGTAACCAAGGTGCGTATATTGTAGATCCCACATCTATAGCCAAGTGGGCCAATTGTCAATAAGAGAATATCCAGCATATTTTACTCGTTGCACTGAGTCAAGTTTAGTGGAAAGCACATTAATACGCATTATTAACTCTCTGAATAACTCGTGCTCTTGTGGAGAAGATGGGCTCTCTAATATTACCCTTAAGTACATCGAAAGGAGAAAAACAACTACAGGCCAATTTCCCTACTGTCTACGATATCTAAAATTTTTAAAAAAGCTTTTTAAAACAGAATGTTAGAACACCTCAAGAGGATACATTTTTTTAGTCCTGCGCAGTATGGATTTAGAGAGGGTTTCTCTACAGAAGATGCACTTCTAGAGTTCTGCTCGTTAATAAACATGGAATTGGATGATAAAAAATGTTGCGCCGGTCTCTTTGTAGGCATAACAAAAGCGACCACAATATTCTTCTGAACAAAGTATATAATGCAGGTTTCGCGGTTTTGTGTTTAATTGGTTTGTGTTTTAAAGGACAGAATGCAAAAAGTTAAAATTGGTGAGCGTTTTAATAACCCGATAGTAATAAACCTAGGTGTACCGCAAGGTTCTGTCCTTTGCCCCGTTTTGTTTCGTATTTATATTAATTAGTTAACGGCTTTAGCAGATGACCTTGGCATTGCATATGGTTCAACCAACCCTTTAGATCTCATTGCGGCTATAAACTTCGATATTGATTTGACCAGAGTCTTAGGTTTGCGAAACACAAATTAGTTGTCAGTAATAAAACAAAACTCATGTTTTTCAGCCTAGGTATGAAGGAGTCTCTAGATTTTCCAATTTACTTTCATTCACAGGTGGAGAAAATTTTAAGGTAACGTTCAATGAAGATGAAACTTGTAGCGTTAAGTCCAAAGGTTCGGGCACGCCGCGTCGAACTGCGAAATGCAGCCTCGATGCGTGAAGTGCGGAAAGAACCACAAGTCCGAGGAATGCGCTCTTGGTAAGGACGGAGCGTCCGAAAAAAGCCAACTCTCTTGCGCGTGATGTAGGAACACGGGACACACCGCAAATTATCAGGGTTGTCCCAAATTCCAGTACATCAAAAGAATAAATCTGGCCCGGCAGCAGAGAGTGGAAGTGAAACGTCCACCCGTGCATTTGCAAATTCCAGCCGTTACTCCCCATATTACCTACGCCCAAATGGCGGCAGGTAGGGGAAATACGGTACAGCAAGCGAAGGTTGCTTCTCAGGCCCCAGCGCCCAGAACACCGAAACCAGTACCTGACATGCTAGCTATCTTGCTCTCTATCCAGGGGCAGATGGCTCAGCTACAACGTCATCTAACTGAACAGACCGCGCGGGTGGATCAAGTGTACGCGCTGCTGCCTGGCCTAACGCACCTTTCGCCGTAATGGGTACGTACGTGGCGGAGCAAACCCTGAAGGTCCTTGCTGTGTATGTGAATTCACTGATTAGGCTCGAACGACGAGCCGGACTATTTAAGTTGCTTAAAGACCAAGCCCCCGATGTGCTTTTGGTTAGCGAAACTAAGCTTACCAAGAGACACAAAATAAGGCACAGAAGATACAAAATAGTACGGAGAAACCGACCCAACTCCATTCAGGGAGGTGGCGTTGCAATCTTCGTACGAAAAGGTATACGTTTTAAAAGAGTATACAGTCGTGTAGTACGTAGGTTCCGGGTGCTGGAAGCATGCATCGTGTATATCCCCCTCCGTAGTGGAAAGCGGTTGTACATGGTGTCTGTCTATGCACCTAAGGCTACTCAATCCACTTTATTCATCTCAGAGCTCGAGACGCTTTTTCGATTCCTGAAGCTGGAATTGGAAGACAACTGTTTTATTATCGGCGGGGATTTCAACGCCAAACATAGTGATTGGGGAAATAATACACCAAATACTAGAGGGAACCTACTATTCAATTGGTGGGGTCAGCACAGTGTGATGTATCGACTCGGGCTCAAGGCGACGGATAGTCCGTCGTTTCCTAGACACGGGTCCTATTTGGATCTTCTGCTGTTCGACTCACGAATACAACTGACATGCACTAACCAACAAAATAAAAACTGTCTACGCACTTTCGTGTATGACAGTGACCATTGCGGTCTCAGCACCGAAATAACTGTTGCCAACGAAATTGCGGAATTGGATGAGTTTGTCCAAAGGCATTCCTACAATTATAGTAGGGTACGTTGGACAAGATTCACCAGAATACTGACTAGAGCACTCTCCTCGATTTCGCTCTACCCACCGTCCAACAGAAATCTGTCAAACGAGGAGATTGACAGGTATCTAAAACTAATGGACGAGACAATCAAACGAACAATGGACAGAACGATACCTCGGTACCAACACACTGACGACGAAGACTTATTCCGCAACGCAACTATTGACGCACTGCATCGACATAAAAGTAGACTGCTGTCAAGACTAAAAACCTTGTACAGATAGTTTACTGACAGACATAACCCGGAGATTATGACGCTAAAGTCGTCGATCAAAAACCTCCAAGTATTAATAAAAGAAAATTACAGAGCATCTGTAAGTTTGTATTGGAACAACAAAATTCGAGCTGTAAACACCAGCAACCCGAATATGTTCCCGCAAATAAATAAAATATTTCGGAGAAAAGATAAAAACGACCTTTCGTGTCTTAAAATTGCCCGAACGACGAACAACGAACAAATACTTATAGCAGCAGGCATAGATCCAAATGAGGCTGTTGATGATGACAACTTCTTTGTGATCGAGGATCCACAGGAGCAGGTAGAGGCTATAGGAGCGACTTTGCAGGAAGTATATAAGGCGAATGACATCATTGGCCCGAATCACGACCTGGAAGGTCGAGTCCTTGTGCACAATTTCTGCCTTCGAAATGAAATTGTGAATTGGCGATTCGAGAGCTCGGGTTTCACCCAGTTCAGTGACGAGAATATGGCAAATAATGTCATCACCAACGATAGGGTACTACCCCCGTTCATTTCGAAGGAAGAGCTCCAAACGATCTTCGAATCACTTAGAAGTAAGAAATCAGTGGGAACCGATGAAATTCCGAGCATTGTGCTTCGACATCTCCCTCTAGAAGCGGTGAACATTTATACCATCCTGTTTAATAATGCAATGAATAATGCACATTATCCAGCGCATTGGAAAACTGCGGTGGTACATCCGATCCCCAAAAGGGATAAAGATACTTCCTATCCGGCGAATCTCCGCTCGATTAGTCTTCTTCCAAACATCAGTAAGGTTTTCGAGAAGGTGATCAATAGAGTCCTGACTAAGTGGGTTGAGGACAAACATATAGTTCCGGATAATCAATTCGGTTTCAAGGCGGGGCATGATATCATTCATGCTGCGTCTAAACTGGTTTCTGATATTCAATGGAACAAAGGCAAGAAACAGTGCACTGGTGCCTGCCTGATTGACTTGGAGAAAGCCTTCGATACCGTATGGTTAGAGGGACTCTTTTTCAAGCTGGACAGGTTGGGCATTAGTAAACCACTGCTGTATATTCTTTTTGATATGCTCTCCAGTAGACAGTTCATCGTGAAGAATGGCGATGTGACTTCTGCTGGAACATTTAACATTAAAAACGGTCTGCAACAAGGTGCAGTAAATTCGCCGATCCTGTTCAACATTTACACAAGTGATCTGATAGGTTCACTTCACCATGCCATAGCGTACACAGACGACATAATCGCGTACAGATCGGGTCCAAAGATTGAGGTCATTAATACACTTTTGCAGCGTGACTTCGACAAAATTAAGCGATATTGCGATGACTGGAAGTTGAAAATCAACTTTCAGAAGTCGGAAACCATTCTGTTTAGGACGCCTTTGTCTGGGGCCTCTAGGGATACCAGTAAGTATTGGCGAAAGTTTTCTATCCTCGGACAACACGGACAGCCACTCGCTTGTCGAAATGTAGTCAGATACCTTGGGATCTGGCTAGATCAATTTCTGTATTTTAACAAACATATAGATGTTGCTCTGGCCAGAGCCAGAGGTGCTTTTGCCCTTACAAAGAGACTGTTCTATAACAGTCAACTCGATGCGAGGGTGAAGGTAATCTGCTACATGGCCCTTATCAGCCCTTGTATTTGGATGTCCCGTGTGGTTCAACGTGAGAGCAAGTTTATTGGAAAAGATTCGGGTGTTTGAGAGGGCTTGTCTTAGGACTTGTCTTCGCTTATACAGAACACCAGAGTCTGAGTACATAAAATTCTATCCTAATGAGGTCTTATACAATAGGGCGAACCTAATAAGAGTGGACAATTTCGTCATTAAGTTGACTCGAAGGCACATTGCAAGAGCAATGACCTCATCGAACAACCTGATCTCCGGTGCTTTCTACCCCAATTATATGTATCAGGAGAGAGTTCGCTTTAACGGCTTTATTCCTCCAGAAGCGTTCCTCTATCTAGATAGCAAAGGTCTGATCCAGGACAGATTGGCGGTGCCGTTAATCTTCCACATTGCTCGAACAGCTGCGGACAGGCGATTCAACTACGATAGAGACGTCGCACATGGCAGTGCGGAGCGTCTCCCGTTCAGTAGGGCGGTATGGAGTCGCGACATGAGGGATGTTGCTCAGCAGCACCAAAACTTTTGGTGGCTTGTTGAAGGGGAGGATGCTTCGTCGTCAAACTCCTTCAGTGATATGTAGCTTCATGTGAAGCAAAGTGGGCCAGCCTAATTTTTTTTTTCTTTTTTACCCATGGCCGGCTTACATAGTTTTAGGTAGGATTAAGTTAGTTTTAAGAAAAAAAAATATATAAAATCCAAAAAAAAAAAAAATATATATATATAATATATATATATATATATGCATGTATTTATATATTATGTATATACATATTATGTATATATATATTTATGTATGTCTATGTTTGTGTAAGTAGATGTAAGTAGGTTAAGTAGATTAAGATTTATTTTTAGGTAGTTTGTAGGCTTTTAGTTTTAAGTTTTATAAAAAATTAAAAAATGTCCATATACTAAGCTTTTGATTAAAATTTATTTTCTTAGTTTTAGTATTAATTAATGTTAAAATAGAAATAAAAGTAGACTGTAAGATTCGTCGAAAGACATAGTTTAAGTGTTAGGTTTAACTTAGAGTGCCCGCATGGGGCCATTAAGTTAGAATAAGATTATTTTTAAGTAATTTAAGCTAATTTTTAAGCGTTTTTTGTTTAGCATATAAGAGTAACTTAAGTTAAAAAATAAAAATGCATAGAAACTGACTGACTGAAAAAACTTGTAGCGTTAAGTGTTTCAAAATTGAAATAGTTCACCAATCTAAATACCTAGGTATTCGAATTGACCAAAATATGAGCTGGTCTGAACACATTTTTTCGTTGAAACAATATTTCAGTTCGGTCATACGTAGTTTTTATCGCCTTAAGAAATTTTTTGACTATAGGACCCTAAGAACGATCTACTTTGGTCTGTTCCACTCTAAGTTACAGTATTGAATAACTTGTTGGGGCGGCTCCTACCAAACGAAAATTCAGGCACTTGCTGTTTTGCAAACGTACGATATAAGGAAAGTGTGTAGTGCTAACCGCTTAGCGCACTCTATGGTGCTATTTAAAAAATTGAAAATTCTGCCAGTTAGACATCTATACTACTCAAAAATTTTCTTTCTGAGAGGTGGCTTGCAAAGCCATATCGCTGATGAACATAGTTTGCGTAGCAATTCAGGATCTGTTGTCAGCATTCCTAGTTTTCGAACCTCTCATTACAGAAACTCTTACCCAGTTGTGTGCTGCAAACACTTCAATAGACTTCTGGCGTATTTGCGAGTGTTATCATGAACAAATCGATGTTTTGCTACCCTACATTGTATAAATTGTTTTATATACTATTACTCGTATGTTCACCCCACATCATTTTCAAATTACTTTTAAAATTGTTATTTTACATTGAAGTTTTTCTGTTAAGAATTTTTGTTTTGAATATTTTTTAATGAAGTGGCATTTATCATAATTTATTACTAGCTATTCGTTATTGCTATGGAAACCTAAGTAATCCCAATTATGAGAATATGTTAAAAAAAATTATGATGCATAGCTGACTCTCTCCCGGGCTGAAGCCATACTGATGTGACGAGCTGATACCGCTATAGCCAGCATAGGAATTGTAGATTGCGTGGATAGGCATATCCATATGTCTTCCTCCTATTTCTACAGGTTTTGTGGAGGAACACCACCGTAAAAGGTCTCAATCCAATATTTAGGAGAAAAGTCGTTGAATAAGACATCATCGTCACTTTGCAGTATATTGAGTGTGACTTTGCAAATGCAACTGAACACTCGAATGTGCGTTATAGCAGCTGGGTAAATTTCTGTAATCAAAATCTTGGCACTGGGGTCAGGGAATAGTAAGGGAGCTTTGTCGGAGGAGATATCAATGGCGACATCAGAGGTACTATATATTCAGCAGTAACCGTGATTGATCTAAAATAATTTAGCATCATTCATAGTGTTTAATTGGCTCTATACTTTGGAGGATCTGGGTTCTAAAACAACGACCTTCAAGTGGACAGCGGGTATGTTAGAAACTTTAACAATACGCCATATGCAGCTAAACGATTAACATATACAATATTTCAGCCGGCTGTGGCACAAAATTGCAGACGAGACCAAAAATCATCCGAAGAATTTTCCTCTCAAAATATCCAAGAGCACCGTCATCGAGCACCATGCCTCTGAGCCATAGAGCATGGCTGAGATTATTAAAAATCACTTCTTCGTTTGATCTCAGCACTGGTGTCCTTAATTACCTCAGAGTTGTATCTGTTGAGGATGAAGTTCTGACGTGACGTCGGTGTTGCGTGTCCTTTCTAGTTGACAGCATATAATTGGTTTTCCCTCATTGACCGCATAACCCATCTCAATACTCGCGAAACGCCACTGATATCACGCTGCTTTCGTCCGATTATGTCAATATCATCGGCGTATGCGAGTAATTGGAGGGACTTTTGAAACATTGTGCCTCATGTGTTGGCGTATGAATTTTGCACTATTCTTTCAAGAATGATATTGAAGAAATCGCTTGAGAATATTTGCTCGACGGTGGACTTTCCTGATATGGGCCAATTAGGATGTTGACGAACGGTTTCAGGCATTCGCATAATACGGCAGATAAGAACTTGTAGGCGATGTTGAGATGACTGACTGAAGGCATTTCAGAGGGTCACCTTTGTAGAGGATCGGACAAATAATGCTGAGGAACCATTCAATGGGCACGCTTTCGTCCGACCATATTTCACAGATGATGCTCCTTACTAAATCATCACCTTCTGCTTTAAAGAGCTCAGGCCGTACGCTTCAGCAGCTTTGTTGGGCATAAGTTTAGATACTTTACATTTCACTACACTACACTTCATCCAGGTCGTGTGGACAGAATTGTTGGTCTACATCGTCTAGGTTTAAAGGTTCTTTCTGCTCAATCCAAATCCTCAGCATCGACTGTGATTCTAATACGATGTTCCCTACAGACTTCGGTTCGGGGTTAGTGTCTGTGGAATGTTTTTTTTACCTTTTAGCAAAACTTCCGAATCTCATTCCTGAAGTAGTATCTTTCGATTTCCTCGACTGCGCGCTTCTCATATTCCTTCTTTTTCCTCTTGAGGAGCTGGTGTTTGGCTCTCCCCTACTGCTCGTAGAGCTTGTGAGCAGCTGTAGTCTTTCTATGCAGCGCCGCTTTGTATGCCTCTTGTTTAGAGTTATGTGTTTGACGTTACTAGTTGTCAACCCAAGGGTTTCGTTGTGGTGGCCGAGTGGAACCTATAACATCAGAGGCGGCATATCTGATGGCTTTTTGGCAATGTTTCCACTGGTCTTCGATACTTGATGCTGGCGGCATAGGACCTCTTAAGAGATTAAGATGAACTCGATCGTCATATTTCTTCTCTCCTCCTAATTTTGGCAAATTTATCCTTAATACGGATTGTTACTAGGCGCTTGTTCGCATGAGTCTTAAGACTTGTTCTTGCTTAAGTCTGCCTCTAGCAACAAACCCACATCCAAATAGGCGCTAATTTTGACGTCGATAACAATTGCCGTGGTATGCGGATGTTGCAATTTTCAATCCTCTTTTTATCTGGCCTATCCCATAGCAAATCTTGGACGGCGGTAATATCTGCTTTGTAGCAGTCCGACGACTCCGCTAGTTGTTCGCCTGCATGTGGCTTATTAAGGGACCTAACATTCCACATACAGATCCGAAGTTCGTTGTCCTTATTCCGTATCCAAGACTTTTCCATGGCCGACAGTTAAAGGACTTCAGCGAACTGTCTATTCGCAACTGGGGGCCATTGAGGCAATGCCGCGAAATATGGAGAGAGCTATTAACTGAGACCCCGGTTCACTCCGGGCTGCAGCTCCACCTTAAGTAAAGTAAACAAATATGTGAGTCGTTGCTTCGCCTCCTTTTACCATTGGTTCTCGTCCATTTAACCGGGTTCAAGCTTATTTGAGGCACTTTCAGCATGATACATGCTGCCTTGGTACATACAGGATCTCTTCTGTTATGTGACGTGTTGTCACCTTGGATGTTTCCGACTAATCTTCTTGCAGTTGAACGTGAAGTAGGCAAATCCGGACTACAACTTGCAGTTGCTGACTGAGCAGTGGTAAAACCTTCATTTTTGTTTATTGGTTTATGTGCAGACTGAGCTACCATAGCAGGTTGCCTTACATTCAGCTTAAGATGAGGCAGCAAGTAAAGCCATTTTTGATAGTGGCTTCACGGCAGGTGGCGCTAACGGCTGAATTGATGTGTGGAATCCTTGTCGTTGGTTTCTCAAGTCTTGATAAAAAGTTGCATATCTCCGAAGCGGTAGTAATCTTTGAAACCCATTCCCAGCGGGCGATCCAGCGACCTGTTACTAGTGGTTGCAAAGTGTTCGAATAGCTTAGCATGCAGCCGAATTCTGTTCATTGGATAGGCCAGCACCTTATGAGAAGTGCTTGGGCCTATATGTGATTTTTGGTAAAAGTGTCCTCTTGCACTTTTCTTACGCCCAACCAATATTTTCTATCAATGAAGCCGAGTTGGCTCTTATCGAGTCAACAGCGGTGATGCCAGATCAAACAAGAAGCAATTTAGCTGTTTTGTATGTTGATCCTCTGAACTGAGGTTTGGCGGAATCATCCTGGGAGCTCACTGTAAGCGGCGATGTTTCTAGCATGGGAGCCATTTGCTCAGACGGGTGGTCATTGTGCTTGGGCCTCGGGTCGAATATACGCGTAAAGTAGATAAGTGAGAGAGGGTGTTAGGGAGAGTTTGATTGCTGCTTGGCTGCTTGCTGGCTCACCTGGAGATGGGTCTTTTAAGTCATTAACTGCACTAAAACTCCCCACCATGACGAAGTGAGGAATTGTCAAGGAAGTCCAAGGAGTGGTACTGATTTACCAGACACATGTATCCCTGTCACACCTTCACACGACTGAGCTATATTGTAGGGTCACAAAGTCATGGGATCAGATGTTGCGAATGACCATTGCATAGCAACACACAAAATACGGCGATAAGGGGCCAAAAACACAAAGCAGAAAGTGCCGAATGATGAAGTTCCACGGTAATCTGGCTACCTTATAGGAATCTTTGGCGTTTTACTTTTTCTTTCTGCCAACGATTTTGGGAACATGTTGCAGGAGATAGCGATAGTGATAGTTTTCGAACTGCTTCTTTGGGATTATATTTGAAAAAATTCGTGGAATCTCACAAATTAGCTCAAAAATCAGAACTTCTATATGACTGCGCTATATGGTTCATCTCAATAATTTCGAAACTTTCGCTATCCACTTCGCTATCATCTGAGGCCCTGAGTTTCAGAGAGCTGTGAAATACGTCTGCTCAGGAGACAGTTTGTCTCTGATGGCACACCAATGGAATATCTAAGAGGACATATCAACGGCCTGACCAAAGAATATATCCCTTTATTTTGATAAGCAGCAGTGAGACATTGAATCATTTTGACTCTTACTATATTAACTACCGGGCTATGATGTCATACAAAGAAGGAACCTCTGCCGAAAACCCTTGTTTCGACAGCGAGTTCAAATTTCTTGATTGGCAAAGTCGCTTCAAAATTGAACCAACTTGACAAATTTGGTCGACTTGTTTAT
This sequence comes from Volucella bombylans, assembly GCA_949129095.1. NCBI lineage: Eukaryota > Metazoa > Arthropoda > Insecta > Diptera > Syrphidae > Volucella > Volucella bombylans. The sequence goes on along the minus strand of OX422140.1, from coordinate 333,898,709 downwards.
ACTTCTTCACTTATAGATATGACCCTCTATCAGGAGAGAGACCCTTGTTCTTAAAAGGACCAAGGACCAAGTAACTGAATAAATGTCAGTAGTAAACTAGTACGCAATTGCATGGATCACCCTTTTTTTGTAAAAGATCCCCAAACCGTTGATTTTTATAAGTTCAGACTTTTATCTACCTTTGTCGAAGCCTCATTGATTGACTTTTGGTTCGAGGTCTCAAACATATCAGCCCCGGCAGGAATTGCTGAGAAAAACTTCACCTTTGACGGCGAACGTAATTCATAAAGCCCAACGGCCTTGGCCCACCCGGAACAGTGGCATAGGCGCCAGAAAATTAAAATGCCTCATCCATCTCCTGTTAATGGCAATTCTACGTACCATTCTATTTCTACCACCATCCCTTCATTTGTCTCACTTAAAATCTCCTTCCCTCGAGCTTATTGTTGTCCATCTTTCGACGGTCGGCTAAGAGTACGTCCTTACTTGCAACGAAATAATTACCATCAATTCCATGTGTTGCGTTGGCCGATCAGCCGCATAAACAAGCGGTCTATCTCTCTCTCATCACTTCGTCAGAAAATTACTTTGTTAGTTAATCGGAACCAGCATCCAATCTGTCATTCCATCACACAGTGCACCATCTAAGCAATGCATGACGTGAACCTCTGAACTTAACGTACACACCCTGTAATTACCAAACAGACCAACTAAGCGATCGAAGCGATTTCTCTCAATCGACAAGAGAACAGAGAATTTTCTGAATTTTCGTAGAAGCGCCACAACCACCAGACGTTACAGATGACGGAAACCACAAGCTCAGCGCAGAGTAATGCCGGCCGGCTTGACGGCGGTTTCTCCCCAAAAATGTTGTTTCCTCTAACCCCGTTTGTCCGGTCGTATCCAAAATAATGACAACTAAATGAAAGGGATGCGCTGCGACAGAATGCCTATGCGCCATACTGTCAATCAAAATGATTTATGAGTCTTCCCACAGTCTATCGCGGCAATTAATCTTTGTTCAGCGGCATCAGATACTTGGTCATATACAATATGTATGAGATCGCCGCGGCGGTAGCTTTTGTTGGACAGTATGGCGGCAACGCTGACGGACAGTAATTAGCTGAGCGGGAAAACGCTTGTCACAGTGCCACCACCATCAGTGTTCACCGTCACCAGTGGATTCCTTTTCCAAAGAACGAGCAATTAATTCGCCGTCATTGTAATCGTCGTAGTTGTCGTTGTTTTCGTTGTTGTCGGCGAATATTTGTCTCACTTAGAGCAGCAGCCTTGATGATGCCAATTCGAACATACTCGTAAGTATCAAGTATCCGTACCGGAGTAGGTACTGAGTATCCGTATTCGTATCTATGAAATTGTATCGCGGATAGTTCTGTTCAAATTTACAAGTTACAGTATAAGTTCCATGGTAGAGGGGATGCACCGCAATGCCATTAACTAGATATCTAATCACGAGCGATGGCTAATAGTACACTTGGCAAACATGTAGCTACATGGAGTGCGGTTGTTGTATTTTCTTTCGCCCCGAAGGTCAATTGGTGATGCGAGTGCGCATAGATCTCTGGATGGAGATTTCTTAATTCCAACGCGCACTGGGACTACCAAAGCTAGTGCATCATGGGAATCCGATAAAGTAGACAGGAACTGCATTTCTATTACGAAATTTGCACAGCACTAGAGCGTCGATAGAGTATACTAGGTGCACTAAAGTGCACACTCCGAAACAAACAGATAGATCGATCTACAACCAGTGCGACTAGGTAGTTAGCTGAACCAACAAGCTGGAAAGCCAAAGTCCGATTCGACCGTTTGGCTAAGAGGTTAAAGGCAATATCTACGGATGGATGAGGTGAATGATTTATGGGCTGCTGCACTTGCCCTGCTACACTGCGTACGTACTCAGACAGAGACTGAGTTTAACTCTTGAACACACAGAAACATCTTCTTTTTGAGGTGAAGTGGTTCCCAGAGCCAAATGGTCTCATCATATCGCTACAATTGCCATTAAGCATTTTGAAAGAGGAACAAACATACAAACGGGCTAAAGGGGTAGCTGCTTGGTGGTATCCAGTCATGGTGCGAGTTGCGGCACCAAAATCAGTTAACTGGCCCAACCGATGCAGAGAGAGAGCGATCGCTTCGTGGCTCTTGTGCAAACAATGAGTCATAAATAACCCGACAAATCGCGATTGCCGGCGCCCAGAGAGATACATGTGTTTAACCAGCAAGTAAATGCATCAAAATGGTAAACTGTAGCCGGTATGCAAACTTTGGGTAGCGAGTATTTATTTGTGCAAACGAGGCTTAGTTGTGGCCTTGAAGAGGATACTCCTGTCATTGTTTTATCTTTGAATTCCACTTCATATCGTAATAGTATAGGTATACGAAGGACTCAACCTATGCTCCATGAAACGCCAAGGACTGATATTTATTCAAGATTTAAAGCCGCGGGTACATGCATCTAAGGGAGAGTCAGGGACTCTGGACACTGAAGATATACAAACATGTTAGTTTAAACCTGGGCTTTTAAAGTCTGATTTAACTCTGCTCCTTGAAGCATTCAGAATGAAGAAGCCAGCTGACATACTTCCTAATCGCAGCGACCCCGACATAACCGTTGCTAGACTGGAGACTGCGAAAGGAATCAACTTTTTGGCATCGGCATATCTTGATCACGACTACATGGATCATCTTCCTGGTGACAACCCAGAAATTGTGGTCTTGGAAGCTAGAAGGCAGAAAACGTGTCCCATAATTTGATGATATGCCAAGGTACGTCACACGGAATGGGGCAGTACCGACACTAACGAAAGAGGTGAGTCCTTTTTGATTATATTACACTATAACTGCTAACCTCATTGTCAGCAATATTGGCAATGAGCCCACCTTTATAACTAAAAACCGACAAGAATTCGGTCTTGTCTCACACAACATTACTTAAATGATATCGAACATTCCTATTCGGATAACCGATGTATCCAATTCAGTTTGAATGATGCTCATCTCAGCCAGTGATCATTTTGGTATTATCAGAAAACTGATTGGCTAAAATACAGGGGAATTCTTTTAAAACAACTCTCTTCTGAACTCTTAAGTTCCCCATGTAACACCAACTAGATCGACATGAAAGTCAAGGATCTTACTTTAGCTCAGACAATGGCTGCATCCTGCACGCTTATTCAACCTAGAGGCAAGAAAAGGCCACACTGGTGTGTATCAGCACTGGGACCGCTAAGAAACGCTCGCAGGAAACCTTTCAACCAAGCAAAAAGCACAAGAAATGAGACAGACTGGAACTCATATAAGGAATCCCTCAAAATATATATAAAAGAAATGAGGAAGACAATGCGACAAACGGAGGTCATTCTGTGGCAAGACAACAGAAACCTCTGAAACATCGCCGCTAAGAAAAATTCTCTCTACAAATCCTACGATGCCAAGCTGTTTTGTAAAAAAAAAAAACGATAATTCTTGGATGACCCCAAGTGCTACTGGACACTTGCTTTACCGGCAGCTCCCTATTCCAGGCCAGTAACAACCCTAGCAGGACTACTGTAGCAACTAAAATTCACGGTCTGATTACTAGAGACAAGCTGCTCAGGGTTCTGCATAGCTTCAAATTATACAAGTCTGCTTAGCCAGATGGTATGATACCTGCCGAGCTACAAATGTCATCAGACATCATCCTGCCAAGGCTGTCAAGAATACCATGAGGAACTGCATAGAAATATTCATCAGATGTGTCAGCAGAGGTACGCTGCAAGACGGTGTCTTTTTATCTATGAATAACATACTTGGAGGCAATGACGCAAATGACGTTGCTATAGCCGTCTTAGGAAAGCATCAAAATAACACCTACAGCAAAATCTTAACAGTATAACACTTTGGGCGGATCGTTGTCGTTTGGGAGTAAGCCCCCACAATACTGACTTTGTCATGTTTTCCAGGAAATATTGTATAAAATTCCAAACATGAACCCTCACTCAAAAGACTTAGGTCTTTTCCAATACAGCGAAATATCTGGGTCTTATTTTTGGCAGAAGACTAAACTCGAGACCTAATATTCAAGGAGTAAAGAAAGCTACAGTAGCTTTATTTCCAAGAAAGCCATTTAAAACATTGGCCTTACACAATGCAATCGACTGCAGCAAACTAAGCAAAGCTTACGTACGTACTACTCCCTTCGCGGCTTTTGATATTCTGTTTCTTTAGAAATAATTACAGAGAACATCGACTTTATTATGCCTTAACATTGGTTTGACAAAGACTTCTATGTTAGCATCCCCTTTAGATCTTTCTGTGAGGAAGAGTCAGTTTTCTATGACAAGTCAATCCATTTTTACCAAGATCCAAGGATCCAAGACTGATAGCGGGTTTGTTGGCAGTGTTGCTAATCTAAGCCTCTCATTCCGCATTCCAAATCACTTCCAGGCGGAAATTTTGGCGACTAAAAAAGTCCTGTCCTGGCTGAAGAAAAACGTGATATCTGCAAGGGATATCCTCATCTTTTCGAATAGTCAGGTCGCTATCAAGTCCTTGAAGTCAGTCTCAAAAAATTCTAAAACCGCCCCTGACTGGTAATCATCACTTAAGGAGATGGCAGAGCAGATAAACTTTTACCTATGTTGAGTGATAGCCCACAGAGATATTCCAAAAATAGTGAGGTCCACGAACTCGCCAAGATTGGAACCACTCTACCTATCCCACCTGAAAAATGTATAATCTGTATAACAATCGCTGCGTGCATACTAAATGGATTGGATTGTTGGTGGATTATTGGATCAACATGTCAGCGACCAAACAAATCTGGCCAGAACTGGATTTGAATCGCTCTACCAGTTTGATCTTCCTACATGGGAAGCATCTCAGAGTTTAACATACTCGTAGATGACATCACTGGACGCTGTCTTATAGGCAAGCATGCAAAAAGGCTTGGCGGTTTTAAGAACAATTTCTGCAGTAGCTGGATGGACCAGGAGGAGATGGATATAATTATCCACCTACTATGGACATGCCCACTTCTCTCTCAATGACTTAAGCGATATAATTAATATAGAAATTGGTTCCAAGAGTAGGAGGATCACAGATCCATGTGGCATCACAATGGCCTATGTGGATCGCTTTTTCAACGGCCACTGTTACCTAACCTAATGCAGCCTTACGTATGTTTAGTTCTTTTTTCGCGTCTTGGACTACATTCACATATTGACACATTTCATGTAATCTACAAGCTCTGCTTGGGACCTATACCTCTGGGTTGGACCAATTTATTCCATCAACGTTGATATTGAGCAATCAATACGTTGTAGCTACTCTGTTTAGAGGCAGTCCATAAACCTTCTCTCGGGAATGTCCTTACTTCGTCAGTTACATCGTAGACTGAACCCAACAGCGTTGAGATTTGCTTATTAGCAAGGAACCGGGTATTGCCGCTAATAATACATTACAAATCTTGGAAACTTATGATTCGAACTGTGTACTCGTATATTGCTTATAATTAGTGTATCTAATCCATTTTTTTGTAGAAAGATAAATGCTTTGGTGATAAATTCGCTACAGTATCAGCATCCATAACACAAGTCCCAAGTACTAATGGGAGAATACGTCGAACACAGATGATATGCAACAAGCTGTCATCGTCAGATGACTAACACATTTGGAAGCTTCTCAAAAGCATAATTTAGAACCAGATAAGCGGTCTCAAGTTTAGTATGCTTAGGAAAGGCAGGAATAGTGCTTACTTTGAAGAGACTGAAAAGTACTCGTTATGGTCTGCTGTGTCTTCGAAGATAATGCCACACCTCTAGCTGTGCTCCTGTAAGTGAATCTAACGATGGCGTTGCGAAATGGGTCTTCAATAAGATTCAGCGAATGCAGTTTTTAGTCTGCTTTGCTGACCCTGCAGAGGCAGATACTTTTCCCTCTCCTACCACCAAATGCTCACCATATTATAATTATATGTCTCCGATTCGGAGATAGATTCAAGGTTTCACAGCGAGGAGTTGAGTTTTGGATTTAAAGCCTTCATGAAGATACCAACGCCACGACCTTGATTGATTTTGTAGCCGTTCGTATAGATGCGACCACATTCCTTTCCTGGTTAAAATTTTGGCGGTAGCCAGTGCAGAGAAAGTTGCTTAAAAATATATAAATCAAGATAGACAGTATGTAAACAAGAAGAAAGGTGAATAATAATACCATCTGCTCTTGTGATTGTAAGAGACGCCTGATGATATACTTAATCGAAAGCCGTCTTATTAGGAGGCTTTGAAGTGTTGAGATTGAAATTCGTGACATGAAGCGTACGAGTAATGACTTGACTGCCTGATCCACGGTATTGGCAATAGCATGGTGTCCACGATGAAGGCTCCGAGTTACTTGTCATTTTACGGTGTACGCGGTTTCAAAGGACACTCCGACGAAGTTGCTGCTTGGTGGTTGACAGCAATTAAGCCATTAATTAAAGAAATTTAAATTTCTAAAAAAAAAAAAAAATGGAGGTCCAGCGAATTTTATTTCCAATTTTCACAGAAAATTTTCATCGTGTATGAAAAAAAAAAAATGGTGTCATAGAGATTGTATTTCTGAACATTTTAAGACTTGGTACATGCACATCGGATGAATAGTTTTTCAAATATGTTATCATCGAGGTTGAAAAACGTAGTTTCGAGAAGAATGCGTTTAAAGTTATATTCGACAGGATAATTCGACATACAAACAAAATTTTATATCCGGACCATAGAACAGCTCCTCAGAATCCAGAGACTCAGCATTTTTTCCCTGTTTTGCATGCAGACGACCCTCAGCGTATTTTTTTCGGCTTCATGTTCGGCGTCGCATATCCGCATCTCATCAACGTCTAGACAATATTGGTAGAGTGCTTCACCAATTTTTATTTTCAATATCTTCGATACATTAACGAGGCCCATATGACAAAAGTATTGAAACAATATAAGCTTCGGTTTCAACTATAGGTCTGTCGGTTCACGACGTCTTTGGCGCAAATTTCCATATAACAGAGTTCAAACACTGGTAAAACGCGCCCGTTTTTGAACATGAACAAGTTTTCGAAACGCAGACACCGATATAATTGATGTATTTCGTTCCATGTAATTCCTCCGCTCCTTGAAACATCTCAAGCTGAGCATCAGTTTCCATTTTGCCTGCACAACCGCAAAAATAAATCGACAATTAACTTCGTATGCATTTTTGGTTAATGGGCATGACGTGATTTCTTTTGGCGTGCAGGACTTGCAGTTTATCATAATTTGAAATCCGAGTCCTCTTCGACTAGATTCGTACACACTTTACATTTCACATTTCAGTCTGTACCCGACACTTGGATTCACCGTAACGGAATCTAGTTGGCCACTACTTAACTTTTTCGCAGAGCTGCTGCTCTTTTCGGCACTACTTTCTGCACTTCACATTTATTAGGTGGACCCAATTTTGACCGTTTCCTATCACTCCTTCTTCTCGGTTCTGCGACGACATGCCTTTTTAATTTTTTATCTATCACGATAGACAGAATACACTAATCGTGCGACTCTCGAAAAACAATTGACTCTTTCGTGTCGGATTCACCAGGTTTCTATTCAATTCAGTAACGGTAATTTCCCATCTCTTCCCTCCTAGCGAATACAATACATTAACCGGAAAATAGAGAATAAGGGTTCATAGGGGGCCAACAAAGGACGGACAGGTAGCAAACTAGCCTAACAGAGCAGGAGATGTTTAGTAGAACTAAAAGAATTATGTCAAGAAAGCTTTGCATATATAGTATTTCCTGCTGTTGAGAGTTATGGCTTTTGCTAGACCAAAGTAGCAACCGTATTATAAAAGTCCCTTACACATATACAGGCGGCTGTTATTAGTTCGGATTCTATCTCGTTGCAACCAAGATAAGCTGATACCCTAAATACTACGGTATCGGAATCTCTACAGTACTTTCACTTCCATGAAAATCACGAAAGACTTCAAAGTGGCGGTGTCACTCAAATAATCCCACCTGCACAACGTTCCATCTTAACTTGATTGGAACCCTTTGGGCTTATCGATGAGTACGAGGTAACAAGGTTTAATCATGATCAGCAAGCTGAGGGGGGAACAAGATGCTGCAGAGTAAAAAAAAAATTCGAAATTGCCAAGAGGGCTATATGCTCAAGGTGGGGTATTATTCTTCAAAGTAAGTACACTGGGTCTTTACAACGGTCGTGGGACTGATTCTCACTTATGGTATAGAGTTGTAATGGCGGACTAACAATAGCCTGTTAGAAAAAACAGCGTGCTGCCTGCATAAGCATCACTGACGGCGGCTTTCCAAACTTTTCTTAATTTAATACCTATGGACTTTGTCAGTATCCAGATTGAAATTAACTCTATCCTCGGGCTGAGAGACACTCGGCAATGGAAAGAGCTAAACGTAGAACGTGTCAGTATACTCACGTTTCATCATGGCCTTCCCCAATGAATCCAACTTAAATTATCTGAAGTTAACTTCAATCATAGACTAAAACAGACAAACGCATTGGTACTGGGGTGTTCTCTGAAGACCTTTGCATGGACTAATCCTTCGGTTTACCTAAAAAATTTACCATCTTCCCAACTGAAGTGTCATGTACGCGTGTTGGGCAATATGCAGATGCAGTCAAGCAGCGATGGAACACCATTAAGTTTACTAACCAACTGCTTTAGATATCTTAACGAGATGGCTCAGTAGATCATGATCACACTCTATGGGATTCCGGCACACTTAGATGTCTCAGAGAACAGCGTGGCCGATGAACTGGACAGATTTGGATCCCTACGTCACCGATGTTTTACATAAAATACATGACAGATTTTTAAATGGTCCCTAGGGCCAGTCCTATACTCATTCGGATCACTGTGATGCATCTAGATTAATATGGCCCATATTCGATCCCAAACGATGTGAGCTAATAAACATCAGAAAAAGAGATATTCCCAAGCTCACAAATATAATCACGCGTCACTGGGCTATTGGAAGGTATGCACAACGATTGAGTAAAAGGAAAAGGAACCGATGTCATCATAATGCAATCACTAGTCACTTATCAATTCCGAGATATTAGTGACAATCAAACCTTGCTGTAGTCCATTTCACGACGAACTTCCACGACTTGTGTAAGATTTCCTCTCACCAAACAGTTTCGAAAACTTTCTCCAAGTCACTCACGCAGGCTTTTGCTGCATTGGATATCAGATACCAGTTTAGACAGAGCATCGAATTGATTATCCAGAACTGTTTTTTTTAGGATTGGATTTGTCTTATTCCTGGTGGGATGCTTTCCATGGATAATGGATTATAAGAATTAAGTGAGCAATTGAAACAGTTTGTTTCTTCGCTCGATCCTTAACTATGAATTTAACATTCAACTCAAGGACCTTCATAGTTCGCTCCGCCGTGTTAATTCCCATTACGACTGCAGGTGCGTTAAGCCCGGCAGCAATGAGTAGATTTGGTCCACACGCGTAGCCTGCTCCTGTATCTGAGCCATCTGCCCATGGAAACGGTATCGAGACTGCATCTTGTGGTTCGACCCCGTGACAAATGGACTAACCCCTACGAATTTGAGCTCGTTGCACTCCTTCCCTTTGAGAATCTCCGGATCGAAAGACGGTTTTAACTCTCAGCAGCTCTTTTCCAGTCCTCACCCTTCGGTGTGAAGGAGAAGAACTCCATCGTGGTCCTGTCTGTCAACCTGTGGTCAATATGTCTGTTGTTCTTATTTTTATAAAACCAAATATGTTGCTTATAGCCGACCTACACAACTTTAAGTTTCCCCTTATAGGTATTGATCGGAAGAATGCTTTGTTTGGTAGAATTATGTTGCTTTTCTTCCTGCTGCTGTTATTTCTGATGCTGTTGTATCTGTTTTAGTTGCTGTTGTTTCTGCTATTTCTGTTGCAGCTGCTGCTTTGGCTGTTATTTTGGTTTCAGCTGTTGTTGTTACTGTCATTTGCTCAGCTGAGTTTTTATGCTTCCTGCACTTGTTTATGTTGATTTTTTTGTGGTTCTTGATGATGGGAATATTTTTGTGCTCTCTATCTCTCTTTTCTTGTCTTATGCTGATGGTTAGGAACTCAACCTGCTCTTTTTCGTCGTCCTATTCTAAGACCCTTTCTCTTATCTGATATATGAATAGTGAATTCCTACGAGGCAAAATATTTGGTGCTACGCTGAGAAAAGGATCACGAATCCTAATAGATCAACAGTGTATTATCTAGCATAGCGCCTTGAGAGATGACTCATTATAAGCGACTAACTAAGGACATATTAAAGTCCTTACACAAAACTTAACTTACATCACGGTCAGTTAAAACGGAAATAAAACAAACACCAGTTGATCAGGAAACAACTTGAAGACTAAAGGAGTGAAAGAAGAAGAAGAGTAAACTGCAAATGTGTTTTGTGATTATATATTGTCCTTAGACCTTCACATTCAACCACCCCAACGAATTAAAAAAAGAGTCCCACTGGTTAAAAAGTTTGCCAACTCCTGACATTCAACTAAAGAGTTATTGTCTTCAGAATGCGGACTCGCACTCTACAAGGTGTAATAACCGAAGTGCCCAACAACTGATTTAATCCAGGCCGTCCAACTCCAATCGAATAGAGTACGAACGGTACGTACGAGAAAGAAGTGAGCGCGCGCGCGCGCGTCTGCCCGTAAAACTTTATTGAAACATTGCGCGAAACATTTCCGTATTATGTCTTTGGCCGCAGGACACAAATGGTATACCACTTAGTCTGCGTTATTTGTGCACGACAACATAGTTTCCATCCAAGCCATGACTAAAGATACGTTCACAAACTGCCCCAAATGTGTCATAGGAACCAAAAACCATGATACAACCAACAGCCAAGAGCTACACGGCTTAAAGCTAACAGCGCGTTTTATGAGATGAACGTACCGTAATTTAATCATCCCCACGAATCACTTAGGCAAACTTATGCTATCCGACTATTCGAGGGGCTGGAAAAAATAATTCCATGTTTCGTTATCAGATGGCAGTAGGCTGCCTTAACTCGATTCCACTTTCTTTTTAGTGCGCATCCATATTCCGTATCCGTACACCCTTCCGCAAACGCTATAGGTACGTACGTACTTGTACATATCTTCGCAGAATAGTGCGATGCATCAGAGCAGACCTCTTGGCTCCATCTGAGATATACTCGTACACCTCAACCAGGTACGTCTAACCAGCGAAGGGGGTTGTGTCTGATTAATTAGAGATTTGATTAATACTCTCGTATAACCGAGAAAGGAACGAAATTGCCTCTTGTTGGTGGTATCACGAGGGAGCGATCTGGCAACATTTTTGCTTTACTGCATTCGAATTTGTTTAACACCAGTGCTAGCCGCCGCCGTTTATTCAAATTCAATCCGCTCTAGTACACTTGGAGTCATTCATTCATCATTGGAGTCTCATCAGAAGACTGAAGACTGCAGACACCTTACGGATAGCTTGCCTTGACGATGTTCAGTTTCAGTTTCAGGGAAAGCACAGTCCACATCTTGCTGGAGTAAGACGAGGAAACAATGTCTTGGTCGCTTATCAGATACGAGTACAACGACGAACAGCGCAATACAGTAGCTAAACATTAAGACTCTGGAATCTTTGGATTCATGAACTGAGATGGTGTGTCCAGGAGTAAGAGGACAACGTCAACAGAGACAACAATGACAAAAACAACAGCAGCGACGACAAGTAAAGTGTGGGTAGTCATGAGGAAAACCACTTAAAAGTCATATCAACCGACGAAGATCTGTGAAGGCTTTGCCATTGGTCTTACAACGTTGAGGTGACTGAGATGTGGCTAAGATGCAGAATCAGGAGGAAGTTTGAGTTGACTTCTGTTTTCACGTAAAAAAAAAGTGTGTCGCATGAAGTCACCAGAATGCCAATTGGGTAAGCAACAAACGAATTTTATTTTCGGAACTTTGGAGTGGTTGATTGCTAAGACACAGGCGGGTAGGAGACGTTGAAATGCAGGAAGGAATGTGGGAACTTGCTTTGCTCTTCCTGGGGAATGTTTGGCCAAATTACAGAGAAATGCAAGTGAAAGATATTTGCTCATCTTGGTTGCAAATTTGTCGACATTGAAACGAGCATTCGTTACATTTGTTCAACTGCAATAGAACAAATTCGCGTAGATAGAACATCATCCGGCCACTGAAGCCGAATGTCTTGCAGTTCTGTTAGCATGTCCTACATCCAAATTTCATGAGGTCTAGGTCTAGGACTTTAATCGCAATCTGCTAATGCGTGAGGAGAAGAAAAAAAAAGTTATGTCAGTTGGTGAGTCATAAACTTGGGAAACTTATTTCGGCGAAGCAAAAAGAAAAATCTTGGACGCGGATGGACAACACACTGAAGACCCTCAGCTTTAACAGTACTCGTAGCATGGAACGCGAATATGTTCCTCGTCTAGGGTTACACTCTAATAGAAATCGGTGAGGAAGGGCAGCGTCAAATAACTACCGGTGAATCGCAATCTTTATGATTTAAATATCAGGAGACTCACCGGCAGCACTTCACCTTTCATATGTGTTCAGAGAATAGAGCCTTGGAACTTGGAATGAGCTGCTTTGTAGCAAGTCTTTAGTTGAAAGTTAGCGAACACGTAGGGTACCCACTCTTACGAGACGTTGCTGTTGCTGACGAGAGAGAAGAAGAGTGTTCGACTAGGGCACTTCCCCTTCAACAGGAAGAATCTTTCGTCAATTTGAGGCAACTTGATGCAAACCTGCTTCGACGTTTTCGGAACCTAGTTCTTCAGTAAGCTCCATGGTTGTGTCGAAACCCTGGATTAAAGATGGATAGAGGCCTAAATGGCTAACGGTGGCTCTCGTGACCTCAGCTAGGCTACTGGCAAAAGACTGAACCCTTTGTCCAGGAATTTTATTAATTACCTGACCCCCCAGGTTGACGGCTGCTCGTAGGGGTATCTTCCCCACCGTCGCAAAAAAAAAATAAAACAGTTCAGCGACAACTATCAGCCTCTAATATGTTGAATATAATGTTGACGATCTCAGCGAATGTTTTATGGACAACGAATTCTGATTTTGGATGTTAGGACTCTTAACGGACTACAAGATGCTGGACGACATCGACTCGGATATCACAGACCGCTAGAGTTTTGGTGATGGCGTTTTCCTCACGCTCTCTAAAAAATCTTAGCCCCCATACACAAACTGCAGCGCATTAATGCTTCTGATGTGTTTGATTTCAAGACGCCGTCACTAAGAAACATCTAGTTTGACGACGAATATAGACAAGTATATGTATCCAAACAAGAAGTCATATAAATCTGTATATCATCAGGGTCGACAGCTCGTTAGCTATATCAGCAAAAAAAATGGAAGAGCACAAAATTCTAGGGCAGTAAATGGGAGAGAAGCACGTGATCGAGGAAACGGAGAAATGCTACTGCAGGACTGATGCTCAAAAGATCAGTGAATAAAACGCACATGTCAGGGCTACAAAGCCAAAATGGAAGCCTGCAAGGATAAACATGAATAGAAATTCAATGCAATTCAGTTATGACTTCGAGGTAGTTAAGGACGTCGTTTACCCCTTCCGTAAGTTGTAAGCAGCATAAGAGCAGAAATCAGGCAAAGAATTACTCTCACCAATCTATGGTCCTTTGTGCCCAGAAGGCAATTGAGTAATAAAGCGCTCTCTCGTAAGACTAAAAGGGCTTCATACAAGACCATTGTCATGCCTATGCTGTTATATAGTACAGAGGTTTCAGTTTTGTCGAAAGTGGGTGAAGAAATACTGGGCCGTTTCGAGAAATTCATTCTGCGTGTGATTTTCGATTCCGTTTGTATTGATGGGGAACGGAGCAGAAGACTTCATCACTAACTGTACAGAAACATACATAAGTCTACTCAGTCCGCTACGGATCCAACTTCTAAGATAGCCATGTACAGTGAATGAACACCACATCCCCAGCCCGAAAAGCAGGGGACGGCGCAGCAGAGAACGATCGCGTCTAATGTGGTTCTCGTAAGTAGAAGGGGATTTCAACCAAGGATAATTTGGTAGCGATAATTCAGATTTCAGATAATTTTCAATGACAAATGTCAAAAATATTAGAACCTTCATCCCAACGTTCATTTACAATGACATTCCAGCTATCAGCTCTTTGAACAAGGCCAATCTGCTTGCTGCACACTTTACGGCCAGTTCTACACTTCCAGATTGTGCTTTGTCCCCTCCTACATTTGAGTGCATTGAATCTTCAATGGCACGAATTCCCTTTCGCACTCGTGTAGTAGCAAGAGTACCTAAAGATCTTAACATTCACAAATCCGCTGTTCCAGATGGTTCTGAAGAAGTGTTCTTCCATACAGGCAAAACCACTGAGTACGTTTTTTCCTCAATCCTACCCTTTAGGACTCTTTCCGAGCAGATGGAAAACAACATTTATCCAGCCTGTCCCTAAAAAAAGCGAATCTTCTAAGATCATGGAAATGGTGATAAACCGCCAGATCATTAAATATCTCGAAATACGGCAACTTCTCAATGACCGGCAGTACATTTTTGTAGCAACAGATCCACTCACCGAAAAGAGGAACCGAAGCGTATATCAATATGGCGAAAGAAACTTGATATTTCTAAGGCATTTGACAGAGTTCGGCATCAGTCTCTTTTGTCGAAAATGCGTGCATTTGGGATCGACGGCTCTCTTCTTCAATGAATTAGAAACTAACTTTCGGAACGTAGAATTCAAGTTGTCTTGGATGGTTTCAAGTCTGATATTCGCGGAATAAATGCTGGTGTGCCCCAGGGCTCCGTTCTGTCTGCGACACTCTTTACTTGTATGGTTTTTATCAATGATCTCTTGTCTGTTACTTCCAATCCAATATATTCCTTTGCTAACAACAGTACTCTCTGCTTTTCATATTCGTTGCCGGACTCACGTTCCCGCTCTCCGCTTGAAGAACGGGAACGGCAGCGTATGTTAAGCTCATTAAATTCTAATACTAATAGCATAATCAATTGGGGAACTATCAACAGAGTGGAATTTAATGCTTCCAAAACACAATGCTGTCTGCTGTCGTTAAAGCGAAATTTAAAAACCCAGCTATTATCCATGAATGACACTTGCATCGTTAAAACCGAAAAGCTTTCCATTCTCGGTATATATGTCAACAACAACCTACGATGGAATGACCACATATTCGATGTCGTCAAAAATGCTGCGAAATGTCTAGGTTTCCTCAAGCGATGTAAGAAATAGTGAAATATTTCTCCTCATCTGGTCAGATGGTTCTTAACATATCTGCACCTGCTAGATGCTCGTAGGATTCAAAATCGTGCGATAAAACTCATAGGTGATACTAATATCAGTCAGTCAATTGACACCCTCGAAAACCGACGAAATGTCTCCTGTCCCACTTTGTTTTGTCGCTATTTCCACTGCCAATGCTACATAGAAATCGTGAGAAGCATTCCGCCCCTTCAAACTTTTTAATGTAACACCCATCTCGCTATGAATGCTCATCAGTATACCCTCCAGCCCACTTTTGGCCGTGCTCTTAAATATCGTGATTATTTTCTAAGCCGTACAACTCGCTTATGGAATGCCCTGCCAAGCTCTCTATTTCCTGATCGTTATATCTTGCAAACATTTAAGACCAATGTACATCGGTACCTTGCTTTTCCTCCTCCTAAATTTCCTTCGACTGCACTGTGTACAAACATTATAAGGGTACGCAAATCCCTTGAGTGCGCTCTAATTACTTTACCTACTTTAAGTGGCGCTACAGTCCGAGGTGGACCTGGGCCTCAGTCAACAAGCGTCTCCAGTCAGCTCGATCCCTAGCTAACTGCCTCCAGCTTCGCACGCTAAGTTGGCTGAGGTACCCTTCCACTTGCGTGCGCCACCTGATTCTTGGCCTTCTTCTACTGCGCTGTCCCTCGGGAGCTGATTCGAAGACTTTTCGGATCGGAACATGGACACCATTAGGCTCTACATGACCCAACCATCTCAGTCTTTGGATCTTCACTCTTCTGGTTAGGTCGATGTCGCTGTATAGTCCGTAGAGTTCATTGTTGTATCTCCTCCTCCATTCACCGTCAGTGCAGACGGGACCGAAGATCGCCCGAAGAATTTTTCTCTCGAAGCACCCAAGAACACCCTCATCCATTTTTGATAATCTCCATGCCTCTGCGCCATAGAGCAGAACCGGGATTGTTAAGATCTTATAAATGATGACTTTTGTTGTCCGTGAGAGGGATTTTGCTACTCAATTGCCTTCTTAGCCCAAAGAAACAGCTGTTGGCAAGAGCGTATTTATAGTGGAGCCTAGGTAGACAAAGTCCTTAACTACCTCAAAGTTATACCTGTCGAGGGTGACGCTCTGCCCGAGACGTCGGTGTTGGTTGTCCTTTTTGCTTGACAGCATATACTTGGTCTTGCCCTCATTGACCTCTAAACCCATTTTCGCCGCTTCAGTCTCAATACTCGCGAAAGCGCCACTGACATCACGCTGCTTTCTTCCGATTATGTCAATATCGTCGGCATATGCGAGTAGTTGGACGGACTTTTGAAAGATAGTGCCTCTTATGTTTGCTCGTTAGTTTTGCACTATTCTTTCAAGTACGATGTTGAAATAACCGCATGACTGCATGATCGCCTTGTCTAAATCCTTTCTGGACATCAAAGGTCTCGGTGAGATCTTTACCGAGCTTGATGGAGCAGCGTGCATTCTCCATCATTATCCTGCACAGACGGACGAGTTTGGCCGGGATGCAGAAATTAGACATTGCTCTGTATAGCTCGTCTCTATAGATGCTGTCATACGCGGACTTAAAGTCGTGATAAGAAGGAGGACCTTACGAGGATATATAGTGTTCAAAGAAATTGTTGACTGTTTCTGGGTCTATCTCACAATATCCGCTTTAAGAGCTTGGATCGTTTCTGGATGATCCACGAAAAAAGTCTAACGGGTTCAAATCGCATCTCCGAAGCGGCCACTTGACATCGCCAAGGCTGCTGATAATATGATTTCCGAACTTAGTGCGCAAAAGATCGATTGTTTGATGGACTGTGTTGCATGGCGACATCGTTCTGAAACTAAGGATCGTCCAAGTCCATATCTTCAATTTCAGCCCACAAAAATTCGGTAATCGTGACTGAGTCAATTCTCATCAGGCTGCTGCGTGAAATGTTGAGTTGTTGAGATCGATTGAGTCGAACATTCTCGGTGACAGCAACTACATTCTCGTCGGAACGTACCGCGACCGAGACCGTGAGTGTTGTCCGCAAGCATGCCAGTCTCAGGAAATTTTTGCACAAACTTGTGTACAGCAGCCACAGTGGGTGCCTCATTTCGGCCAAAACTTCTTTTCAATAAACGCACTAACTGACAATCAAGATTACGAGCGGGAAATAGGTTTCAGTGTTAAGATAATACATATAATGTTGACAGCTACAGACAACGAAAACAGCGTCTATTTGGGTGTGGATTTGTTATAAGCTGCAGAGTAAGACTAAAATGTCTTTAGCCCTCAGCACGTCAGAGGGCGCATGAAAATAGTCTGCGTCATGATCTCTTAAAATAAATAGACGGCGCAACTAAAGAATGTTTCTATGAGTTGCTGGACAACGCCTGCGAACAATTCTCTAAGTATGGCGTCAAAATTGTTAAATGTAACTTAATCGCTAAATAAGGGAAAGCGGATATCTTTGCTGAGACAACCGGTAATCATAGGTAATCATAGGACGGAATATCATTATGTTGTACCATATGAAATGTCTGATTGTCGCTCAGTCGAAAATAAGAAATTCTTGAGTGAAAATCTGTGACATAACTTTAAATTTTCTTTTTTTATAAAACAAAGTGGTACGTGTGCTTGACGTGTGAGAACTTTAGGGTTCGTCACAAGTAACGTTTTTGTTTTAGGAATTATTTACCATGCTGTCGGCAGTTCAAATTCGAACCCTGTTCCTTTACGAATTTAAAATGGGACATAATGCGTCATTGGCAATGAAAAACATAAATGACACAATTGCGGATGCAGCGGTAAACGAACACACTATTCGACGTTGGTTTGGAAAGTTCCGTTCGG
The DNA here is from genome assembly GCA_949129095.1 of Volucella bombylans. NCBI lineage: Eukaryota > Metazoa > Arthropoda > Insecta > Diptera > Syrphidae > Volucella > Volucella bombylans. Next base: position 333,880,580 of record OX422140.1, on the reverse strand, counting down.
GAGATTTCAACCTCGAAAATGAACCACGTGGGAAGCCGGAAACGTTAGTTGACGACGATGTTTTAAGAGCAACGGTGGATGCGGACTCAACGGATCAACATGGGAGTATCCCCAATGACAATAAGTCGACACCTTTCTCTCATAGGAAAGGTAAAGAAACACGATAAGTGGGTACCCCATGAACTGAACGAATGCCAAAAACTACGGCGACGGCGCCTGGAAATATGCGCATCGCTTACATTAAGAAACAAAACTGAACCGTTTTTGCACCGGATAGTCAATTGTGAATAAAAGTGGATACTGTATGACAATCATAAAAGATCTAGGAAGTGGTTGGATGCAGAAGAAAAACCAAAACACACCCTCAAGCCCGATCTTTACCCAAATAAGGTTATTGTGAGAATGTGGTGGACATCGAAAGGACCAATCCACTTTTTATTTCTGCAACCAGGAAAAACGATAAACGCTATCAAATATTGTGAGGAAATCAACACATTGCATGTCAAATTGGCTGAAAAACAACCTGCCTTGCTCAATAGGCACGATCCGATCCTTTTGCATGAGCATGTAACGGTGCAGTTGGGATTTTAAATTCTTCCGCATCCACCGTACTCTCCCGATATTTCTCCACCGGATTACCATCTTTTCCCCAACTGGATTCCTTTTGGCGGCAGAAGATCTTCCGGAACCAAGCAGAGGTCATAAAAGCTTCATTGCCTTATCTCAGGGCCTCATTGCCTCAAAAAGTCAGCACTTCTACGAAAAAGGAATATTAAACCTTGCATCACGTTGGAAGAGAGTCATAGATGCCAACGGATCGTATTTTGATTGAATAAAAATTTACGGGAAAATAATATTGGCTTTTATGCACAAAATTTGTTCATGCCGGTATTCTCAAAGAAATATGGCGGTTACCTGATCATAAAACGAACGTTCAACCAAATCGGTTATGTTGCCATGGATGCAAGGCATTCCTCCAGTAAGCGGTCAATGTGGCTCGAACCACTACCTAGTTGCAGTCATAGCAAGTCTATGGATATCTCAGATATCATGAGAAGGAAGACTCAAACAAAAATCAAAAAAGAGTCAAGAGCTGAAGATACGGAAGAACCACTTCTGCAAACTGTGACAATCCTAACCGCGTTTCCAGCTGGAAAGTTATATTCAACGATGAAACACAAAATTTCCGCCAACCCAACCAAAGTGGAGTGGAAAACCAATATCAACATTTAAATATAAGATTACCTTGTAGATGAATTCATCACTCACGATAATCTAGGTCGACGACAGTACATCCGGGGAATATCAATACTTAAAATCCTGCCGCCATATTATGTGGATGCCTAAGAACCTTCATCAATACAACAAACAATAACGACGACTCAGTAGTACAAGACATCACTATAGGCAGCTACAACTTTGAGGTAGTAAGGGACTTTACTCGTATCTGCCTCGACTCCGCTTTCAACTCAGACAGCGACACCAGCGCGGAATTCATTCGAAGAATCACTCTTGCTAATCACTGCCTTTTTGGACTTAGAAGGCAATTGATTAGTAAAGCCTTGTTTTGAGCAACCAAAAAGTTGCTCGAATGAAAATCCTCTCGGGCTCTTCGATAGAAAAGTTGTTCGTGTAATTCTCGGTCCGGTCCTGTTTGGATCAATAGAAAATGGAAAAGACGTTTCAACTGCTAACAGCGATGCCTACTTCGATAGAAAAGATCAGATAACGCGGCTTAGATGCCTAGGTGGACTTGAACGCATGAACACCAGCAACCCGGCTGTAAAAGTTTTCAACTCCAATCTATAGAGGACGATCTCATCTTTTGTGACCCACACACAGCAGCGCTGGTTGGGTGGGCATGCTAACTGAGGCTCTAGTATACCCCGTAGTGCAACGCCAACTAAATAAGTAAGTTTGCCAGTGGCATCGGCATGAATAGAAAAGTTTTCTGAAAATCTACTTTCTTTAGACGGCGAGCGCAGGAATATCTCACACTACACCTGGTCTTAGAGCCAATGTAGCTCAATGACAGGAACGACTTACACCAGCAATTGCTCGTCAAGAAAAAAAAGTCAATCTTTCAAGCTTAGAAACTTGAGTCAGTTGTGTTGGAAATTCTTTTCAATTTGCAGCAGTTTTAATCGACCTAGTCAACATCGACGAACAAGTTGCCGGTCTGACTCAAGTTAACCTTGGAACGATGAAACTTGTATGCTTTTTGTTTCAAGCAGAACAGCAGAATTAGATGTCCGGGTTGGAATTGGACTTTGGCCACTAAACTGTTCCAGTAAGTGCGGGCTTTGCCCAAAGTCCCCCAGCTATGCATTTTTATTTGTGGGTAGGAATTGGTCCGATTCGATCCATTCCATCTCCGTAACCTAGACATATAAATCAGCAAAAGCGCATCCTACTGACCTAGTCGATATCGCTGCATAGGTCATAGAGTTCGCTATTATACCTCCTCCTCCTCCAAAGCCCGTAAACGCAACCTAGATCAAAAATCGCTCGCAAAATCTTCTATTCAAAACGATGATGAAATTTTCGTCCGCCTTTGGTATTGTCCATGTCTCTGTGACTTAGATCAAGATTGTGATTATTAGGTTATGTAGGAGACTCCTCACTATCAAGATCTTGTTGGTCATTTGCCGTTTTAGGCTGACTGCACTGGTAGGGACAAATGGTTTAAGGTCTTCCCACAATTGTCGCAGTTTAGACGATTTCCTTTTTTTGTGGATCAGACAAACGATGCTAAAATTGTATTCGTCAAGCATACATTCTTCCGACCAAATCTTGGAAATGAGTTGGTGTATAAACTTTACATACAGATTTGTTTCAAAAAACTCAAAAAGTGTTTCTTATTCTCACACCATATGTTTCAAGCGTCGCAAAGAAGAACAATTTTGCAGCCGTATTCCAGTCAATGACCCCGATTAAAGTTCCGCAAAGTTTTTGCCAGAAATCACGAGTGTTTTGAGGTCTTGTGCTGATTGTTTCCATCGAAACAAAGGTCACCGTTTCCGATTGTTTTCGGTTACTTTGCCCAGTTCTACAATACAATCGTGCATGGACATGATTTTTTTAGTTAACAAAAAAATTGAATCCAATTCCGTCTGACACATGGGTAAGGGTATAATTTTCCTATCAATCCGGTGCAATATGTAAGCTCACATATCCTCCACTCAACGTCGAACATAACCGTAAGGGTAATTTTGACGGATGCCTGGTGGGTAGTGTTTCAAAGAGAAAGAAACCGTTGAGGAAATTTCGACAGGACCCTCAACGAATAGCCTGATTGACAGCTTAAATACAAAATTGTCCAGTGCTGTTGTGGTTCTCCGAAATTCGATTTTCGGCGGTATACTGACGAATACTGAAAATTGATGGATTCTTGTGTGATGGTGATTATTTCTATTTTCAAGGACAAGTCTGTCGCGCCAGATTCGAGGGAATCACGATGTCGATGTCGGTGGCGCTGTCGAAGTCATTATCCGAATGAGTGAAGTCACTCCAGCTAGAGACTCTGGTGAATCGGATGTGTAGACGTCATAAATCTCGACACTTAGAATGGATATGACTGTATTCACGCTCACTGAACACAAACTGCAACAATGAAAGGACAATCTCAAGCCGAATATCACACCCACCCACCTAACCACCAATTCACTATCAAAGTGCTTGGGGATGCGGTGACGTGACAGAAATTGCAACTCCGGCATGCCCGATACGGAAATGAATCACTGAGCACGCACATTTGTGCATGAAGGCGCACATACACCTAAAATCCGGATCAAGTACGAGTATATGTGTATCTGCAGTGCCTATTCCACTACACAGAGCACTTTGAGCTCTAAATCAGAACCGAGAGCTGTTGTGTCGTTTTATTTTCTTTCGCGCCCGGACAACCGTTTGCGGCAACTTAGTGGCTAGTGGCTAGGTTTTGGGTCTTTATACCATGCAAGTGCATGGTGCAGAAAAAAAATCTAGACCCAGTGGTAGTCAAAGGATATCGTGCGGCGGTGTTGATGGTTTTTTGTTTTTTTTAATTTTCATTTTTGCTGGCCGGCGAATCAGTGTCAGATTAAAACGCTTTAAGCATCGAGCATGAGGCTCTGATTGAAGTGCAAAAATGCAAATTGGCTGCACGATGTAATGATATCTTTGAGACGTGGAATTTGGTTGATTATCGTAGTGAGTGGAGGCGCTGCAGTGGCTGCAATGAATCAAAACCTGCGTTCCGTATGCAAATTATCGAGTGTGTGTGTCGCAGTTTGACATTGATAACGTTGATTTGTTTTAGACGGCCCGTCGCGTTATGTGGTCGTCATTGGCATGAAATTTATATCGCAGCTCATGCCAATTCTTGAATTGGGTAGTGATGTGTGTAGGTAGTAGGTTAAGGTGAGTAAGTAGGAATCAGGAACACAATTTATTCTACAAAAGAGTGCCTTGGCCAGTCCTGAGAGAAAGATATATTAGTCACGTCACGATCAATGTTTTGGGGAAATCAATCTGCCACGGAGATAAGAAAGCTTCTTACAAAAGATTTGAATCTGACACCATTAATAAGTCAGGAATGGTGAAAAAAAGCATCTCTTCCTTCACAAATTAGCCGATTTCGGTGACGAGTGGCTGAGCAGCGAGATCCATGTGGCATTACGAATCCTGAACTGGTTAGACAAAAAGTCGAAAGTGAATGTGTTTTTTTTTGCAGTATACAGACTAAGAACTATTCCATTGTACTCCTTGAATGTTCCATTTATTCAGATTTTCAGCGAAAAAGTGCCTGGAGTAGCAGGACCTGAGCGTCGAATATCTCATGAAAGTTTACGACGAAGACGAAGACACAGTGTTTGGCGGTGTCATAATCACACTAGCATCAAGAGTCCCAGGATCATGTGTCATTTATGACTAACACACTTTGATGGTTAGTAAAAGCGTTGTTCCTGGTTACGGCACTAGTAAGAAATTTAACCGAAGACCCAGGAAATACTTACGGTTCGGTTCCTTAAAAAACTTTTCTTTGAGCCTTACCCAGGTAATTATTTGGCGATTTCATTTCCCATGCTCTCATTCTGACCTTAGACTATAACCCTTCCGGTTGCGTTCAGAGCAGCTATGCATACTCGAATTAGCTTGGAAGTCGTAAGAGGAAACTAGAAGGCTTCAAGCATAGCTTGGCTTGAACTATAGTTATTGTTCATCACCTTTACCGATTCTCCACAATATAATTCGCTGCTATCAGGTTTGCCTATACCTCAATTTGGAAGAAAGTTTTTTATCCAACAGATAAAATATTTGGCCGATGTATAAGTTAAGACTATTGGGAGCAGTAAGCAGTGATTTGGTGAATATGGTCCATTGGGACACGCCATGTCATCTGGCCGAGTTATACATGTCGTCAAAAGTTGTGTTGTCGAAAGCACCCTCAATGCCAATGCCGTCCTTGTCGAGTGCGCCTTCAGTTCTGTCCGCTAAATTTTAATCTCGCAGGAGCCATCCACGTTGGTAGGTATGGTGGATCTTGGACAGAGTATAGCAGTTTTGCTTATATGAAGCTCGACGGTTCGCATCAATTTGAAGAAAGTCAGATTGATTGGTCCGAGAGTGGAGTCATCTTTTCCAATTTTCAATATAAAGGCTATTCGCTGGGGTTTCGGTGTGTATGCCAGTATTATCCTAGTATTCTCTTCATAGTTGCCAGTATCTCATCTATACTTTTTCGAAGCATAACTAGGCAAGACATGTGAGCCTTAAGATATGGTGTTATAATTGTAATTGTTATAATTGTAATTTTCAAAGTTGAACATCTTTGGAAAGGAGAACAGATTGGACAGTAGATGAGCATTTCCTACGGACTTGGGATTATTGATTTTGGGGCGGGACAAAATGTCACTAAAGAAAGAACAGGATTTCCTCATATCTTATATACACAGGTACATGGCGGTCCCCGAATAATGAAACGCTAACCCAAATTGATCAAATTGCAATCGACGTAAGGCATGCCTTCAGTATTCTCGACGTCTGAATTTCCTGGGCAGCCAACATTGACTCGGATCACCATCTTGTTACAGCCAAGGTACGAATGCGGATCTCTCAAGCTCCACAACAAAGAAAAACTACTGTGAGAAGAGATACAGAACGTAGAAAAGATGGAATCGTAAGAGGCCACCAGAACCTTAACTGAACGCATGTCCCGAAATCTTTCAAGAACTTCTATGCCGCCAGCACGAACACCAGTGGCAATGTTGTCAACATATCACCAGAGACGCCGCAACTGATGTACTGCGTTTCACACGGCCACTACCAAGAAATCCCTGGTTTGACAAAGAATGCCGGCAAGTACATGCAGCTAAACAAAAAACGTACCAAACGGAGCTGCAGCGAAGGATGGGAACCGCTCGTGAACACTATGAGCAGAAGAAACGAGAAGAACATGGGTTTCTCCAGAAGATCGGACACGTTGTGAGTTTGCACTCCAGAAATAACGTACCGAAGCTGTAGAGCTGTAGAGCTTCGGTAGCTGGTAGCAGCAGGTAAAATGAACGTGTCAAGGCAAGAAGACCCGTATAGGAAGCCAGTAGAAATGGAGTGGGAAACCTTGTAGACTGAGTCAAAGTCGGTGCTGAGAATATGGAAATACTTTTTCTGCAGACGATGAAGCCCAACATCCAGCCGTTAGGCAGAATAGACCTTTCTGGACAATGATAGCCAAAACTTCCGTCAAGAAGTAAGAATAGAAACATCCTGGCTAAAATCGAACAAAGCAGCTGGACCTAATGGCTTACATAACGAGGTACGCAAAGCTGCTGGAAATAATTTTGTCGAGAGCATACACCAACTCATTTCTCGGATCTGGTCAGAGGAGTGTATGCCTGAGGTCCACCAAAACTCGGGGACTTCAATACCAAAATTGGTAAGGAAAGCATCTTCGGCGGATTAATCGAAAAGCACAGCCTCCACGACACAACAAGAGACAACGGTTTCCGGGTAATAATAAGTTGCACTACCATTCAAAGACTTTGTATTCACACAGCAACCTGGTGCATTGCAGGTGGTCGAAACGCTAATCAAATCGATTATGTGCTAATAGATGCGAGGTACGCATCAGGCATTCTTGGAATTGTGGAAACATTCAGAGGAGCAAACGTCGACTCTGACCACTTTCTTGTTGCATCCAAATTCTGAGCTCGACTATCTAACGAGAAGAAGCTGAAAAAGAAATTCAACATTGAAAGCCTTTGTACGACTGAAGTATTCATAGCCAATAGAAAGCATCTCAATGAGAAACTATCCGCTGTGCATTCCCTTCCACAAACGCCAACAATCTGTGGAACCAATATTGCGATATTTTCAAAGAGGTAGCCGAGACCATCGTAGACTACAAGCCACCATCGCAAACGAGCCCTTGTTATGATGATGAATACGTTCGCCGGGAAAGGTGACAGAAAATTCACACCTGCAAATGCTGCAGTGCAAAACAAGGTCGGCGAGGGAAGATTGATGGCTTACAAGCTTTTCAAATATGGAGGTGATGTTTTGGTAGCCTGCCTGCACCAAATTATCAACCAGGTATGGGTAGATGAAGCCATGAAAGGCGATCCTCTGTCTTGTAAGAGCTATCGAGACATATTTCTGCTAGATATAGACATAAGATCCTATCCGGTGCACTGTGTGAACGTCTAAAACGCTTCTGCAACACGCAATTGTCAAGTACCAATGTAGCTTTCGGCCCGGCCGGTAGATGGACAATCGACCAAATTTTCATACTAAGGCAAATCCTGGAAAGGACCATCGAATTTCAAGTCGAAACTCACCATATCTTCATCGACTTCAATGCCGCATATGACAACATTCATCGTCTTCAGTTCTACATGGCGTTGGCCGAATTCGGGATCCCGGAAAAACTGATACATCTGTATCGCGTTGCGCTGCAATGTGTAATTTGAAAACAGTTTGGCAAGGAGATGGACTCTCATGCAATATCTCCAATTTAGTGCTGGAACAGTTAGTGTGCAGGTAAGGTGTTAACATGGAAGGCCTTCAACAAATCTGTCCAGCAGTTGGAATACGGTCGCTTCCAACGCACTGTCATAGAGGCTTTTACAGCAATCGAAAAACAGGGGAAACGAGTTGGCCTTGAAGTAAATGAGACCGAAACCATGTATGTACTGGTACATGTTACCAACAAACAAAGAAACATCCACCGCCTAGAACAAAACATCACTGCTGACACCAGTAACTTTAAAGTGGTTAAGGACGAAAGACACCTTAGTGAAGATTCGACGAAGACTTACCCTGGGAAACTGCCGCTACTTCGATAACTCGCAAGAAATACATGCTCTGCAAAACATTGATCCTGCCAGTTCTACTCTATGGAGAGCAGTGCTGGGCGATAATCAGGAAAGCAAAGCCGATACTGATCGTTTCTGAGAGAAAACTTCTTCGTCGAATATTTGGTCCCGAATTCGAGGAGGACATATGGAGGAGAAGATACAACCTCGAACTTTACGACTGCATAAGGATGTGGATGTAGTCTAAATGTTGTCCACAAGAATCACTCTTGTCAATCGCTGTTCCTTTGAGCTAAGAAGGCAAGTGAGTAGGCAAGACTAAGGAGAATATATGTAAGATCTTGATCATACCAGTTCTACTTTATTGCGCTAAAGCATGACTCTATCGAAAGTGGATGGGTACCTTTAGTAGCCTGGAGAAAAAAATTCTTCATAAAATGTTCTGTCCAGTTTGCGTTGGCCAGCTTTGGAGGGGGAGATTCAGAGTTGAACTATACCCCGAACTGTAGCGCCACTTAAGTAAGTAAGTAGGTAATGGAGGTCAACAAACGGAGAGCTATGCAATGAGAAAAAAGTTGATCTATCGACCATAGTTTAGCCTTCTTGCACGAGTAGTAACCAGCCATAGCTGTTTTGTCCTGTTCTGCAAGATTTTCTTTACACCTCAATTTGCTATGAGACCCAACTACTTGCTACACTTCGAGAAGCTCAGAGATATGACATTTACTTTGGATGAAGTACAACTATGTTACCTTGCTTCTTATTGTGAAGAGGACCCGGGTCACAGCTGCGTGTTCAAGAACAGAGCATGTCTAAAACTTACTCATATCCTACAATAAAAAATGGAAGAGACAAAACAGGACAAGTTGGAGTTGGTCAATACCTTATCCATGGTCTAAACGAGGTCTATATAGCTGATAGTGGAAGAATTATCAAAAAGAAGTCCATTGTTCTAAAGGTCTAAGTGGTTCACTTAGCCCATAAAGAGGTCATCCTCAACTATCTCTTTTTCAGAAAATCTAATTTGGCTGTGCAAACCATTGTAGACCCGAGCTCTGGGTGTATATCTTATACTGTCCCGGCATAAGGTTGATTTGTTTTTCTAGGAATCTCTAGCAAAGCTTCTGAGAGCTATTACTAAATGAACACAATTTTCTCAAGATTGCAATGTTTAACTCGAACACAACCATCGTTATTCGTATAGATCCTCCTGAGTCTTAACATCAAACTTGCATTTCTGAGTTTCCAAATTACACGGTTGTGGTACGTACTCGTACCTCATAACTGCCTCTGTACGAGTGTTCGTACTACGCTCATTGCTTTTCCACTCCAATGAGCCATGTGCGCATGTACGAGTACCAGTTCTTGTAATGGCAGCACCTGAACAAACACAAAGTATCTTTAATAAATCCCCAGCTTCTGTTTCTACTTCTTTATGGACATTTATGCGAATGTTTGTATCGACAAAACACTATTAGCCACTTCACCGCTTCACTGTATGGCTGTTTTAGTTGTACTCGTATCCCAAAACCAAACAAAACAAATCCAACCAAAGACAAAACGTACAAAAATACACCTGAGATGTATCCATGTGATTCTCCAAAGTACTCCACAACACCATCATCATTGTCGTCATCATCATCCTCGTCATCGTCATTATTATCATGGAGGACCAATGGATTGGGGCAGTTGCAATGTTGGCTATGGTACAGCTTAGGTACACATCGACGACATCGTTTACCTTGATTCGAGCTAAAAAGGTTGCAACAAAAAATTAATTGGCTTCCACATCCATTGAGGAAGATATAAATATTGTAGGCAGTTCTGGCAACAGTCAGCAGCAGCAGCAGCACCATCACTAGCCAGCATCAGAATCAGCATCACCCCAAGACCGATGCCAATTGCATTACGTTTGCCAACAACCAGCAGTGGTCCCAGAGAAGTCCTCTTATCGAATAGCCGTCGCGTCGTCGTCTTCTTCGTCGTCCCCGTTGTTGTCGTTGTCGATGTCGTTGTTTTAGTCACAGCTCTCTCGTGAGCTGTTTGCCTTAAGTGCATTCCAGTCACCTCATTTTCGATAGGACTTCCTAATTATTTTCGAATCCAAATTATAATTTTCACCTCCTTCGAAAGTTTAATTAATTTGAGATTTCGCGGATACGAATAATGGTATTCGTATTGGAGGGGATTCAGTGGAAAAAATCGATCCAGGTTACCACTTACAGTCTGCTGAGCTTAGATGGATCAATCACCTAACGCACATGACTGACTTTGGGCTATCACTTTGCTGCGCCCGGACGACAGTTTTAAGATGTTAAAGTCCGCGTTGTGTGGGCGAAATTCAAAGTCCCGTTGTGTCGCAAACCGCACCCGAAGATATTACATTTCGACAAAACCGCAAAGCATACCGCGACAACCTGACGGCATCACCTCTAATCATCGAGAACTCACTTGGATATGACACTACACCCACACAACGTCTTCATGACATGACACTCGATATGTAATTGGCTAATGGGCTGTGTGATATGCGAAGCCTTACGAGGATCCACAGAAGATACGGCTTGTCACGGGCTGTGACCTGTTGCGGTAACTGCAGAGAAGCCACGATCCACCCTCACTTGTAACTGATGCGACCAAACCACAGTGGATCGGTGGAAACACAAAACTGGATTAATTAACCCTCTCGAGTGAGTGCAGGTTGCCCTGCAATTAGCCAGAAGTGGTTTACACCGCGTTCCATTACTTTATCTCTTGCGGTCATGTAGAACATTGTACTGCAGCACAATGCAGTGCCGTTCATGCTACTGGATTCCAGCGGCAATGGATCACATTACATGGTGCTGTCAAAATGACGCTTTGAGGAAGCGCTCACAATCTTTTTGGCTCAGATCAAGATAATTCGAGTTGACGTTGCTTTTTGTTGGATGGTGATGTGGGTACGGATAGTTGGACGCCGTTGGCTGTCTCTTCGATTATGATCATTTGCTGGTCGAGTTTTTTTTTTTGTTTTTGCGAAAATACGGTGTTTAAGGGTAATTTGGGTGGCATGGTGTTTAGTTGATGATGGCACGACGAACTGAACACTGACACTCTGTATGACATCCCATTTCCTTTATGAGATCACTTGCCGCGAGATTTTTGGTTTTTGCAAATTGCTACTTTAGGAGCGAGAATTGGGAGTCAGTTGGGAGGTTACTTGAATGCAGGTGAAGCTACTGTGAGTCGTGTTGCCACTTCGGTCTTCAGAATGATCAATCAAGCGTGAGAAATCTGTTTTGTCAAATAATGTGTGACAGGTGTTGGGATTTTCGGGATGCTTTTGCCAATTAATATGTAAGAAGGTGCCTATGTGGTTTTCTGGAAGCGTATCTGCTCAGTAGCAGGATCAGATTCAATCGATGTTTAATTCTTTAGAAATTCTCTTTGAGATTCCGAGTTCTGTTAGAAACGAAGTACTCCTGTGGTTATGTACCGGCCCGGTGTGTGAAAGACTTTTTATGGATTCGGAGGTATACACTTTAAGCACAAGGCTTGCTAGAGCCTTTGTACTTCTTTTGCATTAACTGTAACTGCATAAGATAATCGGGCAGTTTTTGCTGGACTTGGCATGAAAATAATCAACAGTTCTGACCACAACATTGCGAATGACCACTGGAGATCTTTGAAATATATTCTCATTGGAGCCGGCAGAACAAATCATGATATATGGGCGATATTTGATCATCCAAATCGAGTTAGAAAGATTACAGAAAGAAAGCAGTCAAAATGGTTGCAAAGGCGTAGCCGAATCTCTTCGTAGCAACGATGGGTACCTAAAAGAGGGAGTCTCCGCTCACACTATGGAAACTCCAACATCTAGTGCTGCTACCTAAAATTAACAAACCACCAGAAAAGATCCTGGAAAGTATCGAATATAGCAGGCGGCTGTGGTCTAGGAAGAAAATGGAGTTCAGGCAATCAGTAGGTTTTAAGAAAATCGCGTTCTACCATCGATGACATAAAAGCAGTAGACGATACAGCGTCAAGGTGGAGACTGAGGAACAAAAAAATCTTGTGCAGTAAAAACGCTTGCTGATCAGAATGTATCTAACTCGGCGAACAAGTCGTGCATTAAGATATCCTTGATCGGTAAGGAACCACCATATAACCTTCTGAAGGTTAAGACAGACTATTTCAGAAACACGAGTCTAATATATCAGACTGGCGATAGCGCTAAATAATTACTCAACACTATAGCGATTCTGGAAGAATCCCTCTGACCTCTTCTTGGGAATACAATGTATAGTGGAGTCCTGTGATTCACACTACCCCAAGGAAAGAGAGAGTGATCGGTTTTTTTGACGACATCGACGTGTACACCATAGCCAAGCACGTCCACGAGATAGAGTCCACCATGATCTGTAACTTACTTACCAAAAGACTGAAGCTGGCCTTATAATCCGCAGCAAATCCGTGGATAATGCGATGTTTCGAACCGGAAACTAATTAATCCGGTCAAATGTCTCAGAAAATGGTGCCCGATAACAGGCTGTGCTTGAAAGGCCCCCGTCGCGTATGATAGTAAGAAGGCATCGCTAATGAAGGCAGCACTCTATCAAGTGCTTCCGCTCGTTAGTGGCCCTGGATCCTGCTGTATAGATTGGTTATTTCGATTAGTCAGTTCCTTCACGCTACTTCAAAGCACTAGCGGTGAAAGAATTAAAAATAAAACTGTGATCAGACTACAGGCTCCTCGCTTTCTGATAATCTCGAATGAAGCAGCCAATGTGTTAGCTAGAATGATCTCCATCAACATCCTTGCGAATGAGATGCAGAGCGTGTAGTGGCGGAAGAAAAAAAAAAGAAAGGGGAAGAATTAACAGCATTGTCAGAAATATGCCAACCCGGCTGGGACAGCTATACGAAAGGCAGATCGTCATCGGTTGCTATTACCTTATACAGTTCATATTTCGGTACGGTAGAAATATCGTTATAGATTTAGGCACGATGAATTCTCGCTGCGTCGCAATGTCCAAACGATGGAGGCAATACGGATCATGCAAAGCTTTACTGCAGATACTTCGCAGAAAACAGGATGAACTTGCCAATAACGGAGATATTCCTGGGTCATATGACGGGATCAGAAGACAACTGAATGGAGATGTGCTTGTTTATAAGTGGTGTGAAGAACGATCTCCGAAGAGCTGAAACCTTGAAAAGAGTCCGAAAGGCAGCCTCGGAGATTAAAGCATAGCTGCTAACCAGTCCAGCGAAGTGGTACCTATCGATAGTACTATGGTAAGTGTTGTCAGCGAGTGTGGAGGAGTAGTTTAGTACATAGGCGCGTGGTCTAGGAGAAGGGTAATACTCGAACCGTGTATGTCAATAGTACGGTTTAATGGTATCTGTGAAGACTCCGCGTCTATTGGCCAATGCAAGAAGGTTATCGCGGAACGCAATTTGTATTCATTATCAGGAGTGACTTTATTCAATAAGTAAACTGATTCAACGGCGCTCCAGTCTTGACCTAGAGTTCAATCAACAGGCCTCTCCACCCATCTCGATAGTAAGCTACCTGCCTCCAATTATACTCGTATACGCTGATTTGATTGAGGTTATTGTGCGCCAAGGTCTCCCTCTGAATACTCTGAAGTATCTCTTGGCCGAATCGTTGGTGTTCATTCAATCTACATGTTCCAACCATCGTAGTAGCTGTATTCGGTCTCGTCGATGTCGCTATACAGCCCACAAAGAATTCCGAAGTATTTTCTCGCCCAATGGTCCCGATCGCTCGAAAATTGTTTCTCTCAAACGACGACCTGTTCCATTCTTGACAAATCTCACGTTTCTGCTTCATAAAGCAGAGCTGGGATGATTAGAGTTTTGTGGTTAGTCAGGGCCTTGTTAATCAGTTGCTCTTGAAGCCTGGAGAAACAGCGATTCGAAGAGTGTCATCCCTTTGATCTTAACGCTGGTGTCATTGTCATAATTAATAAGAGGTCTAGGTAGACAAAATCCCTATTAGTTTCGCCGGTTTCGAAATGATATGCGAGCAATTTTTTTAAGAAGGATACCAAAGAAACCACTTCACTGCGCGTTACCTTACCTTTTTTTTAAATAAGGTTAATAGAGTAGATAGCTCGTATTGTTTAACATGTGGTTGACAGGTAGGCCACAAAAAGTTTGAAGGCTAATACAAGGCGAAGCCCTTGTCATGTTCGCCACCAATTCATTGCCAAGGACGCCTCATAGTCCAAGGACGCATAGACATACTCGTATGTAAAGTGTTTTTCAATAGGGACTTGACAACTTTGAATTTAATTTGTGAACGCACTCTTTCATTAATCACCAAACTGTCACTGTCAATTTATTCAGTAAACTCAACATTTTCATCATGGTAAAGTACACGAACGAGCAACGTCTGCAAATTACAAAAATTTTCTACCGAAATTCGGAGTCGGTGACTGCAACTTTAAGAGCAAATTTTCGGTCGTAATTCTCGCCCTAGTAGACAGGGAATAACAAGTTTAGTGCAAAAATTTGAGTCTACATATTCGTTGTGTGATGGGTCCGTGTCAGTTAGACAACGGGTTGGTCGAAGTGTCGAAAATATAGCTGCCGTTCAGACGTCCGTAGCAAACGATCCAAATCAGTCAATTCCACGGCGTTCTCAAGAATTGGGCATCGCTCAGACCACATTATGGCGTATTTTGCATAAGGATCTTGGTTTACACCCATACAAGATCAAGTTGACTCAAAAATTGAAGCCGATGGACCATTTAAAGCGACGTACGTTCTCCGATTGGTTTCTGGAGAAGATGCGCCAAGATGATGAATTTCATCGCAAAATCATCTTTAGTGACGAAGCTCATTTTTGGCTCAATGGGTTCGTCAATAAGCAAAATATGCGTTATTGTTCGGGTGAAAATCCACATGTGCTTCATGAATCACCACTTCATCCACAAAAAATAACTGTTTGGTGCGGTTTGCATGCTGGCGGTGTTATTTTACCATATATTTTCGTCGACGATAACTATCGTCACGTGAATGGTCAGCGTTATCGCGCCATGATCACCGATTATTTTTGGCCCGAATTGGAAGATATGGACTTGGACGACATGTGGTTTCAACAGTGTTATCTCAAGAAATGGTCCAGTCGATTGGCCGCCTCGTTCGTGCGATTTAACGCCGCTTGACTATTTTCTGTGGGGCTACGTTAAGTCATTGGTTTATGCCAACACGCCGACGAAGTTGGATGAGCTTAAAGCCAACATTGAACGCGAAATAGCGGCCGTTCCGACCGAAATGTGTGGCCGAGTCGTTGAAAATTGGGACCATCGAATCTACCGCTGCAAACGTGCCCGAGGTGGCCATATGAACGAAGTCGAGTTCCATTCATAAATGTTTTGATTGTACTTCAAGCCGATAATAAAGTTTTTGAAATATCTCAAATGGTTTGCGTTTTATTTAAAAAAAAAGTTGTCAAGTCCTTATTGGAAAACCCGATACATACGAGCCCAAAAACAGCACCAAATTGCCACTCGTTGTAGGTAGAGAGGTTGTTTCACTATTACTCTTGGGTTTTCGGAGCTCAAGACATGACAGTTTTGTTTCTTTACGTACCCAGGCAAATGGAAACTAGCCTTATCACTCAAACCCAATCAGCGAAAGTACGGCGTTGTGCGTTGTCTGCTGGCTTCAGTTCTTGAGTCATCTGAACCGAGCTTATTAGCATGTAGGCCAAGATCGTTTTGCAAAATGCGATGCAAAGTAGTTGCGGATACGGCCAATTTATGTGATCGTCTCGAATGGAGACACCTGGGTTTTCAATCGCATTCTCAACACTCGCACCTTGGAGTCTTCACATCATTAACCTAACGTTCCAATTTATCAATTAAATTCACTATAACTTTGCGAGAAGGCGCTTGATGATGGCCAAAAGCATTAGAAACTTTACGAAACGTTTCCGCAATATTTTCACGGTTTTTATAGAGAATTTTCACTATTTCAATACGTAGTGCGAGAGTGTGTCGATCCATATTTAATAAAATCCTAGTTTTTACTTATAAAAAGTCATCACAGTGATAGTTTAATGTTGACAGCTCAATAATGGCACGAGATTTAAATTGACGCCTCTAGTTGGATGACCCTTTAGATGGTTAATGAGAGAATAGCAAGTTATTCGTGAAAACCTTTAGCAATCGAACTTCTTTATTACCACTCTTATAACAAACCTTGTCTGTAATTCGGCAGAGAATTAGGTCTGCTTCATGCGAGAGCCGTCTAAAGAATTTTGCCTTGCTCTGTTGTATAGTCCTTTTGAGGTCTTGTCTCGTTAGCTTGTATGATATTTTTGTTTTTAATTTCCTTTATACCGTTTAGTCAGCTGTAGTAAGACTAGTAGGTTTTCTACCTTCCGAATGAAGTTAATAACACACTAGCAGAGGAATTCATTAGTTCTTTCGTCTAATTCCGTTGAGGGATGGACACTCACATAAGATGTGTTCAGCAGTTTCGTCTTCTTCAAGACAAAGTCGGCATCACGGAGAGTCGACTAAATTCATTTTGTTGAGTTGATATCTTAAGCCGCGGTGTCCTGAGAGGTAACCAACTAAGTTTTTGAAACCGTACCGACTTAAATTTAAACATCTATTGGCATTTTTGTTGAAGGCCAGGATGGCTCGTTTGGCCTGTCTTAATAATGAGCTATTCTCCCAATATGAGATGCATCTCGAATGCTATTAATTGCTAAATTGACTGCTGATTTAGGAATACAGCAGAAGGATTCAGGTCCTTCAAGTGAGTTTCTGAGCCCTTTCTGGCTACTTCTTTGGCCTTTTCATTCATATACGAGTATGTAGGTGTAACTTAATTTGTGCTTGCAACTTTCTGAAGGAGAATCTGTAGACAATGTCAAACCAGTTTCGGTGCTTACTTAAATGACCTGATAGCTTTAAAGGCTGCTTGGCTATCTGAGTCTATGTTGATGTATGATATTCGAAGGTTTCTTCTGATGTCCTCTTTGGAAAAAATCATCTTGCTGACGAAAGGATGTAAGGATGTAATCATCGATTTGTCCGGTCGTTATGGAAATTGATATATGCTTAGGGAGATATGTTATTGTTCCTATTACCTTTAGGAACACATGCATAAAGTTCCTTGGGTCTGGTGCACATCAGTAGTTGGTTTTAGGCATTAACTTTGTTCCATGTTTTCGGAATGTGGTTCATAGCTGGATCTGAACATAGGCAGTAAGGATTCATTAGGAATGACGATTCCATGTAAGAATTCTGCGTATGGAGTCGGAAGAAAACATTCGTTTTGGTGTGCTTCTTTGTGACAGGAGGTATGTGTGGATCAATAATATGGCATGAGGGAAATAAATTTACAGGAACGATTCTAGCTTTTCTATGTAGCTTAATGTAAAACTGCTAACAGATGTTTGTAGGAGATCAATTCCATCCGCATGGATTTTCTGAGACTCAACACCTATGACAGATTGTAAATACTCCCGGAAAACTTTTATTATGTAAGACTTACTAATTTCCTAATTTTTCTAACCTTCGAGATTTCGATTTCATTTGTCTACCAGGGCAACACGCAAATGATAATCTTGCAGCATGATTCGTATTCCGGTATCATTTGAGAACTTAGCTTCAGGGCTTCTACATCAAAAGTTTAGAGAGAGTCTATTCGCAAACAGAGTGAATTGAATTTATATCTAAGAGTTTCTATAATGCTGTTCCGGATCTTATTGACTGGGTTTTGGTTGCTCATGATATCAATGTCAGTCCTGATGTGAATGTGATCGGACATCCAAACCCCTTTCAAGACTTTTCAATTGTTGCCCCGATCATATAGAAAAGGACTGGATATGGTAAGATTCAGCACCTGATTGAGTGCACAAAAGTAGGCGTATTGCTCATATTACAAAATCCAGGAGGGATTTGGCTGTTTTGTTTCTGTCGAAGCTTTGCAGATCGAGTGATGGACGTTTGAACTCATACTTTTGCAGAAAGTAATTATGGTTAGCCTATTAAGGTTGGCCTATATTATTGAATAAAACTATCATAACAGCAATCAGTCCTCTGCTTACAGTTTATAATGTGAAAGAGAGCCGGACCCTTTGCCCAGAGGCTTCAGGTTGGGTGTGGAAGAAATAAAACGTTTCAAGAACAATGACGTGCATTGTTAAGACCCTTAACAGACCGCGTGCTGCACAACAAGACGTATTCTGATAAAAGCAATTCAGGTTTTTAGAATTTGTAATGAGGCGTAATCTGCAGCATTCGTTTTTTAAATATACTCGTATATCAAATTATCCATAGAGGCACGACTAGAAGATGTGATGAGATGATGATCAACGAGAGACATTCCTCCAGCATTATCGCCCCGAACTTACCTAGGGGCCAACATTGACCCGGATGATTACCTTGTCGGTTCGAGGGCACAAGTGCAGATACCATAGACATAGGAATCAAGTAGGACTACCAAAATTTGGCGATGAGATGACTGTGGAGTCACAATCGGTGCTGAGAATTTGAAGAGAATAAACCCTCAGACCGTATAACTGCGATGACGATTAAAATATCGCTGTCAAGCAGAATGAACTACTAACGCTGGACACAGACGACGGGGATTTCTGCCCCCCAGTTATATGTAAATCAAATTAAGGTAACAACCTCGAAGCTAAGGTCTAAACAAATTGCTTGCGTAGGCGGCCTGCCTGTGAAACTATTTAAAGCAGCTCGATATGAGCTAGTTGGGAACATGCACAAGTTCATCTGTAAGATATAAGATATGGTCAACGGAAAGTATGTGCAAAGCATGGAATTTCAGCATCGTTTACCAGATCAACAAGAAAATAGACCTTTTTGAGTACGACAACTATAAAGAAATAAATCTGCACTACATGATCTTGTCTGCCTTGTTGTCTGAGCGTCTGAAACCGTTTCAACGATTTACATGCCCCTCTTAAGTGCAATTTAAGACCCAGTAAGCTCATCATTGACCAAATTTTTACATTACGCCATATCTTGGAGAAAGGCCGCTAATTTCAGATTGAAACGCCGACGTTTTTATCGACTCTAAGACATCGTTCGACAGCATCTAGTTAGTTCGAGGAAGCCAAAGCCTCAAATCACTTGGAGTACTAGCACCTTGCTCATATGTAAGGCACGCTATTGAAAATAGATTCACCGATGCTTTGAATGCCAAAAAGTTCCCCAAGCAACACCAATGAAAGTCAAGGATTTTACCCTGGCTCTCAATCAGGCAATGGCTGCTTCCTACCCTCTTATTTAACCTATAGGCAAGAAAAAACCGCACTGGCAGGCATCAGCACGGGATCGCTCAAAAACCCATGCAGGAAACTTTTCAACCAAGCAAAAAGCACAAGAACGATTAAAAACTGGGATTCATATAAGCAATCCCTCAAAATGTATAAAAAAGAACTGAGAAAGGCAAAACGACAATCCTGGAGGTCATTCTGCGGCAAAATAATGCAAAACTCTGAGGCAACACGGCTAAAACAAATCCTCTCTATTTCTTTTTATCCTATGATGCCTAGCCGTTTGAAAAAACTCGATAGCTCTTGGACCTCAGGTGGTGAATCACTCAACTTGCTACTGGACACCCACTTTCCAGGTAGCTCCCTATTTATGGACACTAAAATTCACAAGACGGAAGCTGCTCAAGGTGGGCTGGACAATATAATATCTGCCGAGCTACAAATGTTCTCAGACATCATCCTGCAGAGAATACCATAAGGAGCTGGATAGAAATATTTCACATTCTCTTGCTTTAGAGAGAAGTTAATGTAAGGTGGGGCAAGAGTAATGTCATAATGTGAATTGGCTGCCATTTTGTTAGAAATGAGAAACATTGGCTTTTGTTTTCAAAAAAAAGTTCATTTGAAGGTATTAGCAATGTTAGCTTTCAAGACTTGCAAAGTTTGTGGTTTGATGTGGTAAACGCGAGATTTCACAAAGCCCCAAGGGAAGAAGTCTGGCGACAGCTCAAATTGCCAAAACGGTAGATCACATGGCCTGCAAATTGGTGATTCAAAATCTCCATCATTGCACGAGCTGTGTGAGCAGTTGCTCCGTCCTGGAACCAATAATGCTCGAGACCCAATTCAGCAACTTGCGGCAAAAAAAACTCAGTTAACATCTGTCTGTAGCGCACACCAGTTACAGTTACACTGGTGCCGTCAGCGTCCTCAAAAAAATAAGAGCCGGCAAATGCCGCACCAAACAGTCACTTTAAGGAGACGCAATGCCTCTTCGTGCCCCAGTTATATTAGTTATTCACATAACTACTTAAGTGGAAATAAGCTTTATGATTTTGAATACGAAACCAGCCTCTTCTTGCAGCAGGCTTAGCAGAGCATGGGAGTAAGTTAACCTCACTTGACGGTAAGGGAACATCTTCAGGTCTTTCACTAAAATTCGACGCAAAGAACGTGTGCTTATGCCAAATTGTGTACATGGTTGTCTCGTCGATATTTGTAGACTATCTCGGACGTCCTTGGCCACTTCTTCCGACATCTCTAGTGGATCCAGTTTGTAGGAGGTGCTCAGCCAAACACGACCATGGTCCAGAGCAACGAAGAAAACGATGGCGTAATTCACTTTTCGTTAAAAAAAACAGACCGCAAATTGGTCAAATAAGCAGTAACAGCAATTCGGCATACTTCAGATGTATATCGTTCCATTGCTTGTTATCAATTAATTCTCTATCGGTCTACAACATAAATGTCAAAACACAATGACACTTGACGCCATTTGCAAAAATTATGTCACATTCTCATTATGACATTACTTTTTGCCCCACCTAGTATGTAGTTTTCATTCCTAAAGCCGGATAATGTTCTTATGTTGTCCCAAAGGACCACAGTCTATCGTCTTTTCTTCGAAAAAGTCCTTCTAGAACGACTGATTGATATCCATATACGATCTAGAATTGATCAAAAACAGTTGTCTACGGGTCAACGTGCCTACTGCGAAGGAGAATCGGTGGAAATGACTAGCCACACCGAAGAATCCCTACATAATAGAGAGTACACAATGGTCGCGATTCTAGACATATGCCTCTATCAACGTAAACACATCCGCAATCACAACTGCGATGTCAACTCTGAAGGCAGAAGACTACTTGTTGATCAGTCTTATACTAAATAGCAGGATTACTTAGTCTAAACTGGGTGTGTCTCTGCTAAATGATGTGTCAGGCGTGTCCTTTCACTCCTTCTCGGGAACTTAGTACTGCTGATATACCTGGAAGCGGATGGTAGCAGGGTGGTTACCTATGCGGTTCACGTTACTATATCCATGTCGGGAAAGCATCTCAATACCATTAAAGAGCTCTTACATCAATATCTTAATAGATTAACCCACTGGGAGGATCGCTGTGGAATGGGTGTAAGACCCCACTTTCCTAGGAAATATAAAATTCTTAACATAGATCCTCCCTCAATCAATGATATCAGCTAGGTCTTTTCAAATACAGCGAAATATCTGGGTCTTATTTTTGACAGGGAACATAATGCTCAAGGAAGAGTAAAGAAAGCTACAGTAGCTTTATTCCCTTGCAGAAAAGTCATTTGGAAAAAATGGGGACTTGCATCATCAACTGATCATATGTCTCGGTTATAAGACCGATACTCACCTACGGTTAGGTGTCACTCTACCTATCCTAGTTGGAAAAGGTTTCATCGGTATACCAATCCCTACGTGCAAACTTAAACTAAGGCTAGATGCTATTAGAAGGCCAAACCTTGGGTGGACTATTAGGTCAACTTGTTTAGCGACCAAAGAAATCTGACCGAAACTGGTTCTGAATCACTCTATGAGTTTGATCTTTTGAAATAGGAAATATCTCAGCGCTATGCTAGGTGTCATCACTGGACACTGTTTTATAGGCAAGTATGCAAGAAGGCTTGGTGTCTTTACAAATGACTTCTGCAGAAGCTACATGGACGAGGAGGAAGAGGAGATAATCCTTCACCTACTCTGTACATGACCAGCTTTCTCCAATCACTACAACAACTTAAGCGATCTAAACAATATAGACGCTGACAGAATTCTACGCTTCGTCAGAAGCTCAAATTGTTTCCAAGAGTAGGAGGATCATAGATCCTAGTGGTATCACAATGGGCCAGTAGGCCAAAGTGGGTTGTTCTTTTTTTCCAACCCTCTATAACGTAACCCAACTTAACCTAGGCTGTAAAAAATGTTGAGCCATCTTGTTGAAACCACTTATCGTCCACATACATGTCTTGTGATTTAGGCACAAACAATTGGATTATCATGTCGCTATAGCGAGCATCATTAACTTGACTCCAGCTCAAAATCTGCACCAAACAGTAACATGTTGTAGTTGCATTTGTTTCTTAACAATCACTGAATTTTCTGAACCCCAAGTTCGACAATTTTGACGATTAACAACGCCGTCAAGATGAAAATGCGCCTCGTCGCTGTGGATGATCTTGTTTAAAAAATCACCATCCACATGCTATTGTTCCATAATCCATTCAACGAAATCTCTTCGCTGTGCGTGGTTAGTAGGCTTCAGTTCTTGAGTCAATTGCACTTTGTATCCATGAAGATGCAGATCTTTCGTGAGAATACGCTATAGAGAGCTTCTCGAAATATCCAATTCTTGACTGCGATGCCGTATTGAGGTTCCTTGACTCTCAGCAGTACTCTCATGAACTGCTTCGATGTATTGTGTTGAGCGACTTGTTGATGGACGGACAGAGTATCTAAGATCACTAATTGATCAAGTCTTCTTCAATTTTTTAATTAATCTCTTCACAGTTGATGAAGTTACGACATCGACTAAGGAATTAGGATTATAGGAAATTTAGAGCAATATTCCGGTGTTAGGAATCTTTGACTCTACACCAGAGGTACAGCATTGCAGAAAAGTCCACATACGGTGCCCTCTAGTGAAAAAGAACCTCAACCAGCTTATAGTACGGAATCTACGCAATAGAAAAGAGCTGTGATTGATGATCAGGTCCATACAGCGCCACCGTATAGCACCGAAAACCATTCATTAGTGACAGATGTGATACATATCGAATGACGCATTTGAGTTCGATTCTATAAAAGAAAAACATGTTGGACGTCTTATAAGGCCAATGAACTAGCTCCAACTATGTTTTGGCAAGCAATTTGTCGGCGCTGGATAACAGGTACTCAACCAACATCTTCGTCTA
Source organism: Volucella bombylans (assembly GCA_949129095.1). NCBI lineage: Eukaryota > Metazoa > Arthropoda > Insecta > Diptera > Syrphidae > Volucella > Volucella bombylans. Next base: position 333,857,081 of record OX422140.1, on the reverse strand, counting down.
CTTCGGCATACCATGGGAACGGGTCACCCACTCGACGCCGAATATAAAATAAGGCCACCAAATTTTCGGGCTCCTACTCACCGTCAGCAATTGAGGATCTGAGAATCTCTGCGGAGGAGGACAAGAAATTCACCATCCGTACACATTAGCACATACTTGCACACAAAACCCCCATCCAACGGGGTACATTGAGGCTGAGAACATCACATTTTGAAATATCATGACTCCCCATTGAGGCAGACATCCGATAGGTAATTAATTTCGTTTGCAGTGTTTAAAGGCCAAAACATTCGTAAGTTCGCGAGACGAGCTCGGAAAGTTGCTTCGCATTACCTTGCCTGTTAAGCCCACTGTACCATTATACCACTATACCAGCATACCACTCCACCGCTCTGACCAACAAGCTCAATGCCGCGTTACGCTGCAGCTATTTATGTCGGCAACTACCGAATAATTTTCGACCACAGAAAGAACAAACGCTGAAATCAATACTCGGGGCAATAAATTGTGGAAAAATGTTCATTAAATTATGATTCGTCTCGCAGTGTCTGCGCCTCTCGCTCTCGGTTGGTCTCTTTCGGGCGTCTGCGCCATGTATTCTGTGGTCCGGTAGTCCAGAAAATTTGTTCCGAACGAGGTTGGCCCCAAACACAATCTTTGCTCTTCGCGGGTGAGTGGACGTTTATTTTTGCTTTTTTTTGGAAATTATGACACCGACATGCTGAAAAAATGTTGTATTACCAAGTCGGGCAGGGGTAGATTCGGAGTAAGGTTAAAATAAAAAGTTCTAGAAAGACAGCCGCTGAGCGAGTGAAGCGCATGCTCAAGGGGGGTGTACAGACGGCTACATGCGAGTAAATCAGCGAGGAGCTCCTGGCAGCCGAAGAAGCCACCATAATCTCGACCTGACTAAGTTAAGAGCGCTCCACAGTTGGTGGCTCAGATGGAAGCTGTACACACGTTAAATTTGTATCGCGGTACGATCACCACGATCACTACGATCACCGGATCGAAATCATGTTGTTGTTCACTGGTATGTCGAACGTCGAATGTGTTGTTCTTTGTCCTCTTGGCACAGGGAGGGGTGTAGAATTCGCCCTGACACTGATGAGCTGTGTTTATGGATACACTGCATTGCCATCACAGCCTGAGTTGAAGATGCAACTAAAGCTGGATCTGAAGCGTGCGAGTAGCAAATTAATTGCCCTTGTGAGCGACCAGTGATCTAGATGCGATTCAACGCACAAGTGAGATGAATCAATCAATTAAGAGGCGAATTTATCTGATCTAGTTTATCGGGATTGTAGTGGGATGTCTTCTACAATGTACACATCCTTACATACATAGATGCAGTGCAACGCTGCTGTAGATACATTGCTGAGAGTACAAGTAGTAAGCAGCAGCTGCGTTACGTTTTATCTCAGCTTATTCATAGATAAACGTTAATGTGAAAATGCTCGGTATTAGAGACTAGCTCTTGTCCAGCTTATTGTCGATACGTTCTAACTGGAAGGGAGCTGACTTGGTTAATGATACTGTTCATTAACTGTCAAAGCTCATCGCTGGGGTGAAATGGGTACTACGTTGACACTGCTTGACACAATGCTTAAAAAACTTATTCTTGCAAAGAGTGGAATCCTTACTGGCGATCCGATGAACTCCGGAGACTTCAAAGTATATGAAGCAATTCGCAAGATGAGGTATTTTATTTGTGAATGGACACCTATTCCTCAGCTGATCCTTCTAGCATTTTTCTTGACTTTTCAAAGTGCTGAAACACAGACGGTAGCGAATGAACCGCAGCTCTCATACCATTGGAATATTGGTTACAAAATATTCGGCCCCGTTTATTCAAGAGAGCCCTTAGTTTAGAGGATGTGCATTGGGTTAACTACGCTGCTACGGAAAAACCTCGAATAGAGATTGATTTACTATTGACGAACCTGAAGAAGGAAAATGGGCATAAATGCTTGGACCTGCACATAGAACATTCGGATCTTCAATAGGACACAAAATGGCTATAAAACAGATATCACCGCTGTTCTGGAAATAAGGCGAAATGAGCTAGATAACTGTAACATATACAACGACGATTCATGTACATTACGGTACTCATGTTCAAGCTGAATGAACGACTGTCGAATATATACATTTTACTCTTACAACCTCTTATACAGGAACCATGAGTGCGGAATAAACTCGTAAACAATAAGGACTTTCACAACGCTTTATACCGAGCAATCGAAAAAACCGATATCTATCTGTCACCTAATCCTCTGAGTTTTAGTTTGTATCTTTACCAGAAGGAAGAAGCTGACTGATCTGACTCATCCTATGCTTAACAGACTACCATCGTTTTCTCCGACTAAGCTAAGTATTTTGGGGTTTATCCTGGATAACAAACTTGTTGTTTTGTCTAGGCGGCAGCGCTGTAATGTCAACAAATAAGAACACCCTTGTTTCCTCTTCATAAATTTATAATCAAACAAGATGTGTGTCCTTCGTTAAAATCGTCGAACAGGATCTCGACCAAGTTGCGCTGAACTAGAACCCGAAACGATCCACTGAACAATGTTCGGTGGTAGCGCTACTATTAACCGAACCATGACATTTGCAAGGGCCGGATACATAAAACGCTTACAAAAAATTTACCTAATACAAAAATTCTATAAACTCTGTAACATTCCGGGTCCTGTGAATCTCTGACATCTAAGATTCACCAACATCCAGTCTGGCTAGTATATTCGCAGATCGTTTAATTATGTACTCCTATACCTCCGCCATTTTCACCTGTAGGTCTTTCCCTGGTAGGATGTTAAAAGCTCACTTGCATGAGTATCTACCTGAACAGGGGACTTCAAACTTTAGAGGCTATGTTCTTGCAGGTTCTCGTTAAATTATGCATGTCCCATTGCCCTCTTTATGCTCCATACAGACGCTCCCAGCGCCCGCCTGCATGTTGAGGTTGAGGGGGCAGTTGAAGACTTAGTCGATATTCTTATTTGCAAGGACATTCACTACTTTCTTCTATTAGTACTGTATGCATCACCAAGCAAGTGGGGGGACCCATGTAGTCCAGGACCGTGTAGGAGAACGATCTCACGTACGGGGTCAGCCTATCTTCGGGTAACTGACCAATAAGCGGAAAGCCAGCTTCACCTTTCTATCTGACATCTTTTAACTGCAAGTCGTACCGCTACTCTTGTGTGCGGGATAACATATTTTCGTCGAATCTCGGCAATAGTAGTCTCCTCATTTGCGATGGTATAAGTCTACGATGAGCCCGGTAACATGGTGGTCTCTCGAGAGTATAATCGGTCTACGTGTATAAGGCTAAACTGCTTGTTGATGAGCCTATCCAATCGATTTAAGCGATTCTCATTCATATAAGGCGTTAGCGTCCAAACCTTACTTCTTCTCTCTATTCGCTCTTCTGCCTTTAGAGAGCAGTAATCAGTCGAATAAACCTCCATTTTGACACTACAGTAGATCGCCAGTTACGCTTTATAGAGTTCCTTTATCCGCAATCGTCCACCCTTCGTAGCAGCTGTAATTTTCAGACAGAGATCCCGAAAACAGAAAATCCAGGCTTTCACTCACTTTAGCCTAAAAAAACATGAAAATCTGGCAAAAATGTTGCACCCTATACCGGGGTAAAGGAAAGTAAGTTTAGGACGGACTTCTTCTGTCGTATCTTCACTGAGCTCATCCTGACTCGTTCTCAAAAAAAAATTTCGGGTCAAGTACCTAGACTGACTCCCGCTTCTTGAAGTTTACGGGAGTCCAGCCAGGTAAAGAGCGCTTGGTAACCACCTCCAATCACAAATCATCGTACGATCCAATATTTCATTTACGCGATGGGTAACATAAGGCTATTAGCGCCTGTGGTAGGACCTTATCCAAGCCAGCATTGTTTTCGAGTCGCCCCACATAACGAGCCGTACTGGTGTCAGATCATGAATGCGTAATACCATCCTTACTTTCGGTACTGCCGACTGTAGCTCGAGGAGCGGAATCGATGTTAGTTTTATTGGAGCTCATTTGGTCTTCCCGATTACGAATACCAAGTTCGCCTGGGAATATTCTATTTCCACCACCCTTCAATACGCGACTGTATCAGTAAATCTGTGCAGTCATTTGGCTACGTCCTTGAGAGCGCTGTATTGTAGAATTGCGGTATGCTTACTCTTCTCACCTCTTGCAACATTTTGAGCCACATCGTCTATGTGGGTATATCTCCTCTCATCAGCTATCAGCAAGTACTCCGCGGCTAGGCTGAATAGGTAGAACACCCACATCATTATCCTTAGTATTATACTTCGCGCTTAGTGGGCCTCCGATCCTCCTTCTATTAGAAGGGGGTTAACCCTTCCGAATGCTAGCACGAATTTCAGCTCATCTTTCACTGTAGAAGCAATGGACGTAATCGCTGACGTAGTGATGGTTTACAATTGCGGCTTCGCCTTCCGGATACTTTTCTCGGAAATCGTCCACATTTCTGTTCTTAACATACTGTGCTAAGCTCGGTGAGTATTTTGATCGGCCGTTGCGGATCAACAAAAAGCTTTGTGCCATCTTGTCACCCTCCCGAATCTTGATCTGAAAAAAACATCTGAATGGTGTTAGCACAAAAAACATTACAACGGGTTTCTGTCTGAATTTCATAAGTACTCATACAACTGCTAGTGGCTCGCACAAATCTGGACCGGTAAGCAATGCTGAGTTCTACGAAGTTTCTCCTGCCTTTGCTGCAGCGTCGAATACCAATCGCAATTTACCGAGTTTATTGCGGTTATATACAACAAAATGTATAGATCCCCTTTAATTGCTGCTCAGCTCGTTTAGCTTCCTCGCAAAACTCTTATGCAGATTATCCGTCATGGTGCTAAGGTACTCTTGGTGAAAGTTCCCGTCGCGTTTGAACTTCTTCTCCAAAGATAAGAAGAGAAGAAGCCCCTTCTCAAATCTGGACCCTTTGCGCCCGTTGCCCAAGCAACCGCCTTGCTCTGTCTAATTCACATGACTCCGTAGATTCTTCGACACCGTGTACCATTAGACTTTCGATGGCAATGTAGTTCATTCATTCAAATCACTATCCTCCAAGGTACCAAGTTTCACGAAGAGAGACCGATGAAGCCCATTTGCCTTACACCTATTTCCAGGACCATAAACAACCCAATCGAGCTTGGTCGAAGTAGCAATGAGTTCATTACTGCCGCTGGCGACAATTTCCGGACCACATCTAGGTGCGCGTTATACAATCCAATCAATAGATCCGGAGTGGCTGAGGTATAATTAGCAGTAGGAAGTTTCTTCATATGGTGGTACTTATCGGCAACTCGTTCATCTTGCTATATCCATGCTGACACGACGCAATTTCTCCGACACTGTTTTCTCGCCGGACCATTGCAATTGTAGAGTCTATGTCTGACCCTTTAACTGAAGTGAATCCGCTAGGTTCCTATTCATTACTGAGTCAGTTCACACTTCGTCAAAGAACACATAATAAGTACCACTGGCGAAAAGCCTTAAAAGAAGTAGTTTGCGGATAGATAACCGAACTCGTACATACCCGCCGCTGCTGCTGCTAACGTGTTACTTGCTTGTCACCTATTAACTGGTGATTTCTGTGTTTCACTTCTGTTTCACTTTCATTAGACTAGTGACGTTATTAACAACGGCTACTCCGATGGCCGCCATTCAAACAAAGCCTCTTCTGACACACAAGACGCCATAACTGCCGTATATCCATCTTGCAGTGTGAAATGCTATGCTTCCCAAAACACACGTTACAACCTTGAGTCTTAACGCTATCCTTCGCCATGTATGCGTGAACCAGCCTTATTGTCTATTTGCGATGACCGTTCATCAACGTTGACACATATCAGACTCAATATGCTCGATAATTCCTGTAATCATGCTCTGAATGCCTTTACTGTTGGTGTCGACACAATTTTTACCGCATACCGTGCCCAATCGAGTCTTCTTTGTATGGGCAGCTTCAACAACAATTCCTCCATCAGCTTGGGATCGCAAAGCGTCCAACAAAGGTGATAGATTCAAATAGATCAACCCGATTTTCGGTGATACTGGCGACGCTCTCCACCCTCGCAATTTGGCTTTTCACTAATTGATCTGGACTTCCGAATCTGTCTTTCAGAGCTTTCCTCACCTGCTTAACGTTACTGCTGTGGATCAGCAAACATTCTACGGCCTCCTTCGCCTTACGTTTAAGGCCTTCTGAAGCCGCAACATGTTCTGCCTTTCGTTGTACAGGTACTGCTCAGTGGTTAGACCTCGGGAATTCCATCGACGTCAGGAAGGTCGTATTGTTTCCAGGGTTGGTTTTGCCTTGGCGATAAAAGTGTGCGAGTCAGCTCGCCTAATTCCACTGATACCGTGCCGCCGATAGCGCTACCGTTTGCAATGGGCACATCTCCACTTTGTTTTGAAAATTAATTACTTTTCATAATTTCCGCCTGCAGATTCTGGATCATCAGCATCATTCCTTCTAACCTCGCTTCGATGGTTGAGCAGTGATCCAAATGTGGCACCTCCCTGTCGCGTATCGTGGTGTTCATGATGTCCGGATTATCATTATCGTCAGTCTACTCGTTCTCGCCTACTTCGGTTGCTCCCATCCTCGTCTTTGGTGGCATGATGCGCAAAAATATTCTATTTACCAATTTCTCACTACACGCCCTGGCCCAATATCCAGCAGACACCCGCCCGAACCAATAAACCCATCCAAATTCAAAGAGGTTCTCACCTGGATAGATTGAAAATATCCATCCGTCTCCTCAGGTACGCTTTTATACTGCTTCGGGCTGAACGAAATCGGCGCTGATGGAGTAGTGCTTGTACTGTAGGTAATTTATCACTGAAGCGATTACCCATCTTTCTAAGAAAAGCTTAGAAATTCCAGTTAAAGGAACATCCAGGCAGTGCAATGGACAATTCAATTGGGATGACAACACCTAAAAAACTTCAGCCTAGCATTTCATTTCATTTACATTTCAATATACGAGTACGACGAAGACAACAGGGATGTTATAGAAAGAAGTCGAAATGAAGTGTTGGTACTACAAATATCTTTTAATAAGGAAGAAATAAAATGAGAGCTATTCTTACAAGACATTTGACTCTACGCAACTCTTTTGAATTCCAGATAATACGGCGTCACATACGGTTTACCTTTGTGGCATCTGTGGCATCGTCGTGCTTCCCTTCGAATTAATCACATCGCAAGTAACAATTAATTAAATCAAACAATCAGGAATTATTAAAATGCAAATTATAGACAGACCGGTTGATAACTCAGACTGTCTGACCAGTTACTTGTTGCTCTAACTAAACACCAAACTCGCGGCTTTCGTTTGATCTTGCCAGTTTTTCAAAAAATCTTTTAAAGAAAATTACAAATGACAGTTGACGGTTGACAGCTATAAATAACCAGTGTCAGCTGTCAACAGTTATACAATACAATAATCTGTCAAGACATTAACAGAAAATTGCTGTCTGTGGCAGTTATTAATTCTAAATACACCAGAAACAAGGTAACGTATCTGCATATTATAACAAAAACATCTTTAAAACACAAATTAAAAAGTCAAAATACCTCAAAATTCTTTCACAAGATCTTTCACATCTGAAAGTTGCAATTTATGCACCAAAATCACAAGTGTCCTTCAGTTAGATGTTTGCATGAAACTCGAACACCTAATGGCAATCGAATCTTTAAGCTGACAGCTGATCATGTCTCAAAAAATATATCATAATCGATCAAACAGAAATGTTACCTCTTAGATACGATTGGACTAACTGCTTGATCTCTGTTATGAATGATTTGCATTTGTTGATCTTACATGCGATTACGAACAGTCTCTAAACAAGCTATCACCACTCAAGCGACAAAAATTGCAAAAAGAATACGAACATTTCGTTTAAATGTGAAACCGCTCGCAATCGAACTACGTACGTACGGCAGCAATTAAGAACACCCCAGTCACCTGCTCTGTCATGTCAAAATTCTTGACTTTTTGACTTGACAAGTAAATTGGCTGTCGCTGCACACAAACACATAGACCAACATGTGTAGATGGAAAAATTCCAGTAAGCCAGCGGCTTCAGTTTCAACTTCATTTACTGTCATTGTGCATTTAATTCCAACGGCATGTGTGCCTATGTGTGCGTATTTCCGCAACAAACGTCACTACGTCACTGTACGCGCTGATGTCTGGTGATAGCGTCACAAAACTGCGCTCAAGCCAGTATTTCAAACTTGGGATTGCGAATTTCGAATCGGTGTCCGGATCAATACTATTCGAATCAGCGTTTAAGTCAACATTTCAAGCTGTTTGCTGCATTTTACCCCCCGAGGATGGTGGCAGAAATATCTACGTAGAAAAGCTCAACCTATTCCCTCCTTGGAATGCGTTTAAGAGACACGCAATCGTAGACTGACGTCACTCGGCCCAAAATATAGGTGTTCAAGTGCACATGCGTGACACGCAGTCATGCACAGACTACATATATATACAGCAGATAGGGATACTTAGTCTTCCCGGTAGAACGTACCTTCATCTGTATATCGTTCTACCTTGACATCTGAGTTACGATTTTCTATTTGTATCCAAATACATAATTTTGCAGAATTTTCAAATAAGATCGACATGAGCGACGCAATGCAACATTTGTGTGTCAATTAGGCATGTCAAAACATAAACACCCAGCCACAGACACAAACTCACAACCCACAGAAATACTCTTTTTTGGAAACTTTCACTTTTCACTCAGCTCCCACTCCATTGTACACTCCAATTAGAATTCAGTATCTCATAGATACATTTCTTGTTCCAAAGCTTTTCTAATTACCCCCATGCCGATGTAACGAATTGGAAACTCCACCCACACTCGACAAACAGTTGTCTCATTTCATCTCAAGTAACAGACCACCTTCCAATGAACACTGTTTCAATTCCACACTGCAAAAAAAATGTATCTAGATACAAATGACTCTTCCAATTGCGAAGCACCTCCTACCAATGAAGAGATTGGCCTTTGCCTTACCTGCTCTGACTTAAGATATCCACTCACTACTGTGCTCCTCTTGCTGACAATACCACGAATCTTCTCTCCCTCTCTAGAGGGAACTCCTTGTACCTGCCTATTGTCGGTGAGTCTGAATTGTGTGAACAAAAACCGGACAAGGAGGACGGACCCGCGACTGGAATTGTGTAAAATGAAACTCGCCCATGGGCCACAGGACTGGTTTTCCCATTTTAGTTCTTGTTGGATTCTCAAAGAGTTCGTACCCTGGCTTCGTGTGTTTTTTGTCATTTATTGAACAAAAAGGAGATCCGACGTCGTTCGCTCTATTCACGTGTACCTTTCCTCCAGTATCGGTTGTGTGCTATTGTTGTTGTTTTCCTCTAATCCTACACCTCCCCACCACAAAAATAAATAGAAAAAAAAAAGGAAAACCGCTCACATATCTATCAACGTTCGAGTACTTGCTGGCTCGCTCAGCACCATTTGTTGAGATACATTTTGCATTAAACAACGGAAGGATATCTCGGTAAAAATAAAAGCGAAAGGAAAAACGGAAACGGTCAAATATCCGTCGCGATTTGACCACGTACAAAAAAAAAAAAGAAAAAGAAAGAAAGGATATCCTGTCCTATCCTGTGTGACCTTTGTGTGTGATTCTTCGAGTGCGTTCTATCTATTCGTTCGATTTTGTATTTTTTTTTTTTTTTTTTGTGAAATATTGCTTCCAATTATTGTCGTTGAAGGTGGAGGAGGAGGAAGAGGAGCATAAATCACACACGAATCTAAATAAATAAATACACGCATACACATACTACATAAAGAGACGATAACGATAACAACGATGACGAAATGTCATGTCATCGATGTTAGTCGCGCAATATCATCGGCGAAGATCAATGATCCTTAGATTGCGTGTCGTGTGCGTGAGTGCGTGCAGTTAGCACTACCGTGTCCCGATGTGTGTTGTGCTTTCGTTTGTTTTCCGTTCCGTTTATTGTTGTTGTTTTGTTGGCTTTGTCGTGGCCTAAACTAGAGAACCTCACCAGGCGGTGTGGTGTATCTAACCTCCTAACGGGGATATATATATGTGTGTGTGTGTGTGTGTGTGCATGTCATTTGAATTGATTGTGTCAAATTGTCAAATTCAAAATGTGTTGTGTGTTGTGTGCAATTGATGGATAAAAATAGAAAACAAAACACAAACCGGAGAAAATATTACAAAAAACAAAAAAAAAAAACAAAACAAAAACGTTTCAAGGATAATCATTTCAACGAAGAGAAAAATTCGTAAAAAATCAGAACGAGTTCGGAGTTGAAAAGGTGCGAATAGTCAGTGGATGAAGGATACCAAAAGCACTGAGATTGATTTTTATTTTTGTTGTCTGAGCATATCTATCGACGGTTTATTGAGCTTCCGTCAGAAAATTATTTTATAACTTTATTTTATAGAGTCATTTGTCATTTGTCTATCTTAGTATGATATTCGTAGTAGGCTTAATACAGATTCTTGAAATGACCAGAACTATCGACATTTTCGAAAACTTTCAAGAATACGGTCCAACAATTTTCCCGTCGCTGTAACAGTCGGTGTGCCTAAGTGACACATATACGAGCATCTGTGCCTTTAAGGACTTTCAACGTTGAAATAGAAATTCTTAACCCTTGTCTGTTGCCAAAGCCTGTTAGTGTGAAATAAATAATTGGTGCATTGACTCTTGTGAGATCTGCTCCTGCATCATACTGATACTGAAGGGTGTTTAAGGGCCACAGATGTTTTATTTTCCTGTCTCTCCAATTTTGAACCAGAGTTTCTTGCCAATAATGAGCTGAATATTGGCTTACAAGGCCTTTACATAGCCCACCAAGACGTAATCGTGAAATCGTTCTACCTTAGTGCCAATTCATTGGCCCATTTCGCAGTATAATGTTGTCGCTGAATCGTGTCTTCTAAATCAAAGTTATTCATGGGCAAGATGCCACGTAGCACTAACCTGCTGGAAACATATATGTATGATCCTAATTTCCATATTTCCGATGAAACAATCACTTATCATTGTGCTTTAACGTTGGTCATTGCTAGTACAGCAAGTTATGGCCACATTTTTGAAACCATAATAGCTGGTGGTGCCACCAGTGTAAAAACCACACCCAACAGTGCACTTTGGTGGATGTAATAGAGTCTAACAAATCGATTTTGGATTTGCTTCACTCCAGAAACGGAGATTTTGCTTATTTTCGTGCCAAAGGGTAACCTCATCACCAAATACGGTTACTTGAAAAAATAAGGGATGTCTTCGAGCTGCTCATGAGCCCAATCCGCGAACTCCCGTCGAAAGATAATTTCTTGTAGCTTGAGTTCCTGCACAAGCTGTGTCTTATAATGGAGTAGGCCGTGATATTTTTGCGAAATCTTCGACATTGTCAAATTGTTGCGAATGATAGGGAATTGACAACTCCGGATCTTCTGCAACATTTCTTTGTTTTTTTGCGCCATGTAGAGTGTCCGAATCTATTCATAAGACCAGGAATAGCAAGTTTAGTTGGTCGATATGAGGACCAGCAATGTCACTTACTTCTACACCTTTCGCAAATTGAAGACCGGTTGTAGAAATAAGTTTAAATGATACGGAAGCGTTCTTTTCGTGTTAGACTATTAATGGCGATTTGTCAAACAATACTAGACATAAATGTCAAAGAACTGTCAAAACGATCGCACGATTTGAAAGTTACAACTATTGGAAAACTACATTTCCATCACGGACAAAGGCTTGCCGATTGCCGCATTAGATCGTTAATCTGCCTTGAACTTTGGATTTTCTAAAGAGAAGGGAAATTGGACCTTGATTTAAATGCTTTAAAAACTTATCAATCGTGGTACTATTAGAGCTATTTATGTTTCTCTTGGCTATAATCAGCTATATCAAATAGATTTTAAAGGTATCGCTTGTAACAAAAAGAAAAAATAATCTTTAAAACGCTGGCTGGATAAATTTCAAAATTAATAATGTTGTCCACTTTTGATTAGCTATAGAATTCTGTGGTTGTCCAAACCAGTCATAAACTAGTGGATTCCTTCTTTAAAAAGATGCCACTTCGGACCCATAGTGTTTTCATGAGGAATTTTTCCTGCAGAGATATCAAGAAGATTACCACCATTTGCTTTTGTAAGACTTCATGCCTTAGAGCTTTAGAGCTATAAACAAGGACTAGGGTGATTAAAGTCGTGTATAGAGTTTTTATACTCTCACGCCAGAGGACCATACGTATGTTGCAAGAGGTGTTTTTTTTTTTTGTGTTTTATGAGGTTAGATTGAACCACGTGTACTTACAATTAACTTGCAGCTGCCTATATCTGTTAGATTCATCGGCGTTGGGGGTCTTAGTTACTTGGTATCAACCATCAAAATTTACCCTAATCATCTGGTAGGCCAAGCAAACTCACAGTTTAGTGGATTTCGTCACCACGTCATGTAGACTCATATATGTTGATTTTATCTCTTGAGTTGATATGAGAATTTCAGACGAGTCTTTCAAGAAATCGACGAGAATGTTCCATCATCATTCCTCATGTGCCTCCGAACTTCATTGGGTTGTCACCAGCCTGAAATGCCACTAGCTTTGAAATACAAAGAATATGAACAGTGCTGAATATCGATTTTTAAGGATCTGGTGCCTAATTAACCGCACTCAATCAGATCGTTGTAATGGTGACGGTATGAAATGGGTAGTTACGTGGCGCTATTGTTCAGTTCGTCGACTACTATGTGGAAGCTCTGAAGTAAGCCTACGAAAGGGAAATCGCCGGTTGGAGTCGCAAAATATTAGCTTTCTTCTCATTGTGCCTAAAAACTGATGGACTAACCATGCAGTGGACAATAGAAGAAAATATTTGTTAGACGTAATATTAAAAAGGCTGATACCTTTATAGTTATACAAGTAAAGTCCTCTTCGGTGTAGATTAAGAATATAACCTTAAGGCTTTCTTTATGTAGAATATACAAAGTTTTCTATTTAAATTAAAAGAAATATTACGCTCAAAAAGGTAAAGCAGTGCCTGGTAAGTGACGTTAGCCAGCTCCGCAGCTCAGCAGTCTTTTACCAATGTTTTGAATGATATTTTTTACATACTGTGGACTGTAATTTGTTTAATTAAACTTCACTCCTTAAGAAACCCAAACAAAATCACCAGTCCAATGGTTCGATTCACATAATCTAGGCAGTCAATTGTCATCATTGCGAAACCCTTCCAAATTTTTACTCAAATTATTAACTGCCACAGTGGCTGTATAATACGGAGTTCCGTCTTGCTGAAACAATATTCTCTTAACAATAATGTACGTTAAATATTAAGAAAGAAAAAATTGCTACAAATGTTTTTTTTTTCTAACATATTTTACATTTAGGATATTTGAGAGCGGTCGGAGAATTTCATTAAGAATCGTCGGAACACTATACTTTAGTAGCCTCCTCCCATAGATCTTGTTACTGGAACGTATTTGAAACATACTCTGGATACACCTTCTGTGTTAAATTGTTGTTGTGTTGGCAACTCAAAACGGTTGTTGTCATAATTCTCGAGCGCTATTGAATCCTAAAAATCTGGTTTACTCCTGACACTCTAAAGCTGCTGTCTCTCTGCTGATTATATTCTTCGATATCATGTCCTAGAGTTTTAGCAGCCCGTAGTTGCATTCCATACCTCAACATGGATTTAACTGCTTCTGAAACTGGTTCTAACCCCATATAGATAATACCAAAAAATGGCTTATGAGGTGACTATCAAATATCACTCGTAAGTATCTATAGACTTTGACAACCTCATAAGCTCAACCCCTACCCTGGCAGACGTTGTTAAATCTTAAAGGTTGTTCCGTTTTTTTTTATGACGTGGGATGCGAATGTGCAAAAGCTTTGTTTTAGGCGAGTTTCACAATATGACCAACTGCCTTATGGAACTCTTCTTGCAATATTTCGCTTCGAAGACACCTGTGTCAAACAACAATCATCTGCGAACAGGAATGGAATGCTCTTAGTGAAAATCCAGAGCAATTTATTAGTAAAAAGGACTGGTCCAAGTTTCGACCCCTGTGTTACTCTAAAAAAAAGCCGGCGGGTCATTGCTAAGATAATCCTCAATTTTTACCCCAGGTAGTTTTGCCTCCAATCTATTAATTTTTCAAATAAATTAGAAATCAGCCTATAATTTGCAGTACCGTTTTCAACTTCACAATCTTGCGTTTGTCTGGAATTTTGGCTTGGTTTAAGCTTCGGTTAATTATTTTCGCTATTGTGGGTGCAAATGTAATGTGTCGGCATGTAACTTGACTTCTCATGCTCCAATGCCGTCGACTCCAGGTGAATTACTCGAATTTAAAGATACCAAAATTTAACTCACTGTTGGCCCGTATGATATTTGAGTAGGATGGATGGATTATCTGCAGTGTTTGAATCGGTGAAATGCTTACAAATTTTGTTGGAAATCAATTTTAGGCAGTTTTCTAGAGGGAAATTCTTTATAACTGCCTCATTTACACGGAGTTTTTCCTTTCCAATAATTTCACTTATCAAGGCCGATGTTTTCCGAGGATCTCTTCTTGAGGTAAAAAATGTATTTTTGTGGAATTTGAATTGAATTTATAATATTTCTGAAGCTCCTATATCATTTTTTGTTGGATTCATTAAGCCTACTGGTTTTTCATCTTCCATATAAATTGTCTCTGCGGATAGATTTATGACGAATGTCGGAAGGATTTGTCTACTTTTAGTAAGTAAGGAATAATCACTCTGCTAGAACATTAACATTGCTCCAAACAGATAATATTTTTGTGTTGTATCTGCAAAATTTATTTGATGGCATATTGAGAGTTTTGTTTGCTTGCATATGAACAAACTGAGATTCGTTGCTTAGAATGCACACAATTTCTTTCCAAATATTGTTCTTAAGCGACATGATTGTCGTCAGTTTACTGGTGTACGTTTCCCCTTTCAATGACACTCATTAGAAAAGAAATCAGAAAATTGTGAGCCAGCCGGTGCCATAATTTTTGGTATTATGTGGCCAGCTGTGTACGATGGTTTGTTGGTCTGATAAAGGGCAATACAGATCGGACTTAGTACGACTGAATCGTAAACCCCTATCTTCTAGATCCTTTATCCAATTATTAAGAGTTACCTGAATGGATGTTAATAGTGCCATCGTTGACAAAGAAGAGATGTCATTCTGGACTTGATATTCGACTATCTTTCGTGACAGTAAAAGCAGAAGATCTTGCACAGTGCCTCGGGGTAGTCCAATTTGAACTTCAAATGCTCCAGTTATTCTTGCTGTGCGTTTAACTTTTGTTTCAGTGTCCGCGTAGATACTGCTTACTTACTTACTTAGGTGGCGCTACAGTTCGGGGTGAACCTGGTCCTCAACTAATAAGCCTTTCTAGTTAGCTTGGTCTTTAGCTAACTATCTTCAAATGCGCACTCCAAAGTTGAAGTCGATCTAAGGGGCGGTCTTCCTCTAGTGCGTTGTCCCTCCGGGTTGGATTCGACTCTGCTCTACATGTGCCAGCCATCTCAGGCGACTGATGCGCAGTTTTCTGACTAGATCGATGTTATTATACATGTCATATAGGTCGTTGATCTTCTCCTCCGAAGCCCATCAACGCAAACGGGACTGAATATTTTTCGAATGGTTTTTATCTCGAAACGACTCTTCATCCGATTTCAATTCAGTACATGCTTTTGCGCCATAAAGTACGACTGGGATAATCAATGTCTTATCTAGAGTCTCATTAGCTATTAGTGATAGGATCTTCTTAGCTAAAAGAAACACCGATTGGCAAGGTGTTGTTGGCAGAATTTATAGCAGAGAGCCAAGGTACCCACAGTCGCTTTCTACCTCGGAATCATATCTGCCGACTGCGACATTCTGTTCAATTTATTGCTAACCATTCCAAAATATATTTCATAAATCTTTGATGCGTTTTCAGATCATAGTACTGTTCATATTAGATCTGAGAATTTGGAAGAGGTTCTTCACATAGCTGTAGGGTCGTATGTAGACCTGGCTTCCACATGGCCACATTAAGTGGCGTGGACTTTGACTATATTGCAAACTCATTCCTATACCTAGTCCTGCCAGATATTCTGTTACAAATATAATACGCTATAAAAGCAATCAAGAAACTATTTTCTATTCAATTTTAAATTTTTTTATTAGTCCTTAATATTAGTTATTAGAAAAAATAGTGTCAATCTAAATGACTGCTTTCTGCTTGAATATAAGCTTTCAAACGTGGTGGCCATTGTGCAATAGCTGCATATAATGTATCCATGGATATCGATGACACTGCTGATTCTAATGCTGTTTTGAAGTTGTCCAAATTTGTCTTGCATGCCAAGTTGGATGGATGGATTCAAATCTGGACTTCCCAATGGTCAATTTTCCATTCCTATATTAGGTGGGGTGAAAAGTAACCTCCTTGGAAATGAGATTTTTTTTTTTAAATGTTTTTTTTTATTTTATTCAATATAGTCCCCTTTTACTTTGATACACTTATTCCAGCGATTTTCCAACTTCTTGATCCCGTCCGAAAAGTAATTTTCCAGAAGGTCTGCAAAATACTACTCCGTGGCGTCGATGATTTCCTCGCGTGAGCTGAATTTGTTATTGATGAGCTATCTTTTGAGGTTTGTTAAGAGATAATAGTCCGAGGGAGCCAAATCGGTGGATGCGACAGCAATTGGAGCTGTAAGTCATTGAATTTAACTGTGGTTGCGATGCTCTTGTGCGCCGGCGCATTGTCTTGCAAAAACAAAATTTTTCGCTTCATGTGAGGCCGTTTTGCAGCGATTTCGGCCTTCAATCGCTCCAATAATGCACAGTAATACTCGCTGTTGATGGTTTTTCCTTTTTCGAGGTAGTGCACGAAGAGTATGCCATGACAATCACAGAAAACTGACGCCATAACCTTTCCGACCCATCGAGCCTCCCTCGGCCGCTTCGGAGCACTCGTGCCGGCTTCAGTCCAATGACGGGTACTCATTCTGTTCTCTGGTGTGTAATAGTGCATCCAAGTTTCATCAACAGTTACCAATCGATGCCAAAAGTCCGCCCGATTCCGCATCAGCAAGTCCAAACACTCTTTCGAAGTACTCTCGCGTTCGTGTTTTTGGTCAGGAGTGAGCATGCGTGGCACCCAGTGACAGGATAACTTTTTCATATGCAGAATATTGCCCAAAATATGGCGTGTATGCTCAATACTAGTCTTTGTGGTATCTGCTAGCTAGCCCACCTTCACTTTCCGGTCAGCCAACACCATTTCATGTATTTGTATGACATTGTCCTCTGTAACCGCATCGGAGGGCCTGCCGCTGCGGACTTGATCGGTAGTGGAGTGGCGGCCACCGCGAAACTCTCGAAACCAATATTTGACGGTGTAATCTGACGGAGCATTAGCCCCATAATATTTATCCAACTTTTCTTTTGTTTCTTTCGCCGTTTTGCCCCTCAAAAAATAATGTTTTATGAGAGAACGAAAATAGTTTTTGTCCATACTCAACATAATGCCAAACACGTCTACTGTCAGCTGTCAAAACAAAACTAAATACAGTATCGCACTGAAATTTGGCTTGTCTGCCAAATAGGAACGGACTTCAAGGCACCATAATCCTTTTTGCAGTAGCAGCGCATTCTGGTGGTCAAGGAGGTTACTTTTCACCCCACCTAGTAAAACCAGAAATATCGACCCTGAGCCACTCTTGTGTGGATTTTGCTTTATGTGCCGAAGAATAGTCTTGTTGAAATATCCATCTTTTTCCATTGGAAAGAGTATTGGTTAAACTTCTCAGCACACCCTCTTGCATATCTCCTTGGTAAGCTTTTGCAGCCGTTTTTACATGTTTTTCATAGAAATGGGGGATATAACACCTTGGAGAGATGCTCCCCCCGAATCATTAGGCAGCAGGATCATGGCAAAGTTGAGCCCTTGGTAGAAATTTTCGCTTTGTTGATTGAAAACTTCTTCTTTTCACAAATATTAGTAGCATGTCACTGCAAAAGTGGTTTGCATCTTTTCAGCCTAATTCCTACCAGTTGAGGTGTTAAGAGTTGTCCCTTTGAGCGACCATAGACTTTCATGTGGACGTGATTTTCTGCTTCCAAAGGAGATTTATGCGAATTCGTTCACGAACGAGCGGACGATGCGTGGATAACCTTTTCATGGCCTGCCCTCTACTTTTGACAGTTCATCGAAGTGAATAATAGCTCGAAAAACTAACATTTTCTATATTGGTTTTAACAAATCAAAAATTTGGCCAGGACTTTTTTCGTTTTTCGTCTCGTCGTTCCACCATCATGTTTTTTTACTTATTATAAATGGACCGGCCCTTTGAAACACCTACGGGAGTTTTTGCTCTACTCTTGCTTAGTTCGATCTATGACATTTAGGAACGATGTCCGCAAATTTATCGCTCAAATCTGGCCTCATTTCTGGCTTTCATTAGATTTTTTATGTTTTTTTCACGAAAAATTTTGTCAGCAAAGGTCGATACTGACTCAGATGTAGACGATAATCCATCTATGTCTGGTGCTATGTCTGGTGCTGGTATTTGGAATTGATAAAACATGTGACTTGATATGAATTGCGTACATCTTCTTGTTGCTTGCAAAATCTTTTCCTCCATTGCAATCCTTGTACTCCTAGTTCGACTCAACTACGTGCCAGTTTAAGTCCTCACCGACAAAAAAAAAAACATCTCTTCCTTTGCAGTTCTACTTCTCAATTGCCATTTCTGTTAAAATATTTTAATTTAAATCGAAAACAAACGACAGTTCTTAGCCTTAATGCACTCTCCTTTGAACAATTATACAAGAGTGTTAAATCAATAGTTTTGTTTAGTCGATAAACCGTACGCAGTTACATACGTTTCTAATCACTACTCGTAAATATTTTCTTAACAGACGCTGTCAGTCTTTTCAACAGGCAACTTGCAAACAAAGTGGCTCAAAAGTCCTTATTCGATTTCATAAGAACGGAACTTTGTTTGAATAAAAAGAAGTGGTTCCCATAATGCGTTACGTTTATCTGTGCTCATTCCACATCATTTTGGACAACTTTTCTAAGAACTTTTGATGATAACTTCTGCAACTCTTGTCGGATGTTATGCTGTAAGGTTACCAAAGACTAGCTTGTTTATTTGATACTTTAGACAACCACAGAGAAAGAAGTTACCACGGTTGATTCGGGCGACAATGGCGGACACGGTAAATCGCCAAAACGAAAGATTAATCAGTTGAGAAATGCTTGGCGTAGAATGTCGATTGACGTCATTTCCTTTATAACATGACATAGCAATGCATGAATTCTAATACTCTTAACTTTACAAACGTTAAAGTTGCGAACACAACGCTCCATTTGTCAAAGCATGTGCACTTTCCTGAAGGTAAGTCACTTGTACATACATATGATAGCACCCCTATCCGATCGGAGAGGAAGATTTCCTGGCTACTTATTGTGCGCATTTTTTACTTCTAAAATTCACCTTTTGGATACATACATACGTAAATGACAACGTCTGTGGAGCTAAAACTCATCAGTTTTCGCCATCGCCTATTTAAATGGCCTTATCCGGGAAACAAAACCATTTTGCATTGAATATTTCGTATCGGAACGCCGAAATTTGGAACATTCATCGGCACCTATTGTAAAAAATATGGGCAAAGTCGTAAAGTTGTGAAATTTTGTACCACACTCCCTATCGCAAAATAATCCGTCTCCACCGATGGCTTAGCCCAAAAGACTGACTAGCACAGCATCCCAAAGATGGACTTCACCCGCTCAAGCTGTTATCGTCTGTATATTTGCTTACATTGCCTTTGAATTTTTTGAAATGGTTAGTTGTACGCTGAGGCTGTGCCATACCACATTTCCAGTGCAGCATTCTGTGTTTTATGCCTTTAGTTCACCTATTGCTGTAAGTGCCTTAGCCAATTGACTACGCAAAGTCCTTTTCCTGCTCAAATTCAATCAAAACTTATTCTTTTCTATACTAACTTAAGATGGTTATACTGAAAAGTTTTTTAATACTTCTTTAAGGAGAACACACTCGAAGAATTTTGCTCTCAAGCCATTCGTTCTTCTGTAACTGCTGCTTTTCTCGTCCAACATCCAAAATATATTCTAATTCTGTGGGGTTCTTCAAATATTCATTGATTTTCATTCGAATTGGTGTTAAATATTCCACAACAGCTTCAGCAACAAGCAGTTTATATCGTCCAGTGTCGATAACCTCAACTTCCTCACAGATTTCCTCAGGAATTTTTCCATCCGACACCAGAGAATGAATGGCAAGTAAGTTGGACACTTCCAGTCGATTCTCTGAATCATATGTAACCCCGGAAGTGAAGTCGTTAAGGGCTTTCTTCATTTTCTCAGCTATAATATCGGATTCATCTGTAAGGTAAACGCAACTATTTGGATCTGGATCAGTTGGATTGTTGGATCTCGAAAGGATCTTATTCGTGCTTATTCGGCAGCTTGAAGAACAGGGTGCAAGTATAACCCTAGTGGGGTTTCTTTTATTTTTTGCGTTTTCTCTTTGCTTTGTGGCAGATGTCCAAGGGTTCAGAATGCTCATTTACTGTTGATTGTACGAACAGTCTAGATTTGTTGACATCAATACCTGATGCCAACATTATCGCTGCCATCTGGAAAAGGTTTTTGCGCAATGGCCAAGGATCTTTTGGGATGGTGATGGAGTGAAGATCTAAAATACAGGACGTCACGTCTTCGTCCGTCTACTTTTGTACTGCTCCAAGGTAATTTCCTAAATGTAAGTGCCCCGTCATTGGCTGGATGCCAGAATATTTTTTAGGTCATTTATTCGACTGTTCTGGCTGGTCCCGTACTGAACTCGTAAATACATGGGGAAATTGCTGTTTAGAAGATCGGCAGATGAGTGAAGGATGTCGTTTAATGGAATTCATTGCTTGTTAGAAACATACGATTGAAAAAATCTGGTATTGCGCCAATTTGAAGTATAGTGAGATGTTGAGGGAATAATCCATTTTCATCTCTTACCTCGCACAAGTCTACTATCAACAGCTGTGCGCTAGAGCAAAAATGGCCAGGTTTGGTTAATCGAAAGGGTGTTCTACTCCATCAATACTATATAATGCTAGCCCTCATACAGCTAGGAGCACCTGTACACAGTTACAAGAGTTTGGTTGGGGGAAAATGGTACATCCATTTTATTGTCCAGATTTTGCACCTTCAGATTGCCATTTGTTTCGAAGTCTGCAAAACTTCCTTGATGGAGAAAAGTTTAGCTCACGGAATGATGTCCAAGGGGCTCTTATGGTATTTTGTCTTTGTCAAAGCCAAACAATTTTGTTAGTGACGGCATAAAAAAATTGCCTGAGAG
This sequence comes from Volucella bombylans, assembly GCA_949129095.1. NCBI lineage: Eukaryota > Metazoa > Arthropoda > Insecta > Diptera > Syrphidae > Volucella > Volucella bombylans. The sequence continues at coordinate 333,835,616 of OX422140.1, read as the reverse complement.
GTGGGCAGAAGTGTTGCCTAATGAAGGAACTTACATTGGCCAACAAATTTTTGCATTTTGTGCAAATTAATTAACATTATACAGACTCTCAAGAATCGCTCAATACCTGATATTTCGTCTATTGCAAAGAAGCAAAATCTCAACTGAATTATGATGACCATGCAAGATAAGTTTTCCCGAAGAAAATATTTGGGGTCTTGCAGATGTCCGTTCATATTCGCCTATTTTATAGAAAGGTCGTCCCACGAGTCCAAGAAAAGTAGGGAGTTAAGATATTATGGCTTTTATTTCAAGTCATCAAATTCATGGTGATACTAATTAACTTCTGAACGCTTAGATGATTGCGACAGATCCATACTTTAGAGGCAGAAACAGAAAAACACCGATATTTTGATACTTTTTCTTCAGAGGAATAACTTAGGAAGCAGGAACAGTTTTTTTAGGAGCTTTAAAGCAAAGGAAAGTGTTATATCGGCCCGCCTATCATATTGGGTTAAATTTTTTTTTTAAAGCTAGAAAAACTGAAATAAAACTTCATGCTCTATCCTTTGGTTTGCTTATTAACTCTTGTAAAACGGGATGAAGTTCTTCTAATAGCAATTTTATATTTAGATACTTGCCGTATGGTTCCTTTATATTCATTTAGCTCTGTAAAACTTACAATTACAATTGGTTCAAATTCTGACACTTTGATCTTGGGAATTTCTGATACATTGCAATACTGTAACTTTCGGTCTCATAAATGTTTTCACTTTGCTAATGACCAGCATTGGGTGTTTTAATAGAACATTCAAGTACCAAGCTAGTTAGAAAGATATTTAGCTACCACATACTGCCGATAGGTGGCAGTCATGTGGCTTTTATATCTTTAGGAATGCACACCACTGCACAGTGGTCCCACTCTCGAACAAAGGCGGTTACCATTTCTTCGCATACTGCAAAACAACTAAAGTTAATTGGTTATAGAGTAATTTGTTAATCTTGATTCTGAATCCGCAAACCATTTTACTCTATCAGGTCAAGTTTTCAAGATAAGCGAAAAGAGTGTATGAAGTGATGGATAGTTTTTGCTGTGTTGCTAACTACTAGTTCTGTATGATATTTTAGTCTAGATATTTTATTCAGCCGCAAAAAATCCAACGAAAAGATCCCAAACAGTTTTTTAAATTATTTTAGCTACAGAGCAATTAAATAATATTTGTATAAATAATAAGTATTGAAGTTGGAATAGAGAAATGACTTCATCTGAGAGAATCAGAATTCAAAAGAAGTTGATGAAACAGATCTGTATTCCAAGCTTTTCGCAATATTTTTCTTGTAAGTTCCCGACGAAAAGTTTATAGTTTTTGTTTGTTGCCTCGGCAGGCTCTTCAGATAATTCTCCTATCGACAGTAGAGAATGATTTATTATATCCGAACCATGTATCAAGACTTTGTGAACTCGACTAGGAAGATTGTACCATGGATATTCTTGAACAATCATCCTGGCTGTTTCCAACGCAAATGTTTTAAATTTGTCACTCATGTATCAATGTACTCATCGATTCTGGTAGTTTCACCAGAAATGGTAGCGATTGCAAAGAATTTCCTGTCCGTATTTCCGCCATTAGAAGTTTAATTTTGTCGAAATTGATCCTGAATGCATTTTTTTCTTTTTGCAAAAAGGGCTTTATAACTAGCTGTACCCTGCACGAATTGAAAGAAAACTCGTTATAACAATACTTAATTTATTTTGGATCGTTTTCTTATAACTTTTTGTTGATTTTCATCGAAACAATTCTGATAATTTAGCGCTGCATTTTAATTCAGTTTATTGAAGTGCTTTTGAATACACAATATTCTTTGTTTTTCCTTCTGGTGTGTAGACGAATAAATCAGAAAGTTTTCCGACGCGTGATCAAGCCACAGCTGTCCATGGGAAAAGCATGGATTTTCCAAAATTTGTTCACACCCTTGTAGCGATTGCCCCAGTGCTTTGTTGATGGTCATTGCAAAGACGAGTCGCACAGGAAACTGCAAACTTTTCTATTCGAATGGCATATATGTTGGGATGTGTAACAACAGTACGTCAATTTTTCATTTTTACAATTGCAGCTTCGGTGATCATCATGTTTTGCACTGAAAGCCTGGTATCCTTGCAAAGTCAATTTTGAATGTTAAGACGTTCGGTGGCATGCCTACCAAATCAAGTGAATTCAAGAATTCAGTTGGATAATGGACATCTTCGTGTAGATTTATTACGGTGTCGATGAACTTATATATACGTTGTCGCTTCGCCAGGTATTTCGTTTTGAATGCATTGACATCGTTGTTTTTGGCGTGCTCTGAGCCACTGATGATTTTTGTAATTCTGCGCTATTTTTGGGAAAACTTTGTGAGCCAATTCGTCTCTGGTTGCTGTGATTTTACACAAGTTTGTTGGTAATGTGATTCATCGATTACCATTTTCCCATTCCCTATGTTGATCATGTTTCAGACGAATGGGCTAGAGCACTGCGTACCCGTTGTCCATCTGTTTCTGAAGCTCGTAATGCTCTTTTTTTCGTGCTTGAGGTGTTGATTGACTAATCACTTGTCGTTTGGAAGGCATAATCGCACAGAAAATGCATTGAAAATCCGTGTGGATTTATAGATCATCGATCGGCAATCAGAATATTGCAACAAATTCAACTTGTGTGGCTATTCATACATTGCAACAAAATGGAGCACATCCTCTCTCACCTTGAGGTTACAAAGGCTACACAAAATTGGAGGGTTCCGGGCTGTGTGCTATAGTTCAAATTAGTTAGCTCTCCTCTTATTTTGAAGATGGTGCTTAACATATGCGTACAGTTTTTAGCCACAAAATACGTCTTGTCGTTGATTCATTTTGCAGTAATATTGTCTGTATTTCGATGACTTCTCTTCATTTGCAAATTGTTGGTACATACCAGTTTTAACCAGCAAGGTATTGAACTTTTGTTTTAAGGAAGGTGTAACTAGCAGACTAAAATCCTAATCCGATGTTAAGCTATTCCATTCTTGTACACATTTACAGCCATGGAGTATAATTTGCGAAAGCACTTAATCCAGGAATTGAGATGCAACTCCTGTCTCCAAGTGGATCACTTATTTGGGTGCAGTGATCGGAAGTTTAAAAACTCGCACATATCGCCCACTTAGCTTCACCTAGCTTGATTTGCAGATGCTTTTTCTCAAAGATATTTACTCGTATACTCTCGCACAATTTCGATCTGTTCACCTAGAAGGATGCACTTTTTTTTCGAGCGTATTTGCCACCGCCATTCTTCAATATTATCATCTTTGACTTCGAGAGGCTTACAGTCAGTTTCCAGGTTTTGCAGTAGTTCTCGCTGCATAGTACTCACTGAATTTGCTAGGAAGATAATATCGTCTGCAAACATTAGAGGTGAAATTTTGATTTGGCTCAGCTCTATTCCCCCCTTAACAGGGCCTGTTATGTCATTTATAATATGTATAATATGAGTGTGTTTAGGACGCACTCTTCCCTCACGTCCATCGATGTACTGAACTCTTCCGAAAAGTTGTTGCCATCACAGACACATGCCACGTTGTTTTCGTAAATAGATCTCAACACTCTAATGACTTTGTATGACATTGCATAAGCGTGGAGCTTGTAGAAAAGCGCTTCGCGCGCTATGCAGTCAAAAGCCGCCTGAAGATCTACAAAGAAGGCATCTGGCCTTTTGTGTTTTTTCTTATACAACTCTGCAATGTTAACAATCGAGAATATTTGATCAATAGTCGAATAATTTCTTCTAAAACCAGCTTGAAATTCCAATAGGATATTCTTGTTTTCCACCCACTATTCGTGATCTATTCGATTGTAGATTACTCCTGCAAACAGCTTGGCGGATTTATTCAGAAATGAAATAACCCTACCATATTCTGGGTTATTCGATTACAACTTTCACTTCGGCTTCTGTCATCGGTGCATATTATTAACTACTCTGCTTGTAGTCTTATGCTATGACATTTGATTTTTTATTAATAATTTTGACGGTTTTCCAAAATTGGGGGGAATATATTTGTCAACTCATATTTCTTTGCTAAATTTCCTCTTGGGTCCTTCACTCTTTCTGTTAGCATATCAATATGCGGTGAAATATTCATGGCTTCCAATTTAACGAGCTCTCCATTATGGCTTGTTTCATATGATTCCCGAAAGCTGTGTTTCCATGGCAACTTCGGTAAAAGTTTTAGTAGGGATGTACTGACTGCATTAAGGGTGACGGAAACTTTAAAAGATGCGGATAACGTTTTATACCTACTTTCGCAGTTACTGGTGCCACCGAACACACTGTTCCGCGCAAGAAAGCGTATTCACCTCTATGGTCTCCTTCACAGCTTGCATTTAAAATCCTGCAGTCCAAGGTATCTGTTAGTTTTATGTCTTTGATTTCGTTCTTTGATTTTCTTTCGTGACAAACCTATTAAAATCTCCAATTAGAATTAGATCTGCTGATGCTTCATCATTCACTAGGTCACTAAACCTGCTTAATTCCCGCATTCATCACATTCATCGCTTTTGTCCAACAGCCCCACAAATACGGACTTCGCTTTTTCAATTTGGTCTATGTTGGTCTCTACGGGCAGGTGCATAACAACACTCACTTCCGTACGTTTCTGCATGAGTTTATTTAACTGCGACTCTAATACTTTATTTCGATGTTCTAGATGATCGACTTTCGCAGAAATCTCATTATGCTCTGAGTAGACTGAAAATCGGACTTCGCTAAGAGTTCTCTAGTTAGTTCCCCATTCTTCTGATATAAAATAGCTAGTGATGTCAGTTATATTCTCCATTGCTGTATGGCTTTGGGGTTCCATAGGATGCATTTTCTCACTATTTAGCTGTTCTGTTGACGTCTCTTTGAAGCCTAATTTTGTTCATTTAGTGAGGTTATACTGTTGGCGAATTTAGAAATTTGCACGTATGCGTCTTAATTGATAGGACTTACACAAGTTTTAGAGTTGATCCATGAATAAAGTTCCCGGGATGCACTTAGCACCACAATTTTGTATTAATCCTATTTCTTTTGACTTAAGCCTAGTGTGACATATTAAAATGTCAGTAATCATTTATATATACAGGGTGTCCCAGAAATCAACGTCAAGTCGGAAACGGGTGATAAATACGAGTATGTCAAGTGGTGTCGGTTATTAAAAAATTATAAAAAAAAATCCAAGCCATGTACTTTTAAAATTATTGGCACTCAAAAAAAAAATCCAGAAATCTGACACCCTGTGACGATCTTTCAAGTGCTGTGCAAATCTTTACTTTTCTGTGATTTCTTTTTCTCAAATATTGTTTTAACGGTTTTAACTACAATATTGCTTTTTTGTCCATCCATGTATCTGAAAATAATTAATCATCCAAGTTAAACTGACTGTACTGAAAAAAAATGTACTATACCATTTTGGCAAGTAACTTTAAAAGATGACGTATTTAGTCTGGATTCCAAAAGAGTACGACACTTGCTAGACGAACGCTTAATTGAGGACAAAAAAATATTTTGTTAAAGAAACCCGATTCATAGTTAATTCTTTTTAGTAAGTTAAAATGAGTACGAAGTGTGAGCGAAACAGACAGTGACGTTGCGATTGAGATGGATAAATACGCCATTTCAACTAGTGTGAGTGAAACAGGTAGAGATGCCACCCTTGTCATTTCATTTGATTTTTTTCCCATCACAGAGCACACAGAACACTACGTTCTCTTGCTGTATACTCTCAGGATCGCTTTATACAACTGTTGTTTATTGCGCAACCACACGCCATCTACCGATTTTGTATCTTACAACAAATGTTCAAACTGTTTGCCTCCAGCGGCAATGCAAGCTCTACATCTTCTTACAAATGATCTGGTAATAAGATGGGCATATCTTCTGGAGTTTATGTCTTCAACGGCTACTGCAATTTTTTGGCGCAGCTCGTTTAAATTTTCTATCGGCTTAGAATAAATTTTTTCTTTTACTGCTTCCCAGTAAAAAAATAGAGTGTATTCAAATCAGGTGAACGGTCTGGTCACGAAATTGTACCAGACCGCCCTATCCACCTGTTGTAGTACTCCCGATCGAGGAACTCTCGTGCTGTCCAGACCATAATGCGCTGGACAGCCATCTTGTTGATACCACATGCATGCATAAATATTAAGTGGCACGTCTTTCAATAAATTTGGTAAGTGGGTCTCCAAAAAATCTAAATAAACCTCCGCATTCAAATTCTGCGGCAGCTCGAATGAGCCAATAATTCTACCATTTCAAATTCCCGTTCACATGTTTACTTTAAAACGGTATTGTGATCTATCTTCCCGCATCAAATGTGGATTTTCCACGTGCCACTCGTGCAAATTTTAAAAAGTGATTCGTCCGATCTCTGCACCATCGTTTGACAAAATTGGACTCTTTCAGGATAATCTCGAGGTAGCAGACTTTGGACTCGCTGTACATGGTACGGATGAAGCTAGTTTTTCCTTAGAATTCGGTGTGCTGTTCTTTTGGGTACTCCTATGCTTTCTTGCACGTACTGAAGTACTAGGGTCTTGTGCGACTCCTTGTAAGACGAAGTCGTCCTCGTAGAGCATGACGGGTCTTCCCTCGCTAACCATTAGATTTGGAAATCGAAATTCTGAGAATAACCGGTGCACATTTACAACCACTCGATGGTCCGGATGACGCTGAGCTCTCATCTAATCTCTCATGATAAAGTCTGGCTGCAGCACTAACATTACACCTGCATTCCCCATAAATGAGATGGCATGATGGCATTCGCAATACACAATCACGGGATCAACGATCAACACTAGTCCAGAAGAAATCCAGGTTCGACAGAAACGGTTAGATAGCAGATAGTCGCAAAGCAATGAAGTCCATTAAAGAAAACGAAAATTGGAAGCACGAAATCAACACGAATACAGAATAATGCGCTGTATGCGAAGGAGCGTAACGTACTGCAGTATTGCACTATGTGCCTATGCATGTCAATCAGGGCGTCACTGTCTACCTCGCTCACACTTGGTACTCATTTTAAATTATTAAAAAGAATTAACTATGAATCAGGTTTGGACAAAAAGCAATATTTTAGTTAAAACCGGTATAGTTATGTTTCAATTTTGGACTGTAATTTACAGAAGAGTTACTCAGGATTATGTGACAAAAAAAAATCTAAGAAAAATAAAGTTTTGCGGTCACAGCACTTGAAAGATCGTCAGAGGGTGTCAGATTTCTCAATTTTTTTTGAGTGCCAATTATTTTAAAAGTACATGACTTAGATTTTTTTTATAATTTTGTGAAAACCGACACCACTTGACTTATCACCCGTTTCCGGTTTGTTAGGCTTGAGTTAAAAGAAATAGGATTAATATAAAAATGTGGTACTAAGTGCATCCCAGGAACTTTATTCATGGATCAACTCTAAAACTTGTGTAGCAATTAAGACGCATATGTGCAAACACCCTGTACCAATATATGTCTATAGGATACATGGGCTAAATATTGGAAAAAAAAAAATCAATGAGTGAAGTTGTGAAAGGCCAAATTCATATTTGCATTCCTCAACTAACTTCTCCAAACACTTATCAATATTGTTCGTTTGCTTTGGTGAGGCACCACATGCATATGTATTGCTAAAATTTGCTTGATACTATTTCACTTAAAGTACAACATATTTAAGCGTCAATGATACTTTTTTTAATAATATATGAACAGTATGGACGAATAATGTATGGAACAATAAGGACCATTGTATGAATGAATAAAAAAATTATTATTTTTTTCTTGAGCACCCTTTTTGTTTGTTCCACTATATTCAAAAAGTGTGCAAAAAGAATTTCAAGAAAATTGGCTGGTATTAACACGAGCCGCAATGAGCCTGAAATCTTAAGAATTCTGTTCTAGGTGAACACAAAAACAAGCATCCAATTAATTTTAAAAATTTATTTTTAAAGTGATATTTTCATAAAAAATAATAAGCAGATGAAGATATTGTAATAAATAGATTTATAGATGATATTTGTACAAATAATTTATACACAAATAAATAATGCAACTCAGTCATCGTAACGAGTTTTGAAACTTTCTCGATAACATCCTGGGCAGTTTTGACGATAATTTCTCACAGTCTGAAAATTTTGAATAGAAGTTATTTAAAATTTAAAGCATATTACGAGTATTAATATAATCTGTGTGTTCTTTTAAGCAAATGAAAACGGTACTCACTTGAAGTAGGAATTGCTTTTGATCTTCGTTTTTAGTGAGTTTGTTATTGAGTTCTTCATTTAGTTTAACTCCACGTTCAGCTGTATCATTGACCTTAATGATTTTATTGCTCGCCTATAATCTGGTTGGTCATTCCGATCTGTTGGATCAATGTGCAAAAAGTCTACAGATAAGTCAAATCTTTCGAAAATTTTCATAGATTTAGCTGACGGAATGAAACATCAGCTGGCTTCAGACGTAATTTCTTCTTTAGTTCGTCTTCCTTTTGATCATCTCCTTACAGAACTTTTAAAACTATTTTTTGCTTTTATTCAATATTCAGCCTGTCATCGAAAAACGAAAACGCTGCACATTCCTCATTCCGGTACCATAAATGATTAAGGAACTTATTTATTGCAATTTCAGCTATAACTTTATCATCTTCTCTATAGGAATTGAGAATTTTTAGAAAATTAATGTCATTTAATGGTGCTTGTAAGACATCTGGTGCAGAAAACCATGATTGTGTGTAGCAATTGATAATGAAGTAGCAAAAAGTTGACAAAGCTCTTTTATCTTTCGCGTTCAGATCGATTTGTTGCTGAAATAATATTATTTTAAGGCAATATATTCCTTTTACCATCCACCGAGCCAAATGATAAGCTCCTGGTGCCCGAAATTTAATGCCACTTGGAGGAGTTCCTCCCAAATAAAAAACTATCAGCTCTAGAAACTCCTTATAATCATCCCGAGGGAGATTATTTTCTAGTTTTTTTTTTTTTTATAATTTACGCGCGCCTAAGGGGTTAAATACCCTTTTACTGTTGCCAGGGCGCGGGCGGAAAGGTAGAAGGAAGAGAAAGGAAAATTGTTTTGTAGTGGTTTGAAACTCAGGTGTGTTTGGTTTCGATATTTGCTCTCCAGGGGGTGGGAGTCCGAATAGGACCGAGAGTTTTTGCTTCACTCAGAGTGATTCGAGGTATAATTCACAGTATTTTTGTTCTGTGCTTGAAACTCTACAACTGCCAAATCTACGTGTCAGTGTTATGCCTTCACACGCAGAATTTTTCTGTCTGAGTTCCAATTACACAAATGAAAAACTGACTTGCCAGGATTCGAACCTGGAACCTCCGAGTGAGAAGCGATTGCTAGTACCACTACACCACTGCCACCCCTTTTCATAGCAAATACCAGTATTTCTTCCCTTACATATACAAGGACGTTCACAGCCTTTTTGTCCATGGACCATATGAAAATTGTACTCTTATCAATCGTTTTCCACTGTCTTTTCCGATCTTTTAAACAAAATAATATCAGGTCCAGAAGATGGATTCAATTTAGATGCTTTAAATACTCCTTGAAGAACAATTTCAAAAATGTGATGTCTGCAAGCGAGGTAGAGATCTATGTCTCGACAAATTTAATCCTCTATCAGGACACAAGCTCCGTTCAAACGCCCGGTGTTAGATGCAGTTGTATTAAAAACAAATACTTGCACTTTATCCATCAATGACCAATCTTCCAGTACTTCATACACTGCAGATGATACAGCAATACCAGTTCCAGCTGAAAGTTCCGGTATTCCAAGGAGTTGTTCAATTTTTGGAGCTGTTGCAATAATTGGATGTCTGTCAACTTTAGCTTGGCCAGTTATATCGGGAAGGAGTTTGGAGTCCCAGTGTATTACGGCAAAGTTTAAGCTCAAGTTGGCAAATTTTGTTTTACTTGTTGTAGCTGTTTGTTCGCGAAAATATTGACGAGAAAGCCTAATAAAGGTGCGGTTAATCACAAGTTTTAAACGATCGAAGGAAGTGGCTTCAATACAGGCTGTCTAGAGGTGAACGGCATCTCTGTCACTTATTTTACACTTATCGAGCACTGGCGATAGCCTGGAAGTTAAAATATCTACTCTAGCTCTTTTCAAGCCTGACGGTCCTGGCACTGGCGATCCAGAGATAGAATTCTTTAAACTTCAAGCTCCTCTTCTTCAGATGAAAAAGTAGTATCTAATTCTACTAGCAAAACAATTTGTTCATTCAAATATTTAAACAAAACAAAACCACCAAACCTACCTTCGTGATAATTGAATGAACTTTGATCTTCAATTCGTTGTTTGGTTCTCTTCTCACGATCTTCTTTTCTTTTTTCCTCCATACGTTTTGTCTTTGTAAAAGTAAGAACTTTTTATCCTGTTCAATTTACATCAAATCCAAGGCTGATGCATGCGCGACATCAAATAAATCGTTTAAGGTTTCCGCAAAATCATATTCTTTCTTTTTTTCGTTATCTCAGTGTTTCTGTTTTTACTTTTCTCAATGTTTTGTAGCTCTTCGTAAATTTTTTTCAATTGTTTTAAGCAATGACATCGATTCTTGCTTTTTTCCAAAATATAAAACACTCATCTACGAGTATTACTAAACTAACACTATTTGCTAAACTTAACTTCACTCTTCGCATATTATAAAAAAGAAATTAAGAGCGTAGATTTTAAGCTCAGTGCGGCATGTGTTTACGTGGTCGTAAAAAAAAAATAATTAGGGTAATGTTTTTAGATGTCATGGAAAAAAAAGTCCGGCTTTTGAAAATAAGGACCACCCTAAATTGAACGCAAATTGATAAGTAGTAGATGAGGAGCGGGGATTTCTCCAAAAAAATTGGTCAAATGGCTTACATATTAATCGTAAAGGAAGAAAGGATGTCATGAACAAGCTGCAGTCATCGTCGACATTTGAATTTGCTTATACTAACTTTGTCCAACTAATATCATAAAAATCAGGCGCAAAGTTTGCAGATCTGATTTTTGCGACTCAAGCAGATGTCTGGCTGTATAGTCAAGTAAACTTTGGAGTTTTACCTCTGCGGACTCGGGGCATAACACAATCATTTTGTTTTAGCTATTCCGTTCACAAAATTCCTTAGCAACAAATACAGATTTTTGATGAAATAAAATCTTCTGGACTTGGTTGCTCTCATGATGTACGACTATTTGATTGATTTGAATTATTTATTAAGGAATTAACCGCAGAAGAGACCTTCTGCTGAGAGACCTAAACTTCTCCGTTTTCACCTCCCACTGCACTCAGAAAAATTCTTAATAGGTCGTTCAGCAGAAGATGATGATGTTAAATTTCTATTTATTATTTTAGGAGATAATTCATACTCACTTCTGTAGTATTTAGCCATTCCGAATACTTTTGAATAAGAGTTCATTTCTATCGACAAGATTTCTTCCAGAAATCTGTTAAATTCTTACAAATATATTCGGCTCGATTCTACAGATTCGAGAAGTACTTCTAATATGGAACAGCACTTGTCCTCTTCGCTTCCAGAAGCATATAACCAATGTTGAACTACAAACATTCTAGTAGAGAAGCATTTTGTGACAGCATCTGAAATAGAAATACTCGTACTATGAGGTATGGTCGCTCAGTTAAAAGTGAATTAGCGAATTTTCGTAGCTAATTCTACTTTCATCAAAAAGGAGACAAATTAGTGCAGTGTCCGACAAAATAAAGTGCAAAAATAATTTGAAATTTAAAGCTTTATTATGAAAATTTTTTAATTAAGTTTTTTGTTTTTAAATTTCAATGTTCATAAATAAAATGATGCTATAATATTAGAAAAAAAGAAGTTCATGAGTGCAAATTCAATAAAAGTAAGAAAGACAAACCAAATCTTCAAATTTCAACTAAGGAAATTAGTAGCTAATGCCTCTTTTATTATTAATTACTGCCGCAAGACGCTTTGGTATACACGAGACCAGATTTTTTAATATATCGCATGGAATTTTCTCCCATTTATTTGGCAGGCTTTTCCCAAAAGATGCTAAGTTGCTACGTTTATCCAATGGAATTCACTCATCCAAAATAGACTTGGATTTAGTCTGGCTCTAAGCTGGCCATTCAAATACATTAACATTATTTTGGATAAAATACTCCTTAGCGACTTTACTCGTATGCTTTGGGACGTTATCTTGTTGAAAGATCTAACTTTCCAAAGACATTTTAGAAGCAGAAAAAGCTCAATTTTCTCTTGACGTAGGTTGAACTCATCATTTAGGTGTTAATTTTGAGAAGGTTTTCAACGCTCCTAAAAGAGAAACATCCCCAGATTATTAGTGAGCCTCATAAGTTGTTTAAGCCGCTTTCGTGGAGTCGCCTTTGGACTGTCCTTGATGTTGTATTTAGTTGCAGGTTTTCATTAATTATCCTGGCCGCAGAGAACGGGCTTTACCTGGCTTCAATTTTATATTTTTCTGTCAACAGTTGGTTTCTTCCGCAAGAATTCTTAAAGCTGGCAACTGTTCCTCGTTCTTCAATATTTTAGCAGATCTTCCTTGTCTCAGAAATTGATAATCCATATTTTTTTGCTAGTTTTTGGAATGTCAATGTCAATCCACTGACGGTGGTGACAATCAGCTCTTCCAGTTTTGAAATTAATGCTACTACGTTTTAGTTAACTGCCGGTAGTAGTGCAATGTAATATGCACTTTATTTTGCCGCGTAGCACAACTAATACCAAATAAACAAAAGAAATTAACAGTTAATTTTTGCAAAACTGAGAGTACATGAAAGAACTGCCTTTGCTCTTTATTTTGTCCGACAGTGTATAAGTTACTAGGGGTTCACGAGGAGAACACAGTTAAAAGTTGAACTCAAAACAGAGAATGAAATTTTATATGATTTTGTTTATAGTCCACATTCATAGCTCCACTGTTGGTGGTTCTCGCAGGGAAAGGGGCAATTGGGCTATTTCGCATCAGGTTTCTGACATTTTGCCAGTCCAGAACATCAATTGTTAGACCATCGTGTGACCGATAGCAAAGTAATGTGTTTGGGTCTACAGCCGAAATTGTACGACGCGAGCGACTACGACTAAGAAATTTGCGAATTTGTACCTAAACTGGTCCAATATATGAAAACATTGTTTTAATATATTGAAAAGCTACGTTATACAAAGACGTTAATCTAGAATATCTTGTACGTGATTTTCTTCTAACTTTTGGCAAAAGTACATTAACTGTTTTGATAATAATTTTTAGGAACAAAGACTCGTAATTTTTCAATCATATATTGTAGTTCTTCTGTGCACTGTTTATTTCATCATTCTTACTTACTTATTTATGGTGGCAACAAGCGTATCCAGACAGTTCGATTTTTAGTCGATTGCCTTTAGCTTTTCATGTTAAGTTGAGTTACGGTCTTGCTCTTCTGTGCTGTCCCTCGGAGGCGAATTCAAGAACTTTTCAGACCAGTGCATTGGTATCGATTCGCTCTACCATGACCAATCCATCTCAGTCGTTGGGACATCACTCTTCTGGCTAATTCAATGTCGCTACACAGCCCGTACAGTTCGTCGTGGTATCTCATCCTCAACTCAACTTCGGGTCCGAAAATCACCCGAAGAATTTTATTCTCACAGCAGCGAAGAGTACCCTCATCCATTTTTGGTAAAGTCCATTCAGAACTGGGATTATTGAGGTATAAGACCTAGGGCCACTTTTGTTGCTCGAGAGAGGGCTTTGACGGTCAATTGCCTTCTTAGTGATTGGCAAGAGTTATTCTTCGTTTGATCTCAGCGCTGGTGTCGTTGCTTGAATTAACAGCGGAGCCTAGGTAGATAAAGTCCTTAATTACCTCAAACTTATATCTGTCGAGGGTGACGTTCTGTCTAAGACGCCGGTATTGGGTGTCTTTTCTTGTTGACAGCATTGACCCGCTTTAAAACTCGCGAAAGCTTCACTGAAATCACACTGCTTTCTTCCGATTATGTCTATATCATCGGCGTATGCGAGTTATTGGACGGACTTTTAAAAGATTGTGCCTCTTGTGTTGGCGCGTGAGTTTTGCACTATTCTTTCAAGATTGGTGTTAAAAAAATCACGTGACAGCGCGTCGCCTTTTCAAAATCCGTTTCATATATCAAACGTCTCGGTGACCGACCTTGAGGGAGCAGAGTGCAATCCTGCAGAGCTGCTCTGTATAACTCGTCTTTCTCGATTTGGAGTTCATGGGTTTTTTCCAAGATCTGCCGTAGTGTAAATATTTGGTCAATGGTGGACTTTCTTGGACTAAAGCCACATTGATCTGGACCAATCAGGTTGTTGGCGAATGGCTTCAGGCGTTTACACAATACAACAGATAGGATATTGTAGGCGATGTTAAGAAGACTAATGCCTTTGTAGTTGGCGCAGCTAAGAGGGTCTCCTTTCTTGAGGATCGGACAAACAATGCTGACCTGATCCTTACCAAGTCATCGCCTGTGGCTTTGAAAAGGTGCCTAACAGCGGTATTTGGTTCATTATCGTCGTTATTTAGTCTACTGAAATTTTCTTTCCAAATCCTCAGCATTGACTGCGTCTCTACGACGATATTCCCTTATTCGTCTCTATAGGCTTTGGTTCGGCGTTTGTATCCATAGAATGTTTTTCTAGTCAGTTCTAGTCATTCCGATGGCTTTTTGGCAATTCTGCCACTGATCTTCAATACCTCAATATGTCCTAAGATATTAACGGAGACTCGATCGGAAAAGAATTTGACGATCTATTGCGGTTGTAGCCGTCCGATATCAAGCTTTCTCACAGTGTTGACTTGCCTTTGTAACGTTCGGCATATACATTCATCACAGATTCGAAGTTCGTTGACATTGTTTCGTTTTCAGGGGTTACCAACAGTAGATCAGTCCGTATCTGAGGCCTGCTGTTGCTTTGTAACTTAACTTTTATAACCCCTACCTATAGGGCCAGTTCCATTATAGGTATCCCTAGGACGAGGGGTTGGTTAAATTCGGTAACCCGTTCGGGGTTGTGAGCGCTGTCGGTGATCATTAAGGACTCATCCACCATCATCTCTTTTCCAAAACCTTGACTTAGTCTCGGAAATCTTTACCAGCTTGCACTCCAAATATGGCGGAGTAGCCCGGATTAAGTCTCGTTTGTTTTATTCGCCGTTGATTCCATTATTAGAATTCATCCGATGTCCCGTTTATAGAGCTGCTATTTTTGTCTGTTGGTCAGAACTCTCGCTTATAAGTTTGACGGGTATCCTATGGTTACTACTTGGAAGTAAAATAAGCACGAATTAAATTTTTCAAGAATTTTCTAAGCTTAGTGGGCTGAGCTTTTCGTTCAGCAGGTTGATGTAGTAGGTAGATTTAATAGGTGAAAGGATGTAAAGAGATATATTAGAAGAGTTGTGCTGAAATAGAGTTTTGATCAGGGCACATCAGTTGATGTCGTCGTCGTGGTTCGGAAAAGAACTAAAATTTAAAGGCAATTTGAACGCCGATCGGACAATATTTTTTATAAAATGATAGCTTTTCTACTTTAAAACAAAGACAGGAGACTCAGGCATTGACAACTTCAGCTATGGCGGCCAGATACAAATTTTAATTCACAATATTTGCGAATTATATGTGTTTTACTTGGGTAATCGGTTATCTCTTCCTCCTCATACTCAGTGAGCTATTATACAATCTTACCGATACCACTAAGAGTTAAGCAAACAGTCTTCCAACATTTCTAAATGTCCACGTTCAACAAACCACTGTGGTGAAACTACAAACCACAAAGTGTTTTGTTGGTTGATGTCTATGTATTTGCTTGTTTATGTTGCCATTGAGATCAAAATGTGTTTTATCAGATATAAATAGCCCGTTTATAGCACTGTCGCCCTTTCGAACAATTTGAAGAATAAATTGCAAAATCTAAATGAATCGCAAGATTCGCACACAAGTTATGCAGACTAGCCGAGGTTTTCTTTATTTGACGGATAATGGCATTAATGATGAAAAATGATTTCGGGCATATGGCTACCATGGAAGCAGTTTTGGACCACGTTATCGAGTAATTGAGGCTATATCTCACGAATAATGCCCTCGATGTTGACGCTCTAGGCTGCAATCGTTATTGGCTTAACCAACAACTTCAACAACACCTACAGAAAGGAGTCCAGCGGCATCAAATTACACGATCCTGGAGGCCTGGCCACAGGTTCATTTCTGGAAATACACGAAAATAACTCCTCCAATAACTCGATGCTTTCGTCAGCAGTTGAATCAAATGTCCTACAGACTACGTTTATTCACATCGTTGATCATGGTTCTTTACCGGGCTTCATTTCTGAAGAAGTACGGCCCGATGATGCCAGCCCATAAATCGCACCAAACATAGTTTTTCGGTATGCATCGGTAACTGAGAGATCACTTTTGTATTTCTGTTCCTACAAATTCGACTATTTTACTTATTGACAAAGCTACTGGTACAGAAGTAAGAGTCATTGCTGAACAAAATTTGCGGATAGAAAAGTGAATTGGGGAGGATACGACTCAAACGATGATCGTCTGGCTTCAATTCTTGCAGCGTGTAAACCAAAATCCTTGTGCAAGACTTTCCACGAAGTCGAGTGGCACTGGCCAAGTTCTTGCGCACGATGACCATGACGATCTTCCTCAATACTGATCTCACCGGCGCCGATATTTTCGTCTGAGCGTTCTCTGCGCATTCTTTTTAGCGATTTGCAGTCCAAAAGAGTAAATAATCCTCTCTAATCATGATATCTTTGTTACATGAACGACTATTGCAAAAACTTCTCTAACGTCTACGGATGCATATGTACCTAAATATATGCATAAGTATGTATATCTTCAATAGTACATGAACTCAATCACCTTAGAAATGATTATTTTTTAGTACCAAATGGACCAGCTGGTTCTAAATTCGTCCTGGACTTACTGCACTTTTCCAACTATGAAAAGACTCCTGTTCATATGAAAAATACAAATAAAAACTCTGTACCATTGGAACGCTATCACACATCTTTAAGAGCATCTGTTATGGCTCTTTGTTCTTCCATTGATAGTCAATTTCCTCTACCAGAGGATCTGCAAACGCCAATTCTAATAAATTTATCTCCGGCATAGTAAGTGCTTTGGACTATGGTGACGATCTCAGAACCGATCTGTTGCACTACTAATTCTCGAGGGCTGCCAGATGACTTAAACATCCACTGTATTTGAGTTAGCTATGATTAACATAGCTTTCTATCGCAAGCCGCCTTTTGTGCAAAGATTATGTTTTTTCCTCAGTTACTTCCACCTATTACCTTCGCTCGATAATTGAGAAGATAGTCAGATCTAAGTGGGTACCTGAATTTGGACGTATGCCTCTCGACACTCCTCGAATATTAAGGTTTAATTACCCTACCAACAAACTGGCAACCTAAGAGTACCTACAAGTTATTCAGTGGAAGGCAAGAGGTATTTGAAGAATAGTATAAACATTGACAAATAAAAGAGGACCCGGGGGCAATTGCCAAAATTGAAATTGGAACCACAAGTTGGCCTATAAAGCAACACTACTAGGGACTTCAAGAAAGTATTCAGGCAGCTATTCAGCTATTTTCATTATTAAAAATGTCTATTGGCTAAGCCTATAAAAACTTCTGAAATTACAATATTGCACTCAAAAAAAGTGATTTCATTTCAACATGTTGTTTTGCTTTCACACCGCTGGGTTAGATCGGCAAAGTTCCGTAGGACCAGGTGTTTCTGGCAATGTTTCTGTTTTCAGTAGATCTGATTGGGTTACTCTCGGTTTCCTTTTCGAATTTCGACTACGGTGTTGGCTTCATTGGAAAGGTTATTTTATGCAATTAATGCAAAAATATGATTTCAGTCGTCGAATAAAGCGTAATCTGGATTTCCATTTTCGATCAATTTTTCTAGCAAAGTTGGTTTCCACGCCGTCCACATAGCCCATCCAAACTTTTCAGGTTTATTACGTGAACTTATGCGCTTATCAAATGTTTCCTTCAATAAATATATTGTAGAGCGCATTAGTGGCAACATGCAACGTCCTCTTGAGATCACAGATCTTTCACATTAAGGCCATTCAATTTGGGAACGAAAAAGTGAGTAATCATGGATCTACGATACAATAGAACCAATGCAATGGACCAATGTTACCACCAACCCATAAAGCACACCAAACAATGACTTTCGTGATGTAACGGCGGCGTCTAAATAATGGATTGTGGATTTTCTTCTGCTTGTTGATGATGATTCTTGCACGAGCTGAATCTTGTAAGGTGGACACAGCTGTAATACTCATAGTTGTGCAAAATAGCAAATCGACTCAATCGGGTCCTCTTCAAAACTGCCCTTCACAGCATCAACAAGTTCTTCCCTAATCACAGTACGATGCCTCTGTTGATGTGTATTATCAATTAGAGTATGCATGATGCGAAAGCGATCCATGATTATTCGAGCTACTAGTTCAGGTAAAAGCTTATGTTGACCGTAAAATGGGCGCAGGGCGCTATATATTTCACGAGATAGTGATGCACGAATGCCATTTTTGTAGAAATTATCATATAATTCAGCTGCTTCATTCGTATATGTTTTCTTCGAAACAAAATAACCCAGACGCTTAATCAAACGATAGGAAGGTGGCTGATATAGAGGTCATATTGTATATGATGCAACTTTTGAACGATTGTATGTTACACATGTATATTAACAAGGAACAGCATATCCTCGCGTCTGTTAATCTGTTAATCAATTTCTCATGCAATGTTGCAATTTCAAGCAGTAATTCTCTACACTTAATTATCCATTGGGTTCTAAAAAGCTGTAGTGAACAAAACTCCACTGCAGGCCACCCATAACTTTCTTGGCATTGACATATGTTTTGGTTGTTCATCGATACCAGATTACCACGAAAACCGACGATTATCATAGAGGGTCTCATGCGCTTCGACCAAGCAGGCACAGCTAACTTTTTGTTGTATTCTCAATGCGTGCAAAACCCATTTGTCCACGTTTAAACCTTATCAATTGTTGTCAATGCTAGCTATAGTTTGACGTCTATCGGATGCAGTCAAAGCTCTTATAAAATCAACGTCTAGTTGTTTCTTTACTACCAGTGCTTTCCCCAAAAGTCGTATGGATATTTTAGTTTGCTTCTGCAACATTGTTCAAAGTTTTTTCTCATTTACTATTCAGAAAACAGTACTTAAGCTCACTCGTCTGATAAAACTTTATGAATTATAAAAACAAACAAAATAGTATATTCTTAAGCTCATATAGCGCTGGCGAATCAGTGGCACTAGTTTGAAATAATATTTGTGTTTCCCTTAGTGTTCAATAGATAGCGTGATTCTTCATAAATTATGTGTCATCCCACTTAATCCAGTCATAATCGGTTTTAAGTCGATTTGAGTAATTCAATTGTGATTGCTGTTGTGGTCAATTGTCGCAATAACTTTGTGTCATTGTGGAAAAGTACAAATTGACCCCAATCAAGTCCTTTTCGGAAGCCACTAGAATAAATACCTTTTAATGTTGCATAATTTGATCAGAATATGGCCTTAACTTGTTAAGCAGAGTACTTACTTTTACGAGTATGTACGAGTATATGCTTTTCGAAGTAAGTTAAATTTTGACAAGGTTTCATTTTGCAAAGGCATCTACCAAAAACTGTGCTGTCACTTTTTGACAGGTGACAAACATCGTCGGTGTTTGTGATTTTTATGCTTGTTTGTGATTATGACTCGGGAATTCAGAGTGGATGTAGGCAATATACGCGGGCTAAGAAATAATCACTTTTCTGAGTACTTCCAAGTCTGTAAATACAGGCCAGCTATTTAGGCACTGGTTGATTTCCGCCCACACAGGATCATTGAGATCTGAAACTACCTAGCTACGAACTAGTGCCATTATTAATTTCTCATCGCTGCCTCGCCAGTTACGTGCGTGGTGACGTAGCTTACCAAACTTCTCCACAATGTGATATATTCCAATCCGGAATTCAATTTCATGTGGTTAAAATTCCATCTCCGTAAGCAAATTATCCACTACTGCTTTATTTAGAGAAGCCAGAATGCAATTCTACCTTTAACGATTTTGTTACGCTGCCTGGCTACATACAAAGAATTGTATCTCTGTATTCTCTTACTGAAATTCTTACTACGGGCGATTTCAACACAATTCTGTGTGGCTTTGACATTCTGGACAGGCAACACCTGGAGGACGGTGCGTTGAGGCCTTCACTACAGAAAACAACTCGACATAGCTTGCCAATATCTTGGACTTGTTCTTAACTTCTCACCTTGATAAGTACACTATTGATGTGCTTCCCCCTCTACGCTCGACGTACCATTGTATCATATCAGCTAATTTCTCGTATATTGACCAAACAGCTCCGTATGACAAGACGAGAAAGCCAATTGTAGCAGACTTAACAGCTTTTTTAGGAGTTGTAACTCGTCATTTGGTTTCCACGATAACGACGTGGATGCCGCTGCTTATATGATCACAAACACTATATTTTAAATGAGATCCTTTATCCCTCATCGGATTAAGAGTATCAGACCAAAAGAAAAGGCATGGTACGACTCGAGCTGTAAAGAGGCTGTCAGGGTTAGAGAAAGGTTTTTACGGTCATTCAAGACGAACCCGACAGAGGAAAACCGAAAAAAGTTTACACGAGCCAGGTATGACTGCAACGTCTTTCTCAAGCGTTTGAAATTAAAATATGTCCAAAAACTGGGGCAAAAAATACTACAATGTCCCAAAGGTAGTAAAAGCTTTTGGTCGTTTATCAAAAACATCAGAAATTCTGCCTCATCATCCATCCCAACGCTCATTTACAACGACATTCCAGCTGTCAGCTCTTTGGACAAGGCCAATCTGCTTGCTGTACACTTTGCGGCCAGCTCAACACTTCAGATTGCGTTTTGTCTCCGCCTAGATTTGAGTGCTTCGATTCTTCAATGGGACGAATCCATTTTCGCAGTCATGTAGTAGCAAGAGAACTTAAAGATCTTAACATTCACAAATCTGCTGGTCCAAATGGTATAATTCCCCATCTTCTGAAGAGGTGTTCTTAAGCTCTGTGGAATCCGCTGTGTAAGCTCTTTTATCAATCCTACTCTTTAGGACTCGTTCCGAGCAGATTGAACACAGCATTAGTCCAGCCCGTCCCTTTGCTCCTATGCACTTCCGGTCTTTCCTTCTAAGGTCATAGAAACGCTGATAAACCGAAATCACGAAATCTCTCGAAACATGAAACATCTCAATGATGTACGGTACGGTTTTTGTAGCAAGAGGTCCACCTGTGATTTGATAGCATGTGTTATCGAAAAGTAGAGCTAAAGGGTACACCAATCTTTCCTTCAACGGATAAGAAATTACCTTTCGGGACATTCAATTCAAGTTGTCCTGGGTGGTTTTAAGTCTGACATCTACAAAATAAATGCTGGTCGCTGGCTGTCTCCGTTCTGTCTCCGACACTCTTTTCAATTTCCAACATATTCTTTTGCTGACTACAGTACTCTCTGCTTTTCATATTCGTTTCCCGACTCACGTCCCTGCTCTTCGGCTCTAGAACAGGAATGCCAGCGTATCTTAAGCTCTTCAAATTCTGGTATAAAAAGCATTACCAAAGTGGAATATAATGCCTTCAAAACACAATGCCCTCTGCCGTCGTTAAAGCGAATTTTAAACACCCAGCCATTGTCCATGAATGGCAACTTATGTTGAATTGACCACATATTCGGTGTCGTACAAAATGCTGCGAAATGTCTAGGTTTCCTCAAGCGATATAAGAAATAATTCACCCCCTCTGATCAAGCCGCACTATAAAGGGTTTTCCAATAGGGACTTGACAACTTTGAATTTAATTTGTGAGCGCACTCTTTCACTAATCATCACTAAACTCAACATTTTCATCATGTTTAGTACACGAACGAGCAACGTCTGCAAATTATTAAGATTTCTACCGAAATTCGGAGTCGGTGACTGCAACTTTAAGAGCGTTAACTCCAATTTTCGGTCGTAATTCTCGCCCCAGTAGACAGGCAATAACAAGTTTAGTGCAAAAATTTAACGGGTTGGTCGAAGTGTCGAAAATATCGCTGCTGTTCAGGCGTTCGTAGCAAACAATCCAAATCAGTCAATTCCACGGCGTTCTCAAGAAATGGGCATCGCTCAGACCACATTATGGCGTATTTTGCGTAAGGATCTTGGTTTACACCCATACAAGATCAAGCTGACTCAAGAATTGAAGCCGATTTGATTTGAAGCCATTTGAAGCGACATACGTTCTCCGATTGGGTTCTGGATAAGATGCACCAACATGAAGAATTTCATCGCAAAATCATCTTCAGTGAAGAAGCTTATTTTTGGCTCACTGGGTTCGTCAATAAGCAAAATATGCGTTATTGGTCATGTGAAAATCCATAAGTGCTTCATGAATCATCACTTCATCCACAAAAAATAACGGTTTGGTGCGGTTTTCATGCCGGTGGATTTATTGGGCCATATTTTTTCCTCGACGATAACGATCGCCACGTTACTGTGAATGGTCAGCGTTATCGCGCCACTATCACCGATTATTTTTGGCCCGAATTGGAAGATATGGACTTGGACGACACGTGGTTTCAACGGGATGGTGCCACAAGCCACAAGACACACAGCACACGCTACCATCGATATATTGAAGAGTAAGTATGGTGAGCGTGTTATCTTAAGACATGGGCCAGTTGATTGGCCGCCTCTTTCGTGCGATTTAACGCCGGTTGACTATTTGATGTGGGGCTACGTTAAGTCATTGGTTTATGCCGACGACGTTGGAAGAGCTCAGAGCCAATATTGAATGCGAAATAGCAGCCGTTTCGGCCGAAATATGTGGCCGAGTCGTTGAAAATTGGGTCCAACGTGCCCACGCAAACGTGCCCACGGTGGCCATATAAACGAAGTCGAGTTCCATTCATAAATGTTTTGATTGTACTTCAAGCCAATAATAAAGTTTTTGAAATATCTCAAATGGTTTGCGTCTTATTTAAAAAAAAAAATTGTCAAGTCCTTATTGGAAAACCCTATATAAGTACAATGCCCACACCCTCGAACACCGACGTAATGTCTCGTGCCTCACTCTGTTTGATCCCTGTTTCCACAACCAGTGCTCCATAGAAATTGCCGGTAGCATTCCGCCCCTTACAACTTTTAACCGCAACACTCGTCTCGCTATGAATGCTCATTGGTATACCCTCAAGCCCACTTTCTAGCCTACTCTGAAATTTCAGGATTCGTTCCTAAGCCGTACAACTCGTTTATTGAATGCCATGCGTAGCTCTTTATTTCCTAAACATTATAACCTTCAAACATTTAAAACTAACGTTCATCGGTACCTCTCTTTCTTTATTCCCTGATTTTTCTTCGGCCGTGCTGTGTGCAAGCATTTCAAGGGTACTCAAATTATAAAAAAAAAAATCGAACGTGCTCTAGCCATCGCTTTCTTCGCCTCTTTTTTTCCAACTTTCGTAGTTTATTCCAGAATAGTTTTACCGGTCTCTCTATTTCCCTTTTGTTTTCATCACTCGTTCCACCGCCAAGTTTTTCAATTTATGTGAATCCATCTTTTAAAACAGTAGAGTAATTGCACTACTCTTACAAATTTGATTCCACAGCCGCTTAGCCTTTCTTCTTGGCTTATGATATTCTGGGGCAATTCTACCAAATTAAGCGCCAAGGGCTGTTCTGGTTTAGGTTGGAATTTTCTCGACTGATCCCGGTTTTCGTTTGTTTTTCTCTTGTTGATTTGCGAACACACAATTGCTTATGATGACTAGCTATTAGTTCCCTCAAGATCATTTTTAAATCTCTTACTTGCCGTTTCCCGTTAATCGACCATGGATGATAATCTCTCCGCGTTTGATGCAATATGTCACCAAGTTGCTCATTGGTTATTGGGTATAGTATAACAATATAATTTGCATGAGCTTAACGCATATTCTCCCGCTGAGCATCTTGTTTCGGAGAACTCTCCCTCGTGACATTCTTTGTCTGCAAAGATCCGTTTAAATCTGCACTTTTGAATTTTTCTCGATATTTTCTAGAAACTCCGCTGTCAAGATGATGGCAACTCTGTTCTGATTTGTTTCCTTCCAATATCACACATTTCGCCGGTCCGTTTATTGGACGCATGTTATGATATATCAATTTTTCCTTGCCGTAATACGGTTTCTAGTTCGAAACTTTTGCCCGTCATTCTACCATAAAGATAGATACTAAGTCTGTTGGTAAAATTTGTTAGACTTACAATAGATTGGAACAAGAGAGGATCGAAATTTTTTTATTAATGGCAGCGATCTATACAGTTGAGAGTTAGGCAAAGCGTACTCAGGTCAAATCGCTGTCTGTGTTTCTCCTGGATTTCTAAAACTTCAAAAAAATCTATTTCTTCGAAGGTCGAGATTCATATCAGTCCGGTCCATTGTTGCATGTTGTCCATGCTCATTGTTGGCATGTCCAATTTAGAGCGGCATTTGAGGCAAACATATACTCGTAGTTGATGAAAACTGTACTTAATATTTCCTATGTGTCTTACTTTTCACTGACATTAATATTTCTCAGGAGTGGCCATTCTATTTTCTAAGGCCGAGTATGTTCCTTGTTCCAGAATTCCTAATGAGCCTGAGAGCGCTATAGCGTGAAAGACAAGTTTCACTTGCGACGGGAGTTCAATAAACTTTTCCCTCAGCTATCCTTGCTTTCAACTTCCAAAAGAAAGAAAATCTCAATTAACAAATCTTTGCAGGAAATATTTTTGAAAAAATCAAATAAAATCATCCAAATCCAAAAGTGAAAAATAAAATTGAAATCATACGGCTAGTAAAAAAAAGGAGGTCATCAAAATGATCTCAAGAAAATAAGAGGAGAAAGAAAAAGAATCCTCCAATCAACGACAGCTTCGAAGTGAAGGCATCATTCCATCGAAAGGAAACCCAAATAACCAGGCAAAACGGCGGCGACAATAACTAATAGCAGCGCCCTCGCAATGAGCCAGCTGGGCACCGTTTATGCAACAAAACGGCGGCGACGCAACGGCAAAAGGTAAGTTTAACTCAATTTTCGTTTATGTACTCATTTTCAAACTCAAGCTCATTTCATACACAACGGGGTGGCTGCATAAGCCACCCCTTCACCTAATTCAACTCCAAGTCAGACAGATTGAAGCATTTCAATCATTAGGCCAGAGCCATGTGGGGGCTATAGGAGTGGCAATGTGCCCACCTGCTGGCGCTATCGCCTGTCTTCGTTCATCCATCAATCTGTGCGGCGGCAGAGTAGTCAGTCGGTGGCTTATAGTGGCTAGTGGGGTGCACTAGCCACTGTACTCGTTTATTTTGTTGTTGGGACATCTCTCACACTGGGGGGATACTTATCCCTTTTTGGTTTTTTTTATTTTTTATTTTGTTGCAGGAATACAACATGTTGTCGTCGTCGACGATTTCTGATGACTTATCCTGGCCTCTGTGCGTCAGAAGTGTTGACGAGGGCAATTTTTTTTCGCTTTTGTATTCACTCTGTGATATTAATGATGGAGGGGCTCGACTTTGACTACGACTTTCGGACTTGGATTCCGTCTTGGACGTCTACTTTGACTTCAGTGTCAGGCGTACAGGTGGTGTTTTGTCAGTGTATCCTTTTTTTGTGTATTTTGCTGTTTTTTTTTTTTTTTTGTACCTCTGTTGGGAGTCTTGGTCGAGTTCGATTTATTGCCATTGCCAGGCTGTTATCATCACTCAATTTGAGTGGTTTGAGTGGTTCCCTACTCAAATATTCGCGTTGCGTGCAAAAATTTTATTAGAATTTAATTTCGAATGCATTCGCGCTGAGCTGTGCTACTGTTGCTGTTTGTTGTTTGTTGTTACTGTTGCTGATTGCAACACGCGTGCATTGTGCCTTCGGCAGTTGAGTTAAGGTAGCCACGGATAAAAAGGGGAAGACCCGCAATTGGTTGCGCTAAAGTGTATGCATTTGGCCTACTGAGAGGAGGCAATTGGCTTAAAGTGCCCATGTGCCCAAGTGCCCTGGCGCTGTGGTATTTTTTATATAATTTTTTGTTGCTGTTTTTTGTTTCTGATTTTGGTCTTGTGCGCTGTAGTTATGGTAGCGCACTAATAATTTTAATATTGATTATCGGGAATGCAGGGTTAGCTGTGCATTAAGGCACTTGTTAGGGTGGTGCAACGCAACGGGAAGATGTGTTTACAATGCGAGGCGGCTTGTTATTTATGTGAGCTTTCAAGTACTTTTCCGAAGCAAATAACTCTTCACGAGTTCTTAACAAATAACTGGGGATGTTTGTTTGTAAGTAGGTACGCCGGAACAGGTTGCTATGAGTTAAAAAGCGATAGGTTGAAGTAATTATGACGAGATATACATGGTGCAAACGTGTTTGAAGAAATATGAATTCTTAATTGGAGGTGTCCTGGCACTCATTGCCTGTGACCAGATTGGTTCTTTAAATCATTTGGTCTATGAAATGAAATGAATGGATGAGGATCTCGAGAAATATTGATGAAACAGTCAAATAAATTGGAAATTTATGAAGAACTAGATTGGCTAGAGGACCTGAATAGCATTCTACATGCCTCTCTGTTTTGGATCACATCATCAGTGAAGAATTTTTTTGAGATGTTTTTCTATTTGAGTGATTCAATTATATTTCCTGCGGTTTCTTCTTCAAATCTCACATACAACTGTAGTTCGGAAGTAGTTTTCACACGATTTTCTTTATAAACATAGAATGCGGCTCACATCGTAAGTGGACTTGCTTCACACGAAGGGATATTGACAGCTTGACTGTGTTTTCTGGGTACATCATTGCTGCTGACAATAAACGGTACTAGATGTCGAAAATAGTTTTTTCAATAAGTGGATGCAGTTTTTTAAGCTTCAGAGTTGTTCTTTCTTGAAAATCCGACTGTTGATCGTTTGCGACATAGTATCTTCTTAGTCCTTGGAGGAATGCCCTACGGGCACGCGATAGACGATTGATCAACTAGAAATAGGTTTCCTGTCAATTCACTCAAAATTGAATTCTTTCTCTTTATGGGAAGAAATAGGCTAACTAGACTGGCTCGTCTAATGAATCTAAGTATCTAGTGTCATCCTGAATAATAAACTTCTTTGGGCTACGCCGCCTCGAAAACCCACAATCAAGACACAATCGGATTTTTGTCAGTAATGTTCATGGGGTTTAAAGCTGCACCTTTAAAGCTAGGTTGTTGGTACAACTCCCGCTATAGTTTCATTGACCTTGCAAAACCGAAAGTCATTTGTCTGTCTGACGCAATGGCACTGATATTCCAATTAGTCAATTCTTAGGATTGACTTCAGCCAGAATCTGGGCCAGGATCGGGATGAAATTGGGACTTCACCAATAGCTTCAGAATTGATCTAAGATATGGCGCGGACATTTTTGCAGTGAATGAATAAATTTGACTTCACTTCACAAAAACTTGCGTCTGTGTTCAACGTAGAGCGGCACCCAATCCTGATGGCAATGAGCTGTATCATATGTCTATAGCGCCAGCTAAGCTTCGCGTAGGGCCTTACTTAATCGCTCACCACCTTGTTGAAGCGAGGTTTAATTAAACCCAAGTGGAAGCCTTAATTCACTCAGGCTTGTCGGGGCTGCAGGTCAGAATGAAATCGCGTTGAATGAGATTGAAAATGAATTTGCTTGGAAAGGTTCAACAAATGCTTCTGGATGTCTGTGGCCTTTCTGAGGTCCTTCAGAAGGAAAGATTGTAGACTGATCGTCTAAAAGGGGCACTACGCTTTTGCTAAGCATCTACGTGTGACAGGCATAAGTGGTACTACCTCTTCCGGCGCTGCCTGTGAGAGTGCTGACGACACCACTGAGTACTCCTTTACGCTTGCATTTGGCCGTAGGTGTTAAGCTCTGATGTGGTCGGTGTTGGTTCACTTAAGCGGTTGCTAATCTTCCTTTGAAGTTTGGATAAGTTTCTTCTTTTAAACAAGTATTCGCGCGAATACTTGCGTCCCCTTGTTGTTACAAGAGGCCTCTACTACTCCTACGTACTAGTGTTTGCGATTTTTGCAATATTCCTCGACTTACGTTAATTTTTTGTAAATGTTATTTTAATTCCTGGTCAATATAGGATGTTTGAGGCGGCACCAAGTTTTGAAGATCATCTGCCATAGGCACTGCAAACTTCCATTCCCTTTGACACAGAGCATGTCGTACTCAGTTGTCGAAACGGAGCGCATATTCATCATATATTGCTTCCATTGCTTAATGTTAATAATTGCCTAACTTACAAAGTGGGTAGAGTCAAGCTTGCGCTTTTGTCCATTCCAGAACATTTACTCTAATGTATATAAATAGCTTAATTAGTTTGTAACTGCATTTTATCCGATTCAAAGCGTTCCCATAATTTCAACGTCTTGCAAATGAAGCTACTCGAAGTTGTTGAAGATGTTTCGAGTCAACACGTACTTACCTATTGGCGAGTTGTTCGGAAATCGCACTGCGTATCTCCTAGATTTCAACAACACTAATCGAATATGCTTGAATTGATGTGATCCATTTTCAATCTACCGAGTGAAAGCTACTCAGGGACATGTTGAGTAATGTGCTGCAAAAAATGTTGAGACCTTCGCGATATTCAGCACGGATATGCCTTCAAACGTTTTTCTTAAATTTTTTGAAGATAGGGCACTATTACATGGATAGACCTGTCACCAAGCATGGTTTTGCTCCCCCACGCTTGGATTTTTGTGCACGGAATGTATCAGAACGTTTCAGAACAACTCAGTAGGATAAATAACCAATTATAAAGTATAGCAATACCCTTTGAAGTCAATGAACATACCTCCGGTTTTTCGGAAAGGATTTTGATGAAAGAAAGAATGCGAATGATCAATTTTTTTGACCTAGGTATGAAAGAATAAGTTCCGCGAATAATGGTCGAATTGGCTTTGTTGTAGATCCGTTCCTTCAAATAGGACGGAAGAAAATAGTAGGGGTCTATTAAATCTGGCGATCTGGCGAAGCCACTACTGCACGAAATATTGCGATCGTGAACCATCTTGTCTCTTGGATTAAGTTTGGATTGTGCAACTTTGTCCAACATTCAACAGCATTGAAAATAATTTCAGTAAAAGCTTCATGCTCAAAGGCATTTGGGTCAATGATCTTTCTTATGGTACACTGTACCAAATTGTAGACTTACTACTAATGAAATAGCATAGTAAGTCCGGTGCTGGTAGTCTGTCGGTTTAAATTCTTACAGAAGCTGGACTTTATATTGACCTCGGAACGGACCTTCGCGATAGCGTGAACTTAACCGAATGTCTCCCTGTCTATATTTCTAGGCGATATTGTATCTCTCTCCAGTGCCCATTAAAAACATTTTCAATCGTGTGCATCGTACGTGGTCTTCCGGTGGTCGAGAAAGTTTCTTTCTGACCTTATTTGTCGAAAACGAGCAACCAGTCTATCTATTGTTGCCATTTAGGCTGCAATCCCAATGATAAAATATGCAAGATGCTTCCGTGGTTTTTATAACTATTTCTATGATTTTTGTTTGTTGTTCCGCGGTGTATCGTTCCATATTGATTCCCCATGTCTTGCTCTCAATATCGTAGAAAAAATTAAAAAAATGATTTTTGAATCGGCTGAGAAAAAAGTACTTTTTATTCTGGCACGAAGAACATCTTGCTCAAATGGAACAAGAAGTATTCAAAAGTGCTCAATCCCGGTCATACGTCTGTGAAAGATGTTTACTATGGGCATATAACTGCTGCTGGTATTTTAGTTATACAAGGATTCATGTCCAATAGAGAAATATTTCGATGAGATAAGATTTAAGGTTAAGCGCCTGCAATAACAAGGAATTCAACTCTTCGACTCCTTCACAATCCATATTTTGGTTGGAATATTAGTGGCATTATTGCCAAGAAGCCTTCAGAAGCGAATGAGATTCGGATCTGAAATGCTGGGTTTCACTGGCCTACGGCTACGAAACTCATGGTTGAGTAAAGAGTGTAGGCAAGCAAGTGTACCAAAATAAATCGTCTCTGAAGCGTCGCTATATAAAAGGACGAGGACTGCTCGTGCATGCAGAAGTGGAGGAAAAAAACATTGCTGCCAAGTCAACAAGACCAAAATAGAAAAAAGAGATATGAACACAGAAATTTATTAGTAGAGTCACATCCGATGTTAAGAATCTGGAAAAATCACATTCGTAGACGGCTAAACGACTTGGACGCCCTTGGCCAATAAAGATAAGATTTCCGGCCACATGAGCAATTATTTAACTGAAGTAAAGTAACACTGCCTTATCAGAGGGTTTATCAGCCGAACTATTTCAGGCAACATGATATGTTTTGATGGAGATCATAGACCTACTCATTTCTAAGCTTTGCTCGGAGAAAAGTATCCCGGATAAATAAAACCTTAGCTTCGTTACCAATCCATAAGAAAGGAAACTATTCAAACTGCGCCAACTACAGAGGTATCAGTCTCCTAAACCTTGCGTACAAGATCATGTCGGCCGTATTATGTGAACACCTTGTTGGTTCTTGTCAACGATCTGATTGTCCCTTGTAGGACGGGTAAGTCCACAATTAACCAAATATTAACATTAAGACAAATCTGTCATAAAACTTAAGAAGTTCAAATCGTCATTTCACACCTTGTAATCGATTTCAACGTCTATTTGGCAACCCTGCCAAATTCGTCAGTTTGTGCAGAATGACGATGTCAATGCTTTCTGCTCCGTAAAGCTCGGAAGTAATCCCAACGAGACCTCAAAAAAGGCTTTAGATATGGTGATGTGCTATGTAAAACTTAGAACCAAATACCAAATCGCCAGTTTTCCAAAAGCCTTCAGCTGACATTTAATCAGTGGCAGGACACAGAAATGGTGCGTTTGTAAACATTGAAACCTACTTACCTTAAGTTGGCGCTACAGTCCGTTTGGACTGTGCCTGAGTCACGGTCTTTCTCTACTGCGCTGTCCCTCAGGAGCGGATTCGAAGGCTTTTTGGACCGGAATATTGGTGTTCATTCACTTTACATATTCTAGCGACTGATGCTCAGTTTCCTGACTGTGAATATCGCTGTATGGCTCGTAAGGTTTATAGTTGAATCTTCACTTCCAAACCTCGTCAACGCAACAGGATCGAATATTTTTCGAAGGATTGTCCTTCACATATGCGCGGCATATGCGGGTAATTAGACGGGTAATTTTGAAATATTGTACCTCTTGTATTGACGTGTGAGTTTTGCACTATTCTTCCAAGAATGATGTTATAGAAATCGCATAACAGCGCATCGCCTTGTCCGAATTCTTTTTCTACATCAAAGGTTTCGTTAAGTTCTTTACCGATCTAGATGAAGCAGCGAGCTTTCTCCATCGTCATTCTGCATAGACGGACGTTCACACAATATGGCAGATAGGATCTTGTATGCGATGCTGAGAAGACTGATGCCTTTGTAGTTGCGGCAGTTCAGAGGGTCTCCTTTCTTGAACATCGGACTACCACCACTGAGCTTCCATTCATCGGGCATACTTTCGTCCGACCATATTTTATAGGCGAGTTGGTGTATGCTCCTTACTAAGTCATCGCCTTGAAGAGCTCGGCAATTAGATCGTCCACTCCAGGAGCTTTGTTGGACTTACGCTTAGATATGGCGATTTTCACTTCATTCGGTTTGGGTGGACGGAATTGCTGATCTATATCATCCAAGTTGAAAAGTTCTTTCTGCTTGACAGCGGTATTTGGTTCGTCATCGTCGATACTCAGTCTACAGAAATGCTCTTTCCAAATCCTCAGCGTCGTTTGTGACCCCATTCCCTTGTTGGTCTCTACATGCTTCGGTTCGAGGTTTGTGTCCTTGGCATGTTTTTTTTTTAACTTATTGTAAAGCTTCCGAATCGTATTCCTGGATTAGCATCTCACAATTTCATCGACTGTGGTATTCGTCTCTCTATGCAGCACTGCTTGGTATGGCTCTTGCGTAACTACATATGTTTGTCGGTACTCGTTGTGGTGCCCAAGTGAAACTAATTGCATCAGAGAGGGCATCTTTGATGGCTTTTTGGCAATGATGCCACTGGTCTTCAATACTTTTAAGTGATTAAGGGAGTTACGATCGCAGAAGGATTTGGCGATCTCTTACGACTGTAGCCGTCAGACGTCGAGCTTCCTCACAGTATTAGCTTGCCTTTGCGATGTTCGGGATATGCGCAACCGCACCTTGTCTACAACAAGGTAGTGGTCCGAGTCGATGCTGGCACATAGGAACGTTCGGAAATCCATAATATTGGAGCATTGCCTTGCGTAAATCGCAGTGTAGTCAATTTGGTTGACGGCTGATTGGTCAGGAGATCTCCAAGTCGCCTTATGAATATCGAGATATGGAAGCGCGTGCTAGCTATGAAAATGTTTCGCAAAGTTGATTAGCCGGAATCTGTTGTCAGAGGTGCAGGCTATATCTTCCGACAGTACTACCAAAGATGTCCTCTCTTCCTAGCTTGCATTAAAATCGGTGAGGACAATTTTAATGTCATAGCTAGGACCCTACTCGTAGGTCTTGTCAAAGAATTTTTAGAAGCTATCTTTGGTGTAGTCATCTTACTCCTCTGTAGGGTCGTGTGCACATATAAGGCTAATGTTGGAAAATTTAGCCTCAGTACGGATTCTTACGAAGCGCTAGTTATCATGCCGGAAGCTCAATACATTTTGCCCAAGTCTGCCTCTAGCAACAAATCCACACCCAAATAGGAGCTGCTTGTACGGTCGATAACAATCGCTGTTGTAGGTGTCACAGTCTTCAATTCTCTTTTTGTCTGGCCCATCCCATCGAATTTCTTGGATGGCGGTAACATCTTGCACCGTTGGTTGTTTGGCTGCACGTGGTCTATTAAGGGACCTAACATTCCACGTGCAGATCCGAAATTCGTTTTTCTTGTTTCGTTTGCAGAATTTGTCAACAGTAGATCCGTCTGTATCCAGGGCTTGTTGTTGCTTGGTTACTTGAGTTTTTTTTCCATGCCCAGTAGGATCCCGGGTGGTTCAGCCCCCGACCTGGAGGGCCAGACCGAAGCAAGAGCTCCAAATATGTCGGAGTAGCACGGATTAGGTTTTACTTACTTTATTCTGGGATTTTACTTAGCCGTTGATTCCATCTGTTCTGCTGGTCAGCACTCGCGCTTATAAGTTTGGCAAGTCGAGTCCGGAGAGATCTTCGATTCTTAGTCGGGTGACAACGCAGAAGTAGAAGGTGATGCGCACAAGTAGAAGCGGACCATAAACTACATGGAGTGTGAAAATGGGGGCAGTTGACCATAGGCCGCGTTAAGCAACTAAATGTTCAAGGGACAGTTTTTCAGATTGGTTTTTCAGAGGTGATTTGGTCACTTGATAAATCTTACTTCAATGCAAACTAAAAAGCTTTGTAGTCGGAATGAATCTGTCAAACCAGAAATGACGGATATGATGTTGGAATTAGATTCCTTCGTCATATTTCTGTAATGACTGACGCATATGTTCGGAAGTTGTTTTTCCAAAAAGAGCAAGTTATACTTCGATGTTAGCACATGTTACGCATTCCTACACTCAATCAGAAAATCAGAAAAATTAAATAAATTTCGAATGAACAAGATTGTTCGGCTTCGATTTGACCGTTTCGGTATCTGCTGATAATTTGGATCTCACTTTAGCCTGTGATACATATAATGGATAAGCGGGTTATACAAGAAATTTGCCTCGAAATACGACAATAATTAGCTTCAATTCTGTCCGAACTAGGTTTATGTAACTCAACAATTCTGTCCCATTAAGTCTGGGTAGACAAAAAAAAACATGATTACATAGAATCAGCTGTAACAGCACCTATTGGAGGTTTCGTAACCCTCTAAATACTAATCAACTGATAACATCGGCTCTGATTAGCCATTATAAATCTTCGCTCGATTAGAACCCTCCCAATCCGACTGGTTACGGAGATGGTAAGAGGAGGAGCAGTCGCCTCAACCAAATAACAGCAACAACAATAATAAAGTCTATCTAGTTGGACATCTTCCATCCCAAGCTCATCTCATGGGTCCATGCACACCAGCGAGCATTGTTCATCATCATCGTTTGCAACTATTACCCCAGCGCGCCTAACAATTATAATGAGATAGCCATTCAACGGGCTCGGTAATGAGAGTAATTGCTTCGCTGCCCACTATAAATATTCATGGTTATCCTTTTACCCCGTTCCGTGCAACCGTCTGCTTTGTCCATCCGTCCGTCTGCAATTATGTCAATAACAATATATGTGATCCATGCATAAGAGTACAAGTATCTAAGCGGTGCGGCCAGTGGCGGCGCACTCTCTAAAGGTTTTACGAAAACAGATACTTGTTTTTTTTTGTTCGTTTTTTTTTTTGGTTTTGCGCGAAATAAATTTTTGTTGCCAATTTCTCCTCTGTTTATAATTTTTGCGCGCGATGTATAATTGATATGAGGACGATGGCGCGATGGAGAATGCAGAGTACAGAATACAGAATACAGAATGCAGATGCAGTACACGGTGTCAGCAAAAGCAACACCAACGACAGCAGAAAGATATCCAGGTCTCCCCTAAAAAGAGTGACTAGCCATTGAGCTTGGTTTGGTGGAAATCTACACCTGTAATTAGAGTTGTCACCCGGTGGTGGTAAAAACCTACACGACTGAGACACATGAGTGCGCACAATTATTCATAAGACGACAGACATACATATAGCAGGTCACCCATTCGGCTAGATAGACAGATGAACGATGCCGGACAGGAATTTACAGCCGCAGTTGATAAACTCTGGAAAATTATGACTGTCCATTGGTGTGAAGCAAGTCGTTTTATCAAGTGTCAATAAATAAGAAAAAAATTAGAAGGCTCGAGCTAAGTAAAACTTTCTGTCAAACGTTGTTTAGTGTCGAATTAGTTGGATAAAATTTTTCTCACAAGTACAACAAGCTAATACCGCATGTCATGGCATGAAACTAGTTTGGGATGCTTTCGTGGTATCCTGACTGACTGGTATCGTGAGTGTTGATCCTACTTACTCAATCTTCTGAATACAAATTTAGACAGCATATAATCATGTACTGACATCATGTTTAACAATATCTAAAGAGCCTTGGACACTTAAACTGTTTTCAAACAACCCAACAGGGAGATGCATTTGGCACAAGTCGTGTGCGGCAGTCGAACTCTTGTCCACAACAAATAGAATGTTTAGCTCTGTTACTTAAACATCACACCGGTGCTCTTTTCTCATAATTGTTGATTATTTATAAGCAATTGACTGTATTACGATTTTTTGAAAAAATAACAACCGATGCCACCAGCATGAAGACCACACCAAATAGAACATTTTTGTGAGTGTAGTTGTAACAATTAGGCATACAGAGTTCGCCACCTAGCGTGGCTTTTCCGAAGGATCTTCTCTCCTTCAGTAAACCACCAACATTTTTGGTGCTGCCAAGGAACATCCCTCATATCGTGACTTACTACTTCCCTATTGAACCAGAAACGATCCACGTTACACTGTGCTACGTCTTTATCGAAGTTGAGTTGTCTGCCTGTAGCTGTTCGAGCGACGTGGGCAATAAGTGGAACATCTTATAGAGGGACGGCTCTGTGGGGACGGAGCCGTTAAAGCAAATATTTCCATAATACAGATAATGGTGGATGAGTCAGGATTACCCAGATGAAGACAGTACAGCAATTTCCAAGCTTGAGTACAGCAAAGCTGCTGGTTGAGCCAAAGTATCCCCGACAGCATGATTTGTCCGATCCTAAAGAAGAGAGATCATTGAACTGCGCCAAATACAGGGAAATAAGTCTCCTCAACATCGCTTATTACGAAAATGGTCGGTCTTTAAAAACATAAAATTCGTGATTTTGTTTGTTGAAAATAATCATCCAAATGAGTCAACAATTCAAAGGTTAGTGGAAAAATTTGAAGAAACTGCTTCTGTCGAGAGTTGAAAAAGGTCTGCTAGATCAAAAAAAAGGACGGTCTACTCGTACTGAAAATATTGCTGCTGTAGCACAAAGTGTCGCTGATTCGAAAAAGTAAATGAAAGAACTGTTTCTGTCAATTGAGGCCTTAAATTAAAAAAATATTCGTAGACACAGATGATCTTTATTTTCAACAGGATGAAGCTATGAGCCACATCATCCCAGTCCTGCTCTATGACGCAAAAGCGTGGACACTCATCGAAGCGAATAAAGGTGTTCTCAGGCACTTCGAGAGAAAAATTATTCGTGTAACTTTTTGGATTGTTTGCATCAATGGAGAATGGAAGAGACAATCATACTGACCTTTTCAGAAAAGCTCGGATAAGCCGGCTTAGATGGCTAGGTCCCATTGAGCGCCAGCGTTCTGGAGCGGAAAGTTTTTTATTCCAACTCAGGGAGACAACCCAGCAGAGGACGATCTCATTTTAGGTGGCGCACACAAGGAAGCAGACCTCAGCAAATTTTGTGTGTGTAACTGGAGCAGCTGGCAAAAGATCGCCGTAGCTTCGGAGGCATGTTAGCTGAGGCATCTAAGTATGTAAGTAAGTTCCTTCTTTTCGGCGAAATTCGTTATTGAACTCAGTAAAACCCGAGTTCTCTCTCGAACTGCCTGTTGTCCATTTCATTTCGAAGGTAGAAACTGCGCAATAGGACTCTATTCTCCAGGTCGTGGTCCTGTCCAATAATATCCTTCGATCACAGTGCAAATCTTCGATCACACCTGCTGTTGAGAGTACCTATTTCTTCATCGTCCGTCGTCCGGGCAATCTTTAAATACGGCATTTTGGTCTTTCTCCGAAATACGAGTATTTTGTTTATTTGAGCAAACATATTCGGGTTACTGGTAGTTAAATCCGACTTTAGTTGGTCTAATACATTTTAACAGAAGTCCCGTAATTAGCTCTATAATGAGAACTTCAGTGTTATGTCTGTCTTTAGTCTCAACAGCATCTACTACTATTGTCTACTATTGTGATGACGCAGTGTGTCTTCGTTCTTACGATGAAAAATATGTCCTCATTGTTAGGGTTTTGGCACCGTTTCCATGTTTTATTTTACGGTCTCATTTTTTCAAGTAGCAGTCAATGATCTCGTTCTACAGTAGATAGAGCAAGTTCGAGCAGATAGCTCTCGTCAGCCAGAACAAACTCCTTCAATTCCAAACTTTCGTTGGAAATTGTTATTTCGGTACTTAGACCGCAATGTTCATTGTCATAAACGAATGTGCGTAGATAGATTATGTAAGTAGGTTCATGCCTGTCAATTGTTTCAATATTGCGAACAACAGGGAATCCAGCTAGGAGCCATGTCTCTGAAACGATGGACTTCCGTGGCTTTAACTGTATACAACACTGTGCTGATCCCACCAATCAAGAAGGGGCTTCCTCCAGAAATGTTGCCTCTACTACGAAAAATTCGTAGCCTCTTCTCTCTTTTAATAAATTCGAAGACTTTCCAAGCTTGAGCGTTGATGTCCATCCACTCTTCATACCCCAGCCATGAATGCTGACAGTTGATTGTTTGTTAGAGGTCATCCTCTACTCTCCGTCGATGTAGACAGGGTCGTAGATCAATCGAAACACTTTTCTCTTGAAACAACCAAGCTCTTTCTCGGTCTTTTTCGAGCCCAAAAAAAACAGAAATTGTCAAGAGTTACTCTTCGAATTATCTCTAACGTTGTGTTGTTGTTCACAACTTATACCTGGCTATTGCGACGATCTACCCGAGTCGTCAATGTAGTGTGCTTTCTTGATGATGGCAGGAATTTACTTCCCTTCTAATTCCGTCACTAATTGAATACATGTCTCCCATAGAGCTCGCTGTATTCTGCCGATAATATTCGTATCCGTCACTCTCATAGGCAAGTACAATAGTTCCACAGACTTTCGAAAGATTGTCGCTCTGTTGTTGGCTTGAGAGTTTCACACAGAAGTATGATTTTGATGGAATCGTATGACTACGAATGCTCTTCTCGGACATTAAAGGTCTCAGTAAAATCGGTACCAACCCTCAAGCCGGACAAGTTTACCAGAAATACCAAGACCGGACATGGTTTCGTATATTTTATTCCGATACGCGAATCGATAATTAAGTGATGCGTGTTGATTTAGAATTCAAATATCTTGACAATGAAGGACCTTCAAAGTTTGAAACTGCAATAATAACGGCCAATCAATTAGCTGACGAAGGGTCTTAGCTTTAGGCTATCTCATGGCACGCCACAGAAGATTTGAGGGTCTCCTTTCTTCAGGATCGGGCATGCAATGCAAGGGTTTCGTTTGATTTATTTGTTATGCCTAGCTGTGAAGTATTAATCTTCATCGAGGTTTGAATCTACCACTAGATCTCTTTGGTTTTCTTTGCACGCTAGCCTACGTTCATCGTCAAACTAAGATCTTAGCAGTGGTGACGAACTATTTTCGAATGGCTTTTTGGCAACTTTACCACTGGGTTTGAGGATAGTGGGGCGCGACTTTCATTGATCGCAAAACTTAGGAGGCCTTATGAATATCGATATCCAGGAACCGCGTGATTTCGATGATGATATTTCGCCCAATGCGAAGTCGATAAGCCTAAATCCCTAGTAAGAGGTGGTGTTGTGAAGGTTTTATTTAGGAAGTTGGACAAACTCTTCTTCGGAATTCAAAGTCCTGCAACACTATACTATGTAATAAGAAAAGTGGCCTTTGCCATCTTTTTCAGCTTTGATTATGGCAATGACTTTCTCGAGCACAAATCTGAATGTTAAATGAAATGCAGATAAGTCTGTAAAATCAGGTAAGGTCCTGAAATATACTTTTATTTGAGTTTTCCAGCTCGGATTTTGAAATCTGGGACAATGACATAAATGTGAAGAGACGCTGCAGTAAGTCTTCGTGTTCATTGTATCTGCTGAGGTAGTAGTTACTGACGCTCAGCTTCATTCGTAGAAGTCATGTGAGAAATTCGACTAACGTTTGTAGTTTTGTTCTGTGTTTTAAGGGAATCTTAGTAGATGTGGGTTTGTCGAACTTAAATCACAACTGGTTCCCTATCTCTACCTTCACATCTGATCCTTCCGTGATGCTATTTCAATCTCACGCCTTTGTATTTGGAAAGTGGACATTCGGATTTGATTTACATTTCTTGAGCTAACTCTGTCTGAACTTTTAGCTACAGATTCTTGGACTTATAAGTCCAATGATTGCTTGCCACTCTCAAAGACAAACCAGAGGTCCATAAGGCATCTACCATTATTCTTTTGACATTTGAGACCATGATGTTCTATCTCGTGAGTAAGGAGGTAAAGTAGGTACCAATTCTGGGATTAAAATCGCAATTCCACAAGAAATCATTCGGCTGTAAGCTCTGTTCCTTTTCATCTGCAACGTGGTCTCTGCCGAACGTTAGAATTTGTAGGTCGTGAAATTCCATACCTTGCTCGGAAATTTAGCCCAGCAATTATGCGTCACCAAAAGGTTTCTCAGATAGGGCTAATACGCACAATCGGTCCCTTTTCGCAATTATGTCGCAAAATGTGATGTTGTTTCTATGAGCCTTCTAAGGAAGGTTCTTTCCTTCCTTAAAATACCGTCTCTTTATGATTGAGAGGCTGGCTTCTGGATTATACTCTCGAAGGTACGATGATATGAGGAATGCATCGTTTCACTGTCAATCAAGTTGCAATTAATAACATTTCAGTGTTTTACTGATGATGTCCAATGCACATATGAAAGTACAAGTTTGACCCACTAGCCTAACCTTGCCCAAGTCGACCTTGAGAAAATGCAATTTCGTGAGAAGATGTGACATGCAGCCAACTACTGCAATCAGTCGAAATACACCTTTCGAATGTTGACAACACCTCGACCTGTTAATGAGAATATTGTCTTTCTCACGTTTTCACTAGCCCTCGGTTGCGTCTGGATAAAATCCATTAACCAAAAGCATACACTGAGGTACCTATCTTTCTTTAAAAGAAAGCTCATTTTTAACCGATCCCTCCTTGTGCTACCTCAAGCCATCTGTTTACTTAGAGTGGCTTAATTAAATAACAGAAAGGACAACGACAACTACCACAAAACAACAACACTACGACACTACATCAAACAAACGAAACACATTTTTTAATGGCTGATTATTTTAGTTTTAAAAATTAATTAGCATTCCGTTGCGTTGCGCAGCAGGAGTGCCACCATATGGAGTTCGAGTAGATATGAATACCAACCAACCAACCAACACAGTATCAGACAATTTTTATACCGCACACGGCCGATAATTACCACGACACAGCGCTCACAAAAAAGTGTCCAGCGTCCAGAGCAATATTTCCCAAGTGAACAACAATATCAAGTAAGTACGGATAGTCAGTTAAAAGGGCATGGAATGCCCCTGGACATAGTACGAGTCGCTGTCCAAGTAAGAGACCGATTAAGAGTCCTGCCATATGCCACGCATTCAAATAGATAGGATCCCTCTTCCTATCCCATAAGTCCATCTATTGACGGTCAAAGGGCGAGTAAAGGATACCTGGGTGATGTACGTTTTATTGAGGGAGGTATAAAGGGAAGGAAAATTATATTTTATGCTCTGTTGTACACTTTGATATGAACGAGGCTCTGACTGAGCGGACGAACACAATGGAAAGTGTTTCGTCATCTGGTCTTGATTCGACTTGGGGGTGAGCCGGAATAGTAGTTAGAGTCAAAGTCGGAGTCATAGTCCGATAAATTGCAACAGGAGGAAGACTTGAGTATCTTTTTTTGTGAAATACTGAGACTGTAGCACGCTACACCTGACCCAGTAAACTCAAAATCGACACGGTCGTCTTCGTCATCGTTGTCGGTCGTGATTGTTGTTGTCGTTTTCGATGATTCGTATATGCGAACACGCTACTTTGCGTTTTGTTGCCTCATTCTGGCTGGATGATGACTAGTCTGGCCGTGCGTCACACACATACACGGCATCGGTTCCGGCATTGATTCAAATGAAACGAAAAAAAAAAACAAGTTGGCGCCTTTTTTTTTTTTTGCACAAATTGACATGACATCCCAAAAGTGAATGAACCGGCTTCAATGACTGAATTGAGCGGCGGTGCCTCTTCAACTTTGCACTCGTACGAACTACGGCTAACAAGTATCTGGTATTGCCGCACGCTATCTATGGTCATATAGTAGTTGAAATGCAACCCTTTTGGCCATAATAACGCACAGATACCTTACCAACACGCATAGACTACAAGTACGAGTATATCTGCTCAACTCATGACGTTCACACGTATTCACTTGCTATCCAGAGCGACCGCTTTGGCCTATCGTGTCCAATGTAAGAGAGAAGAATTTTGCCGAGATTTGTTTTGAGTGGTTTTGTTGTTATTGTTGCTGTTGCTGTTGCTGTAGTGAAAGGATTGCGTGCCATTTGTTTATAAACATTTCAATCTAACTATAGACACATGAGTACTCGCATGGACTCAACCCCGATGATGATGATGGCTGTTGCTTGACGATCAAAAATTGTCACACACGAACAGCAGAGAGAACGACTCGATTGCAGCAAAAGTTTTTGTTTTCGTTCTGCAGTGCACGGAAGACGCGGGAAAAATCCCTTAATTCGATTTTAAATACCCAGGGCCGACGGGCAATTTATCAACGGCCCATTAGGGTCGACAATGTAGGTTCCCTAAACAAACACACACATCCGCCAAATGCTCGGTTACAGCTTCAGTCTTCATATGCCTACGAGACTTTAGTGAGTGCAATTTGGAATATAAAAATAAATAAAAAAAAAGTTTTCGCGCGACGGCTTTATTTACAGTCCCTGATGAATGTGCAAATTACATATTCAGTCAGCGGCCGGCGGTGGTGGTAGTGGTGGTAATGGCAGAAAAAGTGCAAGGATCAACCCAAGAACAAGACCGGGACCGAGACCAACCCCTTAGATTGTGTAACTCTGTTGCAACGGGGGGACACCCACTATACTCTATATCCGCGCGCCTACTCGTATATGCAGCAGGCTGGTGGCAGAGCGGCAATCATAGTAATGAGGTTCGAAAGAAAAACGCTTGTGGGCAATAGTTTTTCATCGTGGACATGGTTTTTTTGATGGACAATTTAACAGTAGTTTCGAAAAGCTAATGGCGAATTTTAAATGACCTCGCATGCATCAATTAGAAGGAGAGTGATATGGTCAATTTGGATTCGGTAGCAAACGTGATATTAAAAGATCTTTAAGTGAGAACTGAATGCTGGGGTATGGGGTGCCACTAAGGTGAATCGTAGGGGATGTAGCTTTTTTACGTAATCTTACTGTTTGATTCATTTTCTGACAATTCACGACAGAGGCGCTCTCTATAACAATAAAGGTTTGAAGTGAT
Organism: Volucella bombylans; assembly: GCA_949129095.1. Lineage (NCBI taxonomy): Eukaryota > Metazoa > Arthropoda > Insecta > Diptera > Syrphidae > Volucella > Volucella bombylans. The sequence goes on along the minus strand of OX422140.1, from coordinate 333,793,168 downwards.
TTTTCAAAACGTAAAAGAGTACTAGACCCGGAACGTGATACCATTGAAAAGTGTGCTTTTTTGCTAGAACTCGCAAAACCATTGACAATCTTGAGAGATCACTACATTTTATTGGTTTCTAGGAGAGCTTCTGTCTCAGCTAATGGGAACAATTCCACGATCAAAGTTAACTCATCAGGGCTAATTTTGTCCATTTTTTCCAAGCAGCTATATAGACGTATGAAGCTATATTTTCAAGTATTGATGGACGTATTTCCTAATGCTGTACCAGGTTTAAGTAATAAATGGTGAACTATTTCTTCCAACCCGTAGAAAAGCACTGATACTGTGTGTCTTTTTAAGTGAGCATCCAATCTTTGAGTCCTTTGCCAGATCTATTTGAGAAGCTTGATTATATGGCATGGGCAGTCATTGCACGGATCTACGTACTACTTGGCTATCTGAACTTTAGAAGTAGGAGCTCGTTAAAACTTGGAAAGAAATCTGTCCTTCTGCTGATCGCAAAGTTATCAATAATTCTTCAGGCAGCTTGGAACCCCTCTACCTGCAGCTTGATATGGACATATGCTTGGCAAGGAGTTGTACAATATTACTGATGCTTACCACACTTACACGCAGTTCCCCGTTAAGACGCCGGCAAAGGGTGTATGTTGAGATGTATCAGTAATGAAGTTATGCCAACAAGAAATCCATCTATCAATGAAAGCCCTAACTGAGGACTCAGGCAGTCTTAACGCAGATTTGGATCTAAAGATCGATAACGTTCTCAACGAAGCAGCTTGGACATGAGATTTTAATTTATTTGTCTACTGAATCAGATATGAGCCAGCGTTCTGGGTTCCGTTTTTCAAAGCACGGATGGCAAGTCCAAAAGATCGACGCATCTCCAATGCGAATTGCACCAAAGATTACTTATTTTTAAATGAAAGACGGGCTTAAGAACGCAGCCATTGATATTAATACCAGGAGGAGGGAGAGCCGAGACAAAGCGTTCTTGGAGGTCTGTAGAAAGCAGTAACCTCCATTTGAGGAGGATTGACTCAAAGCCCATTTATAGTGTACCAAACGTCGATTACGCCTAGAGATGTCTGCGATTTAAAGCAAACTTACTCTAGGGCGAATATCTAGGCCTTATTATCAGTCAAAGTTACAAACGCTGTCGAAAGTTGTATTGTTGCAGACACTGTTAATGTCGTTGCAAACACGCAACATCTACTCTTTCCTCTAGAATGTACATTCAATTCTGCACACTAGATTTTGAAGCGCCTTTTGAAGATCATCATCTTGCATCTATGACAAAAAAGTATTCGCAAAGCAGTTTCACCCAGGTGAAGCCAATTGATTTCCTCCATGATCTGTAGCAGGAATTCAGATTGATGGCTTGAGCCCCAACATTCGCCAGGAGTTCGGTTAAAATCAAGTTAGCCAAGAGTGTGCAAGAGCTAATGTATACCCTTTCGCAGATGAAGTTATGTCATATGCACCAGGCGCTAAGCCGCATCAAGAAACACAGCAGAATATTTTATGGGATCATTCGTCACCACAAATGAAGGCAGATACATGATGTGTGTGTGTTAATCATCTGGTTATCTGGGATTTGAGTTTTGAGTATAAAACTGCTACTTCTATCTCGGCTTATTGTATATTCTATCGAACTTAGTCTGGTTGATTTGCCTCTTTTGAGAACTTTGACCGGTCGGCTGGTTTCACTGATTGTTTCGATCTTTTCGCAAAAGCCTTTATTGGAGACACTATTCAGTCCGCGATAGACGTGTACATTCCATCCCTCGTCAGAGTTGATATTGAGTGATCTATTTATCTGGCTTCCTTATGAAGTTCGCACAGTCCACTTTCCAACAAGCGATCTACTGGGGTTTTTCTTGGAAGGTCAAGTCAGTTCCAAATATTTGGAGAGGACACCGTTCAGGTTCTGAATAACTTCCTTTACCTTCGACTCGTTCTAAGTTCAGCTAGAGTTTTAACGCATTTGGTAATTGGGTCCAATTGGCTTCTCTTGGATTTTTCTTTTGAGTAAAATTCTAACTACAGTACGCTCTTAAATATGTAGACGATGTAGCTGTACATTATGTTGGATCGCGCCTAACAAACATCTGCGAAGCGCAGGCAGCCATAGAGTTACGTGAACCAGAAATGGGTTTTCAGTCAAATCTGTCAAAACTGAAACTCGTAAAGACAGAACTTACAAGAAAGAGGAACCTAACTGATCCGCCTCATCTAGTGCTCAATGGCATCAACATCTGTTTATCCAATGAAGCTTAGTATTTGAATTCACCATAAATAATATATTTTCTGCATTAAATATGTTACACCAAAAACCCCTAAGGCGCTGTCGGCTAATGGGGCTTTCGGGAGGATGGAGCTGCTCACTGAAGAGCATTGTTTGGATCCATGAGACTATGACAAGACCAAACTTATTATACTTACTTACGTAAACGGCACTACAGTTCGAGGTGAACATGGCCAGTTTTCTGATAATATCGATGTCACTGTACAGGTCGTAAAATTCGTGGTTGAATTTTCTCCTCCAAAGCCAGTCAACGGAGATTGGACCGAATATTTTTCGAGAGATATTTTTTTTTTTTTTAAATGACTGAGGATATCTTAATCCATGCTTCAACACCATAACGTAGGACTAGGATGATCAAGGTCTTATATAGACTCTTCTTGGTTTTTCGGCATATGACCTTACTACTCAGTTGCCTTGTAAGATCAAAGGATTGGCAAAAGTGATTTTTCGTTTTATTGCTGCTTCGGTGTTATTGGCTGAATTCATATGGGATCCAAGGTAGATAAAGTCCTTTACTACCTGGAAATCATTGCTGTCGACGTTTTGTCAAATTCGTCGGTGTTGTATATCCCTTCTTGTTGAGAACATATACTTGGTTTTGTCCTCATTTACCGATAAATCCATTTTGGCAGGTTCTGTTTCAATATTAGCGAACGCACCGGTAACAGCCCGCTGAGTTCTCCCAATTATCTACTCTACGCTAGTAGTTACACGGAGTTTTGAAAGATTGTGCCTGCAGTATCCATATGCAGTTCCCCACAATTCTTTCAAGATGTAAAAGAAGTCACAGCGCGTCACCTTGTCTAAAAGCTTTTTTGTCATCAAGGTCTCGGTTACGTCGTTATCGATCTTCATCCAGCAGCGAGTGTTCTCAATCGTCATTTAGCACAGACAGACTCGTAGGAAACGATTTGGATTTTTGAGTTTTTTTCCGGGATTTGACGGTGTGTAAAGATTTGATCGATTGTGGTCCAATCAGATAGTTGATACATGATTTCAAGCGTTCACGCAATATTGCAGACAAAATATTGTATGCGATGTTGAGGAGACTTATACCTTATATAGTTGGCGCAGTTGGGAGGTCTCATTTCTTTTAGATCAGGCTTACGGTGCTGATATTTCATTCATCAGCCCATTCACTCTTCTGACAAGATCTGAGAAATGAGTTGGTGCATAGTCTCCACAAGGTAATTTCCGGCAGCTTTGAATACCTTGCCAGGAAACCGTCAGGTCCAGCTACTTTGTTGGATCTTAGATATTGCTATCCTTCCCTCGTTCCGGTCAGGCGGACGGAAGTTTTTGCAATCATTGTCTAAGTTGAATGGTCTATTCTGACTGACGGCGGGATGTTGGGCTTCTTCGCCGTTATACTCTCTGAAGAAAAAGGTTTCCTATATTCTCAGCAGCGAGTGTGATTCTACTACCAGGATTTCCTCTTCATCTTATCCTTGCCACGTCTCTTTTACCTATTGGTAAAGCTTCCGGACGTTATTCCTGGAATACAAACTCTCAATACCTTCGGTCGCGCCCTTTTGTTCTTTTTCCTACTTCTGGAGAAGACGATGTTGTTCTCGTCTCTTCTGTTCGCAAAACTCAAGAGCAGCTCTCGTCCTTTTCGGCATTCTTCATCAAACCAGGTGGTGGTCTTCTGAAACCCAGCACATCAGTTGCGGTGTCTCTGATGGCACTTTGGCTGCGTTGCCACTGATCTTCGGTACTTGATACTGGCGGCATAGGACTTGTTGAATGATATCGAGATACTCATTTGGAGAAGATTCTGGTGGTCTCTTGCAATTGCAGCTTTCCTACGTTATACCTTCTTACAGTAGTTCTTATTTGTTGTGCGCTTGGGAAATCCACATTCGCGCCGTGACGGCAACAAGGTAGTGATTCGACTCAATGTTGGCTGCTCGAAACGTTCGGACGTTAAGAATACTAAGGATGCCTTACGTCTATCGGAATGTTATCAATTTGACTTAGGATCATGAAACCGGAGATAGCCTCGTCCCATTATGTATATTGAAATGAGGAAGCCTATAGTGATATTTTGTCCCGCCGCAATGTCAGTAAGCCTAAGTCCGTTGCCAGATCAGGTGTCGTGTAGGATATGCTAATCAACTGTCGTACCAAAGATGTCCTCCTTTCCTATCCTGGCGTCATATTTAGGGCATTGCTCATATCTTTTATCGAGGAGATCGTAGAAATATTTTTTGGTGGTGTCGTCCTTTTCTTCCGTAGCATTGGCGCATATTAGGCTTATGTGAGCGAATGTAGCCGCGATGCGGTTTTTCATAAGATATTCGCTCACTTTTCGGAGGCTCAAGACTTCTTGTCTATGCCTGCCGCATATGGAATCCGCATCCAAATAAGCGCTGTTTCTTTTCCTTATAGCAATCACCATAGTTTCATCACAGTTTTTCATTCACCTTATGTACGGCCCTCATCGTACTTCCTGGATGGTGGTCAATGGTCTCTGTTAATTGATCGACTGCACATTGTCTGTTAAGATTTGATCATTAAATGTGCAGATCCGAAAGTCGTTGTCATTTTAGCTTGCATAAGTAAGGGTTTACTCATATAGTTACCGGTGACCACCACTGAGAGAAGGCAAGCACTTCGCTACAAATTTGATTGTTGTGCTGCGGACAGAATCCAAGCTATAGGACATTCAACATTTCGCGATCATGTCCCCACCAAACTTATTATACGCGCGTGGAAAAAAATTTCACGAAAATACGTCACTACTGCTTTTATCAGACTTCAAAATACAGACTGAGATGAGGCTCAGCTTTAAACCCATTCTTGTCATACACTGCACTCTCAAAGTTATCTTCCGTTTAAAAGATGTGGTCTTTGGTTGACTGTCTTTTGACTCTGGTCGAATGAACATACACAGCTCCCGTAGCCGATCGAAAAATACGAAATCAACTTTCCCTGTATCCAGGAATGATTTGGTCTGACCCAGGCCAGGAAAGGAATGTGGTCGGGTCTTCAGAGAGGACACTAAAACCAATCTAGGATACGGTGATGGTGTCTTTCTGGAGGTCGAAAACGTTAGATTTCTGTACTGATGGTAACGATTTATTTAATATTGTAAAGAATCAGTACGGGGGGAAATCTGCGAGTGTTTGAAACTTTGCTGAACCGTCTCATCATTTCCAACCTAGTTCGAGAATGCAATGAAGTCTAAATTCACAAAGTCTTCTTTGGGTCTCCGGCCATAATTGGATCATGGAGAATGAGATCGCCAATGAACTTGAGAGTTTGGCCTTTAACAGTTACGTTTCGTGTCAACAAGGCTGAAGATAGAATCTCACGAACGAGGCGGCCAATTGACTGGCCCATTTCTTGAGATAACACGCTCACCATACTTACTCTTCAATAAATCGATTGTAGTGTGTGCTGTGTGGCTTGTGGCATCATCCCAGCACATGTCGTCCAAGTCCATATCTTCCAATTCGGGCCAAAAATAATCGGTGATCATGGCGCGATAACGCTGATTGTAACGTGACGATTTTATTGTCGACGAAAAAATATGGCCCAATAACGCCGCCGGCATGCAAACCGCACCAAAAAGTTATTTTTTGTGGATGAAGTGGTGATTCATGAAGCACATGTGGATTTTCACCCGACCAATAACGTGTATTTTGCTTATTGACGAATCCATTGGGCCAAAAATGAGCTTCTTACTGAAGATGATTTTGCGATGAAATTCATCATCGTGGCGCATCTTCTCCAGAACCCAATCGGAGAACGTAAGTCGCTTCAAATGGTCCATCGGGGGTGGGGCCGTGGTGTAGTGGTACTAGCAATCGCTTATCACTCGGAAGGTCCAGGTTCGAATCCCGCCCATGGCAAGTCAGTTTTTCATTGTGTAATTGGAACTCAGACAGAAAAATTCTGCGTGTGAAGGCATAACACTGACACGTAGATTTGGCTGTTGTAGAGTTTCAAGCACAGGAAAAAAAAAATACTGTGAATTATACCTCGAATCACTCTGAGTGAAGAAATACCTCTCCGTCCTATTCGGACTCCCACTCCCTGGAGGGCGAATATCGAAACCAAACACACCTGAGTTTCAAACCACTACAAAACAATTTTCCTTTCTCCTCCTTCTATGAAAAATCGGCTTCAATTCTTGAGTCAGCTTGATCTTGTATGGGTGTAAACGCAAAATACGCCATAATGTGGTCTGAGCGATGCCCAATTCTTGAGAACGCCGTGGAATTGAGTGATTTGGATCGTTTGCTACGGTCGCCTGAACGGCAGCGATATTTTCGACACGTAGACCAACCCGTTGTCTTACTGACACGGCAACTTCGTTAACGCTCTTAAAGTTACAGTCACCGACTCCGAATTTCGGTAGAAAAATTTTATAATTTGCAGACGTTGCTAGTTCGTGTACTTTACCATAATGAAAATGTTGAGTTTACTGAATAAATTGACAGTGACAGTTTGATGATTAGTGAAAGAGTGCGTTCACAAATTTAATTCAAACTTGTCAAGTCCCTATTGGAAAACTCTTTATTACTCTTTTGCGAAACACGTGAAAATATCGTGTGGTGCTTGCCATACGGAGCACTATCTTTGTGAGTGTCAGCCTGCAATCACACTGATGTGGATGGTACTGGTTCAGGAAGCACTTAATCACTGAAACGGTTGCTGAAATTCCAGTAAAGGGAACATACAAAGGAAACATTGGACTAGTTCTTTGTCCGAATACCCTGTTTGGCCAGAAGAAAAGAATGATCCGAACTTCGTAGCCAATTCGATGTACATGCAACCTATGCTTTTATGTGCATAATTATTTCCTTAGGATAGTTGTTGAATATGGTTAAGTACTATCTCACTGGAATCACAATACCTGATGAGTTCTACTTCTACTTTTGATCTTGGCAGTAGTGCCGTATTGCACCGAAGAATCTATGCCACCCTCTGTTATGTACTTCGTTAGTAATCCACTCTTAGAGGCTGGTATCGCGAAAGAGTGATAATAAGATTTTACCCATCAATTCCTGACCTAGGATCACTCAATTTTTTTATAAAATACGAGCACACTGCTGCCAATAGAAAGTTCATGGCATCCTTCAGATGGAATTTGGAATATGAACATCTCTGCCTCTTCGACGCATAGGTTGCTTTTCCGAGTGTGCTCAATGCTATACAATTGTAAGGCTTGTATATTAGCATGGCTAACATCAGATATAGTGGACTCTCTTTTAGTTGTTTCTGAACTATGGTAAAGTATTCGTATCTGGCTTGTTTACTTTTACTTTATATTTTACTCTCTGTGCAGTAAGTGATAACCTTGTGCGGTCGTATATAACTATACTTAAGTTTGGTGCTAATTATTCAAAATGCATAAGTTATAAATAATAAGTAATAGTCTTTAGCTTATCTAAGAGTATTCACGGTGTCACGTTGTTGACCGGAGAAGGCCACTTAGTAACCGAGTCCATTCCATGCCATTGGCAGACTCCTGCAACATTTTTATCACTTTTGGATGCGTTAATAAGTCCGCACCTGCATTTGACTGCGCTATTCGTATGCTTCTTCTCTCCTCCTCCACTGCCACAATTTAAATGCAAATTTTCGTAACTCTTTCCAACGTCCCTCCACATAACAAGGACATTCCGAATCCCAGTTGAACCTACGACCGACAGGCGACCAGCTCGCCGTTAAGGGGGAAACGAACCGGAAAGGTCTCCAGATTAAAGTGTGACATGTCGAACAAAAAATTTACATTAAAGTCAGTAGACAGTTCCTACCATTTAACACCACACAGTCCGTCTGTCCATTCGCTGGTACTTTGCATCCGATCCAGCAGATGAAGATGTCCTCGATGCTTGTACAAGGATTGAGGTGATCTGGAAAGTGCTCCCGTTTATTTTTTTTTTCTTCTCTTTTATTCTTGGTTAGCATTTTGAGGAGAGTTATCGGAGAGTTATCGCCTCGGTTTTCGCTGCCATTTAACCAAAATGGGACACAGAGGGAAAAATAAAAAGAAAAGTTGAAAATCCAAATACGAGTACTCATGCAAAGAAGCATCGTCAGGTTGGGTGCTGGACCGGTCTCCATGATCTGGGCTCTGTTGTTGTTGTTTGTCGCGTTGCGGTGACATTATTTTTTAGGAGGTGTTCTTCAGCATTGCGAACATGAAATTAATGACAGTGTTCGATTTTTATTGGCTTCTTGGAGCGCGCGAAAAAAAAACAAAAAAAAACGCAACCCATACTCGTAGATGGTGCAAATGACGGGACAGGGCATATCAGTATCAGTACGACCTGAAGTGGCCAGAAGTGGTCAGATAAATATTTTAATCGCTGTCTATACAGTAGCCGCTCTTTTACTTCTTATGGAGCTCAACGTTTAGTCATTTGATCGGCAAGTGAGTTGTAATCTTGTGGAAATGGATTTTACTGTTCGCAATGTCCGATTGTCGGCAACGCCGGTCAGTTCCAGAAGCAAAGTCAGAGTTAGATTCAGAGTCAGAGTCAGATTCAGAGTCATTGTCAGTGCAAGTGGTTGTGTGTTGTGACGGTTGACGGTTGTGCTGGTGGTGACTTGGTGGACTAAAGACAGTGGTGGACACTAATGTGTCCCATTCATTCGCTCCTAATTATTTATTCAGAATTTTAATTTGATTTTTAAGCATTCGCCTTTGAAGGAGGGTCAATGGGAATGTTCTGCATACGTATAAGAACGGCCGGCCGGCCGGCGCTGTTGTCTTGTGGTAAGAGTGACAGTTTGTTGAAGTGCAATGCATGGAATATTAACAGTCGTGGGGTTAATAATTCGTGCAGGTGTGTGAAGTGTAATTAATTTAGAAAAAAAAAAACGCTTTCATTCTTTTTCAAAATAAATTCTTAGCCCAAGATGAAGACTGATATGTGGCTTTGATTCTCGGGCTGTGATCATTTCGCTTTCAAAGGATTTATTTGGCGTGGAATGTTGTTAACTATGCAGAAAATGTGAAGAATTTAGTTGAACACTGTTATCGATTGGTTCACTACTGACCGGGGGTCAAAATTCGTTGTACTTCACTCCATATGTTCTGCAACATTTAAGTTGCCAAATTGACCATTATCCTGGTTGAATACGGCGTTTTATCAAACAGGAGGATGAAGAATTAGTGCGGGCCTCCTTCGTGTTTTTTGTTTTCCTTGGATGACTTACATATGTGCTTTCATAATAACAAATAGTTAGTGCATCAGCGGGCTATAAAGCTTAAATGAATATCTAAAAATACACCAACAATGCTGAATTAAGTTCGATGGCAGGTATCAACACGCTATTTTGAATTCGATCGAATATCCTGCTACTGATATCCACGATTACCAATGTACCCACTTTAGGCTTTACCCTGAATCCAGTAATATCCAGTAATACAGAAACGGGTGAAGAGATTCACTTTATTCTACAACCATGCAGCTTCTGCTATAGTCGTTATAATAAATCTCGCCACGTTCCATATGAAGACCTCGGGTTTTTATCGGTAAGCTTTGTTAACAAGTAAGAGTTTCTAATCCTAGATAAAAAAGTGGATAACCCTCGGCCATGTACGTAGAATGCTCTGACCTTAAAAGATCACAAGGACCTGATAAACAGCGAAGACACTTAACCGTTACAAAACGGATATCATTCGTCTGATTTTTCATCAGAGGAAGATTTTTATAAGAATTCTTGAGCGTCAGGTATCTGTGCGACCGTTTGATTACAAGAAGACTAAATTCGTCGATGAGAATCTAATATGCACTCATACCTTTACAGAGGAAAAATACGACTTTGTCAATGATTGCTTCAATGAGTTCTTCGACCAAACGTATGGCGACATTGCAGACGTATGGCACGACATTGAAATCGTCTCTAGTGATTTTACCACTAAGTTAGAAAAGAACATATTTTACCAACACGATACCAGCTCTTAAAGTAGACTCGGACTAATCGACATTCCCCACATCGCATCATTCATAATGGGATCTGGCAATCTCCTGATCTAAAAATCGTAAGCGAGATTGATCACATTGGGGATTACACAAGACGGAGCTCTAGAATCCTGGATGTTCGAACATTTCGGGAAGGGGATGTCGACGCAGGCCACTACATTGCTTTAGCCAAGGTGTGAATGCGAGCATCCTGGAGAACAGAACACTGAAATTTGTTCGCCAACGGGTACTACCACAAGAGACTACTAAAGGCATTTCTGATCGAGTCTTCAAAAACTGTTCAAGTATCCTATGCTACTGAACTGATATTAGCTTTTATTCGATCGCAACAAAGAAAGTCCAGCCTGAGCGAAGAGTGGTGTTTCGAAGTAAGACGCGTTGCTTTGTTCGCCTTTAGCAACGCCAACAGACTCTCGAAGTATACGTAAAAAGGAAACGGCGAAAAAGAAAAGAAACAAAAAAGCACTCTGTCGAGGACATTGGGAGATGTTTCTTCAGAATTCATGTTCGAAATATCCGCTAAAATGTGGAAAGAGCTTCCAGAGTTACGAATATCGAATTTGCGCATGCAGTGGGGAACTATTTAACAGTAAAGACGACCAACTCTCCACTGTCAGATAGAGCGAAGAATTGAATGTGGATATTGATTGATAACAAATTCGTCTTCCCGACAAAACTAAAGACCGATAGAATCTGAACATGATTTGCCTGATCAGCAATCCGATAGGTAAGTGTGATTTATGGTCTAGTCATTGACTGGCTATTCATCCTACGGCAGATCTCGGAAAGGAAGACTTGTGTTATTTTGAGTCAATACCAGCGACCCCGACCTCAAAAACTCTCCAAATACGAAAGTTCATCGAATTTGCGTTTGGTGAATTGGCGAAGCGCTGTTTTCCAGCCATTCTTCGTTCACTTTGGCTTTGTGAGACAGTGCAGCGTCTTCCATGTACATGAATGGTGGCGATTTGAATTATTTCCGTGCCCAAAACTCAGTGATCTTTCCAGTGTTAATCTTGATGCCAGGGACCAAAAATTACCAGTGAAGTGCGACTTCATTATGGAAGAAGGCTTTTATGATCTGGTCGCCATCCAAGCGTTTAAATTCTCGTATGAACACTCCATGAACCAAACACCATCGTTCTGTTTGTTTATGGCTTTGTGAATCGTGAAAAATTTTCTCGTTGGAGAATACAATTTTTAGAAAGCGCCACTCTTGACAAGACGCATGAATTCCCTCGCTTTTTCTAAATAGTGCTTCTTCTGCTCACCATTGAGATCGTGCAACTTTTGTCTAGTATGGGTGGACCTGAAATTCGTTCTTCAGTATGAGTCAAATGCTCTTGTCTTTGCGCTCTATCGAAGATTCAGTTCCATTCTGTCCTTTACCTTTTGCATCGTTTTACCTTTTTTATCATTGAAACGTGTTTTAAATGTTGCAAATCACGACTGAGATTTTCCGGCTAAAAGAAGCGCCATCACATTTTTACGCTTGAAATCTATTGACAGTAAAGGAAAACTCGAACACACCATAATAAAATGCTTCCACACGCTTGACAATAATGAAAGGAAGTACCTACAGTCATATTTTCAACGCGCTGTCATTCGTATTCTGACAGCAAAAGCGACTTGAAGTCGTAAGGATACTCAACAGAGAGCACGTGATAACAGCAAACTTTAACTAAAGTGTGGTAGAAGACTTCTTAGATTCCTGGATTCCGATGTGAATTCAAACAACGACAGGCAAAAAATTAGTCTTGTCAATTGCTTTTCGTTTGGATTAAGAAGGCTCGACTAGAACATCTGAGAAATAAATCCCTTTCGCGTAAAAGGAAGAAAAAATTGTAAAGGTTTCATTGTTTGCGTGGAAGCATAAAGTTTATCTAAAGCGGACGAAAATTCATGTTGAGTGACATTCGGGCGGCGGGCATTTTCGACACTTTTCTTGTGAATTCGTTCATGTTTTCATTACCTGGAATACCCATATACCCTGGTACCCAACATAAGACCAACGTTTTGTATTTGATTATGCCATTCAGATGTTTTACTCATTGCAGTTAATTTTTTTTTTCCAGCAGACTCTTAGTTCGAACGGCTGTCTAGCTATCTGAGGTAAGAAGATTGCTTGATTTCTGAATTGGTTTTCATAGCTTGAGTAATGTAAGTTATCTCAGCCGCCAACTAGACCCGCCACTATTTCTAAAGGAACGATTGATGTGTAATGTTTCATTGTAAACACCGATTCTCATCCCCATGTCCAACTGCGATCCGTCTATATAAAAAGTTCTTTCTCGTTGATGTCCTGACCCTTGTCCGTTCCGTTGCAAATACTGCCATCAATTCTTTGCGAAAATGTATGATTGAATTCAGATAATCACTTTTTACCATCGTATACTACTATGGCACTGGAATTACAATTCCGGATTCCTCAGTCTAAGTGAAGTGTAAGCTACTGCATTATTTAGTGGGACGAGACTTAGCATGGTGCATATCGCGTGTTCTGATGTTCTGATGCAGGTTGGTGTGCTTCTTTTTTGTTGGTAGTGGTACTGTCTCGTCAATTACGGTGCCACACAGTCTCTTAAACTGACGCCATGTGAGACTCAACTTTCTTAATGAATCACTCTGAAGGTCGGAGATTTATATGGCTCTTTGAGCCTTTAGATCGGTATATTATCCCAATGCGACAAAAACATAACCCGCTTTCCACTGATCGCCTCTATCCATATGACTCTGTCTGGTAATATGTGTGAATTGTCATCATTTTACTCAAAAAATGTCATCCACATTGCGAACACATATTGAACTTTACGTGCAAATCGCTCTCATTCTAGCAAGTTTACTTCTAAATTGCTCTCATTTTTGCAAATTCTATCAATTTACAGACTTGTACGATGTGTTGGTAATTCACTTACAGTGTGTCTTTGCGAAGTTTAAGGATTTGCAAAAGTATTAGTAGAGTTTAACATCTAAGTTAGTTCATCTATGACTCTGGGCCATTGAACGGATCATCTGTACCTTTTCTAGCCAGTTCATCGTCTTTTTCATTTCCTTCAATGCATTAGTGCCTAGTTACCCACCGGAGTTTGACTTTATTTCTTTTAGAGAAGTCCTGAAATGTGTTGAAATAGCGTAGCACCGATTTGGAATCAAATAAGTTTGAGCTTAAGGCTTTCAGTTTGCTTTTTTTGATTGACTATCCGTGAGTATACATATGAATGGGATTGTCTTTCATATCTGTTCCAAGAATGATACTGGCACATTCTTAGTTGGCATGAACTAAGGTTGAAAAACATATATTTGCCCCTACTCTGGTCCGTTTTGGTCCATATACCACTAGTTACATTTACGGTTTGATTTTAGGTTGTGGAATACCCTGTTTATCGTTTCACTGTGAAATTTGATCTCCTGTCGAAAAGATCAAGTTTTTGAATGCTCGACCACATCGAGTTCAAGAATCTCTGAGGTGAAGCTTGCGAAGTCCGATTGTACTGGGAGTTTTAACTCTACTGTTTTTAAAAAGCCAATTCTACTATGATTTGACACTTTTTTAACATATACTCGTACATATGTCTTACTTCGTCGTACTACTACCGAGAAGGAGATGATCGGTTTCGGGATAAAGTCTACCAAACAATACGTAACACCCGTCCCTGTGGAATACCCTGTTTATTGTTTCACTGTGCAATTTGACCTCCAGTCGAAAACATCAAGTTTTTGAATGCTCGACCATATCGAGTTCAAGAATCTCTGAGGTGAAGCTTGCGAAGTCCGATTGTACTGGGAGTTTTAACTCTACTGTTTTTAAAAAGCCAATTCTACTATGATTTGACACTTTTTTAACATATACTCGTACATATGTCTTACTTCGTCGTACTACTACCGAGAAGGAGATGATCGGTTTCGGGATAAGGTTTACCAAACAATACGTAACACCTGTCTCGCTATAAATGCTCATCAGTACACCCTCAAATCCACTTACGGATTCGTTCCTAAGCCGATTATGGAATGGCCTACCTAGCTCATTATTTCCTAGTCATTATAACCTTCAAACATTTAAAACCAACGTTCATCGGTACATCTATTTCCTTCCATCCTGACTTTACTTCCCCGCGCTGTGTGCAAGGATTTTAAGGGTACTCAAATCCCTTGAGAGCGTCAATTATTACATGAATCTACTAGCCCATATGGCCTTGGTAGCTTTGGTATTTTCTTATTTATGTGTGAGTTCCAATTTGGCTTCGACTACTTCGTAGTAGATCTCCATAATTGTGTCATTCTGACAGATCTGGTAAAGACTCAACTTTATTCTGCGACTGAAGAGGAATAGCGCAGTCTTTCTGTGGTTGATGGAGAAGTTTTTTTCTAACGCACCAGTCAGACACCACTTTTAGGTGTTTTGCACTTTGTTTAGATTTGTTTGGGTAGCTATAAGGCGGGTTAATGTTCTTTGCTGTAATTTTTTTTTTGAATGAAAGACTTTGGTACTGCTTATGAATTATTTTTATTTGATGTCTTACATTTTTTTCCATTAAGTCAAGAAAATGATATCGGCTAAGTGGCTGCCTCCAGAATTGATAATCATTCGGGCCCGGTTTGTAGCATTTTCCATCACACTTGCTAGAACTTCCGGCGATATGCCCTCGCATTCTTGACGCATATTCCCTTTGAGGGTTTCAAGGGTTTGAGGCTTGTTGATATAGAATACGCGACCCTGAAATGCAGCTCTCAGAATTTCGGTTGTGGCTCGTGCAGTATGAGCTGTTGTTCCATCCTGTTGGAACCACATGTTCTCCAGTCCCAATTCATCTAACTGAGGATGGAGAAAGTCGTTTAGCATGGCCCTGTAGCGCTCGCCGTTCACATTAGTCGTTTGGCCCACGGTGTATTCCAAAAAAATAAGGCCGATGACGCCACCAGCGTAAACAGCACACCATGCTGTAACTCTGAGAGTTCTTCGTGGGTTATATGCGGATTTTCTGTGCCCCAGAAGCCTTTCACCAAAATTCTCTGTAAAAACCGTTGATTGGTCTACAATTGCTTGGCACGTCATTTGATCCGGGGTCTTCTGCGACATTTTCAATGACAGCTGCGATATTCTCAGCAGAACGGCTACTCCAGGGTCGGCCAGACCTGGCAGCATCTAGTGTTGTCCCATACACTTCTAGGCGAATGGGTAAACGTCGTAGTGTTTACCCAATTGGTGTCGGGCGACCGGGAAATCTGGGCCGATATTCACGCTACGCCTATACCACCGACGAATTATTCCGCCAAAATATCGTAAAAATTATTCCGCGTTCTTTAGGAGTATAGCTATTCATGTCTTGTTGACGTGCATTTTGTATCTGTTTACTTCACAAATGTCGAAGTAGAATTGACATTTGCCGCCATTTGCAAAAATTATAGCATCTTCCGATAGGGTTATGACTTTTGCACCACCTAGTACATAACTTTCACAATGATGACACAGTTATCGGAATATCCTCAATTTCTAGTTTGACTAACAAGTCGTTGATGGCAAGTGACCGCAGAAGAGTTGAAAAAACACATCAACAACCTTCAAGCATCGCTCCCACCCATCTGCTGATGCCGGCAACACTTCTGAGTTCCAGTTATACAGATGATATTTTCTATCAGGTGTCTTCCTCAAAACCTTCAAGGCATACGTTTAGATGGATATCATGACAGCCATGTGCAACTTTGTGCCTTTTTACCAGATTGGTACCCTAAGCTGATTTGAAACAACGTCGAATTCTTTGACGGCATCACAACTTTCGTGATTGCAAGTCGATAGGGAACGGATGGGTGGACCTCAAAAGTAAATTTTTTGCAATGAAGATATTTTTCGTACCTTTTGGAATACTACTCCCTAAAATGCTGTATCCATTGATTTTCCTTTTGTCTATTCGTATGTATTTTAAAATCTGGGTAGGTAAGCACGCATTCCAATGAGCTAAATGACAATACGATGACAAGAATCTTCCTTTTATAATGGTTTCACCTGATCTGATCTTAGGTTCACTAGAGTCTAAACCGACTTTTCGATAATATTCTGGATACCCAGAATATTGGTCCTTGTAGCACTGCATCTGTTAATAGAGGACAGTGACGGTGGTATACTAGATAATATGGCTTCAAACCATACAAGTCTGCTAGTCCGGACTCTATAATACCTAACGAGCTACAGAAGTCCTCAGATATTATTATGCCTGTGCTAGAAAATATTATGAAGAGCTGTGTAGAACTTATCCACATTCCACTATTATGGGGAGAAGTCAATGTAGTTTTCATTCCCAAAGCCGGAAAATGTTCTCATGTAGTCCCAAAGGACCTCAGACCTATAAGTCTATCATTTTTCCTTCTGAAAACTCTAGAACGACTGATTGATATCCATATACGAGTTAAAATTGATCCAAGACTTCTGTCAACGGCTCGACATGCCTACTGTAAAGGAAAGAGGAAAGTCGGTGGAAACGGCTCTGCACTCTTTCACAAGCCACATCGAACGATCCCTACAATATAAAGAGTACACAATAGTTGTTTTCCTGGACATAGAGGGCGCCTTTAACAACGTCAACACATCCGCAATCACGACTGCGCTGTCAACTCTGCAGGTAGACGACTCACTTGGGGAGTTGATCGGTCTAATGCTAAAAAGCAGGATAATCAACTCCAAACTGGGTGAGACTTCTGCTAAAAGATATGTCAGTAGGGGTACGCCGCAAGGCGGTGTCCTCTCTCCCCTTCTCTGGAACTTAGTAGTTAACGAACTACTGATATACCTGGAAGCGGGTGGTAGCAGAGTGATTGCCTATGCGGATGACGTTGCCATAGCCGTCTCAGGAAAACATCTAAATACCATTAAAGAACTCCTCCAAGTAAATCTCAATAGATTAACCCGCTGGACAGATCGCTGTGGATTGGGAATAAACACCCATAAAACTGATCTTGAATAAATATAAAATTCCAATCATAGACCCTCCTTCAATAAACGGTACCAGTTTAGTTTTCTTCGATACAGCAAAATATCTGGGTCTCATTTTTGACAGGAAACTAAACTGGAAACCTAACATTCAAGAAAGAGTCAATAAAGCTACAATAGCTTTATTCTCTTGCATCAAATCCATTGGGAACAAATGGGGCCTTCAACCTCGCATAACCCACTGGCTATACATCTCGGTCATAAGACAGATACTTACTTACGGGGTGGTTGTCTGGTGGACGGCCTTGGAAAATGCAATCAACCGCATTAAACTAAGCAGAGTCCAAAGAACAGTATGTCTATGCACAAGCGGAACCTTGCGGTCTACACCCACTGCGGCATTAGATATTCTGCTTCACTTGACACCCCTCGACATTACAGCGACTAAACAGTGGACAAATAATTCATTTCACCACTCCAACATTCTTAATACATTAATTAATCCTTACAGAGAACATCGATTACACCATACCTGAACTTTGGGTTGACAAAAAATTCCATATAAGCTTCCCCTCTAGATCATTCTGGGAGGAGGATGCTTTCATGGAGGACAAGTCAATCCATCTCTACACAGATGGATCTAAAACCGATAACGGAGTTGGTGGCGGTGTTTTCTCAGATAAGCTAAATCTAAGCCTCTCTTTCCGTCTTCCAAATCACTGTAGCGTGTTCCAGGTAGAAATTTTGGTGATTAAAGAAGCTCTGTCCTGGCTGAAGAAAAACGTGATATCTGCAAAGGATATCCGCATATTTTCGGATAGTCAGGCCGCCATCAAGTCCCTGGACTCGTTCTCATTATATTCTAAAACATCTCTCATGGAGATGGCAGAGCAGTTCAACATTCAACAGAGACATTAAAGGGAAATGCTGAGCCGATGAACTCGCCAAAATTGGAACCACTCTACCTATCCTACCGGACAAAGGTAGTATAAGTATACCAATCGCTACGTGCAAACTAACACTAAAGCTGGATGCCAATAAAAAATCAGACCTTAGGTGGACTGCTGGGCAAACATGTCTAGCGACCAAACAGATCTGGCCAAGGCTGGATCTGAGTCGCTCTAAGTGTCTGATCCTTTTAGATAGGAAACATCTCAGCGCCATAATAGGTGTCATTACTGGACACTGCCTCATAGGCAAGCACGCAAGAAGGTTTGGCGCTTTTACTAATGGTTTCTGTAGAAGCTGCATGGACGAGGAAGAGGATGAGACAATCCTCCACCTACTCTGCACATGCCCAGCTCTCTCCCAGAGAAGGAAGCTTCATCTAGGAGCTTTCTTCTACAACGACCTAAACGATCTAGAAAACTTAGACGTTAACAGTCTCCTACGCTTTATTATAAGCTCAAACTGGTTCCAGTAGTAAGAGGATCATAGATCCACGTGGCATCACAATGCGCTAATAGGCCTAAGTGGGTTGGTATTTCCAACAGCCACTCTTACCTAACCTAACCTAACCTAACCCTACTGAGTCGCAGTTATGGGCACTCTCAATGATTTCGGAGGAAGGTTAATGCCATAGTCGTAGGATAAACACTTTCTGCCAGAGAAATCTGCCTTTCATCGGGTGTGAAGGATGATTGAACGTGTTAGGTCGCTGCAAGTTGTGCAACCACTTTCGAAGGAATACTGACTACTTAGCTACTCGAAATCTTCTATAACTACAATAGTTGAAAAGACTTCAGGGCGACCTCACTGTACTGCTCCTTTACCGTGATAAGTTTGTAGGGAATTGTTTTTTTTTTAAGAACTTAGCAGTCTAGAAGGTATAACTACTCTCAAAATTGGATAGAAAGAAAGATATTTGGGCCAGTGGATATTTCGTTAGATGGGTGACATCCAAAATTTAATAGAGGGACTAAATTATTAGTTTAGACAACCATTCAGCTCACGATATTTGAGTTGTTGAGAAAAATAATGTCTTTCGGGTGCGATTGGGATTGAACTCCGAACCGTCCGATCGGAAAGCCATTACACTACCACTAGTAGAGCCACGACCACCCAAACCTTACTATTCCTTGGTTTGGCGACAGCTGGAGTTAACACTCTTCACTCTTTTAATTGATTTTCTCTTTTCGCTCTGTACTGCCTGCCATAGTGGCAGTTTTTTATTCTTAACTTGGAAACACTCAGAAGAAGGATCGTTAAGTAACTACGCGGACATCTCTTTCCGAATCTCCTTGTCAGACATGCACAGTGCCGGCTGTATCTCTTGCTCGTTTTTGCTGTTCTTTTTGTGAAGTTTGTTAATCTTTTTTGATCCCTAGAGTTAGTTCGAAAATTTCGTCAACAGAATCTCAAAGGTGTTTTGTTTCTCAGACCTCTCTAAAGGTTTCAACGTTGCACCTCAATCAGTTTTTGAACAGATTTTATAAAATTGATCTCCCGATTTTGTGGAGATGAACCATGAAATTCAAATGCCTGGGAGTGGGCTATGATAGGGTCTTAAGCCGGAATCTTAGGATAAAAGAAAGATATAAGGAGGCATAGATAATGGGATCTTACCCAAATTTAAAAATCATCATGTTGCTCCAAAACGGTGATTGTAGTACTGATACTGATATAGGTATATGGTACTTTGGAATCATGGCACCAACTTTAAGACATTGACTCCACTTTGGAAATGAAAACTACCACTACAAAGGATTTCGGGGTCACAATTTTAAGCTCTTCGATCTTTAATGAACAGAGCACACAACTTCGTTTCAAGACCTTTCATGACTTTTTATTCCAGTAGAGAGGATTGGCATACGAATAAACTGCTATTCAATGGTGCCCATCCCCCCAACTATCTCGACGGAGTTACATTGGATTTTCGTTGATTTAAGTGCGACGAGTGCAAGACTCCCTGATTACGTCGATCCATTAGCTCTATCTAATAAGCAAACTTTCTATGTTGTGTTTCGGTTTCTGATGAATTCCCTGAATAAGTTAAAGCATTGAGGACGATATACAAATTGCAAATTGTTACGAATTTCTACGCACCCATCTGCCATCCAAGTAATTGTCATAATGACACTTGTTTAGCATCTGTCATATACGTAATCATCATAACTTATTCAGTCGATCTGACTAACTATAGATTTAACATTCGTTCCTATAGTTCTACGCAATAACTATGTACAATAGCAGTTCCGCTTTCATCATCCTTGTCCCTGCATATGAATATGAAGTTCTTGTAAAGTAGAATCACATAACTCAATATTTTCTCCCCGGTAACATCCCCTCTGGCTCTAGTCATACATAGACCGTAGAATAGTTCACCTGTATATTTGTATCTTTGATTCTGACCCGTTAATAATAAGACGCAAACCGACAACCTTATACAGATATTCGTATTTATACCGAATACAGAGCGCACTACTCGTACAATGGCAAAGTGAATTTTATCGATTAAACATTCGCGATTTTCATTACAGCGCTTTATTTTATGCTCCTGTACAGTTAGATAGTTCTATGGTACACCTACATATATTGTACAATACACACTACTCTCCCCGTATACTATATTCAGGATAATAAATGACGACAACAGTCAAGTTGTCCTCAAAGCTCACCCTCTGACTACTGCCAACGATAGTATGTATGGTGGTAGTGTGGCAGAATACTCTTAGCGACAGCAATTCCGGACGGTTTTAGCAACCGCCGAACTGAATAAAAATGGAAAGTATCTGTAACAAAAATTTTTTCGTTTACTTCTTTGTTGTTTTATAGTTCTTTCAGTTTCGATAGATATCCCAGGCGGCCGCCCACCCTCACCGTTGTGCCATAAAAAAAAAATATATATTTTGCTGCCGTTTTTTAATGACAGATACAAGTGATAGTGTGTGCTGTCGCACTGTGTATCCGCACTTTGGTCGGTCGTACGAGTACGAACTACGAGTATGACTGAATTCGTATGTTGTTTTTATGTTTTTGAAAATCGAAATGAGTAAGTGACTTACCCCCAAAAAGGTACGACCCAAAACAAAAATATCACCTGCTTCGATACGCGCGATAGGGCAGGCAATTCATTTCATCGTCATTTCATTTATTTCAAACAAACACATACACAACCATCGGGGGATACAGGAACAAATACCTAGCTGGGAATGTAGAACAAGGATATACAGATACTCGTACAGGTACGAGTAGCGGTAGACTAAGTTAGCCCAGCCGTACATAAATTATATTGAAAAAATTCTTTTCAAAAACTTTAATTGATATGTCAGAGGAGAAATCAGATACATTTTCTATGTACGGGGATAGGTATTTAAATAAAGTTGTTTTGTGGATAATTTAAATAAATTTACCATTTCAGGATCTGACAAGAGAGTTTGAGTTTTCTAAATTTAAATGTCGCAACATGGAAAGTTTTCAAACTTGATTGACAGAAAGGTTCCAAAGAGTTGATTTTGTATTTTATTTTACGGCTGGAACCGAGGACGTCAGTCAGAATGTACTCGTATCTGTTATGGTCGGAAGACCATACAATTTTGAATTTAAACCAGTTTTAGTCGATCGACTGCTTACAATATGTATTACGAGTACAATAAACGGGGTTTGTCAAGTTTATTTTTAAAAACGAAAACTCTGCAGGGTATTTCCTTCAAAATATTGAGCTTTGATGAGTGTCAAAGCTGGAGTGAGAAAATAAAAAAAAACCCAACCTGGACAGCAATTTGATTCTAAGTGGACTTTATTTCATGCTTACATGTCTATTGAATTTTTGTGTCCTCAGTTTTGAATGGTTTTGAGCTTGAAATTCGAGAAAAATCTTGAAGCTTTCTATGCATAAAATATGTCCTAGATGCGGGAATAAATCACAAATCGTCCACGGCCTCAAGGGGTATTAAAATATTGTCTCAGCTTCCAGTCTGCAGCACTTCTGTTTCAGGAAAGCAGATATGCCGACAATTTTAGAGAGATATTGACATGGATCGGTTTAGTTTGTTTGCATCGGAGAAAGTTATGCCATCGGTAGCTATACTCATGAATTGCTCAACTGGAAGTCTAAGCGGAGGATTCAGCAAGTCGAGGTAATGAAAAACTGTCCTAGGAAGGTTTCGGTGAATTCAAGAATCTTCGAAGTTGTTTTTCATTATTAAGCGAACACACAGGATTCAATTATTTTCTTTTCATGTGGATCTAAGGAATTCCTCTCGGTAAAAATCTACGAATTCAAACTGATTGGAAGTAGTTATAGGCGAGGTAGCTGTGGCGTGAGATGTAGATATACGCCCTTCTATCTGGTCCTCAAAATATACTATAGTTTATTGCCATCAGGATTGCGTTTGAAATTCGAACGCAAGTCTATAGTTAGCGCCATATCCTATATTAGTTTTAGACTATAAAGATCCGACTAAATTTTTTTCGATTCTTTGGGGTTTAGACAAGACAGATGTGATGTATTTGTGGAAGAGCTCACATAGGTTATCAAGCAATTAACTTAATGGGCCTGGGCCTAAACCTTGACACCAACCAATATATATCTCTAAATAGCTCGCTCCTTGGGAAACTGCCTTCAGTTACGTGTTCCAAGATGGTTAAGGTCCCCGTTCACCATTTATATTCCCCACTTAAAGCGAAGTCTTCCTCGACTATGTCGTGCCTCTGATGTGCATTTTCCTGAGCAGGTGGATGTCGCTGTAGAGCTCGTCGAGTTCACTGTTATATTTTCTCCAAATCCTACCGATACAAATGGGGCCACAAATATCTCGAAGAATTGAAATTGACCGCTATTTATAATGGGAATGCTTCTGAGGCATAGGACAGAACTTGGATGATAACGCCTTAATACACATAAGATCTTCTTATCGTTTCTTGACAAAACCTTATTACTCAATTGGCTTCTAGGGTCACAAAATAGCGATTGACAACTGAAACTCTTTGCTTTTTGATGAGTTATCATAATCGAAGGTAACAGCGGAACCAACATAGACAAATTCTTTCACTAGCAATCCCATACTCAAAATTGTAGGTATAGTGACATTCTGTTCGATTCACTGATGTGGTGCGTACCTTCTTCTGTACTTGGTTTTGCGCTTCGTTCATAGCTAAACCCATTTTTGACGCCTTTGCTTCAATATATCAATACTGTGTTCTGCCAATGATATCAATAATACCATCGTATCCAAATATGTAGTTGAACAAACTTTTAGAAAATTGTATTTCCGATGCTTGGCACGATTTTCTCAAATCGTCATATGAGTGAGGATTACCTTTTATCTAAACTCTTTTTCGACATCAAAAGGTTCGATGATGAACACACTGACGAGTTTCGAAGGGATGCCAAGACTGCACATGACTCTCTCAAGTTCGTCTTATAAAGTGCTGTCATCTTACTTATTAAGGTGGAGCTACAGTTCGGCGTGAACTTGGCCCTCAACTAACAACCTTCTTAAGTTAGTCCGGTCTCTAATTCCCTCCATTTACGCACTCCAAGTCGGCTGACCCATTCTACTTGTGCGCGCCACCTAAGGTGAGGACTTCCTCTAATGCGTTGCCCCTCTGGATTAGATTCGAAAACTCTGAGGGCCGGAGCATTGTCTAGCTATATCAGGCGGCTGATGCCCAGTTTTCTGACAAGGTCGCTGTATAGCTCGTATAATTTGTTCTTGAATCTTCTCCTCAAAAGCCTGTCAACACAAACGGGACCGAATATTTTTCGATAGGGTCTATGCTTCGTCGGCATAGAGTAGGACTGGGATAGTCAAAGTCTTATATAGACCGTCCTTAGTTGTTCGGGATAGAACCCTACTACTCAATTGCCTTCTTAGCCTAAAGAAATAGCGATTGGCAGAGCGATTCTTCGGTTTATTTCTGCTGAGGCGTTGTTGGCAGAATTTATAGCAGAGCCCAGGTAGACAAAGTCCCTTACTACCTCGAAGTTACATATGTCGACTGTGACGTTCTGTACAATTCGTCTTGTTGACAGCATAAACTTGGTTTTCCCTCATTTACCACTAAACTCATTTAGCAGCTTCCTTTTTAATACTAGCGAACGCATCGGTGACAGCTCGCACAAATTCGCTGAATTTGTGGATTTTTGCTCCTCCAGCATTCGCTTGGGAGTTCCGCACAGTTCTTGCATGTATGATGTTAAGGAAGTTACATGACAGCGCGTCACCATGCCTAAAACATTTTTTGGCATCAAAGGTCTCGCTTAAGTCGTTACAAATCTTGACGGAACAGCGAGCGTTTTCAATCGTCATTCTGCATAGACGGACGAGTTTGGCAGGGATGCCAAAACTAAGTATGGCTCTATATAACTCATCTCTGTAAATGCTGTCATATGTGGCCATAAAATCGATGAAAAGATGGTGGGTATCGATTTGGACTTCTTGATTTTTTTCCACCATCTGCCGGAGGATGAAGATTTGCGCGATTGGGATCTGTCCTTATCTAAAAGCACACTGATGATGGCCAATCATGTTGCTGACGAAGGGTTTTAGACGTTCGCACAACATGACAGATCAGAACTTGTGTCCTCTATAGTTGGCACAGTTTTTTTTTTGTGAATCTGCCAGACGATGATGAGATTTTATTGTTTACTTGTTACAGATTCATAGTTCTGTGCGACTGCAAGCAAATATCCTTACATTTTCAAAGTGATAGTCACACTTCTTGTGTACAAAGCGGAATATAAAATATCTGTAAAGAGTATTGGAGAGTGATTCGGAGCTCAAATTTGTAACCCTAACCCTATACAGGTTGTAAGGCTACAAATATTCTTAACCCGCTTTGATAATTGCTAGCAATTTATTCGGAATAATATCTTTCCTGAGCTTGAACGCCATCTGATTTCGCTACTAACTCTGTCGAACTGTGAAAATGATTTCAGCAAGTACAATTTCTGCTGTCCTTGCGGTGTCAAATGATAGCCTAGGTATACTAGGTCAAATAATGCATTTCTCAGGTCCGAACGCACTATCGAATATCAGCCCAAGCTATCTACGAGTATATGACTCTACCATTCCTATACACTGTCCAATAACTTGGCAGACATTTTTTTTTTTAAATAGTTCGCTGATCTGTAGCTTTGTGATGCGGGCAATGAATGTGCATAATCTTCGTCTTAGAGGCATTTTATAAGAGATCAGTGGTGCCATTACCACTCATGTGCTTCGTCAATTTGCCCTTGAAGTGTCTATCTAGTCTGCGATCGCAAGTCGTCTGCCTAATGGTTCTTATTTTTTGCCCGAAAGGAATAAGCACTAACGTAGTTTCTATGCTAATTTCACAAATTCCCTCGGATTCTAATTTAGCTGTGTGCTCGTAATAGCTTGTCATGATTTAGTGTGTCAAATTCCTTGCTAAGATCAGCAGCACTAGTCCATGGTGGTTCTTGTTGAAGCTTTCGTTGATTATGTAAGTAAATTCTCAAAGCCATATTGCCTTTTACGGATAATAGAGTTTAGAATTTTTCTTCCACGAATACGATCGGTCGTTTCGTCAGAACTTCTTTCAATCACTTTTTCACCACCGAGAGGATCGATGTGGGCTTATAATTGTCTAGAAAACTTTTCAGTCCACCTTTGTAAATAGGTCCTACTACGGCTAGTGTAAATTGTTTTGGAATTCTGACCTCATTTAAACTTCGAATATTTATTGCGCATTAATAAGCGCAAATAAATCCAGATGCGCCTTAATATCCGATGGTCTTATACCGTCGATTCCTGGTGATTTGTTAGCGCCCAGCAATTTCTAGTTTCTTCAGGAAAAATAGAGTTTGCCAGCTGAACATCTACATGGTTTGACATTCTTATCTCACACTACTAACTTGCATATTTGTTCTGCGAAATGTGTGATGTAGCCAAACAAGTGGTAGGATAACTTTTGTTGCTCTTCTCTAAGAGGCAAAGTCTGCACGTGAAATTGCAACAACTACTGCTCTGTGAAACTATTCTAGGTCATTCGACTACTGAATTTTGAATGTATATACAGATATCGCGCCCTAAGCAGTTTGAAAAAGTATCACAGATCACTGCCAATGTTCACTGGCGAAGTTATAGTTTTTAATCTGTAGTAAAGGGTGTTTTTTTAGAGGTTTAGTTTTTAAACTGGCAACACTGTTTCTACAGATTGTCAATTGGACAGTTGAAAGTTGATTTGTAGTTAGTACGTTTTGTCATTTTACGATGAATAAATTAACGCGTACAAATTGTGCAAACTTATTTTGAAAACCATGGTTCGGTTCGCCAAACTTATAGTGCGCTACGTCCATTTTACGGTCGATATATAGTAATTGTCCATATGAGCAAGTTATTCGGAACACAACGAATCGTTTTCGCACCACGTACACTCTAGTAGATAATACGCATCCCCAAAGACGACAAACAATGCTAACAGAAGAAGTTATTGCCGTTGCGGAACGCAGTGTTGAGGAGAAACGCAATGAGTCGATTCGCCACCGTGCACAGCACTTGGAGCTATGCCCATCTACTTTGTGCAAGATTTTACGGAATTATCTGGGCCTACAAGCTTATAAGATCTAGCTTGTGCAAGAGTTGAAACCGCGTGACAGTTATACACGTCGTAGGTTCGATGAATGGGCCGAAAACATGATTCAGCTTGATCCTTATTTTCAACGCAAAATTTTGTTCACCGATGAGGCCCAATTTTGGTTAAATGGATATGTAAACAAGGAAAATTGCAGAATTTGGAGTGGAGAAAACCCAGAAGCCTCTGTAGAGACGCCCTTACAACCATTAAAACTCACTGTTTGGTGTGCTTTATGGGCTGGTGGAATCATCGGCCCATATTTCTTTAAGGACGATGCCGGCCAGAATGTTACTGTCAATGGAGAGCGTTATGAAAACATGATTTCTGACTTCTTTGTTCCTCAGTTGAATGGCATTGACGTGACAGAGCTTTGGTTTCAAAAAGATGGCACAACATGCCACACGGCATGCCACACCATCAATTTATCGCGGGAAGCATTTGCTGTGCACATAATTTCGCGTAATGGACCTGTAATCTGGCCTCCACGATCCTGTGATCTCACACCTTTAGATTACTTTCTTTGGGGGTATGTGAAGTCACTAGTCTATGCCGATAAACCAGAGACGTTGGACGATTTGGAAGTCAACATTCGCCGTGTTATATACAGCCCCAGTTGCTTGATAAAGTTGTCGACAATTGGACTTCACGATTGCGCTTCCTTCGAACTAGTCGTGGAGCGCATTTGCCCGTTATCATATTCAAGAACTAATGGTATACAATTATCTATTAAATAAAGCTAACATCATAGACATTAATATTAGCTTGAAGTGCTTTATTTCATATTCAATTTGTATACCTCTAAAAAAACAGCCCTTGGAATGAGATACATACTCGTACATATATCCAAACATAGGATGAGTGACTCGGATAGTTATTAAAAATAATAAATGTATATAAATAAAACTATTAGTGATTTTCTATATAAAAAAGAAATAAAAATGCGGCCAATTTAATATTTAATACCTTCAAATGACCAACGTCTAACTTGCAGTCTTCACACTGGTCACTGTGCATTGCCTGCCTCAAAAACAACAATTAAAAAATCAATCGCTCTCACCTAAATACTGGATAACCGCTCCCACCAAACCCTCTTTGTGTTGAAAAATGTTTTTTTTTTTGTGTTTTGAGTAACATGTGCAAAAATATCCTGATTTTCGAGATACCACACGTTGAACACCTACCCGAACACTAACTAACTAAGTGATGGGGTGGAGCATTTAAAGTAAATCACCGGACATTTGATGAACACATATCGGCGCGACGAAAAATGCCACATCGCGCCTGACAGCCGTCCGGCCTACCTGAAAGACGATAACCGTCACTACCTTCAATATGTATGTACGAGTATATACCACTTGCTGTTGCTGCTGTTGTCGATTTTGTTGTTGCTTCTTCCGCTGTTGGTTGAGGTGCATTCAAGTCGCGTACGCGTACATAGCGTGCCGACAGCAATTTAAAAAGCCGCACTGCAATAAATGACAGTCGCTCAGTTGGCTTTTAGTGGACGGTCATCCCAATCCTAATAAAAACAAAACCGCCCATGAGACCAGCACAAAAATAAGACGACCACTACCCCATATTAAAAAGAACTGCATAAAAGTGCGGCAGATTCGTCGTCTGTTTGTGTGTATCTGGGGGTCTATATACAAGATATAATGACTATGCTCTACCGTTTGGCAGGCTCACATTAACATCGATTATAACCGACCATAATGGGACCACTAGTGCGACCTATACCAAATGGATACACCGTTCTTAGGCGTCCAAAGTGACTAGATATTCTGATGGAAACTGTGATTAGCTTCAGTTAGGGCACAGTGTATCTTATTGCGTATCTACTCATATGTAGATTGATAATTTCACTAAAAACTTATTATTTCCATTTATTACTTCATGGACTGTGATTTCGATAAACACAGATTTGGATACTACCAACGGATATATCGAAACCCTGTGAGATGGAGAACTTGTCGGTTTCTTAGAAAACCGTCTGTCAACACCGAGTGAATTGTTTGTTTGAGATGGTTAAGCGAGCTGGTGGATACATCTATAGTATTGGACAATAAAATCATAAAGCACCCGTCATTGTGCCCCTTAGTACCCCTGGCTTAGATATTATAAAAGTCGTCCGGATAAAAAAATCACCATCGCACCATAAAATGCGAAAGCATAATGACTGAGCGAATAACGCTTAATTGCTTTATGGTAGCTCTGAAATATGTAAGCAGCAATGGTTAAGGTGAAGCCTTGAGGTGGTAATGCATTATCTTCTCCACTGTTTCCACTCGAATTCAATAAAACAGACATTGGGTTGTTGTCAAATTGAAATCAATCCCGACAATCCCTGCAATCTATGATAACCCGTCAGGGTTTACCATTGTAATATGGAACCTCTTGGCTATCCTCTGAATGAGGGATTAATCTAATTTACATTTCACAACAATGCAGTACCAATAAGCATGGGTAGGTCTGGAAGACTGGAGGACTGGAGGACTGAATGTCTGGAGGACTGATTGCTTTGGATTCGATGTGGTGAAATTCAAACTCGATTTCCGTAAAGTAATTAATTCCAGGAGGTACGAATAGGATTAGTTAAGCGAAATCCGTTTAGTAATCTAAATAATGAAAGTACGAGTATCCTACTCCTTCTTTCACTCCCTACTTCTGACAAGTAAACAGGTGAATGACAGATGTTGTTCTCGAAGCCGATAATCTGATTGAGTGGTGTTACATGATGGAATTTGCTGGCTAAGCTGTTTGGGTAGCTAAACAGTGTCACTATTGGCGATTCCTACATAAAATTGTCCTCCATTTCATTAGTGTTATA
This sequence comes from Volucella bombylans, assembly GCA_949129095.1. NCBI lineage: Eukaryota > Metazoa > Arthropoda > Insecta > Diptera > Syrphidae > Volucella > Volucella bombylans. Next base: position 333,763,622 of record OX422140.1, on the reverse strand, counting down.
TTGTTTATTTGCCTTGCGAGTGCGAGTATATGAAATTGTTTCAAATCGATTATCCGTAGAAGGTAATGGCCTTTTGTTAGAAATATCTGGCTGAAAATGACCAGATAGAGATAAAACATATCACTGTATGTGAATGGGATAAGCAAAGACAAAGACCCACAGTCTGGGGTATTGCTTTCTATTCGATCGATTTGTCTAGCGTTATCGATATACCTAGACGGGGGTTAAGTAGAACTGGTAAATTGTGCAGAGTGTGGCTGATTTTCAACGGTGAATCGGGCTTACTAATTAAGAATTCTATTACATGGGACCTATTTAGTGGTGGTGATATTTCGAGTCAAACTTGTCGGACTTTTCAAGAATTTATTTGTATTCTGACAGCAGTTCTTGTACAACGTGTTTGTTTCTACTATTCGTACATTAAGTCGTTCCTTGTGCGATTTAGCCTAAATTTTGTCCTTTCATTTAATATTGCCTACTGCCAGAGTGGTGAAGCATTTCTGGCACAAGAACAGTGATGGCCCTTACTGTCGATAGTCTAGTCGCCTATACAGCACCCAATATCTCGGGTTGGAAGACCATACTGTGATATGTAAGGTGAACTGAACACTGTAGATTTAGTTGAGCTGTGAAGATTCCAGCTATGGATCGCATCTCCATCTAAGTTCATGCCTGAAACTGAATATCATAACCTCAAACACTTGGTGACTATTCCATGCCTTTCTGCATAGGAACGTACAGAGAATAAAGTGATTATGAGATGGTTCGTACTCCTCATCGTAGCATACCTCCAGTTCATTCGAATATACTGAGTCCTGTCTATTCAGGTATGGCTTTCATCCATTGTTGGGTTGCCGATTCTTGCATACAGATATCAAAACGCAATAGTCTTGATGTTGGAAATTACAATGGGTGTGACAACAGTTGTGTGTATATCCATAAGATAATTTCAGATCAAGTATCAAGCTTCTCCCAAATACACGGCTACAGGTGCACATAGCGTTTAATGACCTACTCAGATATTGAGCTTCAAATTTAGTTTACTGTTTAGTTCTTAGATGCCTTACAGTCTAGAATGAACCCAAGTCTCTCTCATAGCTCTTCCAGTAAGCGCGGTTTTTGCCTAAATGGCTTCAGTTGTGCATTGTAAGATGGTTTGGGTTTTCTTTGTACTCATCTTCTGCATGGTCCCTTTTCGAAATCTCTTCGGGCTGGAGGGTTAAAATTCATTCGCTTTACATGTCTTAGTGATCCAAAGCAACCGATACGAATTTTCTGAGAAGGTCGATGCAGGTATTAGTTTTAGTTAGTTTTAAATGCATTTTATTTACTTAATCACTAACTCTTACATACTAACAAAAAATGCTTAAATGCTAGCTTAAAATTACTTAACAATCTTATACTAACTTACTGGCCCCACCCAGGCGCTCTAAGCTATTCTAAATTCTTATAACTATGTCTTTCGACTTTATTTACATTTTTCTTAGAACTATTTATATTGAATACTTAAGGCTAAGAAAAATAATTGTTAAGAAAAACTTAGCATATGGACATAATTTTTTATTTTTTATAAAAACTTAGTATCTAACTTAAAATAAACCTTAGCCTACCTAACCTAAATGCGCAATACACACATAAACACACATAGACATTATACACAATCATATACATATATCAGTATACACTTTTGTATACACTGATATATGTATATGTTTCTTAAATGCTAACCTAAACCTATGCAAGCTGGCCATCGCTATTTACTGAGCAAATAGATTGGTCAGCTCTGCCTCATTAGTGAGGCTGGTCGATGCAGGTATACAGCTCGAAAAGTTCACTGTTGTATCTCAAAGTCCGTCAAATCATGCGTTCACAATGAGCAGGGATATATTTATTCGCCCCTGTTTCTGCGGTGGCACTATCGGAGTTAATGGCGGAGCCTAGGTAGATAAAACCCCTAACTCTGCCCCATACGTCTTATGGTGCGTTCCTTCATGTAGACTTCATATATTTGGCTTTAGTCTCATTCACAGTTAAACGCATTTTTGTCGCTTCTGTGCCAATACTGGCAAATGCCCAGTTCTGCAAATGATATCTATGTATGTTATCAGCATACGCAAGTAACTGCACGTATTTCTGAAAAATTGTGCTTCTGGTTTTAGTTTACGAGTTACGCAAAACTATCTTATATATGATTGTTGTAATAGATTTGTAAGAGCTCCAATTTGTACTACTTTACTCCTTTTTTGAAGTTGAGTCTGACAGCTTACAGTCTGATAGTCAACCATATTGTTATAATAAACTTCCCCTTTTAATTTGTATCGCTTGAAAGACGGACGCGTTTTCTTTTCTTTTATCTTTTTACAATCTACTTTCAACAATGATGTTGAAGACGCCACATGGCAACCCTTTAAACCCTTTTTCGAGATTATCGTTCTGATTCGACTTTCACCCATTCAATTATTCTGACCAGCTTAGTAATGATGCCGAGAGAAGACATGGCCCAGTATAGCTCGTTTCTATAGATGCTGTCATGTGTGGCTTTAACAACGATAAAGAGGTGGTCTAAATCGATGTGGACTACTTGGGTTCCAATAAGGACTTGTCATGGTATGAATACATGCCCAATTACTGATTAACCATGCCTAAAGCTACACTATTAGTTATATTCAATGGTTTTAGGCGTTCAAACTAGGGGGCAGGCAAGATCTTGTACACGCTACTAAGGAGACTGATTCCTCTATACTAGGTGAAGTTTTAAAGGTTTCCTTTCTTGTGGATGGAGGAGACGATGCTGAGTCTCTATTTATTAGGCATGTTTTCCTTCGACCAAATCTTGGAAATTTGGTATGCTACCAAGTCGTCTTTCACTGCCATTTGCTCAAGTTGAATGGTTATTTCTGCCTAAGAGCGAAATTTGTGTTGTCGCCACAGTTTAATAGGCTTCAGAAGTGGATTTTTCATATCCATATTGTCTGTGAATCTTTGCGGATTGGTGGTCATCTCACAGTACGAGTATTTCTACATTTTGTCTAACATATTTATAAACGTACCCTGGCTACAACCAAGTAGTGATTCGAGTCTACATTGACTTGGATTGGAGCATTTGGATATCTAAGGCAACGTAGTCAGATTTTTTTGAAATTTTATGATCTGGTTGTTCAAGGTCCGAACATTAAACCAGCAGATCCAATCTTAGTTTTTGTTTTTTCTTATCGTTTAACTGGATAGTCCTTATCCGAGTCTGTTGGTTACTATATTTGGCTTTTACATAAAAAAGCCCCGTCTGGTGTCCCTCAAGGCAGCCAACTTGGTCCCTTATTATTTATTCTGACTATTAATGATATTGATTGTATCATTAAAAATTTATACATATTCACGTAGATTACAATTATATTAAATGTCGGGCTGTAACTTATACCCATAAGCGCTCTCATACTTCATCTCGCTGCTATCTGATCTTAAATCTGCCTGTTCCCTTACTGAATGAGGTGCGTGATTTAGGTGTTATCTGTGATAAGGAACTCAATTCCTATTCTCAGATTGATAATATGATAAAGAAAAGCCAATTCTTCCCTTAGCGCTGGTCTATGGAGTTTTCCAATTCTTATGTTATCAAATCTTTTCACATAACCTTTGTTAGGGCTCTTCGTTAATATGCAAGCCAAGTTTGGTGAATACAGAGCCCACATCCTCCAGATAGAAGCTGCGGGATGATAACCAAAACTTACCAGCATACACTGATCAGCTGTAATTTATAAATTTACAACCACTTTCTATACGCTGAAAAATTGCCGATATTTTTTCTCCTTATTCATCAAATTTTAGTTGGTAATATCGGTTGTCCTTCTTTACTTCCACTTATTTGTTTTAACACCAACCCACGCAATCTTAGGTCTGTGCCACTTTTCCGGCTCAATCTTCACAGAACGAATTACGGACACCTAGAGCCAATGTCTAGAATGCTTTGTGAAGATAATGATATTATGCCTCTCTTCGACTACCACCTCAGCAAACTCTCCCTCAAGTACATTCTTATTTCCACCTATGTCCCACGCCCTAACTTTCTTTAACCCTTCCCACCCTTTAGTTTTTATGTATAGTTTTAAGTGAAAATGTTAGTTTTAAGAATAGCTTGTAATAAGCTTTAATAATTCTGCCCAGGGTTGACCCGGGCCACAAATCAATTTAAGCGGCCAAGTGTTTAGTCCAATGCAGAATCCCAACCCTGGTAGATCAGGCCCTTTCCACGACATCTGCTTCAGGAATATGAAAACAGCCGTTTGCCTATTAATCGTTCGTCCACTACCATCTCTACTTCAGTGCCTTGATTTTTCCTGAAAAATACTTATTGACTTTAGCTCCAAATACGTTAGAATTACTCATATAAGAAATCTGTCGTGTTGACTGTCGGCGTTGTTCTTTGATTCAGTCGCAAGAATTCACATCCTCTGCGTTGTTTTTCTAGGGATCAGCTATTTTTTTCCGAAAGATTAGCAGTGATAAATGATTAGTCATATTTCGGAACAGTGTATGGCGCAGTCAGATTAACGCCGTTCAGTACCTCCTCCTAATCGTAAAATACCGAAATCTATCTTGAATGCTTATATTCTTATATTCCTCGTTAATAACGAGAGCTTAATATTCCCAACATGGGTTGTACTATAGTAAATTAAGATAATCAATCATGGGATGTCTGGAGCAGTGTGTAAGTTCGCCGACTATGATCTGGCTAGATCAATACCTGTATTTTAACCAACACGTAGATGTTGCTCTGACGAGAGCCAAAGGTGCTTTTGCTCTTACAAAGAGGCGGTTTTATAACAGCCAACTCGATGCGAGGGTGAAGCTGACGTTCTACGTGGCCCTTATCAGGCCTATGCTTGTATTTGGATGTCCCGTGTAGTTCAACGTGAGAGCAAGTTTATTGGAAAAGATTCGGGTGTTTGGGAGGGCTTGCCTTAGGGCTTGTCTTCGCTTATACAGAATACCAGAGTCTGAGTACCGAACCTAATAAGAGCAATGACCTCATCGAACAACCTGATCTCCGGGGCTTACTACCCCAATTATACGACGGTTGTCTGAAAAGTTTCCGACCGAATAACACAAGACACTTTTTCTCATAATTATTTTTTAATTTTTCTACATAGTCTCCTTGTAACTCTACACACTTCTCCCAGCGATACTCCCATTTCTCTAACCTGTCCAAATAGTACTTGGCGTTTTTCTTTGTAAAATAATTATTCAGGAAGGTGATTGCCTCCTCATTTGATGAAAATCTCTGTCCTCCGAGCGCAGTTTTTAGATGAGGGAACAAAAAGAAGTTGCTTGGGGCTAGATCTGGTGAATGAGGCGGATGGTCAAGCAGTTCAAATTCATGGATTTTCGCCATGGCAACCGCTGAAGTGTGAGACGGCGCATTGTCTTGGTGAAAGAGGATTTTCTTTTTCTGCAAATGTGGCCGTTTTTCCACAATTTCTAGCTTTAGCTTGGCAAGTAAAGATGCGTAGTATGCTCCTGTAATGGTTTTTCCTTTTTTAAGATAATCGATTACGATAACTCCTTTACTATCCCAAAAACCAGTCGCCATCACTTTCCCAGCCGAAAAAAACAGTTTTCGCTTTTTTTTGGAGCCGGCTCGTCCTTTGCAGTCCACTGTTTTGACGGAATTTTTGTTTCGGGCGTATAATGGTGTATCCAAGTTTCATCTGCAGTATTTAATCGGTGCCAAAACTCGGATTTATTGCGCCTAAACTGCGCCAACAGAGCGTTGGAAATGTTCATTCGAACACGTTTTTGGTCTAACATAAGCAAACGCGGCACCCAACACGCGAACAGCTTTCTCATGCCTAAAACTTGATTTAATATGTAACAAACATGTTCTTTGGACATTTTCATAACCTCTACTATCTCTCTCACTTTAATTCGGCGGTCGTCTAACACCATTTGGTGAACTTTCATAATCTCCCAAGCTCTTACGGCCACGTTTAAATTCAGCTGCCCAAAATTTCACAGTGTTAAATGATGGTGCAGAGTCCCCATATACAGAGTCCAACTCATTTTTGATTTGCGTAGTCCGTATTGCCTTTCAAAAATAAGAGTTTAATAACAGCTCGATACTCAATTTTTTCCATTTTCACAAAAAACACTCACATCGGTAAGTAGCTGTCAAAAGATGCACGACTAGCATTCACTAGCTTTTATTGACGAGTGCCCCTTTCATCGGAGACTTTTCAGACAACACTCGGATGTATCATGAGAGAGTACGCTTTGACGGCTGTATCCCTCCAGAAGACTTCCTCTACCTCGATATGAAAGGTTTGATCCAGGACAGATTAGCGGTGCCGTTAATCTTCCACGTTGCTCAAACAGCTGCGGAAAAGCGACTCAACTACTACAGAGACATCGCACATGGTAGTGCGTAGGGTCTCCGGTTCAGTAGGTGGTAGGAGGTCGCGACATGAGGGATGTTACCCGGCAGAACCAACAATTTTGGTGGATTTTTGAAGGAGAGGAAGCTTCTTCGTTGAATTCCGCTAGTACAACATAGCTTCATGTGAAGCAAAGTCGGTTAGTCTAGTCGGTGCAATATGTGCGGCGTTATTCCGGCAAAAGCGTGTCGAATGGTTTCCTCGAGCTCGTTCAAAGTAGTTGGCTTGTTAGCGTAGACTAAGGACTTGACGTAGCGCCAGAGAAAATAATCGAGTGGTATCAAATCGCATGAACATAGCGGTCAATTGATGAACGCTCACCGTAAGATAACCTAGTCGCCAAATTTCTATTTCACAACTTCGAGCGTGGCGTCGCTTGTATGTTATGTAGAGCCATCTTGTTGAAACCACAGCTCGGACATATTTATGTTTTCGAGCTCTGACCACAGAAAATCGGCTAAAATCGCTTTATATCTGAGACCATTGACGGTAACGATTTCTCCTTCCTCATTTCGAAAGAAATAAGGTCCGATGATACTGCCATGCTATAAATAAATAAATAAATAAATAAATAGCATTTTTGCTTGTTGACAAAAAAGCTGAGACAAAAATAGGCTTTGTCCGAGATAATGATTTTTTGACCAAAATCCGGATCTCCTGTCAACATTTTCAGCAACCTATTACCGAAGTCACGGTGTTGTCTATGGTCTTAACTCTCTGACGATGCCCTATTCAGCTGATCCCCACCGAATCGACATTTCTGGTTCTTCTTTGATATTGGCCGCTGCAGCGGCTATGTTTTTTTTTCGCACACAATCTCTGTCTGGTTGCTAGCTTAAGATCCAAAAGAGTGTACTCAGGCTGAAACATTTCTTTTTTTGAGGCAACGTAATATGAGAGGTTACCGAGAATACAATAACAAGTCCAATTACACTAATGTGGGATGCCACCCCATGGTGAGGCCTAAAAATCTTTCTTTCACTATCTGTTCCGTTTCCCTAAAAACTTAACACGTGTTCTGGCACTTTATGTGTAGTCCTAATTACTTGAGTGTTAAGTTATTTTTAAATAAAAATTGATGAACTTAAGCCTTAGTATTTATGGGCTACCTGAACTGCATTGCTTTAAAATTTAAATAGTTGATCACTTTGGGGTGGCCGTGGTGTAGTGGTACTAGCAATCGCTTCTCCCTCGGATGGTCAAGGTTTGAATCCTACTCATGACAAGTTTTTCATTTGTGTAATTGGAACTCAGTCAGAAAAATTTGCGTGTGAAGGCATAACACTGACATGTAGATTTGGCTGTTGTAGAGTTTCAACCACAAAACAAGCGTGAAAAATTGATAACCTTCGAATCATTCCAAGTAAAGAAAAAACTCTTCGTCCTATTCGGACTCGCACCCCCGGAGAGCTAATATCGAAACCAAATATACTTGAGTTTAAAACCACTACATCACAACAATGTTTTCCTTTCTCCTCCTTCTAACTTTCCGCCCGCGCCCAGGTAACAGTAAAAGGGTATCATAACCCCTTAGGAGCACGTAAATTATAAAAAAAATAAAATCTTTAAGTATTTAGGGATTACTTTCGATAAACACTTGAGTTGGTCTGAACATATTTTAAATTTAAAGCTATATTTACGATCTGCAGTTCAAAGTTTAATGTGACACAACAATTGACTATTATTGACTGCGCCATAGCTGTGTACACCAAACTTGATTCCCAATCCCACCATAAATTACTTGTTGCCTTCAGCGACATTATAAGATATATACGAGTATATGGGCTTTGCCGGTTCTTCGTTTCAACAATTCCTTAATATCAGTCGTTGTATTTCCCTGCATAAAATTATCTATACCAAATTGCCACGAATTTGTTCGCAAAATTTCAATTCGTGCAATCTTTCAGAACATGTAATCTCATAGCCCCATTGCTTAACTATATGAATACCTCGCGTCTTTTCTTTGTTCATGTTACTAGACTATGGAACTCTTTACCCATCTCAACAAAAAAATAATTGGCGCCAGACGATTTAAAGTCACTACTTATACGCATATTTTCTATCTATAATATTTGTCTTCTCCTCAGACAAAGCCTTATTTGTACAATTTGTACAGAAGATGGTATATTTTGGAATATTTGAATCCAAGGTATCGTTAGGAATTTGTGTTTTGGGGTGGTGTTTACTAGACGTAAGTGGAGTTTATAGTTTAGCCCATTCTATTTAGCCCATTCAGAACAATAAGAGGTGGTTATATCCTCGTAATCTACGTAGCAATTCAATTAGTATTGCCGTCTTACCTACATTTCGAACTACGCTATTTAAAAACTTTTACTCCGTGGTATCCTGAAAATTGCTTAATACCCTTCTTTTGAATATTCGTGTCATTGGATCTTTGCCAGTCTTCTTAAAAAAAGTTAAAATGTGGCTTCTCAATATATTGCTGCGCTATGTTGTTTGAATTGAGATAAAATTAGATTTTTTCTTATTTGTTATTATAGTATTGTTATAGCCTATGTTTGAGTATTTTAGCCAGAATATGTGCTCTTTCTTCTATCTTTCGCAGTGAAATAATTATAAGCACTGTTCACCCCACATCTGGAAATATGTTCCTAGGAAATGACATTAACACTATCATTAAGTTTTTTTTTTTTATAGAAATGTCACTACCTATTCTTAAGTTAAATAATGTTAAAATTAGATTTAGCAACACCATGTCTCCACGAGCAATATTTCATAGCTTGCAATATGACAATACAAACAGTATTCTATGTATTGCTTAGCTCATAGCTTGCTATGGATGGCATTCTATGGACTGTCGTTCGATGTTTGTATTTTGTTCCCAATGGCTGAGTGGCGAATGGATGAAGTTATTAAATTTATTAACAATTATTCACTTTCCTCCAAAAATGGATTCACCCAAAACATATGTTTGCTTTTTTGCGCTTCTTCTGGCTTCTTGCCAGTAATGATAGAACACACCGATATGCCCTACGCTGCGACATGAAATGAATGAAATACTAAGCTATGAAATGCCCACCCTACATTTTCTTGCGTACTATCATTCTACTTCACGGGGATCGCAATGGGCCTGGTGTCAGTGTGATGGCATACCCATCATACCCTGTGTAACCTAACCTATCATTCTTCCTTTCTATGAAAAGTAACAGATGACATTCTATGAAATATTGCACCGTGTCGCCGGTGTAAAGAAGTTTTCTATTGACAAACAAAAAAATATTGCCAGCTTCTCAGAAATAATTAAAAAAGCAGCGTCGAACTTGTCAACAAGGAAGAACTTGCCTGAAGGCAATAAACATGTCTTTTGCAGCTCTTGCCCTTCTGTTTAAAATCTTCGATGGCAGTACAATAAAAGATATCAAATAGAAACAAATTATCCTTTGACGTACAGATCATCGAATTTATAAACAGCGCAAGATCTTCGGCGTATGCAAAGTATGTCAACGGAAAAGTAACATAATTGGATCCAAGTCGCATGTAGACATAGCCAATATATGCGGGCTAAAATGTAGTCTCTTTTCTGCGTACGTCCACGTTTGTAAGTACAGACCAGCTGTTGTGGCACTCGTACACCGTAGATGTGCTCTCCCCTCTAGGCTCGTCAGACCATTGTGTCATATCAGCTAATTTCTCGTACACTGACCACACACTTAGAGAAAAAATTCCTAAAACAACCGTAAGGCAATACGAGAAAGCCAACTGGAGTGGTATTGACAGCTTCTTTATGAATTTTAACTGATCGTTGCATTTCCTCGATAACAAGAAATGAAAATAGAGAAACGTTTTTTCGGTCCTTCAAGACCAACCCGACAGAGGAAAACCGAAAAAAGTTCAAACGAGCCAGAAATGACTGCAACGTCTTTCTAGAGGTGTGTGAAATTCCAATACGACCAAAAACTAAGGGAAAAAATATTGCAATGTTCCAAAGGCAGTACAACTTTTTGTCGTTCGTCAAAAGCTTTAGAAATTCTGCCTCATCCTCCATTCCAACGCTCATTTACAATGACATTCCAGCTGTCAGTTCTTTGGACAAGGCGAATCTGCTTGCTGCACACTTTGCGGCCAACTCATCACTTCCAGATTGCGTTTTGTCGCCGCCTACACTTGAGTGCATTGAATCCTCAATGGGACGAATCCACTTTCGCACTCGTATAGTAGAAAGAGTACTTAAAGATCTCAACATAAAAAATCAGCTGGCCCAGAGTGTATATCTCCCCTTCTTTTGAAGCGGTGTTCTTCCACCAATGCGTAAGCTTTTTCATCAACCCTACTCTTTAGGACTCTTTCCGAGCAGATGGAAAACAGCATTTATCCAGCCTGTCCCTAAAAAAAGCGAATCTACCTCCTTCTCCTCCTACAAACCCATTGCACTTACGTCCCTTGTTGCCAAGATCATAGAAACGCTGATAAACCGCCAGCTCATTAAATATCTCGAAACATCGCAACTTCTCAATGACCGGCAGTACAGTTTTCGTAGCAACAGGTCCACTGGTGATTTGATGGCATGTCTCACTGAAAAGTGGAACCAAAGCGTCTATAAATCTGGCAAAAGAAAGATAGTTGCACTTGATATTTCTAAGTCATTTGACAGAGTTTGGCATAAGGCTCTTTTGTCGAAAAAGCGTGCCTTTGGGATCGATGACTCTCTTGTTCAATGGATTAGAAATTACCTTTCGGAACGTTCAATTCATGTTGTCTCCCATGGTTTCAAGTCTGATATTCAAAAAATAAATGCTGGTGTGCCCCAGGGCTCCGATCTGTCTCCAACACTCATTCTAATTTTCATCAATGATCTCTTGTCTTCCACTTCTAAACCAACATATTCCTTTGCTGACGACAGTACTCTCTGCTTTTCATATTCGTTTCTGAACTCACGTCTCTGCTCTTCGGCTGTAGAACAGGAATGGCAGCGGATGTTAAGCTCATTAAATTCCGATATCAACACCATAACCAATTGGGAAACTATCAACAGAGTCGAATTTATTGCTTCCAAAGCACAATTCTGTCTGCTGTCGTTAAAGCGAAATTTAAACACCCAGCCATTATTCATGAATGACACTTGCATCGTCGAAACCGAAAAGCTTTCCATTCTCGGTATGTGTGTCAACGACAACTTACGTTGGAATGACTACATATTGGATGTCGCCAAAAATGCCGCGAAATGTCTAGGTTTCCTCAAGCGATGTAAGAAATATTTAACCTCCTCTGACCTGGCTTCAATATATAACGCGTTTATCAGTCCAAAACTGGAGTACAACGCCCACATCTAGTCAGGTGCCTCTTAGACCTCGTTGCACTTGCTAGATAGGATCCAAAATCATGCGATAAAACTCATAGATAATGCCAGTATTACTCAGTCATTCGACATCCTCGAACACCGGCCAGTAGCTTTCCGCCCCTTCATTTTTTAACCGTAAGTTTTTAACAGTAACACCCGTCACGCTATGAATGCTTATCAGTATACCCTCAAGCCCATTTTCGGACGTACTCTAAAATATCGTGATTCGTTACTAAGCCGTACAACTCACTTATGGAATACCCTGCCGTTCTCTGTATTTCCAGGTCATTATAATTTGCAAACATTTAAAAACAATGTACATGGGTATCTCTCTTTTCTTCCTCGCTAACTTTCCTTTGCCGGCGCTGTGTACAAACCCCTTGAGCGCGCGCTCATTATAAAAAAACAAATGCGCAACAGTTGGAAGAGCATTTTAATACACTGTTAAATCCCAATCAGATTTCACCAGCTTTTCAATATGCGCCTCCGATATTTATCGACGACTTTCTGAACGGGCCGTTCTTATTTTCCGAAAGATCAAAAAGCTCCGGAAGACTACCGAATCTCATTTGAATTTTACAAAAATTTGACGAATGAATTCATTTCATCAATTACTACTATTACTAGAATTTTAGAAATAGTAGTTATTCCAATTATTTCCCTCTGGCGCGAAAACAGTGACTATGCTGATCCGAAGAACTGCCGAGGCATATCTTTTCTAAATACTTCAGCGAACGTATTCGCAGCGATATTGTTTAAAAGACTCATTCAATGGGTATCTAATGCGAAAGTTATTTTTGAATTTCAAGCTCATTTCAGGAGAAAATATTCGACCACAGATCAATTATTTACGTTTACTACCAGTAATATAGCTGAAATTTACAAAAGCCAACACAAAAAGTTCTATGCTTTCTTTGTCGATTTTCGTGCACCCGAAATCGATTCAATACCACAGGAGGCATTATTTTATAAAATGTACAAAATTGGGTTGTCTAGAATACTTAAAGTCATCAATATTTTAAGGGCAATCTATTACAACAATACACCATATGTCTGCGATGGGGTATACATATATTTCCAATGAATTCGAAACAACAATGGGTTTGAAGCAAGGTTGCGTCCTGATTGGACTCTAATTTATTGTGTAGATTACTGGCATACCTGATTTCTTTAGGGGCGAGATTGAACTGCGCCAAATAATAATACTTGCGATTATGTATTATCCTGATGACCTAGTTTTCCTTTCGGACTCAATTCGTGACATGAGGTTAGTGATACACAGGCTAGCGGAGTACTGCAAGCTATGGAATCTGTGTGTTAATCTTGACAAGTCGAAGAAAATGTTAATTAGAAATGGGAGCGGTAGATATTCACGCTAAGAAATAGTTAGTGCGAAGATTAATATGACAAAACATCTTAAGGCAAAATTATCAGAAGAAAAATGTGCAATCGCTTCGGTTTGGAGGCGGTGCATTGCTAACAAAAGGATACCATACAGCTCAAAGCAGAAAACTTTCAGCCAGCAGCCAAATCGATGTGCAGCCCAAGTTTGTGGTTTTCACCTTTTTTGGAAAGGGAAAAAGTTCCTTCGATAGAACGAATTTTTCGACAACCGAAAAGTACGCCTAATTATAATATTTGCTACAATACATATGGAAACAGGAGCTCTTCCTCTATTTCTGGACAATGGACAGATATGGGATAAGGCAGATTAGTCACACTTGCGATCAATTACATCATTTCAAGAAGATGTTACTTTTATCAAAACTGGAAACGTCCAGCGTCTGAATGTGGTTTCAACTTCAGATTAACGACAAAGGAGCAAGATGTACGAGTATTTTTAAGATCGAGTTCTTAGAACAAAATAGACACGAGAACTGTGTAAACAAATTTATAGAACATACGACTCGTAATTTAGACATGATCTACAAGATGATACATAGTTTGTGAACGGTAACTCAACCGAAGAATTAAGTGTTATTTGGCCAAAACTTTGGAAGCCAAGAGAAAAACGATTCGTACTCTTCAGAGTACAAAAGAAGAAGAAAGAATTTATTTAACAGCGGAAATTACAGCCATTAGCATAGTAATAAAAGTAAATGAACTTATTCAATGACCTGGTGTTATATAGGGTTTTCCAATAAGGCCATGACAACTTTTCAAATAAAAAGCAAACCATTTGAGATATTTCGAAAACTTTATTATCGGCTTGAAGTACAATCAAAACATTTATGAATGGAACTCGACTTCGTTCAAATGGCCACCGCGGGCACGTTTGCAGCGGTCGATTTGTTGGACCCAATTTTCAACGACTTGGCCGCACATTTCGGCCGAAACGGCCGCTATTCCGCGTTCAATGTTGGCTCTGAGCTCTTCCAACGTCGTCGGAGTGTTGGCATAAACCAATGACTTAACGTAGCCCCACAGAAAATAGCCAAGCGGCGTTAAATCGCACGAACGAGGCGGTCAATCGACTGGTCCATTTCTTGAGATAACACGCTCACCATACTTACTCTTCAATAAATCGATTGTAGCGTGTGCTGTGTGGCTTGTGGCATCATCCTGTTGAAACCACATGTCGTCCAAGTCCATATCTTCTAATTCGGGCCAAAAGTAATCGGTGATCATGGCGCGATAACGCTGGCCATTCACAGTAACGTGACGATCGTTATCGTCGACGAAAAAATATGGTCCAATAACGCCGCCAGCATGCAAACCGCACCAAACAGTTATTTTTTGTGGATGAAGTGATGATTCATGAAGCACATGTGGATTACCACCTGACCAATAACTCATATTTTGCTTATTGACGAACCCATTGAGCCAAAAATGAGATCCGTCACTGAAGATGATTTTGCGATGAAATTCATCATCTTGGCGCATCTTCTCCAGAACACAATCGGAGAACGTACGTCGCCTCAAATGGTCCATCGGCTTCAATTCTTGAATCAGCTTGATCTTGTTTGGGTGTAAACCAAGATCCTTACGCAAAATGCGCCATGTAGTATTTTTTAATATGTGGTTTGAGCGATGCCCAATTCTTGAGAACTCCGTGGAATTGACTGATTTGGATCGTTTGCTACGGACGCCTGAACGGCAGTGATATTTTCGACACTTCGACCAACCCCTTGTCTCACTGACACGGCAACATCAAACAACGAATATGTAGACTCAAATTTTTGTACGAAACTTGTTATTGCCTGTCTACTACAGAATATGCGAGAATTACGCCCGAAAATTGGAGTTAACGCTCTTAAAGTTGCAGTCACCGACTCCGAATTTCGGTAGAAAATTTTTATAATTTGCAGACGTTGCTCGTCTGTGTACTCGTACTTTACCATGATGAAAATGTTGAGTTTACTGAATAAATTGACAGTGACAGTTTAATGATTAGTGAAAGAGTGCGTTCATAAATTAAATTCAATCTTGTCAAGTCCCTATTGGAAAACCCTTTAGTTCGAAAATTAAACTATTTCAACATCTCTCTCATTATTATTTATATAACGCTGATTCAGTTTACTTTCATAAAATACTCGTAATTCATTAAGAAAAAGGTTTAGAACAAAGTGTAGTTTACCACGTTGAATTACAAACTATCCAAACTACGGATAGTTATTTCCAATTATTTTCAAATATCTAAGAATTTTGAATTCAAACATAAAAAAAAATAAATTGCAAATGATAAGTATTCAACATAATTTAATTGAATCACAGCTAATTTTGGGCTTTGTAAAGGACTCAAAAAATACATTTTAATGTTAATTCATGTTAGTTAAACTATTCACATTTTCAAATTTAGAATTTACAAGACAGCTAAGTGTTCATTACTAGGTACGCACTGAAGGTCAATTAACCTTTTTTGGAATTCTTCTTTGGTGAATTGTGTTTTGGCCTTGGAGAATAGCTATTACTTTTTACCAGTTGGATAGCACTTTTATTATCACAGTAAATAGTCATATCTTTCGTTGCTGCAGTGAACAATTGCATCTCCAAATGTTTGAGCCACATCGACTATTGTACTGTCGCATGGAATAGCAGGAAAATGGGCCTCCTTGCATTGTAAATATATAGCTATATAGCGTAGCCAGCCCAATCGGCGTCGTATTTTTATTTTTTAAATTAGCACGCACTCAAGGGGTTCAAGTACCCTTAAAATGTCTTGCTCATGGCGCGGACGAAAGGTAGTTAGGAAGGAAAGACAGAGAAGTACCGATTTACGTTCGTTTTGAATATTTGAAGATTATAATTATCAGGAAATAAAGAGCTCGGCACTGCATTCCATAAGCGAGATGTATGGATGAGGAAAAGATCAGGATATTTCAAAGTACGTCCGAAAGTGGGATTGAGGGAAACTAATGAGCATGTATAGCGAGACGAGTGTTATGGTATGAGGAGACTGGCAATTTCAATGGAGCAGTGGTGGCGAAAATAGCGATAGAGCAAAGTGAGATAGGAGACATTTCGTCGGTGCTAGAGGTTGTCAATTGACTGGGTGATATTAGCATCACCTATGGGACTTATGGCATGATTTTGAATGCTATCTAGCAGGTGCAGAGAATAGTTGAGGGCATCTAACCAGATGTGGGCATTGTACTCCATTTTTGGGCGGATGAATGCCTTGTACATTGAGGACAGAGCAGAGGCAGGAAAGTATTTCCTACATCGCTGGAGGAAGCCTAAACATTTCGCAGCATTTTTGGCAACATCAAATATTGGGTTCTACCACATGAAATGTCCGATTTTCGCTTAGTCGGAAATAAGAAGTCCTCGAGAGGACATTTGTGCCAAAACGTTAAATTTTCTTTTTTTATAAAACAAAGTGGTGCGTGTGCTGGACGTGTGAGAATTTTAGGGTTCGTTACAAGTACCGTTATTTTTTTCTAGGAATTATTTACCATGCTCTCAGCAGTTCAAATTTGAAACCTCTTCCGTTACGAATTTAAAATGGGACATAATGTGTCATTGGCAATGAAAAACATAAATGACACATTTGAGGATGCAGCGGTAAACGAACACACTATTCGACGTTGGTTTGGAAAGTTCCGTTCGGGAGATTTCAGCCTCGAAAATGAACCACGTGGGAAGCCGGAAACGTTAGTTGACAACGATGTTTTAAGAGCAACGGTGGATGCGGACTCAACGGATTTGGTGCGCGAGGTTGCACAAAGCATGGGAGTATCCCGAATGACAATAAATCGACACCTTTCTCTTATAGGAAAGGTAAAGAAACTAAATAAGTGGGTACCCCATGAACTGAACGAATCCAGAAAAATACGGCGCCTGGAAATCTGCGCATCGCTTCCATTAAAAAACCAAACTGAACCGTTTTCGTACCGGATAGTCACCTGTGATGAAAAGTGGATACTGTACGATAATCGTAAAAGATCGGGGCAGTGGTTGGATGCAGATGGAAAACCAAAACACACCCCCAAGCCCGATCTTCACCCAAAAAAGGTTATGGTGACAATTTGGTGGACATCGAAAGGACCAATCCACTTTTTATTTCTTCAACCAGGAGAAACGATGAACGCTATCAAATATTGTGAGGAAAAGAACACATTGCATGCCAAATTGGCTGAAAAGCAACCTGCGTTAGTCAATAGGCACGATCCGATCCTTTTGCATAACAATGTCAAACCCCATTGTCTCAAAAAGTCAGCGCTTCTACGAAAAAAGGAATATTTGACTTGGTATCACGTTGGAAGTATGTCATAGATGCCAACGGATCCTATTTTGATTGAAGAAAAATTTACGGAAAAATGATATTGGCTTTTAAATACAATCGGACATTTCATGTGGTAGAGCCCAATACAATATGTGGTCGTTCCAACGTAGGTTGTCATTGACACACGCACCGAGAAAGGAAAGTTTTGCAATTTCGGTGATGCAAGTGCCATTCATGATTAGTAGTTGGGCATTTAAATTTTGGGAGCATTAAATTCCACTCTGTCGATAGTTCCCCAACTGGATATTATATGAATATCATAATTTACTACATATGCTGCTATTCCCGTTCTACAGCGCAAGTGCAGGGACATGAGTTAGGGAACGAATATGAAAAGACAGAGTACTGTAGTCAGCAATGCAATATATTGGATTAGAAGTAGCAGATATGAGATATTTGATAAAAATTAAAAAGAGTGTCGGAGACAGAACGGAGCCTTGGGACACACCAACATTTATTTCATGGATATCAGACTTGAAACCACCCAAGACAACTTGAATTGAACGTTCCGAATATTAGGTGATGCTAATATCAGTCGGTCAATTGACACCCTCGCACACTGACGTCATATCTCCTGTCTCACTTTGTTTTATAGCTTTCCGTCCCTTCAAACCTTCAACCGTAACACCAGTCTCGCAATGAATGCTCATAGTATACCCTCAAGCCCACTTTCGGACGTACTCTAAAATATTGTGATTCGTTCCTAAACTGTGCAACTCGCTTATGGAATACTCTGACGAGCTCTCAATTTGCTAGTCATTATAACTTGCAAACATTTAAGACCAATGTTCATCGGTACCTCTCTTTTCTTCTTTCCTAAGTTTCCTCCGCCCGCCCTGTGTGTAAAGTTTGTAAAGTCTGCCTTAGCAATATCAAGTGCATACTATCTTGCTTTCGCCAGATTGATGTACCCTTTGGTTCCACTTGTCGGTGAGACATGCCATCAAATCACCAGTGGGCCTGTTGCTATTTGATCGGAAAGAGTCCTGAAAAATAGAATTGATGAAAAAGCTTACGCGGTGGTTGTACAAGCGCGGAAGAACACATCTTCAATAGAAGAGGAGTTACACCATCTGGACCAGCGGATTAGTTCGTGTTAAAATCTTTGAGAAGTCTTGCTACTACACGAGTGCGGAAGTGGATTTGTCCCATTGAAGATTCGACGCACTCAGCTGTAGGCGGAGGCAAATCACAATCTGGAGGTGTTGATCTGGCCGCAAAGTGAGCAGCTAACAGATTGGCCTTGTCTAAAGAGGTGGCAACGGCAATGTCATTGTAGGCAGAAGCTTTTACTACCTTGTAGTAATTTTTTCTCAGTTTTTGGTCGTTCTGAAATTTCACACGCTTGAGAAAAACGTTACAGTCATTCCTGGCTCGTTTGAACTTTTCTGGGTTCCCTCTGTCGGGTCGGTCCTGAAGGATCTAAAAAACATTTCTCTAACCCTGGCAGCCTCTTTACAGCTCGAGTCGTATCTTGCCTCTGGTTTGAGACTCTCCATCCCATGAGGGATAAAGCATCTCATTCCAAAGAGAATAGTGTCTGTGGTCAGATCATATCAGAAACGGCATCCACGTCGTTGCGAGCAAACTTTACGTTAAGTCCGCTCCAATTGTCTTTTTTTTTATTGCCATACAGTTCATTTAGGAATCTTTTCTGTAACTGCGTGGTCAATATGCGGAAATTTAGCTGATATGACACAATGGTCCGACAA
Source organism: Volucella bombylans (assembly GCA_949129095.1). Classification (NCBI taxonomy): domain Eukaryota; kingdom Metazoa; phylum Arthropoda; class Insecta; order Diptera; family Syrphidae; genus Volucella; species Volucella bombylans. The sequence goes on along the minus strand of OX422140.1, from coordinate 333,744,458 downwards.
GCCCAGAGGGGATAACACTTTCCAGCGAGAGAAGTTAGAGTCAAATTCAGGCAGCAAAGATCTCAACACATAGTCCAGAATGTCGAAGCCACCCAGAATTTTTTATATTGAAATCGCCCGTGATAACGATTTTATGTAGTATGAGGATACAGGGATACAAATCTTTGAGTGGAGTCAGACAGCACATCGAACTTGTTAAAGATGGGATTGTTGTCCAGATTGGGGCTTCTGAAAATAAGGCAATAGTGAATAATTTATTTAGGGAGATGAAATTTTAAACCACATGGAGTTGAATTCCGGATTGGAACAATTGTTACATTGTGTTGGAGTTGGGTAAGCTATATCAGTTCTCATATATATCGTGAGAACGCGGTGAGGGAAGAATAGTGGTACCAGTTCAGGTAGCTTCAGATTAGAGTCATCTACCTGTGTTTCACTAAGTGCCAAAACGACTGGGCTATATTTACAGACGTGGAAGTACTCAGAGAAGTGATTACTTGTGTTATGTACAGTGTTCACTCTATATTCCCGAGCCATTATAAAAAAAATAAAATAAAAAACACAGTATCCCTTGAAGTGGCCATCATGTGGAGTGAAGACCAATTTCTTATTAATAGTGTCTTTAAGATAGCGCAAAACTATTTTCAAAGTTGTCTAGTGGGCCATCTAGGCTTTTAGTCTTAATCATATAAATTTCCTCTGCTAATTCAGAAAAGCAGTGACATCATTTAACTGGGAAGGGGAAACCTAACAGAGGAGTTACGTGTGGCAGCTGAGAAGGTTCCATGAAAATCAATGCCCTTTATCTGTGAAAAACCCCTACATGCAAGTCTAACTTTATATTTAAAGACTTTCCCGCATTGATTTCTTCTGGACTTGAAGACCCGCTTACAATCCTTGTAGGAAAAGGAATTCCGCTCTCCATTCATTGGGGTCTAATCTGCATAAGGCTGCATCGGCTGATTGGAAAGAAGTTCAATGGGACTTAGTACGACGTGTTTTTCACCTTCACCGGAACTTTTTACTTGACACAAGCGTGAAGGCAAATTCTCAATCTTAGCCAACTCTTCTTCCTTTCTTAGTTCAATGTCATTGTTTTTTTTTCTCGATATTCTCGATATCCATACGAGTATATAATTTTGCATTGGTTTGGTTATTCCACAAACCATAGCTTTGCAGTCAAACACCCGTAAATGACTAAGATTTTGTTTCATACCTGTAAAGGATTCTTCTGCTTTTTTTTCTCTGAACGAAATTCTGTTGGCGGGACAGTCCGCCGTCATTATTGCCTCTGCCCAAAAACTTTGATTTAATTCACCGTCGTGCAGCATGCACCTAATTTTTTTTTTAAAGGATCCTGTTGATGAGTTCAGCCACTTCGTTTTGTTCCGGAGTATATGGGACAGCTAAATATGTTTCAAAAGCTCTGTTTGTGTACTCTTTCCGTTGGCAGAACTTAGAATTCGGATATTTTTTGATGTTTGTTTGTCTACAAAGGACTTGAAAATTTTAAATTTATCTAACAGACAATGTATAAGCTACATATTCCATTTGCTTTTTGGTTTTATTAAGGATTTGGCGAACTTTCTTTGCAAACAAACCTATATTACCTTCACTAATCAACTGACTAACCGACAACAGATTGGTGCAAAGATTCCGATCAAAATGAGCGTTACCGGCATTTGTGGTTACTCTCCACCTACCAATGTCTAGTTACACCTTAACGTCACCTATTTGACCAACATGAGTCTTTTGTTGTAAGGAAGATCTTTTCCTTCTGTTGGTTTTTTTCTTTGCATGGCAAAGAAACATTTTTTTTCAATTTTGACTTACCGATTAGTGCCTGTCCGACTGATCTGCCTGCATTGTCATAAGTCCAGCAAACATAAGAGATGCTACGATTTCGTCGTCGACCCTTAACCCCGTTTTCCTGATGTTCATTGAAGTCATCACCATTATATTAATGTAATGGTCACAGTCCGTGAGCTTTTCTTTTACAAGAAACTTGAGCAGTTCCACCTTTCTGTAGAGTCTGTTGTCTTTAAACGCGTTTCTTAGGGTATGCCACGTGCTCTTTTCGTTAGCTGCCTCTGCAACGTATGAGTAATTTTGCTTCTCCATCAGCTCGCTTTTAAATCTCTTTCCATTTTCTTCAGGATTTCGACTTAGCGGCTATTCTCCCAACATCGAAATTTTCTATACCTTGAAGTCCTTCAACTGTTAGGTATAAGTGGCTGTTGGAAAGACCAACCTACTTAGGCCTATTGGCCCATTGTGATGCCACGTGGATTTGTGATCCTCTTACTCTTAGAAGCAATTTGAGATTATGATGAAGCGCTGGAGAGTGCTAACGTCAATATTCTTTAAATCGCTTAAGTCATTGTAAAAGAAAGTTCCTAAGTGAAGTTTTCTTCTTTGAGAGAGAGCTGTACATGTACAGAGTAGCTGGAGGATTGTCTGCTCTTCTTCCTCATCCATGCGGCTTGGAAATTTATAAAGACACCAAGCCTTCTTGCATGCTTGCCTATAAGGGAGTATCCAGTGATGACAGCTATGATGGCGCTGAGATGTTTAGTATTCAGAACAATCAAACTCTTAGAGCAATTCAGATCCAGCTTTGGACAGATCTGTTTGGTCGCTAGACATGTTGGTCAAATTGTCCACCTGTATTATTGTAATATTATTTTGCACGTTGCACCTAGCTACCCTTTTACGGTACAATAGGTATGGTGGTTCTAATTTTGGCCAGTCTCTGTGGCCAGGCACCCAACAAAGGTGAACGTTGAACTGCTCTGTCATCGCAATATAAGATGATCGGCATTCAAAGGCGGTTTTAGAATTTAACGAGACTGAGTCCAGGAACTTGATAGCGACCTGACTGTCCGAAAAGATGCGGATATCCGGACAGAGCTTCTTTAATCGCCAAAATTTCCGTCTGGAACACGCTACAGTGATTTGGAAGATGGAAAGAGAGGCTTAAATTTAACTTATCTGAGAAAACATCGCCACGAACCCCGCTATCAGTCTTAGATCCATCTGTGTAGACGTGGATGGACTTGCCATCCATGAAAGCATCTTCCCTTCTTTGTCAAAAAATGTTCGGGTATAGTGCAATCGATGTTCTCTGCGAGGATTCCTAGTATATCAAGAACATTGGTGTGGCCAAACAAATTATTTATCTACTGTGTAGTCGCTTTAAGGCGAATAGCTGCATTCGAACTACTTTGCTGCTGAAGATATCGAGGGGTGTCGAGTGAAACAGAATATCCAGTGCTGCTGAGGGAGTAGAGCGTAGGGCTCCGCTTACGCATAGAGAGTTTACTGCATTGTCTAAGGCCATCTACCAGACAACAACCCCATAGGTGAGTATCGTTCTTATGACCGAGATGTATAGCCAGTGGGTTATGCGAGGTTGAAGGCCCCATTTGTTACCAATGGCTTTTTTGGCAAGAGAATAAAGCTACAGTACGCCTTACGGCGTACCTCTTCTGACACATCTTTTAGCAGAAGCCTAACCCAGTTTGGAATTGATTATCCTGCTTGAGACTGATCAACTCCCAAGTGAGTCGTCTACCTGCAGAGTTGACAGCCCAGTCGTGATTGCGGATGTGTTGACGTTGTCAAAGGCACCCTCTATGCCCAGGAAAGCAACCATTGTGTACTCCCTATATCGTAGGGATCGTTCGATGTGACTAGTCGGTGAATGCAGAGCCGTTTCCACCGACTTTTCTTTACAGTAGGCATGTTGAGCCGTTGACAAAAGAAGTGGATCAATTTTAACTCGTATATGGATATCAATCAGTGGTTCTAGAGTTTTCAGACGGAAGATGATAGTCTTATAGGTCTGAGGTTCTTTGGGACAACATGAGAGCATTTTCCGGTTTTCGTAATGAAAACTACATTGACTGAGGATTTTTCTTAGCCGCGATGCCTTCGAGGTTTTTGTTATTTTGTCACAGGATGACCTCCAGCATTGTCGCTTTGCCTTCCTCAGTTCCTCTTTATACATTTTGAGAGATTCTTTGTATGAGTCCCAGTCAGTCGCTTTTCTTGTGTTTTTTGCTAAGTTAAACAATTTTCTGAGAGGATATTTCGAATTTATAGGATATATGCCCTATACTTATGGAGTACCGCTGAAGGTACTTTGATGCAACTATACTGGAGAAAGAAAGAACGCTGAATATCTTAGATGAAAACCTTGGTTAGAGGGCGTTGTATGCGGGCATCCAACAAGAAACGCCATTTTAGGTCAATAGAAAAACGCAGCATTTTTAAAAAAAAAGCGGTAAATAATCATTCTTTTGATAAAATTTTTCATCACGTTTTCGCATGATTGCGGCTGTATGTCGCGATATGTTTTCCTTAGTGCATGAATCTTTGATGGAGCATTGGCGTAGATCTTATCTTTAACATATGTATATCCCAAGGAAAAAGTCTAATGGTGTTAAATTGCACGATCTCGGTGACCAATTTGTCAGAGAGCAAGAGAGTCATTGTTTCACCAGCTGTGTGACATGTAGCGCCATCCTGTTGCAAATAAACCTCGTCCATAGCATCAGATGTCTCTTGTTTTTTAACGTAAGTACCTGCCGTGTGGGCTTAAACCTACGGGATGCCCATACATCCATGGGAGCAAGGATACGCCTTGCCATCGCTCACCGTCAATCCATTGATACCAATTCGGAACTGTGTTGCCGGCACAAGTTCCACCCTTGGTATGAGTCGAGGCCGACCTAAAACCTCTTACTGTTCTTAGGGTCACAGCACCCAGCACTTATTGCAACTCCACATTGAGTCAACCAAAGGAAAACCAAGGAAAACCAAAAGGAAAACCAAGGAAAACCATAGGAAGACTCTTACCCGCGATTTTGGGTTTAAACCACAGCCACCATGACGCTCCCACAAGGGGGCCTACCTCTAACAAGTCAGGCCCGGACCGAGATCCGGGGGGCTCCTGACTCCCATGGTACCGTGATTTAAGTCCTGGTAGGGACTACCGGTGGTCCAGCCGCCAACAAGACCTATGACCGGCAGCTTGTGACTGATCAAATCGTAGCAACCTTCGGTAGCGTCATCTGAAGATGTTTACGATAAGACCAGTACTTTGCTCTGCCCCCGTTCATTATTAGACAACGTCATTAAAGGGCGAAGCCTTGATAATTGGGCGGGGGCCCCGTCCATAGCATCAGTTTAAGGACAAATTAAGTCAGTCAATCCATTCAGAGAAACCCTCGTACCAGCATCATTTTCGAAAAAATATCGCCCACTGACACCGCCAACGCAAGAATCTCACCAAACTGTCACTCATTGTGGATGCAGAAGTTGTTTCTCTATTTCTCTTGGTATTTCGGAGCCGCAGATGCCACAGTTTTGTTTATTTACGTACCCAACTAAGTGTAAATGAGCCCCATCTCTCAGAATAACTTTGTGTAAAAAATCATGATTTTGTTAATTTATTTCCAGTACCCTGCTGGTTTCGATTCTTGTGTCAGCTGGACCTTATAAGCATGTAGGCCAAGGAAAATACGATGCAAAGTGGTTGCGTATAGGCCTAATTCCTGTGATCGTCTCGAAATGGTCCGAGACGTCTAAATTTATTAATTAAGCAATATGAACTTTACGAAACGTTTTCGCGATATTTTCACCGTTTTAACACCTTTGGACGGGTGTATATCGATACATATTCAAGAACTTCCTAGTTTTTTCTTATCAAAAGTCATCACAATGATAGTTAAATGCTAAAAGTTCGACAACAGCGCGAAATTTAAATTAACACCTCTTGTTGGATGACCCTCTATAGCTACACTAAGACTGCACTTTCGTACAGAAAACGAAAAATATCATTTCGAATTGTTGCTCGCAATACATCTGGCTCCAAATTGGTAATTTCTTCTTCAATGTTGGCTTTCAGGACGTGCAAGGTGTGTGGTTTGTTGTGGTAGCGAGATTTCAAAAAGCCCCAAAGAAAGAAGTCTGTCGCCGTCAGATTTAGCGATCTGGCCGAACAGTTGAAATCGCCAAAACGGGAGCTCACTCGGCGGTGATGAATTGGTGATTCAAAGTTTCCATCGTTGCCCGAGCTGTGTGAGCGGTTGCTCCGTGTTGCTGGAGCCAACAATGATCGAGACCCAATTCAGAAACTTGCGGCAAAAACAAAAACTCGTTTAACATCTGTCTGTAGCGCTCACCAGTTACGGTGGTGCCGTCGGCTTCCTCAAAAAAATAAGATCTAATCAATTTTTCACTGCAAATGCCGCACCAAACAGTCACTTTAAGGGGAAGCAATGCCTCTTGGTGCATTTCATGTAGACTCTCCGTGCCCCAGTTATAGTAATTATGCACATAACTATTTAAGTGAGCTTCGTCGTTCATTATGGTCTTGGATAAGAAATGATCCTCAGGTTAAACAGAGCATGGGAGTAAGTTAACCTCACTTGACGGCCAACAGGCGGTTTGCATTTTATAAGGGAACAACTTCAGGTCTTTCACCAAAATTCGATGCAACGAACGTCTGCTGATGCTAAATTGTGTACAGCGTTGTCTCGTCGATGTTTGTGGACTCTCTCGTACGTCCACGGCCACACCAGTGATATGCGACATCTACGAGGAAAACGATGACGAAATTCACTCCGTCTTAAAACAACAAATCTTAAATTGGTAACAGCAATTCGGCATAATTTAAGTGTATATCGCTCCATTGCTTGTTGTCAGCTTACAATATCTGCTTACAATATACGTGTCAAAGCACAATCCCACTTGACGCCAATTGCTAAAATTATGACACATTCGCATTATGACATTACTTTTGCCCCACATTCCTAACATTCCACGTGCAAAACCGAAATTCATTGTCCTTAAAAGTTTCCTGGAGTAGTTAACATTAATATATTGTAGTCTCTGAACTAGGTTTTGGTTTTTTTCCATGGTGTGGAAAGTTGTACCCATATGCACTCCCACCTGAAGGGCCCGATCCTTGATAAAACTCTTAGACAAAGGGTCCGGCTAAATACATAGTTCTACGCCAGTTGCCTCGCTGAGGTTATGAAAACCGTCGTGAGCCTATTCAGATTTCTTGATCCACCATCTCTACTCCAAGGTCCCGACATAATTATCGAGCTCCCTTTATATATGTGACTCGAATACGCTCTAAAAGGAGTGTGCACGAATTAGCTCAAACTTGATCCGTATATGGAATTTTTCTGTCGCCGTCCTGATGAAGTAGAAGTACCCTAGTGCGAAAACTCTGGTCTGCAGCTGCTAACGATCTTCCCCAGGAATTGGTTACCCTACCGTCAGTTAGATATACTGGGCTACCAGGCCTTACCACGTGGCTGTGAGAATAGGAGATGATGGGCAGAGGTTAAAGTGTAGGCCCTTGTCTCTCAAGATTCACACAAATCAATGAAAAGTTTCAGAATTTAGTTTCGGACATCACATACAGCTGTTCGTGTTAACAACCGAACATTTTCATATTGTTCAAGATATCTTAGGTACCGGTAAGTGTTTAGGACCCTAAAAAAATTATTCTACGTTTCCATACATCCATATAACGAACGTACATACATTTTTATACCAGAAAATGTGTACTCAATTTTCATTAAATAGACAATGAAAGCAAAATGGCGTCCATAAGAGAAACCCAAGATTAGATAAATATTTTAGCACCCAAACTACAATAACAAGGACTTGTTCCCCACTCTCCCCACTGAAATAAAGCAAATGATATTTTATATCCTCTTTCATTTCTTTTATTACCAAGTGGTTAGTATCTACAATTTTATATTTCCATCTGAGTCAATATAAGAAGTTGTACCATCCAACTGGGGTACCTGGCATGATGTGATAGTGGTGCCATCACCTCCCGCTGCCACATAATCCTTCCAAATAAACTTTTTCTATATGTGGATACGAGTATGTATGTATCCTACCCCTGAAAACTATGAACGAATAGAAAAATCGATAGTTCTCTATAATTTTTTTTCTTCTCCTCCTTTTTTTGATTTTTTTTTTGTATCCTCATATCCTTTATCCTCCGTCCGCCACCATTTAGCAATTCACTAAAAGTATCTCTCTCCCCAAAGAGCAAACTTCCAACGAGTCGTTCCTTTAGTTTTGGTGTTTTTTTTTTTGTTTTTTTCCAAAACCCAGTTATCCTTTCTTCCATTCGTTTGGCCCCCCAAAAACTCAAACCCAAACCCACTCCAATCCGCTTTAACAACTCCGACAAAGGTCTCTAAATACCCAGGTTGAAGATAGCAAAGGATTTTTTTTTCTTGCAGATTGTGAGAGTTTGGGAGTCCTGAGTTCTTTCTCTCCCCATAAACGGTTTTGCCGAAAAAAAGAAAGAAGGACGAATGAGGAGGGCTGTGGGAAGACAAGAAAAAAAAAAACACCAGTGTACTAAAACACCGGCTAGGTATGCTGAAGGACGATGACGGCTTGGATAGGGCGATATAAGGGAGGGGCAGGAAAAAAACACATTTGAAAGCCCCAAATTGCTGGCATTCTTTTCGCATTCTCCTTCTTTTCTCGTCTGTTATGTGGCCCATTTAACCATCTCTCTCTGTCAGCTTTGTTTTCTTTTATAACATCATCGAAGTTTGCTTTCTTCTTATTTTCTCCTCCCAAGGATATATCCACGTCATTTAGTAGTGTGCTGTGCCTCCTTCCACCATCGTCCCGTTCACATTTCAATTTCTATCCTCTTTATTTCTCCATTTGGTTTTGCTCCATTTTTCCTTACCAAATATACATTTACAGTTAACCATAAATAATAAGAGATTGCAGAACAACCGCTTTTCGGGGGTAGAATGTAATACGTATAATTTTCATATTATCTGCAGACCTTGAGTGTGTGGTTGGGCGAGGGTCTTACCCTCAGACGGTCAGAAAAATACCAAACAACAAGAACATCAAAAACGAATCTCAGGGATTCCTTTCAACACACACACACGTAGGCAACCAAATACATAGATGGGGATGGAGGGCTATACAAAAAAAGTGGTCGCTCGTCGTTTGGAGTTCTCCTTCATCGTGGTCTTCTTAGAAAAGTACATACATGGTAGAGATAGTGGTCCCACTAATTTCACTTATTACCAGCATTTAAGGCGAAATAGTAAAACGAGCGGATTTTCAACTCTGATTGCATGGCTGTAGCTGCAGCCGTTCCCGTCACCTTTGCCGCAACTGTAGCCGCAGTCCTAAATGTGTCTGGATCTGTATTTGTATTTGTATCTGAAGGTTGGAACGTCTGCAGAATGTGGTAAATCAGCTAGCGAATTGTTATAATTTTGTCATTATTCGTATTTTGGCAGAGAAACGGTTTTCGTGAATTTCGTCCAATCTCTGTCGCTGATGATTTTGAGAGGATCGTTCTGATGGGTTAAGTGATCGTTGGAATTAAGTGATTGCCGGTTACGGCGATACGTGATGCGTTTTGAGAGACAATTGTCATGTTGGGAAATCGATCGAATTAGAATGATGTGCGACTTGGAGTGGTTGTGCTTGGAATGTCATAATTTGGTGCGCCGAGTTAAAGGGTATGCAAGGTTTTGCATTCAATTTTATTGATTCTATACAGAGAACAAGGTACTAGTACTGTTTGAGTGTGGTGTCTGTCAATTATAAAATAAGGTTAATACCTACTAAAGATGCAGTATTAACCTGATTTGAGGTGTAGTAAGCAGGATTACTGCAAAGGCTCGACAGTATCCTAAAACCCAGCATGCAAATGTATTTACTTAAATTACATTATGTGGTACTTCAGACCGCCTCAACCTTCAGCTCTTTCTATTTAGTGCGATTTAACACTAATCGCCTCCAGTTGAGCACACGAGATATCTTTCCACTTGAGAGCACTATTCAAGGTCAGGTTGTTCTTTATCGCGTTGCTTGTTCGGAATGGATTTGAACACATTTCAGCCAACACAGGTGGCTGTGCAGTCCATGCAAATGGGACCGAAAATCACTCAAAGAACTTTCCTCTCCAGCGGCCAAAGGCATTTCCGTCCTCTTCACCGACATAAGGTAGGACAGGGAAGATGAAGTTCTTGTACACTGATTTCTTCGTTGGCTGTAAGAGGGACACATGTATTTCTCAGCTGCCCTCTCAGTCCAAAAACTCAGCTTTTGGCTAGAGGGATTCGTCGCTTGATCTCTAGGTGGTGTTGTTGTTTGAATTTACAGTGGACCCCAAGTAAAACAAGTTAATGAGTACGGTTCTGGTTTACTATCCCAGCCATTGGAGTTGGCTGTCCTTTCTTTTCGATTTACCCTCATTTACCTCAAAACCCATCTTCGCCGCTTCTTCTTCAATTACCGCGATTGTCGATCACTTGACTGTGTATACCTATATTGCCAATGCAGTTATCCAGACTTTAAAAATATTGTGTCGTGAGTTTCGGACAATTTTTTTAAGTACGACGCTGATGAAAAATCACATGACAGCCACGGTGACGTGGCTCACATCATCAGTGAGCGTTCCGCACTGTCATCCTACACCGCTGGTCAAGTTTTCAAGGGTGCCAAAGCTTGAGTTGACAATGTCATCACCGGTTGAAGCTCGAGGCAAATTACTTCTCGGAAACTTTTCGAAGATTTGATCAGAAAAGGCTCTACCAGCTTGTTGGGATTATAGCCGTTCGACGTCACCATCGTAGTTCTTCGGTATTTCGTCCTCTGGTATATTCGCATTCACATCTTAGCAACAACAAGGTAATTGGGCTCTCGGGACTCTCGGACATTCAGAGTACTAGAGAGATAACTTGCCTCGATCGCAGTGTAATAAATTTGGTTGAATATATATACGACTGCTAGGTTCCTTTACGGATGCCGTGTGAGCAAATGCACTGCTAAAGAATCCCTTCTTTTGTGTTCAAATTATTGAGCATGATCTTAACGTCGTGCCTAGGACATTGCTCATAAGTTTCGTCGAGATGTTCGCAAAAGTAATCGTGGCAAATTTGCCTTTTCCTCTGTGGGATCGTTGGCGAATTTAGCCTTGATACGAATTGTAGTCAAGTGTTCACGCAAATGACTGAATCTCAAGTCGTTTTATCCACGTACTCTTAGCAAATTCTCTATTGCAAACTCCACAATTTACACTGTTTTAACTTTTTTGACCACCGAATCCTGACGTACCTTTTTTTTATGGCGGCGTTATCCGTTTTCTAGCATTTTAGGGCCTCCGCTTATTGTACCCTTTCATGTGGATTGTAAAGAGTTCTAAAGTTCCATGTGGGGGTCATCAAAACTAAGTCTAACCATATTCGATGCTGTCCGCTGTTTCATCACAATCCAACTGGAGGATCGCCAACCTGGAATTCTAGATTCATTAGAGGGTCTTAGCACTGTCTTTGGATTTGTTTGTTTGTTTGAAACTCCTTCATTTATATTTCGACAACCTGGCTATATGCCAACAAAATTGTCCTATGAAATAGGCTCCGAATTTGTCGGAGAACCTTAAAAAAGATAGCTGAATCTTCGGAGTTTCTCCGCTAAAACGTCAGTATTCTGCTTTGCTTGGATCACCCGTATGCATTGAATTTCACCCAGCTGTGTTTTAATCTTTAGTTACAGTTGCTAGGTGGGATTCAACACACAATACAGACAGCCCCAGACGTCATCAGCGATTGGTATATGTACTAAAACTAGGCTTTCAGTCAATCCTCTGTGGTTGTTCTCTTAACGAGAAATAGGGTCTGACTCATTCAATGCAAAGAAGCTAAGAATGTGGATGTCATCCTGGATAATAAACCGCTTTGGACTAAACATGCTGCGTCGAAAACCTCTAAAGTGCTGTCGGCTTTCAGTTTAAACGAGTTTTCAGCAAAGACCGAAGAGGCTCATTTGGATCTACACAGCAATTAGAAGACCAATTATATCCTATCTGTTTGTTAGCTGGTGGAACAAGCTTTCACACAGATATGTTACTGCCTCGACTAGCTCACATGGTTCTTGATACACTAATGAATATTCTCGCCTTGACATTCATAAAATGTGCTGCTCCGTCAAAACTAATCCCTATTTAAGAATTTATGGTCTTTGGTACAACACACACTGCAGTTTTTATGACTCTGATCCTATGCCGTCTAATGCAATGACGTCAGAAAAATAATTCAGTCGGATCTTGCCAGCTGGCTCCAAAGCCTATCTAGGATGCGGCGCTGCAATCTTTTTGGAAGTTACTGAGTATTGTTCGGGTTCCGTGTCACAATGAGTTCGTGGAAAATGAGGTCACCGGTTTTCACTTGATCCAAACATGCGTTAGAACTGCCTGCGTTCTTGGTTAGAGCTTCCATTGACATTTAGGTTTCATATGAGGATAACTTCGTATGGTATGACATTTGTTAGCAGACCAAATGAGTGCTTTCCGAGGTCTGTTAGAGGTCAGCGACTTTCCTACAGTCCCTCAATAAAGAGACTATACATAGACTTGTTGCTGGTATCGGAACGAGGCCAAAGTTTGTTGGTGAGGGTGATAACAACAATGCGGATCACTCTCTACTTATATGAGGCGACATAAGACTGCATGAACCCGGTGTTGATGTAGCGGGTGTTCGTACTATAGGCATTTTATCACTGAGGCGTGTGCTCCTATTTCTAAGTAAGATAGAAGGATATAGGAATGACTATAAAAGGAACATGCAAGGAGTACAATGGACAAGTTTTTTTTCGTCTTAGTGCCCGGTTCTGATAAATAAAGAAGTTATACTGTGAACAAGAAATGACACACTGCATTGAGGAATCACACTGAAGTGTAGAGTCATCTAAATCGGTGAATAAGTCGCTTCGGCTGTCCGAAGGTGGGCTATGGCATCACCTATGAGTTTTATCGCATTATTTTAGATCCTATATAGCAAGTGCAAAGAGGTCTTAGGGGCACCTGACCAGATGTGAGTGTTGTACTCCAGTTTTGGGCGGATAAACGCCTTATATATTGAAGCCAGGTCAGAGGAGGTTAAATATTTCTTACATCACTTGAGGAAACCTACACATTTCGCGGCATTTTTGGCGACATAGAATATGTGGTCATTCCAACGAGAATGGAAAGCTTTTCGGTTTCGACGATGCAAGTGCCATTCATGGATAATGGTTGGGTGTTTAAATTTCGCTTTAACGACATCAAACAGTATTGTATTTTGAAAGCAATAAATTCCACTCTGTTGATAATTTCCCAATTGGTTATGGTGTTGATATCGGAATTTAATGAGCTTAGCATCCGCTGCCGTTCCTGTTCTACAGCCGAAGAGCAGGGACGTGAGTCCAGAAACGAATATGAAAAGCAGAGAGTACTGTCTTCAGCAAAGGAATATGATGGTTTAGAAGTGGCAGACAAGAGATCATTGATGAAAATTAGAAAGAGTGTTGGAGACAGAACGGAGCCCTGGGGCACACCAGCATTTATTTTTTGTATATCAAACTTGAAACCATGGGAGACAACTTGAATTGAACGTTCAGAAAGGTAATTTCTAATCCATTGAACAAGAGAGTCATCGATCCCAAAAGCACGCTTTTTCAACAAAAGAGCCTGATGCCAAACTCTGTCAAATGACTTAGAAATATCAAGTGCAGTTATCTTGCTTTCGCCAGATTGATGTACGCTTTGGTTCCACTTTTCGGTGAGACATGCCATCAAATCACCAGTGGACCTGTTGCTATGAAAACTGTATTGCCGGTCATTGAGAAGTTGCCGTATTTCGAGATATTTCATGAGCTGGCGGTTTATCAGCGTTTCCATGACCTTGGAAAGAAGGGACGTAAGTGCAATGGGTGTGCAGGAGGAGAGAGAAGAAGACTCGTCTTTTTTAGGGACGGGCTGTATAAATGCTTTTTTTCATCTGCTCAGAAAGAGTCCTGAAGAGTAGGATTGATTAAAACGCTTACGCATTGGTGGAAGAACACCTCTTCAAAAGAAGGGGAGATATATCATCTGGACCAGCGGATTTATGTATGTTAAGATCTTTAAGTACTCTTGCTACTACACGAGTGTAAAAATGGATTCGTCCCATTGAATATTCAACGCACTCAAGTGTGGGTGGAGACACAGCATCGTCTATAAGTGTTGAGCTGGCCGCAAAGTGTGCAGCTTGTACATTGCAGATGTCATTGTTAATGAGCGTTGGGATGAGGCAGAATTTCTGATATTTTTGATAAATTACCAAAAGCATTTACTACCTTTGGGACATTGGGACATTTGTCGTATTGGAATTTCTTCGGTTTTCCTCTGTTGGATTGGTCTTGGAGGACCGAAAAAACATTTCTCTAACCCTGATAGTCTCTTTACAGCTCGAGTCGTACCATTTGATTTTGATACACTTCATCCGATGAGGGATAAAGGATCTCATTCCAAGGAGAGTAGTGTCAGTGACCATATCAGCAGCGGCAACCACGTCGTTATCTGGGAAATATAACGATGAGTTAAAATTCCTAAGGAAGCTGTTAAGTCCGCTTCAATTGGCTTTCTCGTATTGCCAACAGTGTACGACGTACGCGTACATGTCCAATCCGCCACTGTTGTATATAAATATCGGCTTGCTCAACTTTGTACTAATTGCTTCCTATTCGTAAGTCATCCAAAATTTGGCTTTAGCCTTGAGAGTGCCGATACTACAAAAAATGCTTTCCCGTCTGGGCACTTCAGAGTTAAGTTTGGTGTTTTAGAACCAGTCATAGATACTCAACTGTGAATCGGGACATCATGTGAGCTAAGACGTCTTACCTTTGTCTGCCTGCTTTTTGTCGCTATTTCCATAATATAATCTGCCAGTTGTTTAGTAGTTGTTTCTGCTGGCTTCATTTTATTTTGCAGATAAGACCTTGGCTGTAATATCTTCAGCGCAGTCGATGATGCCTACTATGTCCCGCTTTGGTGTGCTCAGAATACCACCATACAGAACATTCCATAGAACCAGATGTAACACAGAATCTTGGGGAACCCGTCTTGTGATTTGTAGGTCCATCCGCTGTGTCATATTGTAGGGTTCTCTCACTGCTCTTTGTCACTCGTTAGTTTTTCACTTACTGCTCTTATCGTTTTCATGGAGCTTTGCTTCCCCTTGAAACTGCACTTGAAATTACCTGGCTGTCGTTCTGAGTATGCGGCTTTACCCGTAGTATTTTTTGATGACTTTATCAAGTGTCCACAGCCGAATTAAAAATAAAGATTTTTTAGCAGACAAGTCACGGCTTTTTGTTCTGCAGCGATGTCTTCCTTTAAGCATGCCATGTATAGGTGTACATAGATCTCTATTCTGCAATTTTCTGCCGCAGCCTCTAACTTCGCTGCCTTTTCCATATTTTCTAGGCTGTGATGTCATTTGGCTCATCTGCGCCACCTGTCGACCGTTAACACGGTATCTTTCAGTGAATAGGGTATTTGAAGTATGAGAGTATGGACCGAAGTTACACGTACGTGTTTGAAAATTGTTCAAAAGTATCTTAATAACTCAGTCGGTTCTGGAATAAGATTATGTTACGCACTTGCCCATATAGAGTCAGAAACCATTAATATATGTATATCTGTACATTCTTTTATATATATGTATATGGACTCATATGTAGGCGCTCCTATCTCTTTCAATTTTACAACCTTTTTCCTTCTCAACGACTACTACTTCTACATTTCTATGGTCATTTCCTTAGTCAAAATGTAACAAAAGATATATCAAACCACATAACAATTGCCCAAGTCATTCAACATGACATCCCGAACAAAGGGGATTATCAAAACTTTGACAGAGGATAAATTATAATCCTTCGCACCAGTCCTTTTTAGCTGAACATAACGAACCGAAAACAAAAGCAAAATATCATACGCACGTTGAGCGAAAATAACCCACCGGCCACAATGCCACACCTTCATAATTAAATTATGAGAAAATAGGAAAATCTCAAGCTGTTCTACTCTACCCAATCCATCCAGGATACTCTGTCTATGAATACGACTCCATGCCTTGGAATTAGAGTCCATTTTTGGGATTGGCTCACATCCTTTGTAAGGATAGATACGAGTAAAGCTGACGCTGACTCTTACTTTAACGCTAACACTGCTGACGCTGACGCTAACGCCCTTCCTGTTCGAGTACTAATCCCTCAAAATGCCAATGCCGGTCGACACCGAACAACCCTCCTAGAACCAAAAAAACAAAAAAAAAATAAAAATAAATAAATAAAATCAAAAAAAAAAATAAACAGACAAGAGATTGCGAAACCATAGGATATTGATTACGTTAACCCCCCTGGTCCGTGTGTACGAGTATGTGTTTGTGTGGATTGTTGTACAACCTTATGTTGTAATTATGAGATCAAGTGGGCATGGCTAATCGATTTCACCCCATGCTAAGGTCCTTTACCCCTGACTGCAAGCCTTTTGTTGCCATTGTTTACCTCACACCCTGTGCAAAGTGACAACATACCCGACGCAGACAATATGCATACTTACTCGTCTATGTACAATACAACGGTAGGTATTGAGGTACCTACTAACTAATTTGGGAACAAAAGAAAAAAAAATAACAACAACAAAAACACACTCACACAAAATAAACCCTTGAGTCCTTTGGAACTTCGTGACCAACAATTACAATTACAATTACAGTTACAATTGCCCTTATCGCTTACAAATTACGAATTGTCATTTCTAAGCGCCGCTAATTGTGTACATACAATTAATTTGGTAATTTTTTATTCGAATTTCGTTTTTTCCTTTGTTTACAGTTTAAAGCCCCCACCAAAAGATGGCGTCACCAAGAGTAATCCATCAAAGCGACATCGCGAACGTCTAAATGCCGAATTGGATCTGCTGGCGTCATTGCTGCCCTTCGAACAGAATATTCTTAGCAAATTGGATCGACTGAGCATACTAAGGCTGTCTGTTAGTTACTTAAGGACTAAGAGTTACTTTCAAGGTAAGTTCTCGTACATTATCTATAGACACTTTGGGGACTCTAGATGGCGTTTATACCCTTAATTGCTTTTAATTAATTTCACAAACATTTTTAGGATAATTTATCAATTTTATTTGTTCACCCTTAAGAATGGGAGGGGGTGGGAGGGCGAACTTCGATAATTATTTTGTTCACTTTGCCCTATAGTTTGTGCTTGCGGTGAGTGTCGTAAACAAAATTTTCGATTAACGTTTGGTAAAACAAATGTCAAAAATTGTCAGCAGCGAGGTTTGCCGTAGGAAAAGATGGACAACAACTGTGCAAATCTTTGACACGTGTCTAAAGTTAAAATTTCCGACTCTGAGTCATGGCAGTTTGGTTTTTGAGAGACGGACAGTGGATGGGTGGGTGATTCTTTGGTTAATAGATTTCCTGAATTTTCCAATAAAACATATCCGGCCATTTGTGCATTAGTAGGACGAGCAGCGGTCAACTTGGGATGGGCTTAATTGTGCTCTTTACAGCGATGGGACACAGTGGCGCCGAATGAGTGGTCAAGTGGCTGAATGGATTCCTATTCTCTGTTTATGTGGAGAAAATTCTAAAAATTTAAAATTCAAAAACACATTTTGTGCGGTATACCGGTCAGCGGTTGACTATTGTATAAATTGTGGATAAAAGTAACTGGCATACTTACGGTAATGGAACTAAGTAAGGTAATAATTATAGTTTTCGAAACCGAAGAGTACAACAGCAAACCTTTATCAAAAAAGCCTAAAGCAGAGAGTAGCCTTGGCTGTACTACAAAACGTCAAGAAAAGGTAGTGTGAGTAGAGAAAGTAGCAACACTACTCGGAAGTAAAGGGTGTTTTTTGTTAGAGGTTTGGTTTTTAAACTGTCAACACTGTTTCTACAGATTGTCAATTTGACAGTTGAAAGTTGATTTGTGGTTTTGCCATTTTACGATGAATAGATTAACCCCAGAACAACTCATGCAAAATGTGAAAACTTATGAAAACTTATTTGGAAATCCATTTTACGGTCGACATAATTGTCCATATGAGCAATATATTCGGAACACTACGAATCGTTTTCGCACCACGTGCACTCTAGTGGATAATACGCATGGCTAAAGATGACAAACAGTGCGAACAGAAGAAGTTATTGCCGTCGTGGAACGCAAAGTTAAGGAGAATCCGAATGAGTCGATTCGCCATCGTGCACAGCAATTGGACCTATGCTCATCTACTGTGTGGAAGATTTTACGGAATTATCTTAACTTAAAAGCTTATAAAATCCAGCTTGTGCATTGACCATTATACGCATCGTAGGTTCGATGAATGGGCCAAAAGCATAATTCAGCTTGATCCTCATTTTCAACGCAAAATTTTGTTCTCCGATGAGGCCCATTTTTGGTTAAATGGATATGTAAACAAGCAAAATTGCGGAATTTGGAGTGAAGAAAACTCAGAAGCCTTTGTGGAGACGCCCTTACAACGATTAAAACTCACTGTTTGGTGTGCTTTATGGGCTGGTGGAATAATCGGCCCATATTTCCTTAAGGACCATGCCGGGCAGAAGGTTACTGTCAACGGAGAGCGCTATAGAAACATGATTTCTGACTTTTTCGTTCCTCAGTTGAATGGCATTAACGTGACAAAGCTTTGGTTTCAAAAACATGCCACACGGCATGCGATACCATCAATTTACTGCGTGAAGCATTTGCTGAGCGCATAATTTCGCGTAGTGGACTTGTGAACTGGCCTCCATGACCCTGTGATCTCACACCTCACAACCAGAGACGTTGGGTGATTTGGAAGTCAACATTCGCCGTGTTATTGCTTATATATGGCCCCAGTTGCTCGACGAATTTGTCGAAAATTGGACTTCACGATTGCGCTTTATTCGAGCTAGCCGTGGGGCGTATATGCCCGATATCATATTCAAACACTAATGGCATGCAATTATCTATTAAATAAAGTTAATATCATAGACATGAACATTAGCTTGAAGTATTATATTTCATATTGAATTTTTATACCCCTAAAACAAACACCCTTTACAAACAATTAAAGAATAAAATACAGACATAGCAAGCTGCTTTTCAAAAGAAAATTAACGCTAGAAGCAATAGACAAATTCCACCATCTGGAATAGTGATCTCAGGTTTAAAGATATCTGGCTAGCTGAAGAGTATCATTGTGGAATCGTATTGACGACGTTGATACATAAAATGCAGACCTGTCACTGATGAATTGAGTGAAAATAAAACGCAGTGGCATTCATATGAAAATAAACCTAGAAGGTCCGTAAAAGTAGCAGCCAGAGGTCTCCACACCTCGTGCGATGTAAAAACAACTTACATCTCTGAAAACCAGGACTCTTACCGAAAATGAGACAATTTAAGATTCCAATAAGGAATAGGTGATGAAGAAAGCTTCCACAGGATATACTATAGTGCGTTTCATAATTATAACACCCACTTTTTTGTTGGAGCTTTAACTTTCAAAGAAATTGAAACAAACACTTAAAGGCAAAGGAAAAATGTATTGTATTGTAATATTGCTTGTAATCATAGATCGTACGATAGTTCCGCAATTCCTTGTTTGGTTTTTCTTTCAAAAGGATTTCATTACAATTGAACTGAGGTTCGTATTCAGGTCCATTTAGTACGTTTCATATTTATAACCCCTTTGCCAATGAACTCTTGCAGCGACCAGTTCAGTAAGTTTAAAATAAAAGTGTTTTGAATAAGTCATTGAGAAAGTTTTCGAAACATGCCGCGCAGTAGGTCGAAAAAGAACAATGTTGGCCTTCAAAGAAGAACAAATCAACGTTAGTGAAATTTCAAGGAGAATCAACAGAAGTCGGCGTCATATTGACAATTTTCTAAAAGATCCTGACTGCTATGGAAGTGTTAAACGGTCAGGAAAAGAAGGGAAGAAGGGAAGCTTTGTGACTGAGAAGAGCGGATAATCGCTCGAACCGCCAACTATTTCAGACAAGAGTGTCAAAAACTACAATTTGGAGAGCTATTCAGAAGAATCCGAACCTTTTCCGATCGACAATGAATCGCGATGCAAGCATAAAATGGACACGGATTGGGCCACTGTAAGTTTAAACTAACAGATGCCTTCAAATTCTTGTAAACTTATTTTTTGTAATTCTAACTTTCATATTCCTTTAAAAGGTTGTATGTTCCTGATGGATTGCATTCCTGTTGGCGTGACTTACAGAAGGAGCCCCAATATTTTAAAAAGCGACATTTTGGTGGAGACTCGGTGTTGTTGATGTGGGGTGGTTTCTCTTCAAAGGAGTGCCTGGAAATGCAATTCACTTCATCAAAAATTAACAGCGAAGATTATATTCAAGTACTCCGGCACAGTTTCATTGAGTGAATGAATTGGCCTGCATGCTATCCCGATGCTAACCCAATTGAAAACCTTTGGGAAATCGTAGTGAGGAGAATATACGCTAAATAAAAGACGTATAAGCCAATATCAGACCTTAACCACGGTCTCAGGGAAGAACGGCTTAAAATTGAGCCATTTTAGAGAACTTAATCAAATCCATTATTTAGTAATAATATTTAATTTTTAAGCCATTTTTGAAATAATTTATCTCTTTAAATAACTACCTCAAGCAGTGGTATTATTCCTCGTACATTTTTTTGTTAAATTTATATAAATGGATACAACGTTTACGATTTCTGAAGTGGGTTATACATATATAGGGTATTCCAATAAGGACTTGACAACTTTTTAATAAAACGCAAACCATTTGAGATATTTCAAAAACTTTATTATCGGCTTGAAGTACAATCAAAACATGTATGAATGGAACTCGAGTTCGTTCATATGGCCACCGCGGGCACGTTTACAGCGGTCGATTCTTTGGACACAATTTTCAACGACTCGGCCACACATTTCGGCCGAAACGGCCGCTATTTCGCGTTCAATGTTGACTCTGAGCTCTTCAAACATCGGCGGCGTTTTGGCATAAACCAATGACTTAACGTACTCCCACAGAAAATAGTCAAGAGGCGTTAAATCGCACGAACGGGGCTTTCTTGAGATAACGCTCACCATACTTACTCTTCAATAAATCGATTGTAGCGTGTGTTGTGTGGCTTGTGGCACCATCCTGTTTAAACCATATGTCGTCCAAGTGCATATCTTCCAATTCGGGCTAAAAATAATCGGTGATCACGGCTCGATAACACTGACCATTCACAGTAACGTGACGATCCTTATCGTCGACGAAAAAATATGGCCCAATAACGCCGCCGGCATGCAAACCGTACCAAACAGTTATTTTTTATGGATGAAGTGGTTATTCATGAAGCAAATGTGGATTTTCATCCGACCAATAACTCATATTTTGCTTATTGACGAACCCATTGAGCCAAAAATGAGCTTCGTCACTGAAGATGATTAAGAAAGTTCACACTTTTTTGTTTAAATAAAATACAGCAACTTGACAGCGATTTATTAAATTCGTTCAAGGCATATGTCCACCACGTCCGCCACGTATATAGCATATTCTAGAGCTCCAATTTTCGACCACTTTTTCGAGCAAGCATCAATCCTTGCTGGTTTATTGGCATAAAATACGGCTTCAAATCGTATGATGTTGGTCGCCAATCGACGTGTCTATTTCTTGAAATGACACTACCGGCAAATCTTGTTTCCAAAAAGCTATGTTTTCGTTGTTAGTGTGGTTAGGAGTATTATTAGGAGTACACATTGATGTCATGTAAATTTGGGAACAAATAATCGTTGGCCATCGCATTGTGCCGGTGCCTATTGACAGAAACTTGTGCTCCGGCCTCATTTTTGAAGAAATAAGGACCGATGATGCCATCGATGTGAAATCCGGTATACGGTAGATTTTTCTGTATTAAATGCCATCTAATGAACTTCTTGAGGATTGTAGTCGCTCCAAATATGGCAATTCTGAGTGTTTACGTAGCTGTTTAATCAGAGATGAGCCTCATCATTGAACAAAATTCTACTGCGAAAAGCTGAATGAACTTTCAGTTGATTCCAATCACTTAACCCCCGACGCAATAAATAACCAAGCGACTTTTGCTCTTTCATCAATTGGATCTTGTAAGCCTTGGGACTAAGATCCTTATGCAGAAATTTTTCAGATAGTGGATGAGCAAATGTCAACGAACGAACTGTTCTCTTTCTTGTTTGTGTGTGAGTATCCAGAAGAGTGGATTCGGGGTACAATTTCTCAATAATGCGATAAATAGCATGTCCAGTTGGCCGATGATTTCTACCATAGATGTCCTGAATGCTCTATAAGTTTTGCGAATAGGACTTCAATTTTGAAAATATATTTTAACAACTTAAAACCTTTGTTGTGGAGTGCTGTGAAAATAAATGAAGCCTGGCTGAAAAGTTCTAATTTAAAAGTCTGTCACAGCAAAAAAACACCCATTATTTACGAACCTGTTTCGAGTGCCGTTATGAAACTGAAAAGTCATGTTGGCAGGACAAAAATTAGTTTATGCTTACCTTACATAATGGGCTCCTGAGCCGTTAAAAATCTCTTCCTGGAACAAAGTCGCCTGGCGTTTGACCTTTGATCGAGCTACCCGGCCTTGGTTAGGATAAGATTATCTAAGCTGGAATACTGTCTTCCAATTTCTCACTATTCTTGAACCAATGTAGTCTTCGTATGAGGCAAAGATACTTTCATTCGGAAGACCCTTATGAATTCTTGTATCCTGTATCAACTCCGCCTTTCTACTCTCGTCCAACAATCACCACCAAGCCTACAAGAACATCGTTTTGTGGAGCAATATCTTGGTCGAGTTGTCAAACCGATCCAAGCCAAACCTAAGTACCAACGGTCTGTGAAGGTATTGACTACCTCGGCATTCTAGATATTGGCGCTGTCTATTTCAAAAAATCTATGAGCAATTGATCCTTGTTTCTTCAACAGCAAATATTGTACGAGCACGCTGAGTATTTTCAACGGCACAAGTAGATCAATTTGAGTTCGATCTCAATATCAGAGCCTATTAGAGCTTCAAATAAGGAATTAGTAAAAAGATTGTGTATATCAACTTGTGATTAATTGGTCTTCTCCAGGTTATATCCAAGAATGAAGAGTTGGCCTATGGTTATTGAGGTGGAAACAGATAGCACTGGTATTCGCTGAAACGGGTGTTGCAAAAGAGTTCTAGAAGCTCGCGCAGTACAATGGGTATATTGTAAGTGGCACAAGTAGAGCTAATATTTCATTTAATGTTTATGCCTTCATATTCCGCTTAACTCCTAGGGTAGTCTGCCTGAACTGGCGGTCTTACCTTTTTTCGGGGCCTTAAATTCTATGTCAACCTATTATCGATTCGGAGGAGGGACTGCTTGAATATTTACAGCGTTTTGTTGTATTCTAGAAATTTGTTAAACTTATGTCCAATCAACTGCTGTTTAAACACATATGCGCTCTACAAAGAATACCCGCTTAGTTGGAAGCAAGGTAAGAAATAACCATGGGGGGTAAGGGATCTACGAAATAAAGGAACAATATTTCGGAAAATAAAGTAAAGACAGAACTATATAAATTCAGGTATAACAAGACTGCCAGAATAGGTCCTTTTAGCATTGCGTACAAGTCTTATTCTCTCGTATTACGTGAACAGCTAATGATCTGATTAGCCCCTATCAGTGGGGTTTTCACCCTGTTAAATCTAATAACTGACTTTACTGCAGATCCTGGAAGTCCGGGTTGATCTCTGCCACCTGTTTGTCGATTATAAGGCCGCATATGGCAGCATCTATAGAGATGAATTAGTTTAACATCCCTGCCAAACTTGTCAGATTGTGCAGAAGGAGGATGGAAATCGCTGACTGCTCAGCAAAGGTCGGAAATAATCTCACTGAAACTTGTGATACCAGAAAAGGATTTAGGCAGAAGGCAGAGAGCTGTTATTAGGTTTAGGTATGGACAAGAGCAACCTTACAGCCTAGTATATTCTGTCAATAAGAAGACACCTCATTCGATATCAAACAAACAACTACGTACACTTGCCAATCGCTGTTTCATTGGCCTAAAAATTCGAGCCTGAGTACACTCTTTTGGATCTTGAGCAACCAACCAGACAGAGATTGGTGGGAAATGTAGAAAACATAGCCGCATAGTGGAGACCCAGAAATGTCGATACGGCGCCGATTAGCTGAATTGGGCATCGCCAAAGAGTCAGCCCGTCTTATTTTGCGGTTGGATTTGGGCCTGCATCCGCATGAGATTATTGAAGCCGGACGACCATAGACAATGATGTGGGTTCGCTAATTGTGCGCTGGAAATGTTGGCCGGAGATCCGGATTTTGGCCAAAAAATTATCTTCTCGGACGAGGGCCATTTTTGTCTCAGCGGCTATGTCAACAAGCAAAATTGCCATTATTGGAGCGTGCGCAATCCACAAGTGTTCGGCCAAGCATCGATGCATTCACAGGGATTGACTGTTTTGTGCGATTTATGGCATGGTGGCATCATCAGACTCCGTTACCGTCAATGATCTCAGATATAGAGCGATTTTAACCAACTTTCTGTGGCCAGAGCTCGACAACATCGATATATCCTAGTTGTGGTTCCTCCAAGATGGCGCTACATGCCATACAAGGGACGGAACAGCGACTGGGTCATCTCACGGCGAGCGTTCATCAATTGGCTGCCGCGATCATGCGATTTCACACAACTCGATTATTTTCTCTGGGGCTACGTCAAGTCCTTAGTCTACGCTAACAAGCCAACCACTTTGTACGAGCTCGAGGCCAACATTCAACATGCTATCGCTGGAATAATGCCGCACACGAGGCGGCCATTTGAGTGATGTGCTATTCCACAAAGAGTGGCATAAACGTAGCTTCAAAATAAAGGCAGAATCATTTTTTTTATATCTTACACCGTTGTCCTTTTATTTAAATTTTTTTCCTATCGTTCGTATCTGGTCACCCTCACTACTTTTGTGGATCGCAGTGCTTGTGAATAAAATAAACAGTCAGCATGACTGCGATCAATATGCGGTCCCAAAGGTGAATAATATTTGCGCCCGACCAGGCTTGTTGTATACTGGCCGACTCTCTGCTTGTCAATCTTAAGGTTTAACCGTTCTTCTTGAGTCAGGCACAGGAAGTAGACATGTCAAACTCATTTAGTGGTAAAAACCGTCGCCCTTCATTTTTCCAATGAACTTGAGTATCTGGGTGTCGTTCTGGATAGTAAACTTTTTATAATAAAAACGCAGCGTCGAAAACTGACATGGTTTGGGAAATATAAAGAGAGTTCTTGTCAAAATATGGGGCTTGTACCGATGTATGGGTTGTTTGATGGAATAAAGTCTCACTGACATGTGTCACTCAGGCTCCAAACTTTAGACTCCATGGAAGCTTACTCTGATGTGCTTGACTTTGTTCTATGCACATTGGTGAGTCCTTGCCCCTTGACAGGCTGCACCCTCATCAGCGTTCTCTTTCGTTAAAAAAAACTCGGTTTTAGTGCACCTCGAATTGGAACTTCGATAACCTCGCCCGATGATTGTCTGTGGACTGTGGTCTTATGGATATGTCTGACGCAATAACATAAGAACTACAAGGTCTTAGAATTACAAGGTCTATTCGTAGCACTCAGCACTAAAATTGACCGACAATGTATGGGACCGTCATGTATGGGAACCATGGCGAAGTATCTTTGTCTGTAATAATAGGCAAAGGAACACATGATATTTATAAACTCTAACACTCCACGCTAGTTCGAGATTTCAAGTGTTCTTTGAACTTAGTTGGAAGACTGCATTCACTGAGTCTTCTCTGTGTCCCAAGTATCAATAAGATCACGCAAACCGAAGTGATCGATGAATTAGCTGTGCAAGGCTCAGAGGAGGGTTTCTCAGGCCCACTTTGGGACTGCCTGCATCCAATTGTATACGGTATGAGCCTTAACGGGGGGACAATACCATTGGTAAACACCGATTTCCTTGGCTATATATTGACCATCGTTGGCTAAGGTCATATACAAGACGTTGAAGAAACAATGGCCTCTATCAGTAGCACAATTAAAAAAGCCCTCGTTCTTCAGAATGCGGATGCTTTGAATTTCATATTCTCGACGCTACAGCTCTCCGTTCGGGCTGAACAATTGTAGAAATTTTTAATTTTCATTTCTTAATTTTTAGCTTAAAAATCTCTTGAGTGGTCCTGATTTTTCGTCGCCCAGGATGCTTCCTGTTTGATTGTATTCTTTCATCCACATTCATCATTAAGCCAGGTGGTATCGTTGTGGCCAGCAGTTGTGTAAAAGGCAGCAATATGGCTCATAGAAGCATCAATCTCTTTCTGTTCCATAGCAATATTCGAGTATGTCTCTCGGCTGATCTGATTCCACTTAAATCTTTGATCTACAATTTTGAATTTTTACATAGAAATAACCAAGCATTGTCCCTGACAACGATACGAAAGCCTTTGGTCTATTATCTTCCAACAAAACCGTAGATAGAGGCGAGTTTCCCTCTTTGGAAACCCTTTCTGCATCAGTGAACGAAAATATGAATTGATAGGTTAATTAAAAAAAAAAGTCTTTTAAAGTCAATTAAGGATTCAAATACATGTGAAAGGCTATACAAAATATAGACACTGTCAGTGTCAACTGTTATCTGCGCCACTTACATCACTACTTAAATTTCTATCCAGAGATATTTATCGCCTTACATGTAGGACCTTTCAGTTGCATTATT
Source organism: Volucella bombylans (assembly GCA_949129095.1). Classification (NCBI taxonomy): domain Eukaryota; kingdom Metazoa; phylum Arthropoda; class Insecta; order Diptera; family Syrphidae; genus Volucella; species Volucella bombylans. The sequence goes on along the minus strand of OX422140.1, from coordinate 333,717,824 downwards.
TCTATTTGTAACTACTGCTGTCCCTTCCTATTTTCTTAGATTCCACTGTTCACTGCCTCATCTATTTGTTGTCCAGCGCGTGCTATTTGTTTTTGTACTCGTATTTGTTCACAGGACACCGCAAATGACCGCTTCCAAAAGGAACACCAAAATGCATACAATACAAATATTTTTCGGAGTTCGTTTAACGACACGCGTCTCAAGTCAAAACAAAACAGAAACGAAAAAACTAAAAAAAAAGAAAAAAAAACTTCACAGGACACCCGAAAAGAGTTAATGGACCAGAACGGGCTGATTTTGTCCTGATACCTTTTGTACACCACTGCGTTGTAGCCGTAGTATTCGTATACCGGATTGCTTATCTATAGAGGAAGATACGCGAATACCTGACACATTTCTTTCTCAGATACAAAATTGTCATTAATTCCTCTCTAAGGATTAAAAGGACTTTTAGTTGATTGCTGGGCTGTTAGTTGCTTACGTTCGGTTGTTGGGCTTGTTGGGCTTGTTGGGAATCCTTATCCTTGGGTAGGAACAAGCCAAGGGGAGTACTCGTATATGTAGAGGAAAGAAATTCAAAAGAAATAGGACAAACCTTAATGAATGGTATGAGACTCTGATACACACGTTTATGTATGCAGTTGTTGTTGTACGGCAGTTCCTGTACTGTATGCGAGAAGGGAAGTTACTCGACCATAAGGTACGGAATTAAAGGCCAATCCTAGGAAGGGTTCGCTTAGTATTGCCGGCAGGAGCAGCGCAGCGGTTGTCGGTACACCGCCAGGTAACAACAAACAATAGGTACGAGTACGAGAGAATACTGACTAAGCGAATGAATGTACGAATATCTGTTGTTTTCATAGATAGTTCAACGCCGTAGATACCAGCTACAGCAAAAGAGTCATTGCCCCCTTGGAAAAAAAGCCTATTAACTTAACTCGCTTCAGTGCAACGGACTGTTGGTTGATCCTCTTGAGGAAACATATGCTCTGTGTAGTAAATCAACGAAATTGTTATGTTCCCTGTAGTTGACGACTGGAGTAGGACTATTAAGGAGTTTTGTGGGATATGTGTCATTATGAGTTCTAGTATGTTGATCCTCTTCTAAAATAGGATGAGTACAAAACAATGTGAGGATATTGCTAATCGGCGGCGTGGCGCAGCCAGCAGTGGGATGCGTCTCGAATGAAATATAAATGACTTTTTAATTTTGTAAATTGGTTTCGGTTTCGGTGTCGGCTTAGGTTTTGTTATTGGCCTTATTGGATCGGTTTTATGTGGATGAAGGTTTGAATAAAGTCTCGGGAAAGTCTAATTAATCAATGAAGTGTGCGGGGCTATTTAAGCGTCATCTTGACGAAATGAAACGTGCACGAGTACAGCGGGTAATTTTCCTAAGCGGATACGGAAATGATTCAAAACATTTGTAGGGAAATATGTACATTTGAGTGTCATTTTAAAAAGAAACGGAATCCTAAAGGTGAAGAACTTTCGAAATAACAAATATGAGTTAAATGGGATAGGATACTCGTATATGCACGTGTAGAATTGTTGATAGCTTTAGTTGAGGATTTATTAGGTTATTTTTGTAGGCAGATTAACAAACATTTTGTAGGTTCCCCTCTAAGTAACAAGCAGTTGATTCGATAATTTTCAAAATACTGCTGCCACACAAAATTACCCATTCACAGACGAAGATAGCAATATCGAAGCTAAAGTCTAATAAAGCTCCTGGCGCAGACCGACAACCTGCTGAGCTGTTTAAAGTAGCTGATGATGAACTGGTTTCAAACATGCACCACCTCAAATGTAAGATATGGCGAGAGGAAAGCTGTCCGATGAATGGGATCTCAGCATGGTTTGTCCGATCCAAGTGAGAGGAGACTCTTTTGACTGCCCTAGTCAAATGGGCCTCCTTAAAGACTGCCTATAAGATCTTTTCTGCCGTATTATGTGAGCATATGAAACCACTTACAAACAATCTGGTGGGTCCAAACTAGTGCAATTTCAAGCTAGGAAAGTCTACCATTAACGGCATGCGAACGTGAGCGGCTTATGATCAGTTCATATGCCAAAGTTTCTCCTTCGAGTAGATGACTTTAATGGTTCACCCCTTCGTAGGTTGCCAACAGTTCGCGGTCGTACACGTTGTATTTCTTATGACACTGTTGACAATTTGGTGAAGAACAGCACCCACGTCTGATCCGCCGGTATAGAGCGATATTTACGCTTCCATAGCACGATGAGCAAGAAGTGCGGCTTCTACTAGATCTTTTTTATACTTCTCAAATGCTGCTTCCGCTTTTATTATCCATTCCATTGGCATCCTGTCGTTTTTTATGTTGCCGTTGATGAACTTTTGGACAATCATTTGGTTGTTGACTGCATGCATGTATAAAAGTCCAACAAAAATGTATCATTGCCAGGAACCTTTTGACTTCCTCAGCCATATGAGGTTCTTTAAATTCCAGAATTGCCTTAACCTTTGAGACAGTGGCTTGATTCCCTGGGAGTTGATTTGAAGGTCGAGAAATGTTATCACCGACCACCTGAAAACGCATTTAGAGGGGCTGATTTTAAGTTCAAACTCGTTCAACCGTTTAAAAATCGTCCTCAGATGCTGTTCGTGTCCTTTCTTGATCTTCGATACTACGCCAAAGTCGTCAAAGGGCGGCGTTTCTGAGCCCAAATATCACATATACAAACCTAAAGGATCCAAAGGGTATTGTTGTTTCCTGATGGGGATCTGATGGAAAGCTCTCTCCAAATCGATAGTAGAAAACAACATCTTGTTCTCCAGGATAGTGCGGAGAACTTGTACAAATGGGATGTACTGGTCTGCAATGGTGGTGTTGTTCAAGCTGCGGTAGTCTCCGCATGGGGGTCATTCGAGTCTGTTGTATTTGCAAGGGGCTAGCCCAATTACTTTTAAGTGAATGACAGAGGCCCTGTTTCATCATGTATTGAAATTCCTGTTGACCGGCTTTTAACTTGACACTACTCTCACAGCAGAGAAGAGCACCCTCATCCATTTATAATAAAGTCCTTGTCTGTGCCCCATAGGACAGTACTAGGATTATTACGGTCTTAGATTTAGATAGGGTCACCTTTGGTAGTCGATTGCCCTTCTTAGCCCAAAGAATCAGCAATTTACGAAAGTTATTCTTCGTCTGTTCTTAGCGTTGGTGTCCTTGACGAAATAACGGAGCCTAGATACCAAATCCTTAACTACCCCAAAATTATGTACTCGTATGTCGAGGGTGATTTTCTGTCTTGGACAGTCGGTGTTTGTTGATAGCATATACTTTGTCTCACCCTCATTGACCATTAAACCCATTTTCACCGCTTCCGCCTCAATACTCGCGAAAGCATTACCGACATCGCGGTGCTTTCTTCCGATTATGTCGATATCATCGGCGTATGCGATTGTTCCTTTGTGTTGGAGAGTGACTTTTGTACTATTAAGTGAAGAATGATTATAAAGAAAGCGCGCGACAGCGCTTCGTCTTGTCTACATCTTCTTTTAACATCAAAGGTCTCGGCGAGTTCTTTAACGACCTTGATGGAGCAGATTCTCCTTCGTCAACCTGCACGACTTTGGCAAGGATGCCAAAACTAGATATTATTCTGTGTAGCTCAACTCTATAAATGCTGTTATACGTGGCCCTAAAATGAAAAGATGGTGTGTTCGATTTGGAGCTCATGGTGGTGTTGTTCAAGCTGTCAAGTCATGGTTTGCCACTTTGAAGAGCTTGGCAGTCAGACGGAGATATGGCTACCTTCATTGAAAGGATTAAATACCGACTGCGGTATTTGGTTCATCATCGCTGATATTCAGTCTACAGAAATGCTCTTTTCAAACCACCCTCAGCATCGACTATGAGTCTACGACGTCGTTCCCTTGTTCGTCTCTACAGCCTTCGGTTCGGGGTTTGTGTCCAATGCATGTTTTTTCTTAATCTTGTGGTAAAATTTCTGAATCCCGTTCCTGAAGTAACATTTTTCAATTTCCTCGACTGCGCGCTTCTCATGCTCCTTCTTTTTTTCTCCTGAGAAGCCAGTGTGCTCGTACGTCTCTCCTCTTCTGCTCGTAGAGCTCATGAGCAGCTTTAGTCCATCTATGAAGCGCCGACTTGTATGTATCTTGCTTAACTGTATGTGCTTGCTGGCACTCGTTGTCAAACCAGAGGTCTCTTTGTGGTGGCCGAGTGAAACCCAGCACAGCGGATGCGATATCAATGATGTTTTTTTTTCAGTACTTGATTCTGGCGGCATTAGACCTCTTAAGAGATTAAGGGAGACTCCGTCGGAGAAGGAGTTGGTGATCTCTTGCGATTGTAGCCTTCCGACTACAGTTCCTCACAGTATTAGCCTGCATTTGCGGTGTTCGGGATATCCGCAACAGCACTTTGGCTACAAGAAGGTAATTTTCCGAGTCGATGATGGCCGCACGGAACGTTCGGACATCCGTAATACCAAAGGGGTGCCTTGAGTCAATCGCAATGTACTCAATCTGGTTGATTGTTGATTGATCAGGAGTTCTCCAAGTCCCCCTTTCTGATTGTGGAGATATGGGAACCGCGTGGTAGCTACGAGTAAGCCGATTAGTTGTGTCGTGCACGATATATATTCCGACAGTATTACCACAGGTGACCCCTCTTCTTAGGTTTGCAATAAAATCACGGAGGACGAGTTTAATGTTATAGCTAGTGCCGTAGTCGTAAGTCTTGTCCAAGAGTTCGTAGAAACTATTTTTGGTTTAGTCATCTTTCTCCTCTGTAGGAAATGTGCGCACATAAGGCTAATTCTGGCAAATGCAGCATTGTTACAAAGCACTCGTACATGGCTGAAACCCAAGATTCCGCACTCAAATAGAAGCTGCTTTGCCGTCGATAACAATCGTAGGTGTCGCAGTTATTCGTTCTCTTTTTTTCCAGCCTATCCCATCGGATTTCTTGAATGGCGGTAACATCTGTCTTGCGGGGCCTACTCTAGTTGTTCAGCTGCACGTGGCCTATTCAAGGACCTAAAATTAAATGTGCAGAAGTTCGTTGTCCTCGTTGTCCGTATCCGAGGCTTGTTGTTACTCCGTAACTTTGGTTTTTTTTCCATGGCCGGCAAGTTACTCCTTCGGCACAACCCCTAACCTAGAGAGCCACCACCATTATAGATACCTCTAGGACGAATTATATGTTTGACTTATAAGGGCTCATCTACCACCATCTCTTTTCCAGGACTCTGTCTTGGTCTCGGAAATCCTTACCGGCCTGAGCTCCAACTGAGTCAGAGTAACCCGGATAAGGTCTCATTTATTTTATTCCCGGATTTTGCTTCACCGTTAGTTCCATCTGGGGAATTAATTCATCCGCTATCCCGTTTATAGTGCTGCTAATTTTGTCTACTGGTCAGCCCTCGCGCTTATAAGTTTGTCAACTCGAGTCCGAATGGGCATCGATGGTTACCACTTGGAGGTAAAATAAGCACAATTGATATCTAGAAACAGTTACAGCTCTGGATATCACCAGGTTGATGATGGATGTTGTCACATAAGCGATAGTGAACGCTCGTCTCAATCTGCAGTCTAGTGCAAGGCTCCACTCTCCGTATGTTTTGAAAGTACTGCCAATCGATCACGATACGAAAGGAGCAGAGAGGAAATCTTAGTATCTGCTGACCAACGAGTCTTTGACTTGCTGAAACGTCGGCCTGAGAGACTGATGTTAGTATTTTTATTCATTCTCGAAGGTGCAAGGTTCGCGACATTTTTTCGCTTCACCATCATTTTTTCTTGGGCGTGATTGCGAATTATGTATGTGATTTGGATGGCGAGAACTTGAACGTTGACTAGGTTGGTTTCGATGCTTTCATGTGTTTCTGATCAGAAAATCACCCATTTGAATGGTTTTATAAGCTAGTTTTGATAAAACAATGAGCTCTTCGCTAAATGCTTATAGAATAGCACGTACTTGGGAAGGTTAACCTTGCAGACACAACGATTTTAGAAATTCCCCGATGATCCTCACCTTCCAGCTCCTTAGGTTACCTATGCAGCTGTCATGGTCTCTTGTCACCAGGATCTACTGCAGAAAGAGTTTTTTTGTTTTTAATTTACGTCGTTCCCAGTCTCAAAAGCGTTCAATTATCAATGCTTTCGAATTCTCATACTTATTTTCACTGTGTGGATGTAGTACCGCAATAGAGACTCGCGTGCAATAATTGTGTTGAGTTTAGCCGAGTCTCTGTGGATTTTGGCTGTGTAAAATTGAACCTCGATCTGCGCAAACCAAATCTGTGGCTTGTCGTGCCAGAATGAAGGAATTATTACTGCAAATTGAGTGATCATCTCTGGCGTAGTTTCTTGCGTCAGAGTAGTGCTGCTTAAGTCGTCATTCGGCATTATAATACTTGGCAATATCACGTCGGGGTCACCACTTTATGGCTTATCATAGAAGTTAGTTTCTTCCCGAAAGAGAAGAATGTCAAATGAAATTAATCCAATTTATTAAAATCTAACTTAAGCACTACCTACTTACAATGTCTATAAGTCTTTGTGTTGTGGTCGAGGCGCGAATGAAAAAGAAAAGAGCACATGAGTTTATGCCTCATTTGTACCCACACTTTTTTAAAAAAGGAAAGAGGAAGTAAACGAAATTATGAAAGGATTACAGCATACCTGCGTAGTGTGTTAAAAGCTAAATACTATAAATAATTTCAGGCTTATAACGCTGGCACAATGCCATTGGAAACCATGATTAGGAAAGACTGAAAATTATTCAAAACTTCGCTAACATTTTTCAGGAAAAAGTAGTGTAAAATTCCCCATTGCACAATGGGAAAAGTTAGATTTTGAAACTCCATTCCAATTGCGCATTCATTTCCGAGTCTCAACTGGATTGTCTGCTCCTCCAACCGCACTTTTGTCTTACCAGAACTCGTGTGGCGCATTTGATTTAATTCCATCCATTAGCCATTCATTAACCACTCATTAGCCACACATTAACTACTCATTAGTCAATCAATTTTTTCTCCTTTCTAAATTCTATTTCACCTTAAAAAAATTGACATTCGCCAGTGTAGTAATAGCGCACTTTTTTCTACAATTATATCATCAAATGCGGCTATAATTTAAAATAAAATAAGAATTGTTGTTCTGCTGCTGCATGGAAAAAATAATTGAAAAGCAAAATTTAAAAAAAAAAAAACAACATTTTTCAACTGTGCAATCACAGAATTTCGATACAACTGCTCCGGTAATTACTGTGTTTTTGCTTCAGTGTCTCTGGTCTCTAGTACGAGTATCTATGTATACACTCTCTGTAGCCATATTTCCGTACTGCTGTACATATATATAGTAAATTGTGAAAAAATATTCAAACTTGCAATTAACTTGTTAAATTGTAAATTGTACAATTTACATGACTTTGATAACATGCATCACAATTGGTAATTGAGACATTACCGTCAACCCCCTCTCCATCCAACTCAGTGGAATCAAATCTAACAAACAACAACTAGAATCGTTGTGCCACAAACTAGGCCAACAAATTCCCATTCCCATTCCCACCGTGTGGGTGATTGTTTGTGTGTTTTTTTTGGTTGTGCGCCCTCTAGCCGAAGTGAAACCGAATCTCAGTATCGCAGAATTTGAGTAAATTAATTTTTTAAAACACCCAGCACAAGGTCATTTGGTCAGGAAGGTCTAACACCAACACTGAGGCACTTTGAGGAATTCACATGTGCCGAAGACGAGTATCTACGGGTGCGATGATGATGACGATGACGACCACGAGTACGAAGACGACGACAACAACGACGACGGCGGCGGCGGTTAAAATCGACTCTGCGTGCATCAGTCTTAGCATAGTTTGCCCAGTTTTTGCTGGCAAACGGTCACGCCATTGCGTGACATGACGATCGAGATACAAATGAGCCTACTACCCCATACATTTCTGTATGTATGTACAAGGGAATACTCGTATTCGTAGTAAACATGTCAGTAGTACTATTGTACAATACAATGGACCTACATGTATACTTATAGACTGCCGCCAAGTCGATTGCATTGTGTGTCGAAAGTTGACTTTATCCTTCGAAAACGTAAACATGCATGTTTTCCAGTTCCTAATCCGTAACAGAAAAAAAACCGTATCAACGTATCGGCGGCGTATCATGGTATCACGATATCAATGTAACACCGTATTACCTATCAAAGCGATATGGCATGTCAGCAAGTGACAGCTGATTGGGGTGGCAAAACACCAGACAATAAGCAAATCTGACATAGCCTAGTCTTGGCGCGATTTTGTCAACAATCAAAACGAACAGATACAAATCGCTTCCGTACAAGACAATCGAAATGCCAATATTTATCCACATCCGTGTGTCGGCCATTTTGCTTGCAGTTTTTTTTCCTTTTGACAAATCTTCTTGGCAAAATGTAATGGCGTCGCTTATTCAAGAACCATAACCAACCCTCAGATGCAAGACGAATCCCGGGAAAACTAGGAAAAAATTTCACTCCTCTCTCTCTCACTGGTCTGGTCGTAAATCCAAAGCAACTTTTGCGCAGATACTTTTCGCCTGATGATGTTTTTTTTTGCTTTTTTTCTTCTTCTTTTATTGGGTGGTGGTTTATTCACCGTTGTCTTGGGAAGATTCACCCTTGAAGAAGGGGCTTGAACAAGGTGAATCCCCCTTATAAATCGAACCCACTTTAGCCAAGAATTTGTAAATTCAACCGTTTTAATGTCGATTCGAAAAGTTCTTTAAGAGCTCTATCTACATATGTACGAGTATGTGTCTTGGGAGATTCTTTATTTTGGGGGATAAAAAGAAGGTTACCAACCTTTAGGGGTTTATATCTAATTTATTTGCAGTCAAACGCTGAGAGCGGGTAGACTATTTTCTCTTTTTCTATTATTTATTATCGTCAAGGGAGAGATTCAAGGGTTGGGTGGGACTGGGTTTCCAAATAGATGGTAGTATTCGTATCTACATTGTCAATTTGGTGAAGACATACCTTCTTCTATTGTTTTGTGCTGAGCTCTTCTTATCCTTGGAAAAGGAAAAACTTTTATTGTCTGTGCCCTATATAATTGGGGCAGTGGAGGATTAAAGAAGAAGCACCCTTGTTTTGTGAGTATGTCTATAAGTAGAAGGACATGCGCAGTTTTAGGTGGAAAAAATTCGCAATCTGTATTCAGTTGAAAATGGGGTTGAAGGTTGTGGGTAGGTGGTGCTGGGGTCGATACTGAAGAAGGTATTCAGTCACGCGTTTCGCCATTAGACACTTTTTAATAATGGTGTTTATTAATCGAACCGCGATTTTATTAATGAGTTTATTATGGACTACTGGTCTATTTGTCATAGGGAAAGTCCAGGGGAATACACAGAAAATCAGTTTCAGTGAATTGGCTACCTAATGGTGTACGATTTTGTGCTATGTGTGGAGGGTTTTTTTTATGATTTTAAACTCCAAATCCAGATCATAATTCTGATGAAACTGTGCAAAAATTCAACAGTATTGCCTTGGAAACAGCTCCTGCATTAGTACTTTGAATTCTACAAGTCTATTGCCACAGCAGAATGTCTGTTAGAATATTTAAGGTATTTCCAGTTGAGCAGATATAGTACAATTATTTGTTTTCAAAATAAATGATTGGTTTCCAAAGGTTTTATCGCATAATGTTTTGCGAAAATGTTCTATTCAATTCCTCAAGCCAGGTAAGTTTACTTACTCCCGACTACTGAGAATATTTCTCACTACTCGAGTTTATAAGTATCTACATATATAAGAGGCTTGTGGAAGGCTTAGACTATTTTCGCATGGGACTCAATGTAATGTACATGGGCTACCACAAAAAAAACTTCAGACTTCCTTGGTCATTAGCACGCTTTAAGGAGAAAGATATACCAACTTTATGAGATGAGGAGTCACACTGACCTCGGTTGACTTGAGAGTTCAAGATTGAAATGTCTACAATGTTTTTAGAAATTTCTTGTTGAGATGGCGCTAACAAAGCTAGTAGTCAACCGATCTAATAAGCCTTATTGGTTTAACAACAGTTTATCTGTGCTGAAGAATGGCTTCTTGACTGTCTGCGAGTATACGGATGGGGACGGCTTGAAATACACTGGGACTTTTTCCCATTGGCTCCGAAATTCTGGTGTTTGAACCTAAAATACCAGCACCCATCCCGGTGTCCATCTTCGATCCATCCGTATACCCCTTGATACTTTTCAGGTTTGAGGTAGTATTTTTGTAGTTCCACAATTTTCGACTTGGGGTCAGTCAGCCGTCACACAGACACCAGGCACCAAAACGGTCCCATCGCGATCCCTGTGGAACCAGTTGAATTTATATTCAAATGACAAATACCTAAACTATCTCCCTGTGAAACATCCAATTTATTTGTAAAAGCCAAGAAGGCTTTTGAAGTTCGTGCCGTCTATTTCCTCTAGGTTTTCAAAAAAGTATTTCCCTAAAAAAATGTTTCGACTACGCGATATAGCCTCGCATTCACATAGTATGTGTGTTAAGTCCTCAACAGCCGGCAGATCAACGTAGAATCTACAAATGTTCATATCTGACAATTTGGGTCTCTTTGCGTGTTTCCGCAGGAGACAGTACCCTGTCGCAATTCCTATTACTGTCCTAAGCTTATCCATGTTTAATTTTATTAACTTCCGAGATCTTTTGCCGTTCAAAAAGCGGCCAAAGAGCCTTGGATACCCTGTGCCCTTAAAGACTTGACAACCATAGGTTGGCAGTCTTTATGATTTTTTCTTCGATAGTGCCCCTCACTGGCAACCTCAATATTGTCGAGTAGCCCTCATTTTCCTGCAAGCTCGTCCGCTTGTTCATTTTCTTTAAGTGGCACCCGGCACAGTGCCTTGAATACTGTGCGACTTCCCCTGACTGCATCAGAGTTGACATTGGTTGATTTCATTGCCTTGAGTGCGACCTGGCTATCGATGTAGATAGCGATTTCACTTTCGAATATCGGTTTCTCTGCATTAGCGCAGCCACCCTGAGGACAGCCAGAACCTCTGATTAGAAGACACTGCTTGCGTTCGGTAATCGTATTGATACTCTTAGTTCTGGGTATGCTGAGAAGATACCAGTACCTGTTCCTTCCTCTGTTTTTGAGCCATCTGTGAAAATTATAATTTCATTCGACCTGATTATTGCATTTTTTCCCAGTCCTCCCTCTCCGGATGAGTTATATCATACGGGATGTCGAAGTCGACCTACAAAGGAAATTCTACCATTAGAAGTTAAGTGCCTGGCAGTAGCTCCGTTAGAACCGTGCCATGTTTGAAACTACTGCTCTTGAAGTAACCCAAATTAGTGAGTCGTATCGCAATGTTGTCAGCAAGTTTTTTGATCTGCAAACTAAGCGGTGTTAGGTGCAAAAGGTTGTTCAATGCAGCAAGGTATGGTGCGCAATAGCTATGCGTATGTATGGGTCTTACCACCGCCATATATAGACAGTACACCATAGCAGGTTTTAGGCCCCAAATTTTTCCTACTCTTCTTTTGCAGATAAAAAGAGCATTATATTGCTTTTTGAGTCTTTCCGCCATGCTAAGATTCCAATTTAGTTTTTTGTCCAGAATCACACCCAGATACTTCGCGCTGTCCGAAAGGGACAGTTCCACTCCGTTGAGTTTTCGGAATTTGAATTGCGGTATCTTGAACTTTCTGGCAAAAAGAACCAGTTCCGTTTTGGAAAGGTTTGCATTGAGACCACAGCTTTTTGCTCAAGTGCTGAACGTCTTCAGAGCAACCTCCATAATATCGCTTAAAATATTTAAGTATTTTCCCTGCACTATTATGACCACGTCATCTGCGTATATTGTGGCACTTATACCCATTGTATTAAGCTTTTTAAGGATGTTATTGAAACCAGCACCCACAGGAGTGACTGCCTCTTGAGGGGTTCTCCTGGTTACGGATATTCTAACAATATTCTGGCAAATGAAACAGTTTATTTTCCTACTTGCAAGTATGTTGCATTTCCAGTTTGTAATGCCCTGTTCAATATTAACGCCTACTATGGCATTTTTAATGGCGGTGTACTCAACGTTATTGATGGCTCCTTCAATATCGAGGAAGACCACTATCGAAAACTCACTCTTCTCTATTTTCCCCACCACCTCGTGTAGGGCGGTTTCTACAGATTTTCCTTTCATGTATGCATGCTGGGACTCAGTTAAAAAGCCATTACTGCATCTATTCCTAATGTCAATCTCCAATAATCGATACAGGGTTTTAAGCATAAATGATGACAGACTTACTGGACTGAAATCTTTTGCTAGCTGTAGGTATAAAGACCACCGTAACTTCCCTCTAAGCTATTGGTATGTACCATATTTTTAGACTGTATCTGAGAATTTCCATAATTCCCTGGATTGCTCCTCCGGTATTTTCTGTAGCGTAATCGGTAGAATACCATCCGAACCGGGAGATTTGTACGGGTTAACGGACTGAATTGCCCACCGTAATTATTTCCTATTAATAATAACATCTATTTCCTTTTCGGAGAGAGAGATCAATGTTCGCAGTATGATATAGCATGCCAGGGTCGTTTGATACTGTGGATCCCGGAAAGTGGGTTTCCACCAGTGTTGCCAGAACCTCTTGGCTACTTTCAGCCCAGTTTCCGTAATTTTTCTTAAGGCAGCTAGGAACGCTCGCTTCCTTTCAAAGCATTTTGCGTAACCTCGAAATCTCGTCCGTTACCGCGATAGATTCGCAGTAGTTCTGTCATGAAGCCTTTTTGACTTTCTAACCTGGGGTCGGCTTGGGATCACTATACTGAACTTTCTGCCAAAGCATAGAGTCTTACGTAGGCAATGTCAACCTCGGGGATTTCAGAGAGAAGATTCATTTGATCCATGTGGTCTGGGTGACTAATCTCTCCTGTTTGTTGTAGCCCGACCGTGCTGCAAATTGCCATCTTTTTTATAAAAAAATGGAGTGGCGTTAAAGCAATGAAGGCTTCTATAACTGCCGCGGAGCATGTGTGCATTTCGCCGGTGATGCCGAGGCATGCAAGTTCTTATAGCCGCTGTAGCTTTTGAATGGCAGATTTCTCATTTGTTTTGCTCCACCATACCACTGATGAGTAGGTTATGATAGGTCATATCATCATTGTATATATCCAATGGGTGACATTTGGGGTTAATCCTCAGGTCTTATGATACATACTATGGCAAGCCCACATGGCTTTAGTCACTATGGTAATTTTATTATTGATATATGAGTTCAAATTTAGTTTTTTATCGAGAACCATTCCAAGATATTTTACTTGATTGGAGTACATGATTTCTGTACCATTAAGTGAGATCTCGTCAAGGTTCAGATTGCTTTTACGAGTGAAGGAAACAAGTATAGCTTTACTGGGGTTGATTGAGAGATTTTCTCCAACACACCAGTCATTTACTATTTTTCTGAGTAGTCTGCATCTGCAAACGTCTTTAGGGTGTCTATCCTTCTCTACTACGACTAAGTCGTCGACATATCCGATTGTTTGTTAGTATAGATTACTAAGTTTTACTAGTAGGCCATCAAAGAGAAGTGACGCAGCCTTTGACGGCTGAAACAGAGATGTTAGTCTCATCGGAAGATGTGGAGATTTTCTGGTTTACGAGCATCGCTCTAACCCAACGGTTAGTGGTATGGTCAATGCCCTTTTTGGACATGGCTTCCGAAATGGATTCATGTCCGGTATTATCAAAGGCACTTTCAATATCTAGGATGGCACATATTGCAATTTCTTTTTGTCGGTAGGCCACTTTAATATGTGCTACAAGATTTAGTAGAGCGCCTTCCGTGGATCTTTCTTTCTTACATGAGTATTGTTGTGGGTGGAGAAGCCAATTTCTGTTGAGAAGATCTCTGATATGTAAATCGAAAAGTCTTTTCATTATTTTCAGAAAAAATTATGTAAGACATATGCGTTGATAGGGTTTAGGTAGTTCACTAGATTTATCTAGTTTGGGGATACAAAGTGCATTTACCTCCCTCTAGGCTGTTGGGATGTATCCCCAGTTGAAGCTATACCTAAATAAGGCGTTTAGAGTGGGAAAAATCTGGACCAGACCTCTTTGAATCAGTGCTGGAAAGATTTCGTTTGATCCAGGTGCTCTATATGGTTTAAGTGAGCTTATGGCCAAATCACATTTTCAAAGCTTCACATATTTTCAGATGTACTGTTGTTGTATGCTAAGCTTGTGGCTTCAGAATTGGCATACTGGTGTGTGGTCGAGTCTGGGAAATGAACCCTAAGAAGCATTTTTAGAGTTTCATCCTGACTAGCTGTGAAAGCACCATCTGCGCCTTGTAACATACCTAAACTAATTGAAGAATCTTTTGAGAGAACATTTTGAAGACACGTGAGATCTCTGACAGTTTTTCCAGGTTCTTGCAATTCTTTCTCTAGGAAGCACTCTTAAACTTTCTCAATTTTTTATTGAAGTCGGTCAACGCGGACCTGTAAAGTTCCCAATTACCAGATTACCGGTGTGTTTGGATGTCTTCAACATTTTTTTTTCAGCATTTTTCACATTTGTTCAGATTGAGGGTTCTGCCATGATACACAACTTTTAGCCATATTGCGTTTCAACTTGCAACTGCATTTATATGCTGAGATAATGGCTTCCTTTAGCTAATCTGCTGACTGATTTGCACCCCAAATGGGCTGTAGAGATGAGGGCAGTCAGCCTGTTTTGATAGCGAGATTTTCCTGAAAAGTACTCTAACTCGTAAGTTTCTTCATGTATCTAACTTGACCATGTCCGATATTGCATCCTATATTGAACCTTATGTGATATGGTCTGATAAGGATCCTTAATAAAATTATGAAGCAAGGGAGACGAGATGCTGGGGATAAATACCTCTTCTCTTACAGAGTTTATAAAAGCGGTTTTGTTACCCCCATTATAACATATACTCGTATAAAGAAACTTTTGTTAAAAATATAATTTGAAAGTATTATAACTCAGTCAATTTGTTGTTGTCGCTACCCCAGACACTGTTGTGGGCGTTGCCGTCACATCCAGGAATGACATGCCAATTGTACGAACTCTTGTAATGCATTCCCCTGAGATAGTACAATGATCGCTGCAACTAGATCTCTGGTGTTAAACCCTGGAATGAGAAGATATTTAATTTTGGAATTGATCAGTAAAGCAGCCCTCAGTCAAAATTCTCATCGGCCAAATTCTAACATCCCCTCATTATTGTTGAGGCCAAATATCTTACCTTCAATAGCCTAAGGTTTTTGAATTAGTCCTAGGGCGATGTTCTCTTTTGCGCATCGTTTGTTAAAGGTGTACGAAGCACCTTTAGCATGGTACAGCTTTCCCTGCAAAACCTTGAGTGTAGCCATTGTCCATTGCGTCTATACGCAGGGTTTCGTATACGGCTTGGCTTGGTTTTGCTTCTCCGCCATATGGGAACGTCGCCAGCAAATTGCCCTTGGGTCTCACTCTCGCAGGACGAGCTGCGTTTTCTGCCGAATGACTCCTGGGTAGAGGTACAGCGACTCTACTCTTGGATCTGTTCACAACAGCTAGTTCTTGTGTTAATCGACTATTTGAGGAAGCTCATGTATTAACTAACGGTGTTGTTTTGTAGTCTCTTTGATAGACTGCTAGTGTTGATTTTGGTGGAGGTAGCTGTATTTTTATCTGAACTCTTTATAATGAGCCTCAGCATACAAAAACGCTGCATGATATGAGCTTTTAGGCTGCTAGCTAAGTCGATGCTTTGCGGAAAGAACCTACTTATGATGCGTGGTTTAGGAAATAAATCCTCTTCCACTAATATCAAGTTCAGATCGTATTTCTCTTTGATTTTCGAGAAATTACTCCTCAACCTGTTTTCAGTGGCTTCATTGGTGCAGACAAATACGATCCAGATAGCCCTGATTGTAGAGCTTTCAAAAGACGGCTTCATCTCTTCGTATCGACGCTCAACTGAAACATCAATAACTGCCTCCTGTATTTGAGACATTTGATCAACACTAAAGCGGTTGAGATTAATGTCTTTCGGGATCACAGCCAGCCTGACACGGCCCAGTATATTGCTATATGGAACCTTGGCAACTGTAGCATTTCCTGTTCGGGCTCTCTTTGTTTCCGAAGTCGGGGGAGTAGAGTCATCGGCTCGGGTTCTTTTAGCCTCTGTGCTTTTGTTTTCGCTTTTAGCAGTGGCAATCTCTAGAGTACGTTCCCCTTGCTTCAGGGCTTGTTTGAGCATTCTCCTCTCCGAGGGTTTTAGTTTTATGTAGACGGTAGATTTTTGTGACACGTGGTCACGGATGGTACCCATAACTTATCCGATAGGATGCTAATTGCGTTTTCACACAAAGCGTCTGAATCTGAGTTGCTCAGAAAGGCCGAATTCCCTTCCTCACTTTTCATTTCAGCATCAGAGTAGGCAGCAGACGTACGATGGACAGTTTTTTTTTTTTTTTTTTATAATTTACGCGCGCCTAAGGGGTTAGATACCCTTTTACTGTTGCCAGGGCGCGGGCGGAAAGGTAGAAGGAGGAGAAAGGAAAATTGTTTTGTAGTGGTTTGAAACTCATGTGAATTTGGTTTCGATATTAGCTAGCCATTCCAGCTCTATTTCTTCTGCAGGGAGCATAGATACGTCACTAGAAGTTGATGCTTTTAAAGAGGCATTAGTCTCTGAAGTTACAACTTTTGTTGGGTCAATTTTGATTCCCGCGGGTAATCGGGATATGAAGGTCATCTAACAGCAGAGCAAGTTTTACTGAGATGAAGAGGTTTAAATCGGAGGTCGCCTGGTATCCGAAGTTCGCACACAAGAGACTTAAGAGTACCTTAGCCATGCATCAACTCGGTGTTTTCTTTTTTACCTTGGAGTTCGAGCTTTTTAAAAGAGGTTATCTCCTTGTCATGGTCCATTTTGCCGGTGTTAGGACACATACACTTTCTCTTTCAATATTATAAGCGTTCGAGTGCACGGAGCATAAGCAGTCTTCAATATCAAAGGGAGTTCATTAGCCTGGAAATAACCACCGTTGTCCCTTCGGTCACCCTGTGGAGGCAATGAGTCCGCACTTGAACACCTAGAGAATAGCTTAGTTTGACCACTTAAGATTATATTTAATATGTCTCTGTAGTTTGGTGAATTTCTTGATTGCAGGAAACAGTCGTTTATTCTTTTTGTTCTGAAGGAAACATCTAAAATGATAGGCCTATAGACAAATTGCAATTGATTCCTAAAATTATTCAAGCTGTTATAAAAAAGGTTTTATACCGTTATGTGTAACCAAATTTCTTTACTAAAACATGGTTTCATGAGTGGTAGATCGACGCAACAAATTTAGAAAATCATACGAATTATTGTCTGCATAATATGGAAAAATGCGTACACATTGAGTGTGTTTACATAAATTTTTTCAAGGGGTAATCTTCGATGACGAATTACATATGGATAACCGGCAAGGTTAATGTCATGCTGGGTTTTTTATTTCATAATTCCAAGCACTCTTACAACCTTAAGGCCTTGTATAATACATTAATTCGTGCTATGTTAGAATATTGTTTTATTTTAGAAACGATTTACCAAACTTTCTCTCCATAGAATGAATTGGAACAATGATATGCCTTCAGCTGAGGCATTATTGGCCCTAGAATAATAAGCAGAGGCAACAGATGCGGTTTCTGGACGAAAGGAGGATACGAGGACAAATTGTGTCACATACTTTTTGAGCTCTCGGTATGTGAGCGAAAGCGACGATGGCACCAAAAAATGTTAACACAAGGCCCTGGACAAAAAGTAAAATATTGAATAAAAATCACCTTATGGGATTTTAAGGCTAAAATTCATATTTGATAGTACAGTGAGAAAACATAGCCTAAACGGCATCCGATCTCCAAATGGACTTAATCCAACGGAGTTTTCTGTGAAAATATCAAATCAGGTGTTTCATTGTGGTGGCCGAGTGAAGCCCAAAATATCAGAAGTTGTATCTCTAACGGCTTTCATACAATGTTGCCACTGATTTTCGATACTTGATGTTGGTGGCATATGAGGTCTTAGGAGATTAAGGGGGACTCGATGGAAAAAGGATATAAAATTTCCTCGCATAATTAGCATGCCTCTACGATGTTCGGGATATCCGCAACCGTACCTTGGCTACAACAAGGAAATCCGAGTTGACGTTGGCCCCACGGAACTATCGTACATCCGCAATACTGTAGGTGTGCCTTACGTCAATCGGAATGTGGTTAGTGGTTGATTGATCAGGAGTTCTCGAAGTCTCTTTGTGAATATCGAGATGTGGAAACCGCGTGTTTCACCCCGTGGCAAAGTTGATTAACCTGAATCCGCTATTGGAAGTGGTGTCGCTCAGGCCTTACATTCCGACAGTACTACCAAAGACGCCCTCTCTTCATAGCTTGTACATATGCCACTTCTTGCCTAATTCTGCCTCTAACAACAAATCCGAATTCAAATAGGTGCTGATTTTGATCCTCTTATTGTCCGGTCCATCCCATCGCATTTTAGAGTCGCGGCAATATCTGTTTTGCAGCAGTCCAGGGCGTCCGTTAGTAGTTCGTTTGCACGCAGCCTGTTATGGGACGTAACATTTAGGTGCAGCTCCGAGGTTTGTTTTACTTGCTTTGTTTGCAGAGGTTGTCAACAGTAGATCCGTCCGTATCCGTGTCTTGCTGTTGCCTTATAATTTTTTTTTTTTTTTCCATGGCCGTGCTTATACGTTTGGCAAGTCGAGTACGGATGCCGATCTCCACCAGCATACGTTGGTTACTGCTTGGAGGTAAAATAAGCATAATTGATGTGTGAAAACAGTTACAACACTGGTCATTTCCAAGTTGACTCTATTATTACAGCATCCAGCTATCAAGTAGGTCTTTGCAAAATTTACAAACACTAATCGTTCCTTAGGCTGGAGTTTGCAAGAAACCATTTGAATTGGTAAACAACTGAATTGGAAACTGTGCTTTTTAACGACGAGAGTAAGTTCAACTGTATTGCTTCTGATCGAAATATTCATGTTAGACGAAAGAAGGGAATACATGCCTTCAGCCATGACATTGCCGCCCAACCGTAATGTTACCATATGCTGAGGAGTATGTATATGCTTCTTCGTAGGGTTTATTAGCATGAGAATGACTCTAAACATTCTTCAAAGTTGGTTAATGAGTTGGTTTTTGGTTTGCGGAAAAATATGTTGTTGTGTGAGAATGGCCATCTCAATCGCCCGATCTAAACTTTATTGAGAACTTGTGGGTTACTCTGCTCTGACAAAAAAAAAGTGAAAAACTGGAAATGAACAGCAGCGAATTCGAGTTCGTTTAACGCACAAACAAATGTCTTTGATGTGTAAAAAGAAAACATAGACCAGATGTTAACTCCTGTGGAACTATCATGGTCACACTGAGGAGAAATAAGACAGTGGTTTGCGTCGTATCGTAACCAGACGTGCTAAATTTAAATGATAACCTACATACAATGTCGCTGCAGTGCTGGTTTAATCTGAATCTCAACCAATAGTCCTCTTTAGTTACCACTTTGCTTCGCTAGCTCCTTACAGCCAAATCCTCCAAGGTTTTTATTTTTTCCATAATATTTCTTCCCTTCTAAATGTTAGCAAAGGTAAAGCTCACTCTTTAGAGACAACGGAAAGCGTTTATTTCATCTGCAAGCAACTTGGAGAGTCATGCAAACTAAGATTGTGCTTATAAGTGATTCAACTGTCAATGGAAGTTCTAATGCTGAGAAGTTTTCCTCTGAGCCTTGCCGAGATAGTTTATTGGGGATCGTGCTTCACGGCGATCCCATTGGGATCTGGGACTTAGGCAAGACTGAGTGAATTTCCCACTGTTTTCAAGGAAGTATTCTTTGATTAGGATGATATTTCGTCCCATACAACTCTTACAACATTACAGTATAGTTCAATGCCCACTGGGTGGCAATTTTCTAAGCAAAGTCTAAGAATGCCGTCCTTCACAAAGGCGGTATTAAGATTAAGATCCATCTCAATCCTTTCCTGGCCCTGGTTCTAGCTGAAGCCAGTGCTGAATATAAGGAAAGTCGACTTCTTAATCCAGCAGCAACCGGTGTCTCGGTGTTATTGGGTAACACGGCATTTCCTTAAGTGATTTGAACCTCGTGGCAGAGATTACTTCGTTTTAAATAGAAAATGGCTTTGAGAGTTCAGCTCGTAGTATGGTTTTCAAGAGGATGGCGATTCATCAGTACGTTCATTGCAGAAATAGGGATTCCAAGAATATTATTTCTTAGAGGTTTTCTATGCGACATATTTTGTCCAAAGTTTTGACATCCAGATACATAACTTCTCTGGAGACACTTATTGTAACGTCTTTTAGCCCTAAAACGGATTAGCATTAGTTGAGGTGGTTCAGCTACCTTATTTTTTCTCGTGAAGGGAATAGCACCAGTTTTGAATGAATTGAAGTTCGGGTCAGGTGCACCAATTGTTAACAACATTTAGGGCTGCTTACGATTTAGGGAAAACAGCCACCGGGCATGAATCGACTAAGATCAATCATTCTGAGCGTTGACATTAAAAATAAATTAGGCAGAGAATAAACCAATAAGTACTGCAATCAGTCAAGGATTTTACGTAAACACCTGCCGAGTAGACTTTATTTCACTTGAAGCCCATACGTTCATGGGAATAAGGATATTCCTTACCATCGATTTCCGTCAATTCACTTTGATACTAAAGCCAAACTTGCATTGGAGACACAAGTTCCACCCTTGGAATGGGTCGAGGCCGATCTAAAACCTCTTGCTGATCTTAGAGTCACAGCACCCAGTAATTATTTGCAACTCTACAATGGACCAACCAAAAAGGAAAACTCTTCCAGCAATTGGAGTTTAAATCACAGCCACCATGACGCTCCCACAAGGGGGCCTATTAGGCCCGGACCAAGATCTGGGGGCTTCTGACTCCCATGATACCGTGATTTAAGTCCTTGTAGGGTGGTTATTGATGGGCGAAGCCTTGATAATTGGGCGGGGGTCCAATATGCACTACATCACTGACATGTAGTGTGCCCTGGGGAAAACCATATATTGCTCCATGAAATTAGTGAGTCTTGTATTGCTGAGTTATACATGGCGTCGAAACTTGCGTTGTTACAGGCACCCTCAATCCCAATGAAAGTGCGTAACTCCAAGTTAGTTTATCCTTCTAGTTTTGTCTCTCACTTAAGACAGAGTCGTTGTCCACTTCAATGAATATCCAAGATAAATGAATGATTCTCTCGGTGGGAGGTCTGATTTCAATCTGCTTTTGCAGTCTTAGGTCCGATTAGTAACTCTTTGACAATGTCTATGTTACTCTTCAGTTCTCATTGAATCTCGTCTTTTGTTCTGGAATTTAATACATCGCCTCGTGATAGTTTTGCTTAATTGGACATCCCTATGTCCCCTGGGAGCGACCGATTTGCACAAAAAATTCATTTCTACTTGATAATCGTGAATGAAGGTGTTCGCTTTCGACTACCAATTTTCTGACTAAACTGACTACATATTGATTTTGCTACTGGTTGTTGGAATAACCTGTCCTTGTTGAAGCTCAAGATACCGCCTTGTGAGTGTGTAAATTGATTTCGCTCTAGCCAGTCTAATGTCTTATCCAATTCCCAGCTGATATTTCTACGAATTACATTGTAATACTTGAAGTTAGTAAATAGTACGTTGCTGTGCAAAACGAATTCCCTCGGATAATTCAAAGCCTGCGGCATTGTGTAACAACCTGCAAAGTTATTCCACTTTTGACATCCTCAAATGTCATTTCACATTATTTATCTCGGTTTTAAGTTGTTGTTGTTTAATTTTTTCGTTTTTAATTAAATTACTCGCTTACATGTCAAAAAAATACAATAAATCCACTCGCTCTCACCTGACAATCTGAGGGAAACTTACCACGGCGACACAAAAGAATCCCAGCTTAGCTAACTAAAGGAGCTCTGCTCTACCATCGCCAACCTCCTTCTCTCCCTCAAAATTATTCCTCTACTCTGCCACAACAGAGTAAAAGACTCGGGTAATATTTTCATGTGAAAAGATTATGCAACCCGATAAGCGTCAACCTCTCTTGAATTACTTACTTAATTAAATCAAAGGCCCTGTTCTCCTGCCATCTATACAGGTTAGGCTAGATACTACTCACATAGTCGTATGTATGTGTACATATCTACCATGTTCGCTCATGGGGCTCCAGTAATTAGACAAATTAAAAAACTCCAAATCATAGCTCAGTGCACTGAGTGCAAAAATATTGTAAAAGAAAGGCGAGCTCCTCAAACGAATCGTACTACATATTCGTACGAGTACATCGTATTCGTATCCACGGTCACATGGGTCTAGGTTCTCATAAGAAAGCCTAACTAAGCCCTCCTCCATCGATGGTATCCGTAGATTGCTGCTGGAGATCTATAAGTACGAAATGCGACACCCGTTCACGGAATTAAGTCATGCGTAGTGTGTGGTCCTAATGGTGGTGGATACCAGTATGAGTACGAGTATGGATACATGCCACAACCACAAGATAGTCAAGGTGTGAGGTGCCAATAAAAATGACTAATTGCCAAAATGACTCTGTTTCTGCTGGGAATTTATGAACGTCAGTAAATGTTTGTCGTTTTATCTGGCGAAATCGAAATTTATTCCACAACAATGAATGGCAAAATGGCAATAGCGACTGCGAAGACGACGGAATAGAAATAAAAATGAAAAAAACAAAAAAAAATTAAGGAAAAACGAATAAAAAGGGAAACAAATGGAGAAAATAAAAATTGTTATTTGTTTGGATTTTTGTTTTAGTTTTATTTTTGCAGTTACTTTGGGTTAATTTGAACGGCTGCCGTCGCCGACCGACGACGTCGCGTCTTCTACTGCCACCACTACTACCCGGGTATGATGAATTAATGTGCTACCCTAGATAAAACCCATAAAGGCACCAATAACTGTGAGGGGGTGAAGCTATTGTAGTTGCTACCTTAAAACCGGTAGGGTGAACTACTTGGAAATTTTAATAACAAAGCCGAGGCAGGAAAGGGACATGGTAGGAGGTTCAAAAATACAGGGCCGGATAGAGGGTGCAGTTTAGGTAGGGCGCTGAGCGGTTTTAATCACTGGGTGGTTGTTAAATTTATTTTCTTGTTTTAATGATCGTCTACACTTCATTAAGTTGATTGCCTTGATATTTTAGCTGATGTCAAGGACTTTGTTTTTCCAAAAGATGTTAAGTGGAGGTTTTGTTTTAAAATAAGACAATAGAACGAATTGAAATTAAGGTCTTTGAACTCTTTTGGATATCCAATAGCAAGTGCTGTTAACAACTGTGAAACTTGCAGTCTAATTAAATTGGTATGTGTTTCCCAATTTCTCAAGGCGTTTTCCATTTTTTAAGTAATATGTCCAAGAGCTATTATTAAACAGTCGTATGGTGGCAACTCATGTCCCAGGAAATCAATGTTTTCTTCTCAATTTGAAGAAGTAATATGGGACAACAAGCAAAGGTTGCTTCTTAGGCACTAGTGCCTAAATTTCACCTGACATGTTAGTTATTGTGCTCAGGTATAACGTTGCTCTCAGGCCTAACGTACTTTCATTCGTAATATGTACTAATATGGTGGAAAGAACTCTGAAGGTTTTTGAATTTAATGTGAATTTATAGAAATTAAGACAATTGCCTTGAAATGAAGCACACAAGGTACAATATAGTGAAAATAAACCGACTCAACTACAAGGTGGCGCAAAATGAATTACCCTATCGGAAGATGGTATAATTTTTGCAAATGGCGTCGTACGTCAATCATTTTTGGCATTTGTAAACTAGACAGCTGCAGTATACAAACAGACAAGCAATGGAGTGCTATACTCTGCAAGAGCGTGGAATAATTGTGTCTGTGTTTTTGGCCAATAATCGGTCGGTGGTGGTAGCGCAGCGTGCACTTCGACGTCGATTTCCTAATCGTGTCGCGACAACTGGACAAACATTCCGGCGCTTAGCTACTCGACTTGAAAAGAGTGGAACCACATGGGACCGTGCAGGGCGTGGCCGCCACCGGGCTGGTCGTTCGGCCGAGAATATTGCGACTGTGGCTGCCGATGTCGCTGAGAACGAAGAAATATCAACCAGATGACGGGCCACGCGATTGGGCATCACCAAACGGACCCTACAGCGAATTTTAGTGAAAAACTTACACATGCTCCCGTACAAAGTGCAAACAATGCATCAGTTAATGCTTCCTGACCGTCAGTTTCGTGTGAATTACTGTAAAGCCATCTTCAATCTCAACAACGAAGAGGACGATTTTGTAACTTAAAATCCGCGTATGATGCACGAAGGGCCATTACATCCACCCAAAGCCACTGTGTGGTGCGGCGTTCATGCGGAAGGAGTGATTGGGTCGTGTTTTTTTGAGGACGCTACAGGGCCATGATAAACGACTTCTTACTGCCAGAATTGGACGGGCGCGCCTTGGTGAACATGTGGTGTCAACAAGACCGTGCAACCGCACACACAGCACGAGCCACAATGAATATTGTGAAGGAAGCGTTTAATGGTCGCGTAATCTCCCGTTTTGGCGTGGCCAGCAAGATCGCCCGATTTAACCATCCCAGATTTCTTTCTTTGTAGCTACTTGAAATCGCCGGCTTATGACAACAAGCCTCAGACAATCGCAGCCCTTAAGGAGAATATTTGACAGGAATGCGAACAGTTATCATCGGAAATCTTGCGGAAAGTCATGGAAAATGTGATAAAATGGGCGGCAGCCACTTGGCGGATATCATTTTTTCCACTTAACAGAAACAATTGTAAAGGTCCAGGTAAAGATTTCGATCACTCAACATCATTTTTTTTGTATTTAGTAAAAAAGTAATTTAAAAACAAAATTGGATGATTAATTTTGCGCGATCTTGTACAACAAGAAGGTATTGTTGCATTCGTCGTTAGAGAAACATTGCAATTCAAAAGAGTTGTCAGCTGTAGGTATAGTGCGAAAATTTCAGGTGCTCGAGGCATGCATCATGTACGTGCCTCGACGTAGTGAAAGACAACCGTTAATGTACTGGCTCAATCTAAAAGTGATAGACATCCCATGCCTCGTTACGGTGAAAATCCGGATCCTTCAATAGAGCCCAATTAGCAAAAGTTCGGCGTGCATAAAAATCACTTATCATTCATTTGGGGCAATATGACGTATAGCCAAGTCGCTTAGCAAAATACGCCACAGATAAGCCCAAGAGATGCGGAATAGCGGAATCGATTAATCTTAACTTACCAATTAGC
The DNA here is from genome assembly GCA_949129095.1 of Volucella bombylans. Taxonomy (NCBI): domain Eukaryota; kingdom Metazoa; phylum Arthropoda; class Insecta; order Diptera; family Syrphidae; genus Volucella; species Volucella bombylans. The sequence continues at coordinate 333,692,487 of OX422140.1, read as the reverse complement.
GGACAACTGCAATATTCACTTCACGACTGGCATTTTGCTGTCCTACTGTCACGGCGACATTATTTACTTACTCACTTAGGTTGTGCTACATTTCGGAGTGAGCCTGGGCCTCAACTAACAAGCTTCTCCAGTTAGTCTGGTTTTTAGCTAACTGCCTCCAGTTGCGCACTCCAAGTTGGTTGAGGTCCTTTTCTACTTGTACGCGCTACCTAAGGTGAGGTCTTCCTCTACTGCGTTGTTCCTCCTGGTTAGATTCGAAAACTCTGCTGGCCGGAGCATTGGTGTCTGTACATGCCCTAGTCAGCTCAAGCGACTGATGCGCCGTTTTCTGACTAGGTCGATGTCACTGTACAGCCCGTATAGTTCGTCGTTGAATTTTCTCCTCCAAAGTCCGTCATCTCAGACGGACTCCTTAGTTTTTCAGGATAAGGCCTTAGTACTCAATTGCTTTGTTAGCCTAAAAAAAACAGCCATTGCCAACAGTGATTCTTCTTTTTATTTCTTCTGAGGTGTTGATGGCAGAATTCATAGCAAACCTAAGGTAGACAAAGTCCTTTACTACTTAGAAACGATAGCTGTCGACTGTGACAGAATATACTTGGTTTTGCACTCATTTATCGCTAAACCCATTTTGTCGGCTTCCATTTCAATACTAGCGAACGCACTAGTGACAGCCCGCAGTGTTCTCTGAGTTATGTGAATATCATCGGCGTAAGTAAATAGTGCTTCCAATGTTCAAGTATGATGCTAAAGAAGTCACATGACAGCGCATCGCCTTGTCTAAAACTTTTTTCACATCAAAACTCTGAGTTAAGTCGTTACTGACCTTGATGTATGCAGCGGGCGTACTTCATCGTCATTCTGCACAGACGGGCGAGTTTGACAAGTATGCCAAACCTAGACATGGCTCTATATAGGTCCTCTCTGTAAATACTGTCATACGTCGATTTGGACTTCTTGAATTTTCTCCACCATCTTCCGGAGTGTCATACGGTACAGCGATTCCATTCATCAGGCATACATTTTTCTGACTAGATCTGAGAAATGAGAAATGAGGTCATGTACTCGTAGATGCAAATTTTGGCTATCGTCGTCTAAGTTGAATGGTGTGTTCTGTTTGACGGCAGAATATTGGGCTTCGTCGTCGTTAAGTTAAGTTTTCCATATTCTCTGCACCGACTGTCACTCTACTACAAGATTTCCTTCTTAATCTGTACCGGTTCTTGTACAGATCTTCTTGCCTTGCCACGTCTCTTTTACCTGTTAGTAAGTCTTCCGTAGGCTATTCCTGGAGTAAAAACTCTTAATATTTCGACCGCGCGCTCTGCGTGCACTTTTTTTTTCTTCTGGAGAAGGCAATGGTCTTCACGTCTCTTCTGTTCGCAGAGCTCACTAGCGGCTCTCGTCCTTCATTTCAGCGGTACTTGTTTAGCTTCATGTGACAACATTCTTCATCAAACCAGGGATTTTTTGGTGGTGGTCGGGTGAAACCCAGCACATCAGTTGCGGCGTCTCTGATGGCACATTGGCAGCGTTTCCATTGGTTTTCGGTACTTTATGCTGGCGGCATAGGCGTTGTTGAGAGATTTGGAGATACGCGTTCGGCGTAGATTCTGGCGGTCTCTTGTGGTTGCTGCTTTTGTACGTTATATTTTCTCACAGTAATTTTTCTTTGTTCATACCTTTGCTGCAACAAGGTGGTGATCCGTACCAATGTTCGCTGCGCGGAGCGCTCGCACGTCCAGAATGACTTAGCGTTTCATGACCCTAAGACAGCCATGTCCCATTGTGTACATTGAGATGAGGAAGCCGTATACTGGCTATAGTGATGTTTCGTCCCGCCGCATAATCAATAAGCCTAAGGAAGAAGAGGAAAAGATATTTAGAAAAAGATACAGGGAGCATAGTGTGTGAGTTGCTGCATAGTATGTTAGAGCGTTCCAAATTATTTCCAGAGCCCTTGCTTCCAGGTATTTTCAGAAAATCGTGTGCAGTAACTCAGTCTTATATCGACAATTCTTCCTGGAATAATCACAAAAACATTTTTCAGAGCTTTCAAATGTTTCTGTAGATTCTTTGGCACCAGGCTGTGGATTGTATCGATCCTTCGGCAAGGTGCTGGCTGGGTGTTCAATACAGTTTTGAAGATATGAGGCTTTGATGCGGTAAAGATGTTAAAAGCAATTCCACACAGGAACCACGTCCGGATCCATTTAATCTTCCAGTATCAACTAAGGCAGTGTTGTGAGCCGAAACGTAGTTTTCTCCATTTTATCGTTGTCTTATTTTTTATTTCACCAAATACCCAGATGTCAATTTTATTTCGCATGAACTTACGATCAGGTTGTAGATAGGGTACCCTTTTCCTGCAAATCCCTATTGCCGTATGTTGGTATAAAGGTATTTGTCTATATCCGAGACTTATATTCTGAGGAATTCTTACGAGTACGGGTCGCTGACTTATGGCATATCTCAATCAACATTTACTTTGCACTGTAAGGCAGAGCGCCTGCCATTTGTCCTCTTGCATAATTTCGGCGACTTCTGAAGAAATTCCAAGATAGAAGATGGAAGACGAATCTTCATGGTATTCAGTAGTAGGGGCTTTTCGTCATTAGTTACCAAACCACCTGTTGAGACATATTTCATCTACTAGGAGGCATGAGTAAAATCAAATTTGTCAGAGTCTTCTATTTCTTGTGAAAAAGTTTTGCCAAAATCTCTGGTGTAAGGATTCTCAAAGGTCTGGTTGTACAGGGCGGGGCACAATTGAAGTCAGTTGATATGGCTGCCCAGGAGACTAAAAGAGCGGTGATGCTGGTTAAAAAAGGTTACCTTATGTTTACTTAGGGTTTTAATGATCGGAATTGTCTTCGAAAGTGGAAAAGTATATGTAGGCTAAAGGCTGAGATATATCACTAATTGGTCCAGTGAACTATTGCTTGCCATTTAGCTTACATCCAAAAACCTCACTAGTAATCTCTGTGCCAACTCCTATTCTAACACCAGTAATAGATGTAGCCACATTTTTCCCTAGCTAATATGAAATTCCAGAGGGGCCGTGGACTCATTCTCGGCTAACAAATCCCCTGGACTGGACGCAATAATACCAATCATCCGTCGATAAATGAAGCAAGCTGTGGTACCGTTCGTAAAAAGACTATTCAGCAGTAGTATCAGGCCAAAATGCTGGAGGGAACAAAAGGTAGTATTCATTCCCATCGTATTGCAGATAAGCCCATCCACATGCATCGAAAAGACCTCAGGTACCTAGGTATAGTACTAGATAGTAAAGTGAGTTGGAAGCTCAAGTTCGAAGAACGTGTAAAGAAAGCAACCATCGCCCTCTGTGTTTGCAGCCTTATATTAGTAGAAAATAGGAACCTAATCCCAGGACTATCTTATGGATGTACATGGCTATCGTCAGACTCATCTTAACCTACGCTGACCACATATAAAACTACCAACCTTTGGTTAATGATGAAAGTGCAGAGATGGCGTGACTAGAAAATATACTTTTACTCTTGCCTCAAGATCCATACATGAAAGAATCTGCAGCGCAAATCGCCTTAAAATTAAGTCAGCTTGAGTCAGTAAATCAAGAAGGCTATGCCTCAGTCCTTCCAAGTGAACTAGGTTTATGCTCCAATACCCTATCACGACTTTGAAATTCCATTCGCCTGCATTTTCCCAAGCAGGGAGGAATGGGACTGTAACCAAATGGTACAAGACTTGATATCTATTTTCACGGGTGGAAACGGGCAGCAGCAGTGTCTTCCAGGCTGAGATATTGGCTGTAGCAGGAGCAGGTAATATCTCCTCGTGAGATATATAAATATTACTATATTTATTGATAGCTAGGCTGCCAAGACCATCGCGGCAGTTGATATCAAATCGAGGCTTGTGAAGCGCGGTCGTGAAGAGTTTAAGGCTTTTTGAGTCAGCATAAGATTACCACAAATGTGTGGCAGGTAATGAGTATGCAGACGAGCTAGAGAAAGATCCTCCCTAGAAAGGGAACTGGCAGTTCAAACCTCCACTCTACACTCTGAAAATACAAGTGGGGCTAACTATACAAATAAAAACCAATGAAAGGTGGAAAAACCTTCGAAAATTTGGGCTGAATTCAACAAATCCAGAACAAGTAAGCAGAGTTGAACTATCTACGCTTGTTGGATGATTCACAGGCTACAATCCTCTAGGGGCACACGCAACAAAGCTGCGTCGTACCGACGACAACCTCTGCAGAGTTTGTGGGGCATAGATCAAAGACTTACGATAGGATACCCTCCACTTTTGCCAATGTCCCAATTTGAGGCAAAGAACTTTAGGAAGTTATTACTTCCACAACCTCTCAGAACTATCTATTGCTTCACTTATATCTCTTTTCAGATTCGCGGATGCAATAAGATGGCTCAGACTCGCTCAGGGATAAAACGAAAATCAACGCAAGACGGAAAGCGGAAACCAAAACTAGGAACCGCAATCAAATTGCCATCTGCTTCCAATTCCCCCACCCGGGCATCAGAATGGGTCTACATAGATCTAAGTATTATGAGGTACTGAATGGATTCGGCTCCAGATACCTAATCGCTGTACCAAACGGGTGTACTTCCGAAGCTTGAAAGATGTTTAATAGAATGGCAGAATGGAAATTGAACAGAGCTCGTAATATGGATTGAGAAAATCATCTTATCTTGGGTAAAATTTTAAGAGCCTATAGATCTCTTTGAACTAATATTGTAAAAACTTCGGTTATTTGTGCTGTAGCCAAGAATAGACCTTGTCCTCAGCCTACTAGTCTGTCAAGCTTCTTTTCGGCATTGATATTATTTCGTTCTATTCTTCAACTCCCCAAATTAAGGAATTTACGCAGGGTATCCTTGACTCCCAGTTGGTGAAATCTTTCTTGGAACTTATTCTGTCAAACTAAAGAAACAATTATTTGACGGTATATCCTTTATTCGACCTCTGAGCAGCTGTACTATATGATAGTTATGTGGTAGTCTACCAAACCCTTTAGTGATTGGGGTTTGATCTACTAATCTCAATTTTTAAAGAATTTTCGATTTTAGGTGAATCGAACGTGAATTTAACGCAGCGCAAGATTAGTTGGTAAATATGATACAGCAAACATAAGCAATTCATTGCGAAGATATAGTCCAAAGGGGTAATGTCAGATGAGCCAAATCTAAGCAGAAAGAGAAGATACCCTCTAAATTGCTCCAACTATAAAATCATCAGTCCCCCTAACATTGCGTACAAGAACTAGTCTGCAGTATTGTGTGAACGCCTGCAATCATTTTTCAACTATCTGATTGGCCCCTGTCAGTGCAGTTTGAGACCCGCATTTAGTAAGCCTACAATTGGCCAAATATTCACACTACGGCTATTGATTTTCAGGTTATGACATCCCTGTCAAGCTCGTCAGATGTTGCGGAATGACATGAATGCTTTCTGCTTCAATAAGTTGAAAGCAATTAAAGTAAAGTCTGTGCTACTACTAGCATATGATGGCAACTTTGATAGCCTTGGTAGACCCCACATTATATACGAGTATTCAGTATAGTATACGATGGATTGCGCAGATCATTACATACATAAGACGGTTATTACGAGTACTTCTAGGTAGTTATTGTACTTACTGTGATAATGACATTTCGTTAGAAATTAAACGGAGTTGTACACTTACCAATCACTGTTTCTTTGGCATAAGAAGGCAATTGAGTGATAAGGCCTTGTCAAGAAGCACTATTGTGACATCGACCTTAGCAGAAACGCCTAAGAAGGGTAAGATATATAGACCCAAAGGACATAATCCCAGATACCCAGATAGAAGCACAGTAATAGAAAACCTCGCCTTAGAGGGCTCCCACAAATGAATTGAATATTGAACTCCAACATTTACAAGTGCGTTGTCTGCAGAAGATTAGCTACTTTGTTTGTGTTTTTCAGTTCCACATAGACACATTATTTTTGTTTGACTTTTGAAAAAGAGTTTTCATTCGTTAAAACAATGAAATTAATGATTTAATGGCCGAAATCTTTTCAGAACGTGGGGGCCAAATACTATTTGTTAAGTTGGTGTCTTGCATGGGTTGTCGTCTTTGAAAGTTGCGAGTGCCTCCAGTTCATACTTGCGTAGTTGGTTGATGGAGAGATATTTTTTGATGTTGTTACCTTGTTGACCAATGCCAACGACGCCGTCATCATTTTCTGAATATTTCTGTCTGTCGTGTTCAGTTTTTGGAGCTGTTGTGTATTGCTCCAAGCCATGATGCCACACCTGAGTTGCGACTCCACCAAGCTGAGGTAGCACTGCTGAAGAACATCTTGTGGACATTTATAGCCACAATAGATATAGATCGTCGGTGAATAGCCAAAGATCTTTCGTCTGGTAGATATGGTAGCTCCACTTAAGGTATATATACGTTGACACATTCTCTAGAATAGTTAAGCACTCTCTATCATCTTGATATAGCGTTTGATTTTTGATCCTATGCAGGCATCCTAAATTAGTAGAGGACCCACCTTGGAATCTGGCGGGGCGCCATAATTTGAGCATTTTTCGCCTCGTAGGCTATTATTTATTTTTACTTTAAATCTTCGTAGAACAATAGTAGCACGCCTCGTATGAATAATACAACTGTGTGCTGATTTTTCTCTTGTCTGGTATTAATTTTATCATATTTGCAAAGTGTTTAATTAGTCGGTTTGCACTTCGGGACTAAAACCAAATTGATTGCTTGCCAAAATGTTATATTCTTCCAGGTGTTCAGTCAGTCCTTTGGCAATTATTTGTTCTAAAATCTTACCCGTTACCGAAAGTATTGAGATTGGCCGGTAGTTTCCGATGTCGTCTTTTCTCCCCGTCTTTGTGTATAGGACGGACAAAAGATATTTTAAGAGCTTCAAGTACTTTTGACTGCTCAAAACTTATATTAACCAGCTTTGTTATAAGTGGAGCCAAGATGCCTGCATTTCACTTGAAATCTCTTAGCTTTATAGGATCTTCACAAGCCGACTTGTTCTATCTTGTTCTATATATGTTCTATATATCTACAGGAACCATGGGTGTGGAATGAATGCATCTGTGATTTCGGATATCAGAAAGACCGAGAACTTGTCTTTATGTGCCGGACTCACTTTAATTAATTTACACTTGTGAAATTTTGCAACCGAGATTTAGTTGTTGCAGAATGGCACAAATTCGTCGTTGGGTCTGCTTATTTTCCCTATGATTCCACCTAATAATACCACCACCACGGAAGGCGGTAGCCAAACTCATTGATTACTGTGATTCCAGAAAGATTGGACTTATGATATTCTGCGATGCTAAGCTTCAGAATATTTTTTGGGGCAGTAGTAAATGCAACATGAGAGGCAATCATATCCTGGATTTCATATAATCGTCTGACCTAGTTGTCAACAATTTTGGCTCACAGGCAGATTTTGTTACGAGAGTTAAACAGCTAGTAATCAACTTTAAGATTTAAGATTTAAGTTCAACAGTGCTCCATCTAAGCTCTGAACAAAACAAAAGCTGGAGGCGACTGTTCAGAACCTGAACGTTACCCTCAATAAGTGTTTTGAAATACCATGTCCAGATAGTAAGCTATCCTGAAGATCGCCCGTTCCTTGGTGGGGCCCAGATTTGCAGCATCTTCGTATAAAAACCAGAAAATCTCGACACAGGTCACTTAAGATTAATTTGGAGGAAGACTGGAATCTCTACAGATCGGAACAAAAAGAATATAATAAGCTCATCGGGATTCCGAATTCGATAAATGCTTTTTTGCAAAGAGCAAAGCTATTAGTGAAATCAGTAGGCTTGTTAAACTCCTTAAAAGGACTAGACGGGACCATTCAGAAAATCTGATGGCACCTACGCTGATTCAAATGTATAGATACTCAGACTCATGCTTGAGGCTCACTTCTCAGGTAACTTAATCAAAACCAGTTCAAAACTAGCTCCTATCAATGAAGCTGCTAGTTAACTAAATAACACAACACGTCGTAGCTGGTATATCTCTTCGGTTGTGGTGACGAATGAGGCCATTAAATATGCTCTGATGGCTTCAATTCGCCTGGTACTGATGGTATACACGCTGTTATGTTACAAAAGGTATAGATAATCTTCACTACTAATCTGGCTATGGCCTATATACCGGAACCCTGACGAACAATGAGAGTAGCCTTTATACCGAACATCGTAAAAGAGGAATACACCCTCGCCAAGAGCTTCAGTCCTATAAGTCTGACTTCCTACATGTTGAAAGGCATGAAGAGAATAGTTGAGATCCATCGCGGGACATCTTACGAGAGTGCGCTTTGGTAGGCGGAATTGGAGGCGCACTCGATAGAAGGAATAGCCCTTGGACATTTTTATCGACAATGATGGTGCTTATGACAGCGCAACTTTGGACGGCATGTAAACGACGTAGACGAATCACTAGTTATGTGGATGAAAGGAATAGGGGTGAATAGGACGCTGATTGCGGATGCTGACTGCGGCCAATATGTGATGGCGGGGGTAAACAGGGGTTGCCCGCCAGGCAACGTTCTATCTCCACTGCTATAGTGCATTTTGGTTGACTCACTGCTCAACGCGCTTAATAATATTGACGTCTATGCACAAGCATATGCGGATGATGTAGCCGTACTGTATGGTACGAGTATATCGTGACTAGCGACTCTATGCTCTAAAACGCAGGCAACCCTTGACGTGATCGACGATTTGTGAACTGGAAACGGGCTCTCAGCCAATCCTCTCAAAACTGAGGTTGTTCTCTTTGCTCTTTACGTTTGGATCTACACTGCTATGATATGGCCAATTATATCCTATGCGTCTCTTGTCCTGTGGAATAAGCTCTCGCGAAAATACGTGATTGCTGCGTTTAGCAAACTTTAAAAAAAAAAAAACGGTCTGACTAATCTGCATGGGGCTTTCCCAAGCACACCTGGCTCTGTTCTAGATGCATTCATGAATCTCCCTCCCATTGACATTCATATCATGGGTTACACTCTCAATCTTCCGTTTAAAAGAAGTGTTGTCTGGTACAACACGCACTGAAGCTTTGATGAACTTGCGTGGGCACTGTCTTATGGACATGTCGTCTGATGCAATGACACCAGAACTCCTGCTGTGGAAAAAGTCGACTTTCCATATGCCCAAGCCTGGTTTCAGACAGAATCTGAGCTGTGAAAGAAATGCAGTCGGGGTTTCATGCACGGCTCCAAAATCGATATAGGATGTGGCGCTGGTGTCTTTCTTGAGGACGACAACGTTAGATTTCACTTTTCGTTAGGAAGACTTGCGTCTGTCTTCCTAGTGGAGATATACGCAATCATGTTGGCAACGAAATATATTGTGAAGAACCAGTGGACGGCTTCCAAACTAGTTCAAGAATGCAATACGGAACGAAGTCGGAAGGCTAAATTCTCTGATTCTTATCTGAGTCCCAGGTCACAATGGAATCACGGAAAATTAAATCTCCGATGAACTTGTCTGGCAAGGTTCAGAGGAGAGTTTTTCAGGATCCGAACCTACATTGGGTTTGCCTGCGTCTTCGCTTAAGGCTTCCATTGACAGTTGGGTTTCCCATTAACTTAACTATAGATGGCATGACTCCCCAGGATGCAGGTAGACTCTACAAATGCTTCCCGACGTCACTAGGAAGTCAGGGAACTTCCTGCTTTCCATTAGCAGAAAATACTTCAGGTTAGCTACTGGCGTCGTGACGGGACACTGCACATTTGCTATGCACTTAAATGTGCTGGGCATAAGTGATACAACATCCTGCGATGTTCTCGGCGTTAGCGTGGTGGATGCTGGTATTGTAGGCACTTTACCACTGAAGCGCTTACTCATCTTTCTTCGAAAGGCGGAAAGGTTCCATTTAAAGGAACTTGCAAGGAGTACAATGGATTAGTTCTTCATCTGTGTGTTCTGTTCCGACAGAAAAAAAACAACAAACGAAAAAATCGTCTTAAAAATTTCTTTCGTGCTGACTTGACAGAAAAGCATTGAATGTTGGGCGTTTCCTGATGGACAGGAATAGGGCTTGTGATTACAAACATGCAAACTGATTAGATGAACCATCAGAATTGTACTGCCATTTTGCCTAAAACCCCATTTTCTATTTTCAAAGTTTCTCTAGAATTGTATTTCACTTTCAAAAATAGCTCCTTGCACTAGCTACTAGCTACTCGTATTCAGTCTGTCTCGAAATCTTTCCTGTGGTTGTTCTTGTATCTCCGGTATAGTCGGTCTCTCTACAAACAGGCATTGCGCAACTCATTGGCTATCCAATTGTGTTCATTCGACCTTCTTTTCTTCTTCTTTCTTTTGGCGAGGTCTTAACCATTTTAGTGAAGCACGATTTGAGATTTTCATAGAACTCGTTTACTTCAGCTTCACGCTGAAGATTTCATAGCTGATTTTTTCTGATTCTCTTTTGTTAGAGAGCAACCATATGGAAGCCAAAATTGAATAAAGACTGCTCTAAATGGAAAGATTTATATTTTTGACAAGCTGGTCAGTCGTGCAGTTACTCCACACATTTGCGTGATCTGGCACCCGGCATAAATTAATGTTGAACTGCTTCGTTATGTCATAGAGGGAGAAACATCAGATTAAGTTTGCCCGTGACGCTAGTTGCCACCAGTTCAGGCCATTTATTGTCACTTTACTGTGACTGAAGCTGCTAATATATCTGGGTTAGGTTACATAAAGATGAGTGTTGGCCCAAACTCGATACTGGTCTAAATGCATCAGGTCAGAAAGGTTAATAGGAATATATAAGAAGTGTTATCTCTACTCTCTGAACTACTTGGAACTTCAGATGAAGCGTACTAGATTTCTAATGTGTGCATTTACATTGTTTTCGCTGTGGTTTCCGTTCAGAGTGAATGGTACATTTTGCCTGGCGCAGGGCGTTGACCATCATCGCTTCAGTCTGCAGAAATATTCTTTTTATATTCTTAGCAGCAATTGCGGCATTGCATTTAGTTGTTCATGTCCATTTTTCCAGGCTTCCATCCGGCTTTATAAGGCTGATTTGCTAGTCAGAGGTCATACCTCCCGTTACATCTCTCCAGTGCCTCGATCACGCGCTTCTCGTTTATTTTTTCCTAAAAGATCATGCTTTTCAGGCGGCGTCGGCTTATTGACAAAATTCCCATTGATGTTAGGGTTTTCATATGAAAGCAAGAACTTTGAGAGGGCTTGAGGGAAACAAGAAGTCTATCGAGTTATGTGTTCTAACATTCCATGCGCAGAGCCAAAATTCGTTGTCCTAAAAATATATGGTGGAGAAAAAAGTCTTGCGGCGCCATCTCTACTCCTTGATCGCGGCACTACCATGAAGCTCAAACTGACTAGAGTCGTAGATGCAGCCGTTCAGTCGTATAAAAGATTTCCTTGCCGCCATCCTTTAGTTAAAGGTACTAGATTCTCAGTCTTCACCACGTGCGTATAAGAGTAGGGATTGATGGGCAAAAGTGTCGACATTTGTGTCTTCATAAAACGCTTGACCATCATTTGAAACCTAGAATTTATGAGTTTCAAGTTTAAAAATAAGACCTCGGTAACTTTTTCCTGATCCTTTGTCAGCTTTTACAAGAATGCATGTGTCGCAGATGCTACAAAAAAATATTTAAAACAAATATAACGGCCCCAAAAATATTCGATCGCCTTGTTGTCACCTGAACCTCGTTCCGCCCCTGTTCAAGTAAGCAGGAGCGTCGCAAGGGGATGAAAAATTATCTCAACATTTACTTTTACAGACCTTCTCTACCTTTCTACGCAAGGAGCTCCTCTGCAATAAATTATGATTTCTATCGGTGGCGCAGAAGGTAAAGAGAGAACAAAAAAAATTATAGAAATCGGAAAAAAAGGACGGTAAGAATATTAAACAAAAATATTACGCCGACCAATTCACGCATTTCAACTCGATACTCCCTCCTGTAACCCGTTGAAAGCGAAACCATAGTCATAGAAAGTATCATAGTCCAGCGGTCGAAGCACGACGACGACGGGTCAAATATTCATATCACCCCCCACCCAAACCATCGGTTGCTGTATCTCAAATCAATTTGACCATTTGGCAGTTATGCCCGTGCGACGGTGGCAATGGACGAACGGGACGGACGGTACTTGGATGGTTCTCACCGGGAGGCGAAGTGAAAATAAAACGGGATTTTATTGCCGCTTTTACTGCGTAAATTCATTTGCTTTTGTTTAATGTTTTGTAGAATTCAATTAGGAACAAAGTAGCAAAAAAAAAAAAATTATTAAATTAATGCGATAGCGGGACAAAAAAAAATGGACAAACTACCAACGAACTCATACATAGCCTCTACAAATTGACCCTTTTGATGAATATGTATATTTTTCTGTCCGAAAGGGGGTGGTGAATTTCATATTTCAGTTTTCGTTTTTTTTTTCTTGAGTTTTGGCGACCACAAACAGGCAGCCAAGGTGCGTGTCCTTTAGAAGTGAAAAGGACACACATAATTCATAATTTAATTAGAGTAAAGTTTCACGTACTCAGTGCCTGGCTCATTAAAGCGGGCACTGTTGATTTACGAACGAATATCTGCCTTGACTTGGTTCTGACTCGGGAATTGCCACTTTTGAGTGCTTTGGTAGTTTTGACGTCTAGGAGCAAGGTTATGTCCCTGCGCTGCTGCAGATACTTTAAATTTATTGCTCGTTTGCGAAACAATGAAATGTGATATGTTAGCCATAGTGTGGTCCGCGGTAGGGTGGACCGTCCTGTGTCTAAAAAAATGTCTGTGAATTGTTTTTTTTTTTTTTTTTTTTTTTTGGGAAAACGAAAAACGCAAGTGCTGCTATGATATCACTCTGAAGGAAGTACACGCTTTTGATTTGGTTTTTTCCTTCATTTTTTGTTTCGAGGATATGAGTTAAAAAAAAAAAAAAGCTGGGAGTTGCCGCCTACTTAGCGCAATGAAAAGATTAATCAAAAGCATTTGTAGATAAAGTGTAACACATAAGAATCTGAAGGCTCTAAGGCGCAATTCAAATGGCAAAATTGTGTTAGAGAAATGAGTACATCCATTTTCGGGTAGGTAATGGGTACTTATGTTGCTAAGCACGTGACGATATTTTTTCGTTGGCGCTTATCTTGGCAGCAATCTTCTCAGTATCTGATGTCAACACAGATGACGTGGCCTCATTTAACCTAGTTAGAGCCTATTTTTAGTTAAATTAACACTTTTTGTCGGTCTTGGGAGGAGTCAGGATATTGTTCGCCGGAAGAGGGTAAGAAGGAGTACAGCTGAAAGGATATTTAGCTAATGAGTTTGTAGAGACCTCATTGAGGTTGCACGGAAGCAGTTCTGTAGATGGGGCTCATTCGCTAAGACTCATTAGCCGAAAAGAGTTTCCGATATTCACTTTGACCTAAATGGAACAGCAAGTAGTTCCGACAGCCTTCCTAGACCTACGAGCTTCGCAGAAATGTCAAAATTTGATGTTTAGCAACTCATCCCTGTCTCAAGCCCAGGTTGAGAAAGGAGTAGTAAAATGACGATAATCATCATCTGGATTCTGCGGTCAGATATAGATTTTCCATCATCTAGTCATGTTTCCAAAGCAGAAATCGAGACGGAGGAGCTTTAAGCAAACCAACGGAGTCGCTTGAATACCTAAAGTGCGCTACTAATACTATCTCTTAAGGAGCTCGTCCTCCAATAAGCTAGTTAACTACCCTGCTACGTAAAACACAATATAAACAGCCTCAGAATGTATGTACTTACTATTGACGACCCCTGGCAACGAAAATGTTAGACCTGTCCCTGCAGCTAAATAATAAAAGGGGGCTATAAATCGCTTTTGTCGGGCAAATGAACGATGAAAAAGCGTGACATCTACTATGGTGATAGTTATAAAAAAGCGCCTATTTGCTTGTGGAGCGCGAAGCCAATTACAACCCGCAACAGGGCTATCATTGCCAAAGACTGATTTTACAAGCATGAGCAATGTCCTAAACACACTTTAAGATCAGATGAAAGGAGAGTTTTGCCTGCTTAGTTAGAAAACGCAGTGTTAACGACATAAGCAAAAGGAAATTGACTCAGGCTAATCGACTACGTTCGGGCGAAATGTCATCATAGCTACGACAAGATTCCCATACCCCAACATCCACAAAAGTACTTTCCAGCCACCTAATCAAAAACTAGTCAATCAATCGTACAGCTCTAGCATTTAGGATACCCCAAACTTTCCATGAGCCTACTTTGTTGTAGCCGAGGTGCGATTGTGTATGTCCTGGATGACGGAATTCTGAGGAAGCACTCTGAAGAATTCTGAATCGAAAGAGACAGGCTTCTCTGATTAAATCTTCCAAGAAGTCTTATTATCCCAGCATCAAGCGAAGAAAATCTGTAGCAACATGCCTACGTGCCTATGCAGACGCCGCAACTGATGGCTAGGTTTCCCTCGACTAAGAGCAAAGGTGCACATATCGAAGCAAGATTCAGACAAGGAGGGACTGGGAAGAAGGTCGAGAGCTGCTCGAAAACTCTATGAGTAAATGAGACCGTCTTCTCAGAAAGAGAAGCTCTTATTCGATGCTATGGAAGGGTTATTTTGCAGAAATAATGCCCAGAAGTTCTACCAGGATGTAAAAAGAACTCGCCAAAAACACAAATACCGAAAAGAAGCACGCAGGGGTGAGAAAGCGTACGTAATGATAAAGTCACAGGGCTAACAATTTTAAAGGCTAACTTCTGTAGATTGTTTAACCCCGAAGAATACCACCATTCTGTGTCAGGTAGAATAAACCATTTAACGTGGTAGATAATTGACAACAGCTTTGATGGACCAGGAAGATGTCTTGATAGATATCATAATCTCAGGCTGTAATGAATGCATGGGTAGTACTGCAAGTTGTTGGAAAGAAATTAATAAAAGAGAAAATAACAGTAAGACCCCAGAGCTACTTAATCGGATAGAACGATAAGACGGATCTTCATTTCTCCCCAAAGCAAATAGAAAATTCCTTGATACGCATATCGGTGACGAGTCTTTTCAAAGGAATCTTTCGTAAAATGCAACAAAGAGCTTCACAGTCTGGGCTCAAAAGTCTGGCCTATGTATGTATGCACAACTAACGCTTTATAAACAGCATGCACCTCTGTATTAGAGGTGCTACTGGGCCGGCCCTCTCTTCACTTTCACGTTCAGAAGGAAGCTACGATTAACGTCTACACGTTCACCTCAGAAAATGAGAACAACTCTAAGCTAATTCCACCGAAACTTTTAGAGGAACTCAAATGCAATGAACTACTAAGAATCACCCTTATAGAGAACGGTCTTGAAAGAAGCAACTTTAGGCACAACTTCAGGTTTATATTTCCAGAACTGAATACACTGGCTATGTCGACAATGCCTCAATATACATGATGCCAAGGCCATTGTGCAGCTCCATAAAAGATGCATCAATAACTGACTGATAGCTAAGGACTTCATTACTGAATAAAAACTGAAGACAACAGACAGACCAATAACTGTCCAGTTTTACTCAAAGGAACAGAACAACTTCTAAAACTATCTAGAAGTCAGATACATCGGATCTCAGTGGGACAATGTATATCCAGGACACCTCTCATAACTGTGGGAAAAGCTCACGAGAATATGATACGAGTATATATGTATGCTATAGAGTCATCCAATAAGAGGTGTTATTTTAAATTAACAGAAAAGGGCCACACTTTTATGAAAACTGGCTACATTTTTTTTCTAGTCCAAAACGCAAACTCTGAAGTTAGTAAAGGAATACAATATCTGCCAAATGTCCGCCTCGACTCTGTCTAAAAATAGTCATTCTTTTGATGAAATTTTTCATCACATTTTCACATAATTGCGGTTGTATTTCGCGTATAGCAGCTCTGATATTTTTCTTTAGTGCATGTATCGTTGGTGGAGCATTGGCGTAGACTTTATCCTTAACATAGTGCCAAATGAAAAAGTCTAGTGCTGTTAAATCGCATGATTTCGGTCGCGAATTGAAGTATCTATTTCAAATTACACGTTAAGTAAATTTGTCATACAATAGAGCCATTGTTTCACAAGTTGTATGACATGTGTTCATCAGCAATGCAATCCATTCATAGAAACGGTGACACCAGCATCATTTTCTAAAACATATGGCCAAAGACACCACAATCCAGCCTAAAAGCCGAACTAAACTATCATTCGGTGTGTTCCATAATTCCTGTTGAGTTTTTGAAGCCCCAGATGCGATAGTTTTGTTTGCTTACCTACCCAGGCAAATGGAAATGACCATTTGATCACCTTGCTAATTATAATAATAATAATTTTGTGTAAAAATCTTGTTCATCAATTTTCAGCCCCCAGTCAGTGAAAATGCGTCATTGTGCGTTGTCTGCTGCCTCGTGTCAACTGGCGTAATTCCTGTGGTCGTCTCGAAATGGACACACTTGGGTTTTCAGTCACACTCTCAGCTACTGTGTCGATATTTTCAGCTGATCTTACCGGCGAACAGACTCACATCACTAACCAGTCCGAGAACGTTCAAATTGATCGATAAGTGGCTTGATGAAGGCCATCAGCAGTACGAACTTTACGAAACGTTTCCGCGATATTTAGACAGTTTTTGTAATTAATTTTGACTATTGCAACATGTTGTGTGAGTGTGTATTGATCCATATTTAATAACGTCCTAGTTTTTGCTTATCAAAAGTCATCGCAATGATAGTGTAAATATTGACAGGTCAATAATGGCGCGAAATTTAACCCTTTCGACCCGTAATGCAATCAGTGAGCTTACATCAATAATTTTGTGTTGATCTGTTCAAATGACTTACGTTTAGCACATTTCTAGCAAAAAACTTCCAAAATTGTCCGTGGGGGGCGCTGAGTGTATTGTACCGGCACATATGGTATGTGCCCATCCCGCTTTGTGGGTGGGACATATAGGTCCCATCAGGTAATTATCAATAAATATAAAATAACACATTTTCAAAGGAAAAAAATGTTTTAAAAATTTATTTTATTCACATTTTTGTATGTAACAAAGAAAAAGGAGTAAGACAAACCGTAATGTGTAATTTTTATTTGTGGTAACTATAAGGTTCTCTGCTAAGTCAACAATAAATTCTATCAATGGTGGTTTTGTTCGTGATAGTTGCGAATGGATTATGTACAAATTCATAACGTTCATCATCAATAGTCGGTAAAATACTTTTTTCCACCATTTTTTGGACTTCCTATCCAATTCGTACAGGCCCGAGAGTTGGTCTACCTGATCGATTCAGCCCATTATCTCTCCGTAAAATTTGACCATTTCCGGACATGGTATGCATACTTGTTTTCCGTTCTTGAGCTTTTTATTGACCTGAACTAGACCCGAAGCATTACAGATGCTAAGAACAGCAACCTCTTTGGTGGCTTGCCATTTTGTGAACATATGAGTCCTATATTACTGGCAATGAAAACAGATTCACCTTTTTGTAATTTGTGGTTTATGAAAGGTAATTTTTTGCGATTTGTTATGATAGTTCCCAGCCAAGCGATCAAAACAAACTGTAACGTTTCTCTGAGTAATCGATTTTGCCAGAATATTGACAGATTCTCGTAATGTGCCTTCCATGACTCTTTCGTCACGTCCGCTATAGATGTTGAAGTTGTAAGTGTACCCAAATAGAATACAAATAGCCACATCGCAGCCACATTTTCATGCCACGTTTGGTGGGTTTGAGTGGCATGTATTGCTTCAGCGAAGGGCGGCCTTTGAACTTCGTCATGGACTCGTCAATGCTCTGGAAGGGGCTGTCTTGCGAGCTTTCAAAAAGCAGACCTTCAGGCAGTTTACTACATCATCAATATAGTAGATTTTTCCTGCACTTTCACACTATTCGGGTGGTGCAGAATACATCTTGGAGATAATACTTAGGAATCGATCGCGCGCTATTGCTACTTTTATGGCTTCATTTCCAAGCGATCGATTTTTTAACCAATAATGGTTCGTTAGAGGTACCCGATTATATGAGATTATCAGCATGCAACCAATTACAATTTTTGTTTCAACTGAATCAGTAGATTTCGTATTGTTGACCTTACCTTTTGTACTGAGCAGAATTTCTATTCGCTCATTTGTGCATTGAGCAATGTAATTGAAAAGACTTTGAGGAAAGATTTTCTTGAATATTTGTAGCGGGGTGTCGTTGCGATGAAATTGAAGATTTATGTCTAGGTGACAACATACTTTCATACGGGGCTCAAAAGCATTTTCTAGACTAGACCATACTGTGGTAGTCGGAGCCATACTGATATCTGAGAGATTTTCCTTGTCTTCACTAGTCTCCGATGCATTATATAGAAAGAATTTTTACTTACAATTACTCCAATGTGTATACACAACAAATAATAATTTTTTTTTACTTTTTATCCTTCAACTTACACTTTTTTCACTATGAGCAATATCAAGCACCACAATCTTATAAACGTGAAAAAATGCCATAATTTTGGCACAGTTGGCACTAAATTCGAAAATAATCCGTTAAAAGTGGTTAAAATATGACGTGGGACATAATTCACCCATTTTGGATGCAAATTTTCGATGGTAAGGCTAGGCGAACATTGACTGGGACATATGTGTCCCAACAGGTACGAAAGGGTTAAAATGACATCTGTTCTTGCTGTCACGTAAATAAGGAATTCAAATGGAGAGCTTTGTGTTATAGGAATTCTTCTGACAAAATCATCGCTATTGTTTACACAACAGCGAGCTATCAATGATATCTTACACAAAGTACTGCCTGCTTTATGGGCCTTCGCTGCAAATAATTGTTTATGCAAGCAGAGTAGAGCTTTGAATAATGGGATCAGAATCAAACCCCTTCAAGCTATTTGATAGTTTTTTTTTCATGTAGAAAGCATCGTCTTGTGAGTGATTAACAAAATCATGAAGCCGGAAGCAGCGTTTGATACGCTATCAGCAGCCAGGAAGAATAATATTTACATCGCTTTGAGCAAAAATTTTCGCTCCAGACTTAAGTCAGTTGATTTTTTTTTTGTGAATTTTATATTTGAAAAGTCGCAAGAGCTGCAGACTTTTGTAGCCATATGTTTATGTACTAGCCTTCTAATTGCTTGGACAAACTGTATTTTAAGCAGTAGAGAAATAGCCACAATCATTCCAATTGTATCTTAAGCAAAACGATCAACACAACCGTTCCTGATTCTCAGAACTCGAAGCACAACTTAATTACATGAAAACCTATTTATTGCTCCTAGCGCATTATTTCCAAAATGGGCTTCATTTGCAGTGGCCATATGACTCGCGCGCAAATTTACAACTGCCACCTCAAGTTAAGTTAAAGACCTTTATTAAATTACACAACATACATACATTTTCAGAATTCAATCTGATTTTACCATTCCATTACAATTTTCACGTTGCAGCTAAGTAATAAATCCATAGCTTGAACATACTCGTACTACGACACAGGCCTTACTAAACCATAAACTAAACTTTGCATCCTCACCAAACTGTGAGTGAAACTGATGAAAATTTGTTTGCCCTACTAAATAAAAATATTATCCCTACAGGATGCGCTTGTACTAGAACCGATGTGGACCACTGACAACTTTTCTTATTGTGCCAAATACATTCTTAACAATTACTTGCACAGTTTTGCTATTTATCACCACCAATGGCAGTAGCCGAACTCAAGGAATACTGTTATCCCAGGAAGATGAAATTTATCACTGTGACACAAGAAAATGTAACGTGAGAGGCTTAATCCTTTCCAATATGTGTGCTAACATGAAAACCTGCTGGAAGTAACTATCGGGGGTTTCTATAATTTACCAGAGGCACATCCAAATCTGAATTATCTCCAATAACGAAAGGGAAAAAACGAATTCGGGTACAACTAACTGAAAACGAAGAAAGACCAGAAAACATCTTAATACCTAATAAGAGGTATTTCGACTTATACTACTTAGGTGAAGCAAAAGTCATCATCATATCGGAAGATGCTATAAATTTTGCAAATGTTGGTAAATGTCAATTCTACTTTGACATTTATGAAGTAAACAAATACAAAAAACACAGCAACAAGACTTCGCTATATATTTAAAGAATGCGGAGTTATTGCTGCGGTTTTTTTGCGGAATAATTGCGGTGGTGTTAGCGCAGGGTGAATTTCGGCTCAGATTACCCGGTCGTTCGATACCAACAGCGCAAATACTACGACGTTTAGCCGCTTGCCTAGAAGAATATGGGATAACACTATATGTCGCCAGGTCTGGCCGGCCCCGGAGTAGCTGTTCTGCTGAGAATATCGCAGCTGTGGTTGAAGACGTAGCAGAGGACCGCGGAGTATCGACCAGACGACGTGCCACACAATTGGTCATCAATCGGCGGTCTTTACAGAGAATGTAGGGGAAAGACTGTAAGTTGTTCCCTTACAAAGTGCAGACAGTGCATACGCTGTTAGCTGTTGACCGTCAAGCGCGTGTAACCCACGCTCAAGATATCCTAAATCTCGACTCGTGGTCGAGACAACTTTTCATCGAAAATCATCATGAGCGACGAAGCCCATTTCCATCTCTGTGGATATGTGAATTAGAAAAATTATCGCTTCTGGGGCACGGAAAATCAGTGCATAATCCACAAAGAGCCATTACACCCGCACTGCATGGTGTGCTGTTTACGCTGGAGGCGTCATCGGGCTTTATTTTTTTCAAAACGGCGCGGGTCAAACGACTACTGTGAACGGCTAGCGCTACAGAGCCATGTTCAATGACTTTTTCCTTCCTCAATTGGATGAATTGGGACTGAAGAAAATGTGATTCCACCAGGATGGAGCAACGGCGCATATTGCACCAGCCACAACCAAAATACTGCGGGCTGCATTTCCGTATCGCCTAATCTCTCGTTGTGGCGATTTGCACTGGCCGGAAATATCGTCTGGTTTAACCATTCTAGATTCTTTTTGTGGGGTTTTTTGAAGTCACGACTCTGTCGATAAGCCGCTGACTCTTCAAGCCCTCAAAGAGAATACCCGAGCGATGGAAAATGCCTCAAATCAGGCTCGAATGATCATCCATTCTTGCTGCCAATATCATTTTCTCGACTTAATCGAAAATAAATTAAGACATTAAATAAACATAATTCAAAAGCAGAACCAAAGTCTTTCGCTCATAAAAAAAAATTACAGCTATAGAACATAAGGTAACCCTTTTGTATGTAATGCATATATTTGAAAAAAAAAATTACGGCATCTTTACAGAAATAATTAGAAAATTCTTGTCCGGATTGTTGTGAGTGAGTTTTATAGAGGCTTTTGCGAAACACTATCTAGAACCAACAGGTTCACACTCAGAAAGACTGTTGGCAGCTATAATAATCCAAGCGAAGAGACAATTAGTCTAGCTCACAACCAACTCCTATCACTAGAACTGCAAGTGAGCTGAGTTAAACCACCCTACGTTGCTGATATCTGCTATCGGTTATAGTCAGGTGAGGGTACTCGATACGCATGATACATGTTACATCCTTTGATGGTTTCAAGTCACCTGGCACCAATGACATATACTAGTTACGAATTTTCTTCGCTAACCTAACACTGGCCTTTATATTGAGCCCTTCTCGAACTCTGCGAATAGCTTATTTATGTACCAATAGTCGAGTAAGATGATTACTCGATTATTTCTCCCCAAGAGATTTAGGCCCTTAAAGAAGAGCTTGGAAAAATTTGTTGTGTGCAAGAATGCCATAGATGCAACGCCCATATCAATGTTAAAGTTCTTGTTTGAAAGCACTTCATCTAGTAGATAAATCTGAATGTACACGCGACAAGAAGTGCGCGTTGGAAGTCGAGTATCAGTTATTCGACTATGCCCTACCTTCCGTTGTGTGAGTGCAGTCAATATCGGCATGTTCTATTTTTACGGCTATAGTACACAATAGTTCTCATATTTTCATCAGTCATGTGCTGATATCTGTTGGATCTTGCTTAATGATTGTGTGCTCTAAAACGTGGCGGACTCCATAAATTTCCGACGATATATCGACTGGGCTTCCGGTCAATCTTAACAAAAACAAGCAAAGTGTTTGGTCTAACTCATAACACAGCATTTATACCAGCGACATTTTTGAACGCCATTAGCGGCCAAAAGATCTGTAGGGGTCTTACTGATAGCCCGACAGAGGCTAAGTTCTGTACCATGAGTCAGGGGCCAGTATAACTTCGGTTCGACAGTCGGAAAACGCATTAAAGTTGCAAATACTAATTAGATTGGCAGAGGTCTTAGGAAGGCCTCTAGCCTACATGATGACTTCGAAGTGGTACTGATCTGAATGGGGTTTCCCTGATCTTAAAGATCGAGTACGGGGCTTATTCTCATTCAAGGTCAAGACACTGATTGACCCTTATTGTTAATCCCTATATAAGAGTAGACGCTGCGTGGCCTACACGACATGTGACCATGTAAAGCCTTTGAGATGTTCTGTGCTAATACGCATCACTATTCGTTTTTCCAGCAAAGTCAAGTAGTCGAAATGAGACTACTGAGAACAAGTTTCTTTTAAATAAAAAAGTCGCGTTGAAAATGCAAACTCGGTGTCTGTTTTCTGAAATGTAAGGACGCTTTCGATATGACACGGGTCTATTGGACCTACATCGCTATGGTGAGATTGATTTTGTCCTATGTATGCTTCAGTTACTTAGTTACTTAAGGTGGCGCTCCAGTTCGGAATGGAACTTGACCTCAACCAACAGGAGTCTCTAGCCAGCTTGATCTTTAGTCAGCTGCCTCCAGTTTCGCACGATAAGCGCCATCTGATTCGCGTTCTTCCTTTACTGGGCTGTACCTCGGGGGCAGATTCGAAGAGCAGTGGTGTCTATCCACTCTACCAGGTGTGTGCATAAGTCTTTTCCGGTTTAACTAAAAGATGGCGCCAGCGAAAAGTATTAATTTGACACATATGTGCGTCATTTTGTTCGTCTGACATTTAACTACAAACACACACAAGTTGAGTCCGCCAAAAACTAGCGTCTTTGTTTTATCGTTCAGTGATCATGTCGAGTTTTGTGCCTGAAAAAGAACATTTGCGGCACTCATGGCTTTTCTTATTTAATCAAAAGAAAAAGGCTGTTGAAAGTCATGGTTTGCTTGTAGAAACATGTGGTGAATACGCTCCATCAATTAGACATCTGAGAGTTTCGGCTATTTAAAAGCGGTGATTTCAATGTGAAAGACAGTGAGCGCTCTGGTAGACCACAAAAATGCGAAGACGAGCAATTGCAGGAGTTATTGGATGGTGACCCAACTCAAAGCCAACGGCAATTAACAGAAGCATTACATGTGCCACAAGAAACAACCAACAGATGTTTACGAGCAATGGGGAAGATCAATAAACTCGGTAAATGGGTCCCACCCGATTTGAATGAACGCCAAATGGAAAATCGCAAAGTCACTTGTAAAATGCTACTTCAACGACACGAAAGGAAATCATTTTTGCACCGAATTGTGATGGGTGACGCAAAATGGATTTATTTTTTCTTTATTTTTCTGTACCGGTTGTACTCCCCGGACTTGGCGCTATCTGACTACCTTTTCTTCGCATCAAGGGGGCACGCGCTCCATTCGCGTTATTTGAGAGATGGCTTTGTTAGTCAATTGCCTTCTTAGCCCAAATCCTTAAAGAGTATATCTGTATATATATCGAGTATATCATGCTGTCCATGACTTCAGATTTCGTTGTCCTCTGTTGTTGACAGCATATACTTGGTCTTGCCCGCATACACGGTTAAACCTATCCTCGCCGTTTCCGTCTCAACACTCTCGAAAGCTCCGCTGGCGAATGCGAGTAATTGGAGGGACTTTTCAGTTTTGAGTTCGGCACTATTCATTCAAGAATGATGCTAAAGAAATCGCAGGATAGCGTATCGCCTTAATGTTTCATATCTGTATATCGATTTGAAGCTCATGGGTTTTTTCCAAGATTTGTTGTAGTTTGAATATTTAGCCTATGGCGGTCTTTCCTAGCCTGATGCCACTCTGATATGGACCAATCAGGTTGTTCACGAACGGCCTCCAGCCTTCACACAATAACTCATCCAGTGGAGTGGACAGAATTGTTGGTCAACATCGTCCAGGTTGGAAGGATCATTCTGCCTGATAGCGGTGTTTGGTTCGTCAGTCTACAGAAATGCTCTTTCCATCTTCTCAGCATCGACTGCGACTCTACTACTATGTGGTTCGTCCCTAGAGGCTTCGGTTCAGGGTCTGTATTCTTGGCATTTTTTTGTTTTTAATATTTGATAAGACGTTCGAATTTCATTTTTGGAGTAGCATCCTCAATTTCCTCTACCGCGCGCTTCCCATGCTCTTTTGTTTTCCTCCTGAACAGCCGGCATTCGTCTCTCCTAATCTACTCGTAGAACTAATGAGCAGCTCTAATCCTTTGTATGTCTATTGCTTAGCTGCATGTTCTCGCCGACACTCATAGTCAAACCAGGGCAGGGGTATTGTTGTGGTGAGTGGAACCCAGCACGGGATATTTGAAACCGTACATTGGCCACAAAAAGGTAATGGGCCGTGAGGATGTTGGCGTCTCGGAACGTTCCTATATCCAACATACTGGAGGAGTACCTTTCCTCTACAGCATTGTGGTCAATTTGGTTGACGCTTGTTTGGTCAGGAGTCCTCCAAGTCCCCTTATGAATATCGAGAAGCGCGAACCGCGAGCAAGCTACGACAATGTTTCGCCCCGCCGCAAAACCGATTAGCCTGAATTCCTTATCGTTTGTCTATACTTTCCGACAGCACTACCAACGATGCCTTCCCTTCCTAGTTTTGCGCTAAAATCGCGGATTTCTCCTAATTTGGATTGTGGCGAGGCGCTCGTTAACTTGCCGGAACTTCAAGACTTCTTGCCTGGGCCTGCGTCTTACAACAAATTCCAGGATCTGATTTTGGCGTTGATAACAACCGCCGTAGTAGACGTCGCAGTTTTTCATCCTACCAGCGAATTTCTTATATGACAGTAACGTCTGCTTTGCAGCAGTCCAGGATCTCCACTAGTTATTCGGCTGCATGTAGACCATTATGGAACCTGACATTCCACAAGGAGATCCGAGTTTCATTGTCTTTGTTTCGCTTGCAGGAGTTATCAACAGTAAATCCGTTGGTATCCGAGGTTTGCTGTTGCTTCGTAACTTTTTTTTCCATGGCTGGGTAGTTACCCTGGTGGCCAGTTCCATTATAGATATTCCTAGGATAAGGGATCGGGTAGACCGAAACCAGTAACCCATTCTGGGACGTGAGCACTGCCGTTGGTCACAGAAATCCGTACCGGCCTGAGATCTAAATATGTCAGAGTACCCCGGATAAGGTCTTCTTTGTTTTGTTCCGAGATTTTATTTCACTGTTGATTCCATCTGGAGAATTTATCGGCTGTCACGTTTATAGTGCTGCTATTTTGGTCTACTTTTGCAATTCGAGTCCGGATGGACATCGACCAGTACTCGATTGTAAAATGAGCACAATTGGTGTGTAGAAACAATTACAACACTGGGCATCGCCAAGTTGACACCTCTCAGTACCTACATTATTTCTACAGCATCCAATCACCAGAACGCTGCAGATATTTGGTGGAATAAGCTCTCACTCAAATGATGCTCTGAAAACTCGAAACTCCCTCCTTTTTTGATTCAATAAATTATCCTTGGTGCAGCAAACATTCCATTTTCATTGATATTCTGCGCAGATAGATAGACATGCCTGATGCAAGGAACTCCGCTTACTGGAAGAGTACAGGACCAGCTTTGGGTAGATTCTAAGTCAGGAAAGTCATGCGGTCGAACCTTCACGGATGACTTTGAGCCGACATCTATGTCATTTTAAGAGCCATTTTAGTGTTTTGTGATTGATGGCTGGAGATAAATTTGCGTTTAGTAACGGTCTAAGGCCTTTCTTAATAATTTTAGCACTTTCAAACAACTTCAAGAATACTAGGCTTTCTGAACGAAGGAAGAAAATCTGAAGTTAGTAAGTCCTGTTTGGGGTCATAGTTTACAATGGAATGCCGGTGAGTGAGATCGCTCATGAACTTCTTAGGCAGGGCTCAGACAATATCGTCTCATGATCTGAAACTAATTTACGACAATTTGTATTCTCGGTTAGGACCCCCACTGACAGCTATTTTCTTTGCATGGCTCTTCCGGAATTAAGCAGACTTAACGGATGCTTCCGTATTGCCCAGCAGAGAAGACTGTAGACCATTTAATATCATTTTAATGGGTTACTTCGCTTATGTTAAACACATATGTATATAAGTGCAATGGCAAGCACTTGTACTGACACCTCCTTCGACACTCTGTGGTATGAGGGTGATGAGTAGTAGGGTAGTCAGTAGCTACTTTTCTGTTTTTCGGCAACTGAACCCACACCTCTGCTGTAGTAATTGCCGAACTTAATAGCTGCACTATGTCTAGCTAAGCCGGCCGATTATTTCTGAAACAATAACAATCTTCGTATACAAAGTTTCCCCTTAGAACCTTATCTATTATGTATAGACTTAAACACAACTGATAAAGCTATCAGTACGTACGCTTGGAAAACAATACCGCGTAAATCTATCGGATCCTACTTCCGCGAGCTGTGTGGAGTATTTTCTTGAGTTTCTACAGTTCCTTGATGTATGTTCTTATTATATTACGGAGCATGAGTTGGTGCCAATTCTCTTGCCATTATAATTATGAAATCCAACTCTAAACTTATGTTTTCTCAAAACATTCTCCGTTTTCATTCTCAGACTCTAAGGTCTTCGTTAATTTTGAATAGCAGCGCCATCTCGATTTGCTTCATTATTATTAGTGAGTCTCGTGAAACTCCTACATGTCATGATTATAGGTCGCGAACAAAAAAGAAAACCCTTTAAGCCGGTGAAAAACAATCGTAATTATCGGTGTCAATTAAAAGCAAACAGCAGTTTTATATCTCAATGTTGAAATCCCCAGCTGTCCATAATAACAGATACGAATATTAACGTCCTTGTATTTCTTTTCATTAATTACAATTCGCTTACATCTTACTCATAATCGTTGTTCCATGGAATGGTAGACGACCAGTCCTATTCGTATCTCGCGGACTACCAGTCTAACTCATTTAATTATCTTGTCTATCGAATCATTAATGAATCACCTTTCCATTTTTCTCTTTCTCGTTTCAGTTGTTATGCATAAGGATAAAGAGGAGAACGGTCTAATGCCTCACATCCATTCGCACGATGCGTACCGGACTCGAGAGCTGGGAGCCTTCGAGCATGGACTTCTCGACGGTGATATGTTCCTCCAGGTAATATTCGTACAACACATCAAAACACAAATCTACTTCTCTATTAATTACAATGTGATTATGTTGTAATCGTACATGGTCACACTGGCGCACAAACATGGATACCCACACACATATGTATGGTATGATAAACTAACTGCACATCATCGCAACAATCAATCATTAATCACCAATCAAATCGGACGATGCGTGCGTTGTTGCGGCGGCTAGGATTGGATTATTGATTGATCTGACAGATTGAATGAAGTGTGGGGGGGGGGAGGGGGTTTGGTCGTACACTTAACATGCAACAAAACGATGAATTAATTTACAACAAATTCGGTTACAGTGGACATTAAACACCTGTGCACAAACACATACACACCCACAGAGAAGGTCTGGGAATGGGAATAAGGACAGGGCATAAGCATTCATGTAATGTGGCGCCCGGCAGAAGGTCGCTTCAGCAGCATAGCTGCTCGATTTCAATGTCAAGTATCGAGCCTATTTAGTGCAATGCTGCACGTTTCTTTAGCACGCGGTAGGCTTCACTTTTTGCCACAATTTTCAAACGCAAACCTTACTGAGTGTTTTAGAGCAGATGGTGTGGTATGCATCTGTGTGGCGTGTGTGTGGCTGTGTTTGGGGGTAGGTAAACGTAAGTTACGTGATTGCTTTGCAAGATAATAACTGCACTTTGGCACACCACAATACGTGAGGAAAGTTATTAGTGTGGAGGAAGCGCCTCCACCAAATGCATTCGACTTGTACGGCGTGTAGTGCCGGTGCGGTGGTAGGAATTTTTAGCGTTTCTATCGAAAATAAGTCTTCGGCATAGTCGTGGTTGTAGTCGTGTTGGGTGCACTTGAAACAGGACTAAGTTCCATCTCTTCGAAGTCGCCGTTGTTGTCGTGTAAAATGTGCACACGCGGAACGGTGCAAGGTTGTGCGCGCTTATTTTCCGGATTGCAAGTTGCACAAAGTGCATATCCTGACGGCAGTCTAGAAGTATGCTAGTCTACGAGTAGAGTACGTCCTGTCCAGGACCTGTTGCGAACGCAGTATTGGAAATTTTACTTAGTCACGATATGGTTTCTTTGGAAGTGTTTTTGCTTTCGCTTTTTTATTTATTTTTTTTTTTAGTTTTTTTTGTTATTGTATTTGTTGTTGTTTTTCTATTTGCGGTTGCTGGGATTTATTTGAGAAGTGAAGAGCTCTGGCAATCATATTGAATGGCGTTCTGAAATTTCCATTTGGGCATTTGCACGGTTTAAGGACGAATCGTTCGTTGTTGCATTGCACTCGACTGGACTACTTGTTGATGTTGGATATGTGAAATTGCAAATTTGATTGCTTTTTTCGTATTTAAATTGATAGACAGTGACTGCGATTGCGAATGTGAACGGGTGTATAGGGCGTAAGGTGTGGGGTGTTGGTGAGTGTGAGAGGTCCTTAAAGTTGCATGCATGCAATTTCAGTGAATTGCGAAAGGAAATGTACTTACTTGAGAATCGACCATTAAAGTTGGCATTCCATTGTTGTCGTTGACTCTAGGTGTTGGGCAATTAATTTGGTTTAATTTGTTTCGAAGGAAACGCCATGTATTTATTGAATAACTCGATGGGGTAGGAGTAAAGTTTTGAGTATTAGAAGATACGAATGAGTATTTAATATTAAGTCTATGTTGAGTGAACTATTACAGGGTGTAGTAAAATCTAGTTCAGAAGCAATGTTCATCGATCAGCTACCTAGCAACGTAATGTCTAAGACGCTGGAAATTTTTGTTTGTTGACCCAAGGAAACTAGTCCTGCCTTCCTTGACTACTTGATTCATTAGGTGTTGTTTTTTCTCAAGTCTGGAAAATGCTGCACTAACTTTCCGTACATTGTTGTAGATTTCAAAGAAGCTAGTGCTGGACTGCTCATAATTGGCATCATGTTTGAAATCTCGCATTTTTTTCAGTGGGAACAGATCACTTTGACAAAGAGCAACCTCACTGCACTCCTTGAATTCTTCTTTAATTCTCAGAGCTAAATTCCTGTAGGCTAATGTGAGCGTAGCCCGGACACAGATATAGTACTCAAAAGGTGTTGTGTCACTTATGCTCTGCACATTTAGCAAAAACGTAGTACGCCGTCGCGAGTCTAACAAGTAGTCTACAGTTGTTCCTACTGAACCTCAGCGGGAAATCGCTGAACTCTTACAGACGTCAGGAATCACTTGTTTGGTCTATCGGCAACCTGGAGAGTTTTGCCATTTGCAGTTATGCTCATATGAAACCCAACTGTCAATGACAACCCTAACCGAGGACACAGGCAGTCCTAATTCAAGTTCGGGGTTCTGAGAAACAGTAGCAAGTTAACCGGCGAAGTCATTTTCTGCAATCCCATTGTACCCTGGAACGAAAACAACATTCAGTGAGTTCGGACTTCCTTCTACGTTCAGAGAAGCCATACATTCTCGAACTGGATAAAAACTCGTGAGAGGATTTATCAAGGATTTAAGCGCGCTACAGATCGCCACCTCCAATTTTTTATAAAATACATAGTTCATTGCCGTCAGGATTGAATAGAAAGATCCTTTCCTGGCTCGTTTTCTGACCGCCTAAACCATTTCTGGGCAAAATTGATTTCGTGCTTTCGTAGCAACAAGAGTTCTGGGAGTGCAGCTCATGATATGAATATTAAAGAGAGATTGACTCATCAGTGCATTTAGAACAGAGCCAGGATTGCTAGGGAAAGTCTCGTGCAACCGAGTCAGACTGTTCTTTGGAGTCTGGTAAAGGCAGCAGTGACGTATTTTAGTGAGAGCTTGTTCCACTAGACAACCGAGATAAAAGATATAATTGGTTTTATCCGTGTAGATCCAACAGCTCCTTTGCACTTCCAACGATAACACATTAGAGACTTACGACGTAATATATTTAGTCCAGGGAAGTTTTTCATCTAGGACGATACCGAAATTGAATGGTTATGCCTTTGAGCACTAGATGAGTCAGACCAGTCAGCTTTCTCCTTTTCTTAAAGAGAATAACCTCAGTTTTAGCAGGATTGACTGAAAGCCTATTTCTAGTGCACCAATCGTCGGTCACCTCTAGAGTTGCCTATCCAGATCAACTCTGGATCGCCATCACATATTAGCCACAAACATCATCCTCTATCAGGATTTTATTTACCAGTTTTGCTTTAAACACAAAACTCCGCCGTGCAATCTGGCCAAGTGATACATGCCGTCAAAAGTTCCGTTCCCACAAGCACTCCCAATAACATTCCAGTTTTGAAACTCCAATGCGAGTCGTGATTGGAATTTAGAGAGCAAGAATTTGATTGGGGCTTAGTTTCAGGAATAGACCTAAGCTTCGGATTTTGTTTTAAAATTTTCCGAAACTTTACTGGTGCTTTCCTATTTATTTCGTTCCATTTGAAGGATTTCAGCCCGTCGAGATTGAAGACGACGGCGTTAAAATTATTTGCAAATAACCACTCAAATTTACAAGAGATATAAACTTTGGAGCATCTGTGACTTATCAGGAACTTCTCGAAACAAACAAATGAATTTACATTCCAGGATGACTGTCAGATACTGGGACTTGGGTTATTGCGATTATAACTTACTTACTTAGATGACACTACAGTGCGGGATGGAATTTAGCCCCAACCAATAAGCCTTTCCAGTTTGCGACGTCTCTGACTACTTGTCTCTAGTTGCCTACTCAAACTTGGTTGAGGTCCTATATCACTTGTGCGTGCCACCTAAAGTAGGAATTCCTCTACTGTGGTGTCCATCAGAGTTGGAATCGAGGACTAGAAGAGCATTGCTGTTCATTAGCTTTACACATCGTAGTCATCCTAGGCGACAAATATGCACTTTTCTGAGCAGGTCAACGTCATAGTTAAATCACCGTCGCCAATTTATATCCTCCTCGAAGCCTCATTAGGGTTTATATTCCTTGGCAAGGTCGAAGGAACAGTGATTGGCAACAGTAACTCCCCGTTTGATTTCTGATGACATGCCATTATCCGATTTAATAACGGAGCCGAGGCATGCAAAGTCCCTGACTATTGTGACTTTCTATCCGATTCGTCGATGTTGTTTCTCCCTTCTTGTTGCAGCATATACTTGAGTCCCGTCAATGATGCCAATGTCAACAGCGTATGCAAGTAGTTCTATAGACTTTTTGAAAATTGTGCCCATAGTATTGACTTGCGAGTTTCGTACGATTTTCTCAAGTTACGTGAGCATCACCCTACCTAAGTCCTTTTTTGAGATCAAAGGACTATGATATATTGTTTACGACCTTTACGTCATTCCTAGAAATGGCTCGTAGCTCGTGGCTATAGATGCTGTCGTATGCCTTGAAATCGACAAAGTTGTGGTGCGTATCGATTTGGACTTCTTGTTTCTGTTTCCCAGGATCTGATGTAGTGGAATATTTGGTCGGTTATAGACTTACCGTGCATACAACCTCACCGTGAGCAGTCCATAATGGAATGACCAACGCGTATTTCATCTGGTCTAGTACACATTCAATTGTGCTTACCAAATTTTGAAGTGCATATCTCGTAAGATCCGAGTTGGTAACCCTGTTGCACCAGCTTTGCGAGAATTGTGCAAACTGTGTTTAACTATTCTTGCGTACTCAGCAGCAGGGGAGCAGCTAGCCTAGAAGCCAGCTTAGCACGTGAGTAGTTATCTTTGCTAATTTTCTATGTCTAAGCTATTTTGATTGGGTATGTAGGTTGGTGCTAAGCTAGGAGTGAAGATTTTCAAGAGTGGTGGCAGCCTTTCTATAACTGTGTTTTGGTCTGTAATGATTACAATCACCTTTCAACGTAGTCTCAAGTGATCTGTTTAAGAGCTTTTTGAATGCGTGACGTATCATGGTGAAACGCAGAGTTACAGGAAGTGTTAGATCTGGTAGGACATGCCAATTAAACAAATGGAATTGGGGCATCGTCGCGGTTCTGAAAAGCTTGCCTTTTATTTTTGTATTTAGCTGGCGTTTTAACGGATTTTGAAATCTCCTCTTTAAAGCTTGTCCAGCATATGAAATCCAGGAGATTTTTTTTTTGTTTTCTCCGTGAGTGGGTAAAAACCTTCATATTCACCATAAGCACGCGCTCACAAGAGCACCACCACAGCAGGCACCATAAGCACGAGCACCTACTGCCTATCACAGTGGCATAGCAGCGCCCACCATAAGCACTCGCTCACGGTAGTGTGAGATTCTTACTCACTAATAAACCTCCCATTTTCTACAAGACTACGACTAAGTTTCCTTAACAAGTGGCTAAGCTTCTGTAGTTTCTCGCGTTTGGTAGGTAGCTTTCCAGCGAAGGCACCTACTATTACCGTTATTTCATACGGTTTCTCCTTAAGGCGCTAAGTCGAATGGTCTTGTTCTTTGAAGTCGCCATACAAGATTTGTCTCGTCCAATCTCCGGATTATTTCCTGGTTGCAATGATGCACAAGAAGAGTGCGAAATTTACGAGCAAAGCTTGTTACTTCGTCTTTTACAGTTACAATTCCCAGATCGCAGTGAATATCGCTATTCCTTATATACCATGCGGCATTTACGGTTGCTCTAAGCGCTTTGTTCTGGAACGTCTGTAGGAAAGACATATTGTTTGGTTTCGTACAACCCCATAGTTGTATACCATAAGTCCACGAAGGTTTAAGCACTTGTTTATTTATAAGCAGCTTGTTATATGTGCTTAGTTTAGAGTATCTTCCGATAAGCCAACTCATTTCTCTTAGCCTGATTTCGAGCTCTTCACGTTTCTTTTTTACGTGTGATTTCTACAATACTTCAGTTTTACATCTAGGGTCATTCCCAAATATTTTGCCTCGTTTGCGTACGGTTTTTGTACCGAGTTGATGAATAAAGGTAAGCTTTGGCAGCTCTTTGTCCACTCAAATATTTTGTTCAGAGCTCGTTGAAGTTTTGCAGTCGAGGATTCAACTGTTTGTCCTGTGGCGAGGATCGCCGTGTCATCCGCGAACGTGGCTAACACAGTCTCTTCATCTAGAGGTATGTCTCTAGTGTACAGTAAGAATAGGTATGGCGCCAGAATGCTTCCTTGTGGAAAGCCAGCTTGAATTTCATTGAATTCAGAGTATTCAATCCCATATCTAACCCGAAACATTCTATTTTCAAGATAAGATTCGCGAATTCTATTCATTTCTCTCGGTAAAATTTGTTGTAGCTTATATTTCAAGCCCTCGTACCATACCTTGGCGAAGGCTTGCGATACATCGAGAAAAACGCTTAAACATATCTTTTTTCCCTCTAGCGCGTTTTCAATTACATTTGTTATCCGATAGACCTGATCGATTGTGGAATGTTTGAACCTAAAGCCGAACTGGTGATCCGGGATCAATCGTCTTTCTTCAGTTATCGGTTTTAAACGTTTAAGCAGAAGAATTTCGAAGATTTTTGAAATCATCGGCAGGAGCGAAATGGGTCTGTATGATTTTTTGTCGTTTGGACTTTTCCCCGGTTTTGGAACCATTATGACTTCTGCGACTTTCCATTGGCTTGGAACGTATAAAAATCTCATGGAAACATTTATAATGTGGAGGAGCTTGACAAACGCTTTTCGAGGTAGCTCTTTTAGAATTTCACTTGTAATCAAATCGTATCCTGGAGCCTTAATATTTTTTATTGTTTATTGTAGCTCAGACAGTGATAAGGATTTTATATTGTAGTTATCGGATCTTGTTCTGAGATTAAGTTCTTGAGCCAATTGACGTCCTTCGAACGGTTTGAATGTTTCTCCCAAGTGGTCGGCAAACAAATTCGCTTTCTCTTTGTCTCCTTTTGCCCATTCGCCGTTGGCTGTTTTTATAGGTGGCAAGTGCATAACAGGTTTCTTAGTCGACTTCACGGCTTTCCAGAGCGAATAATTGGAACTCTTGTCCGCAGTCAAGCCTTCGAGGTAATTAGAAGTCTCCCGGTTCTTATGTTCTTGCAGCATTTGCTTTAGCTTATTTGATAGGCGGTTCAAATCGGATTTATGTGGGGGCGCACGTGATTGTTGCCATCTCCTCCGTGCTTTCCTTTTTTCTCGCAGGAGGCCTTCTATAACGGGCGCGTATATTTGCTTTTCGTGTTTTATTCCTCTTGTTCGAAAGGAAGTGTTGTTCCACACAGCTCTTTGGATGATTTCCACGAACTTGTCAACTTCGTCTTCTATTTTCAACGGCGTCGTAAGTGGAACTCTTAAAGCAATATTTTCCTTGCAATTTCTTCTGAAACCATCCCAGTTTGTTTCCTTATTCGTCAATCTGGGCGGTCTTTCGGTTTTTGATATGCTCCTGCCGATTTTAAAGATTACTGGCGAGTGATCTGAGCAGAGTTCATAGGATTCTTCTAAAGTCGTGAGATATTTGGAGACCTCTTTTGTAATGAAAAAATCGACGAGGTCAGGTATTTTATTTGTGTCGGTGGGCCAGTAGGTTGGCTTGCCCGTCGAAAAAAAGTCCAAGCCACGTTTCAAACTTGCTTGGTACAGTAGCCTGCTCTTCGTCGAAATGGATCTTGAACCCCAAAATGTATGCTTTGCGTTGAAATCACCACCGAGAAGAAAGTTAGA
This sequence comes from Volucella bombylans, assembly GCA_949129095.1. Lineage (NCBI taxonomy): Eukaryota > Metazoa > Arthropoda > Insecta > Diptera > Syrphidae > Volucella > Volucella bombylans. The sequence continues at coordinate 333,657,547 of OX422140.1, read as the reverse complement.
CACAAGCTGGTAAAAAAGGCGATCGAGGTCGTCGCCTGCCATCTTATATCTCGGAGGGAAATAACAAGATGCTACGTTATAGTCTATATGTTTTATGTTTATGAAAATTGAACTTATTTGCATAGATTCAAGTTCTATTGTCACGTTCTCGGCATGCTTAATGCAGTCTTTAATATAAAATGAGGATACACACCTCGCGCTTTCTGAGGGATGATGCGCGTGATAACCATAGTAACCTCTTATCTTGGGTTTAACTCCCTTTTTTAAGTGTGTTTCCGAAATCAGGTATATGTCAATACGGTCTTTCCATAGAAAAGATTCTAATTCGTCGATTTTTTTCAGAAGGCTATTTGCGTTCCATGTTAAAATCTTAGTCAACTGTTTCATTTTCATTTCTGTTAGATTTTTTCCGAGCAACGAACTCGAGATTGCTTAGTTTTTCAAATAAGAGCTTCTTTATTTTTATTTGCTCATCTAGTTTTTCTAAGATGACTGCGAGAATTTGAGGCAGCGGATCTGTATTGGCCGAATCTATTTTGTTGGCTTTAGACACGACCTCAGTGTATGAACTCGCGCGGACCGGTACAGGTTTTTTAATTGCACTTGATGCTTTTGCGTTACCGGTTTCTTCGTTGTGACTCTCTTAGCTGTCTTGGGCTCATCGGTTTTAGGATATTGCACCTTTAGGTCCGGATGAATAAATTTCGTGGGACTTTTTCGCCTGTTTTGTATTTCTTTGGCGATTTCGCAACCTCGGTAATTAGCTGGGTGATTTCCTGTGCAATTGGCACAAACTGTTGGGATTTGCTTATTTGTTTTGCACTCTTCCATTGAATTTTATCGGTGTTAAGTTTCAGCGACAATGCGCGGTAAGAGTCATCGACATTAATTTTCCACAAGTTATTATGGAGTGCAATTATATTGAACTTTCCTTTTAGTGTTTTTTGGAGAAGGTCCCGTAACTTTCCGTAGACTACAATCCCGACCCGCTTGGGGTTTTGTCTTGCTTGGTACGGTGGGCTTATTTTCATCTCTTGGTTGAAAAACTTCGGGAGATGAGCCTGCCTTACGTTTTTTGTCAGGCCTTTTCACGAGTCCCGGACAGTTTTACGAGCAAGTTCTTCTTCGTCCGTCAGGTATTCCACTGACTTGCAATCTATAGATAAGCGAGAGTTTTTTAGAATCTCGTTTTCTTTTCGAAGTGAGTCTACTTCATTTTTAAGCTCGTAAAAGAGTCGTTGCATTTCATTGAGTTTAGCTCGGAGTTCATTGTTCAGGAGTTCGAAGCATTTATTTTTCACTGAGTCCTCATTAACCGGCGGACTTCGTTTTCCGGAAATATGCGATCTAGATGGTGGATATCGGAGTATCTTTCATGTTTTTTCAAAGGGATTTGATAGCAATAAATGGTCCTCCCCAGGATCCGTAGAGCCTACTTCCGAAGAGGGTGGATTTGCCAGTGAAACTGGATTTTTTTTTCATTGCATTTTTTGTATGCCCACGCACTTGGCATACAGAGGGTGCATTTTAGTCGCATTTTACGACAAGAATTCCTACCTCGGGTATGTTCTAGTTCCCCTACCCGAAGGGGATGATTGCCTTTTGCGTTACATTTCCTACTGTCTCAAAAAGTGCTGTATTGAATCATGGGGAATTTAAATTGATAAAGCAACGAATTTGCACCATTCTCCGTGCGGTTATGACTGCAGTAACCTGACCTTTATAGTATAATATTTCAAGTTTAGATACTGAAACTATTTCAGATCATTTAGATACGTAGATGCGATTATTGAACAATTATGGTCTCTGTTTGTGGACTCGTATAGTGGTGTGAGGTTTTCTATTTTGTACAGAAAAGTTCCTACTTAAGCATGCAGTAGCAATATTTGAATGTTGCATGCAGTGTTTCCTCTTCTTATTCTGAAATCTCCATTTCTATTTTGTTATAGAATCAGCCTCAATCTGAAGCTTATAACTTTCTTTTTGTTATTCAACCAATTGGCAGATTGCAATGCACTTGCACTTTCATTTGGAACGTGTCCTAATAATGACTTTTAGTCATGGTTTCAAACCATCAGAGTTTTACCTTTACCGTGGTACCTTTTAATTAGATTAAACCCCAACTTTTTAAGTCAAATTCCTACTTTTACGGGTATTGCCATGACGCGTCGCTTACTTTTTTGTTCAAAACCCAACACAAAACTATAAAACAAAAAAATGGTGCGCCGCTATCGCAACAACACTTAGCATAAAACGAAGTTTGAATACCTCTTCAACAATTGATTGATCCATTACCTCTATGATAGTCGAAAAGTCCTTCTCTTACTTTCTGCCCTCAGCGGAATACTCAAAGAATGTATCTTTTCAAATTTGAACTTCTGTCCATTCAAATCCACACCGGTGTCAGTGTCGTGATTTGTCTTCGGGTAAACTTCTCCTCCACAATTCTCAGCACTGGTTCAACTCAGAGAATTGCGTGTGCGTCTGGCATCGTGGTTGCAAATGCATCATGCACGAGATTGGGATTCCACGCAGAGCTCAGGCGATTCGCATTCAAATTGCATGCACTTTACCAATTAACAGCCACTTAACCTCAAATCTTGGTGTGCATTAAGCAGTAATTTATGCGCGGGGGGGCGTATTATCAGTATTATAGTATTTTGCCCCCAAACCGCAACAAAACCAGCAACGACAACAACAACCGCAATAATCGTTATAATAAAATTATAAATCTCATTAAATGCAATCGCCAAACAAACGTCCAATCACAAATTGGCCGGCACGAATGGATTTCCATCTATCACCGTTGTTGGCACACGGCAGGAGTCCATCTCTGCACCTTCAACTTTAAACATTTATAACTTTCGCACTTGAATTGGAACTTGGGTAGTATGACTTGGGAGGTATCTGTAGTTCTAGTAATAGATACGAGTATGCTCTACGCTCCACTGAAAGACCCTACTCTCCATATCTTTGGAGTCTCTGGAGAGCAAAAGATAAGTTGTCAGTGAATATGATCAGATCGGTACTGTGTACTCGTATATTATTGCACTGTTGCACATTGGATACGGATATTCCGGTTAACAGGTATACACTCCATCAAATGATTAAGCGCATTAATTAGCTCGGAACTTATGAGCACCGATGATGATGATGGTGTTTGCCATACGGTCTACTGGCATGGTGTTGGGCTAGGTGTACCTATTTTGATAGTGTGATTAGTCGAGTGGATACAGTGGCAATGTCCGCATTAGCGCGATAGGTGCCACGATATGGAAGTCGGTAATTTAATTGCACAGTCTGCTGGAGGTTTTAATATGCAGCCTGTACTAGATGTACTGATACTTGTACACAGATACAATTGGGAACAGCTGGAGTCAAAACAACAAACTGCAATTTGCAGTGCTCTAATAATTGGATGCGTGCACTCAGCTGGATTATGCTTTGGCGATCTTTTAAAAACAATTTTTCATTCTGTAGTGATTGTTTTCAGTTAGCTTTAAGGGTGATCTAAGTGATAATATAAATGGAACGAGCACGGCATTACCAAGTTGAATGACAATGCTTTTCAAATGGTCGATGAGCAAAGCCCATAAAGGGTTTTTTTTATTTTCAATTGAATTCTGAAAATTCCCTCTTCTCGTTCCAAGAACAGAATTCGGATAAATTATGAAATCGGCAGACAGATATTTTTGGCGCCTCCAACTGACAATACAGGTTACAAGGACTTAAGATACCTGTCCACTCACTTAGATATATTGTACTCAATCCTGGAAGCACTCTTTCATATTATTACTTGGTCAAATGTAGTATCTGTGATACTCGTATATTAGTGTTACTTGTTTGTCATCTAAAAACGTTCGGCTGAGATTTGAAGACTACTATGTTCAGCCAACGTGTCATGATTTTGTTTTTGTGGAAGTAGTGGTTCTTCAGGCTTTGTGGACACACATACTCGTATAGGATGTTATCTATTCATGTCATTTTTATGAACCAAGGAAGTATGTCTTCACCCCAGTCGCGAAAAAGTTGGAGCAAATATTAAAGAGTTAACTGAGAAATAGGCAAGTTAGATTTCAGAATTCTCGGAACTGTTTCAGATTTGCATTAAATTTCTGAACCCTGCGACTTTTTCAAATTATTCACTGAAACAGATAGTAGTTCAGATATATGCTAGCACGGTAGACACTATCTTTAAAAAACCTGTACAGTCGCCGGGTTACATTGCTGATATCGTCAGTCGCATCCATGAAGTGTTAACATCTGTGCCAGAAGGTTAAATTTGCTTTTTTTTATTAAATTAAGTGGTACGTGTGCTTGACGTGTGAGATTTTTAGGGTTCGTCACAAGTATCGTTTTTTTTTTCACAAAATTCGAATCCTCTTCCTTTACGAATTTAAAATGGGACATACTGCGTCATTGACAATAAAAAACATAAATGACACATTTGAGGAAGTAGCGGTAAACGAACGCACTATACGACGTTGGGTTGGAAAGTTCCGTTCGGAAGATTTCAGCCTCGAAAATGAACCACAGTTGACGACGATGTTTTAAAATCAACGGTGGATGCGGACCCAACGAAATCGGTGCGGGAGATTGCACAAAGCATGGGAGTATCTCCAATGACAATAAATCGACACCTTTCTTTTATAGGAAGGGTAAAGAAACTCGATAAGTGGGTACCCCATGAACTGAACGAATCCCGAAAACTACGGCGCCTGGAAACCAAACTGAACCGTTTCGCACCGGATAGTCACCTGTGATGAAAAGTGGATACTGTATGATAATCGTAAAAGATTTGGGCAGTGGGTGGATGCAGATGAAAAACCAAGACACAACGCCAAGCCCGATCTTCACCCAAAAAAGGTTATGGTGACAATTTGGTGGACATCGAAAGTACCAATTCACTTTTCATTTCTTCAACCAAGAGAAACGATAAACGCTATCACATATTGTGAGAAAATCGATATATTGCATGCCAAATTGGCTGAAAAGCAACCTGCGTTGGTAAATCGGCACGGTCCGATCCTTTTGCATGACAATGCTAGACCCTATACCACACAAGTAACGGTGCAAAAACTGTTGCAATTGTGATTTGAAATTCTTCCGTATCCACCGTACTTTCGGCAGAAGGTCTTCCGGAACTGAGCAGAGATCATAAAAGCCTTTGAAGATTTCATTGCCTCAAAAAGTCGGCACTTCTACGAAAAGGGAATATTTGACCGTGTGTCACGTTGGAAGAATGTCACAGATGCCAACGGATCCCATTTTGATTGAATAAAAATTTACGGAAAAATAATATTGGCCTTTAAATTTTTACTATAGTTTTCCAATAAGGACTTGACAACTTTTTTTTTAAATAAAACGCAAACCATTTCAGATATTTCAAAAAATTTATTATCGGCTTGAAGTACAATCAAAATATTTATGAATGGACACGTCGGCGTGTTGGCATAAACCAACGACTTAACGTAGCCCAACAGAAAATAGTAAATCGGCGTTAAATCGCACGAAAGAGGCGGCCAATCGACTGGCCCATGTCTTGAGATAACCCGCTCACCATACTTACTCTTCAATAAATCGATTGTAGCGTGTGCTGTGTGTGACTTGTGGCATCATTCTGTTGAAACCACATGTCGTCTAAGTCCATATCTTCCAATTCGGGCCAAAAATAATCGGTGAACATTCCGCGATAACGCTGACCATTCACAGTAACGTGACGATCGTTATCGTCGACGAAAAAATATAACGCCGCCAGCATGCAAACCGCACCAAAAATTTATTTTTTGTGGATGAAGTGGTGATTCATGAAGCACATGTGGATTTTCACCCGACCAATAACGCATATTTTGCTTATTGACGAACCCATTGAGCCAAAAATGAGCTTCGTCACTGAAGATGATTTTGCGATGAAATTCATCATCTTGACGCATCTTCTCCAGAACCCAATCGGAGAACGTACGTCGCTTCAAATGTTCCATCGGCTTAAATTCTTGAGTCAGCTTGATCTTGTATGGGTGTAAACCAAGATCCTTACGCAAAATACGCTATAATGTGGTCTGAGCGATGCCCAATTCTTGAGAACGCCGTGGAATTGTCTGATTTGGATCGTTTGCTACGGACGCCTGAACGGCAACGATATTTTCGACACTTCGACCAACCCGTTATCTCACTGACACCGCAACATCACACAACGAATATGTAGACTCAAATGTTTGCACTAAACTTGTTATTGCCTGTCTACTAGGGCTAGAATTACGACCGAAAATTGGAGTTAACGCTCTTAAAGTTGCAGTCACTGACTCCGAATTTCGGTAGAAAATTTTTATAATTTGCAGACGTTGCTCGTTAGTGTACTTTACCATGATGAAAATGTTGGGTTTACTGAATAAATTGACAGTGACAGTTTGATGATTAGTGAAAGAGTGCGCTTACAAATTAAATTTAAATTTGTCAAGTCCCTATTGGAAAACCCTTTATAAGATCGGACATTTCATGTGGTACAACCCAATATTTGGTGGTTTGTTGCTTGGTAGTGCGAGCGCGGTGTCACTGTGGTATATGGAAAGATTGAAAAGGTTAAATTTTATCTGAATATTGTCTTGAAGCTTGCAAAAATTTTATAAAATGGTATGTACAATGCAAACATTTATAATTGATGGTTTTGATTGGTTTTGATGTTCAGAAATTGTTTTAGAGTACCATAAGATATCGGGATGATTCCAAAAGGCCTTTGACTCTGAAAGAATTTGATGCAATTGTTGAAGACATTGATCTGGATGAGGAAAAAAACTTTTGTTACATACCACCCGACGGCGATGATATAACAGATGATGACGTTATAGGTGGAACGGGAAATCTGCCTTTGGATTTGGCGGGAACATTTGAGATGTTCATGCATTCGGGTTATGAGATAGAAATGGAAAATATAAAGCACCACGAGGTTACTTAACCTTCATCAAGCAAATCATCAAGAGTTGGTGCTGTTACTTGGTGTAAAACAGCGGTTGACTACGAGACCAGTGCTATATCAAATGAGGAGGTCAACATGAAGAAAATTGTTGAAGATCTACATGGAAAGTCAGCACTTGGTTTATTTAGGCTAATGTTCGGCGAAAATGTTATGGAGTGTACTATTATTACGAACTCCATAAAATACTCCAAAAGATAAGAATTGCCCTACCAATGTTTGGCTTGTATCAAAATCATTTGGAAATTTTTGTTGGAATACTGATTTTAAGTGGATATCACACTCTCCCACAGGTAAAATTTTACTGTTCATCTGATGAGGATAAAGGGGTTCAAATTGTAAAAATATTGGTGTCTCGAAACATATTTTTTGAGATTAAGCGAAATGTGCATGTGGCAGACAACATCAGTTGAATAGATTAGTTGTTTGATCTTTTGAATACCAATTCTTTTAAGAACGGTATCTTTTTACATCGTTTGTCAATAGATGAACAAATGTTGCCCTACTTTGGACGGCATTCTGCGAATATTTTCCTAAAAGGAAAGCCGGTACGCTTTGTGTTCAAGATGTGGTGCCTGACGTCAAGCCATGGATACTTGTATCAGTTCATACCATACGGGGGAAAAGTGTTATTAATACCAAAGGAGAATTCGGTCTAGGCGGGCAGGTTGTCATAGATCTTTTAAAAGTTGTAGAAAATAGAAATTCCCACAAGATATATTTTGATACCTTTTTTACCAGCTTTAGCCTATTGATTCATTTGAGAAATGAAAGATATTTTGCCACCGGAATTGTTCGCGAAAATAGAATCCTGAACTGCCCACTAGAAACCAACAACAGAAAGCCTTTGTAACGGTTAGAATTGTAAAGTTGTAAAGTTGATAACTTGTTTAAGTCTATGTTTGAGAATACGCTCTTCCAATTCAATTAAAGTTGCTATTTCGGTTGAATAAACAAGTTCTTTCATTCTTCTCCATACTAAAAATTCCTATACTGGAAGGTCAGGAGATCTTGCGGGCCAGGGAACTGGTCCATTTCTTCCTACCCAACGGTTATCGTACTCTTCATCTAGCCAATTTTTAACCTCACGACCATAGTAGGCTGGAACACCGTTCTGTTGAAAATATAATGAAGCTGGTTGAATCAGTGGAATGTCCTCCAATATTTCTGATAAATCATTTCGCAAAAACTCCAGATAGTTTGTACAATTCAGCCTAGGTGGTAGTTTGAAGGGGCCGATTAACTTGTTTCCAAGTACACCTGCCCACATATTGACGCTGAATTCGTGTTGAAATAATTTACGTCTCCTTGTATCTGGATTATCCGCAGTCGACGTATAAAAGAACAATTTGTGATCCCATCTCTTGTAAATTGAGATTCGTCCGTCCAAAGAATTCTGCTAATAAACTCGTTGTCACCCAAGCTCCGCTCCAGCAACCGGTTAGAAAACTCAAGTCTCCTTTCTAAATCATCGGGACGCAGTTCTTGCACAGGTGTTTGGTGAATGGATAAAGTTTTCTCCATGCAGGGCATTAGAAATTTTATGTCTGGAAACATTGAATTGCAAAGCTAAGCATCTGATGCTGATTGATGGATTAGTTGTAACAGCTCCCAGTATCCTTTCATCAGCCGAAATCCTTTTTACTTGTGGAGTTCCCGCATTCGGTCGTGTATTTGAAACTGATTCCGTTTCTCGAAGCCTTCGATGCGTGTTTTCTAAATACTCCTTTACTAAGAAGTCGTCGTTTAGGGTAAAGTTCATGGTATATTTGCCGCGTACTAGTTGAACTTCCATCGCACTGCCCAAAAACGTAAATAATGTCTGCGTGTTCGTAGTTTGTACATGCAGGTATTTCAAATAGCATTTCTAAGCAACTGCTGTATTATTTTTTTTTAATCTTTTATACCACTTTTGTTTGGTAAATTATCGAAATGGACCTTCAAATCCCAAACCTAACTCTTTCTGAGAACTTTTAAGAAACAAGGTAAGGCAATGAAGGTTTTGACAGGTAGTCACATAAAAGACCACGTTTTAAAACTCTCTAAAAGCAGTGCGATTTTAAAAAAATATTGGAAAATTAGTAATTCTTGGACAACCACTCTTACGAGTATTGTCAACTGTTGTTAGAAACGTTGGTAAAAACTCATAAATTCATTTTTTTACCTGCTGCATGTTTTCCCAAGTATCATAGAATCTATGGTTCTTTTTTACTATTGTTACTTTCATAAGAAAATATGTTAATTAGGCATTTTCTGGAGAAAAGAGACCTTAAAGTCAAAATTTAGCATGGACAGTGAAAATGGAACAAGCTTAGAAATTGGATATCTAAAGACTCAAACAAGGTATCAACTTTATTTAAACGCCGTTACAAACGCTAGTATTTCTTCTAAAAATAAAGTCCTACACGAAGTTTTTACAGGGTGTCCGGTGGAAAATTTATGTTTTTGAACGTGAATAAAAAAAACTGTAAAAACTTTTGTTTTATTTCTTACTTTATTTTAAAGAGGAAATATGCGGATTTTATTTTTTGAAAACAACATCATCCAAATGCTGCCCATTTAATCGCACATACTGTTGAAAACGGTCGGCATTTTGGAAAAAATAGGGTCAAATGATTCCGTTCGTCGATAAGGCGCTTACCTTACGTTTGGACAATGTAAAGGCCGTTAATGTTTTAAACGTGGGTTACGCTTTCGTGGAGCCCAGTAGCGGCAGTTTTGCTTATTCACATGTCCATTGAGGTGGAAGTGGGATTCGTCACACCAGAAGATGCATTTTACTGTACGGAATCTCTCCATCATTAGCAAAAGTTTCTTTGAGTTCTTGCACCATTTCAATTTTGAAAGATTGGAATTTAAAACCCTTCTTTAAAATTTCGGCGAATATTATAGGGTGATCAAAACTTCCAGCGCACAATAACGTAAGAATCATCACTCTGAAAAATAGTTTCCATAGCAAATGCACGATGATCTCCCGACCACTGTGGCATTTTAATTAATAAATCCGCACTAAAAAGATTCAAATGAGAGTAAAACCGTCCCCCTCGGCTTACTAATATTTTAAAACATAAATTTCCCACCGGACACCCTGTACCATTTGTACTGACAGAGCAATTTCTGTTAACATGGGTCACGGTACACCAAAGTAAGGCTTTTCCTCAATAAATGCTGTCAACATTGGAGATAGACCCAGACTGTAGAATGATTTTTTTCATAGAATATACCCAGGAATCATTTCCCAAATTATCGTTGGTGAATTAGGTGGCATCCCTCTCTACACAGATGGATCTGAAACCGATAGCGGAGTTGGTGGCGATGTTTTGTCAGATAAGCTAAATCTGAGCCTCTCTTTCCGTCTTCCAAATCACTGTAGCGTGTTCCAGGCGGAGATTTTGGCAATTAAAGAAGTTCTGTCCTAGCTGAAGAAAAACATGATATCTGCAAAGGATATCCGCCACTTTTCGGATAATCAGGCCGCTATCAAATCCCTGGACTCGGTCTCATTAAATTCTAAAACCGCCCTTGAATGCCGATCATCTCACATGGAGATGGCAGTGCAGTTGAACCTTCACCTTTGTAAGGTGCCGGATCACAGAGACATTCCAGGGAACAGTAGAGCCGATGAACTCGCCTGGAAACACTCTACCCATTCTACCGGAAAAGGGTAGCATAGGTATACCAATCGCTACGTGCAAACTAACATTAAAGCTGGATGCCAGTAAAAGGACAGACCTTAGGTGGACTGTTGGACAAACGTGCCTGTCGACCAAACAGATCTGGCCAAAGCTGGATCTGAATCGCTCTAAGTGTGTGATCCTTATAAATAGGAAACATCTCAGCGCCATGTTAGGTGCCATCACTGGACACTGCCTCATAGGCAAGCACGCAAGTAGGCCGCTTTTACAAATGATTTCTGTAGAAGCTGCATGGACGAGGAGCAGGAGGAGACAATCCTCCACCTACTCTGTACATGTCCAGCTCTCTCCCAGAGAAGAAAGTTTCATCTAAACTATTTAAAAAATATAGACACTGTTTACGTCTTCTACTCTCCTACTCTTCATCATAAGCCCAAACTGGTTCCATTTGTAAGAGGATCATAGATTCACGTTTCATCACAATGGGCCAATAGGCCTAAGTGGGTTATTATTTCCAACAGCCACTCTTACCTATCTACCTACGAGACACCCTGTATATATTGGTGGTCCTAAATGGGTTAAGTATCGCGGATGATACACTCATAACCACTTCGTTACTGATTTGTATGTATGTACTTATAGATTGCCTAAATGTTTAGTGAAGACCATTTTGAATGAATTGTAACAATGTAGTGCTGCTAGGTCGCTTAAACATTAATATTCTGTCTGATTCAACCGATGTAGGTAACTACTTATCAATTTTGTCTTCGTTTGGTTTCGATTCTCCTTTAACTCAACTTGGTTATACCACATATTCATAAGGACTCATAAAAACAATAGTGTTGGTTGCAAAACAGTGGGTTATGATTTGCAAATAACAGACCACAGCTTAACAAGTATTCAACTTGATTGCAGGGTATCCAGAAAAAAACAATCTGTGAACACAAAATCGTATAGGATTGATTTTGTTGCTCTTAAATCGAATTTAGATTTTGAGTTTTGGGATTAAGTTTAGGGTGCACAGGATCCATCATCTGCTTTTGATCTACGAGTATTTTTACACAAGTTACAATTACATATATTCACTTGTAGACTGAAGATATATGATATAATAATAATAACAAATTTATGTGTATAAGCTAGAAAATATCCTGAAAATTATAGATTAAAACAACTTTTATGATCAATTTTATTCAGAGCTAAAGACTGAATACCACTCTACAAAGATGCGTATTTCAAAAATAGATTAGCTGGTAACGAAAAAAGGGAATGGATGGTTATAAACGAAATGGTTATGAACGAAATGAAAATTCAGACATTCTTCACTAATTTTGCAGAATCCCTCAAAACAGCAGTAGTAATACCACACCATGAAAGTGTAATGCTACGGTACTGAATAACTATCGTCCTACTTCCCTTCTATCAGTTTCCTGGAAGAGTTTTTGAAAGAGGTATGAAGTCTAGAATTCTACCGTTCGTAGATTGAACAAGCTATCTTAGTGTTTCCTAAAAAAATCCTGCCACTCTTTTCATAGACATTACTAAAGCTTTTTATGCTGAACTATTCTTTACTTTTAAACAAACTTCACAATGCTGGTTTCAGAAGTTTTTTTTATGACTAGTTTGCTTCATATTTAACAAATCGTTAGCAAATAGTTCTTGTTTTTCTTACGTGTAGCTGAGTGGAAATCTTTGAAAGACATCGCATGCGAGCTTTGCGATAGCGTGGGGACTTAGTCATTAAGCTAATCAACAATTTGTTTCTAATCTAATCGTAAATCTATGTTGTAAGGAACTAACTTTGCTCTGTTACCTTATGTTATGTTTCAGCTGCTGTCAAAGTTACCAATGACATCCAGCAGTCAAAATATTCAGTAAGGTTTGCCAATTCATCTTGCATCCATTTTACGCTTGCCGAACGTGCAATTTCGGCTCAGTTGTAAATACGCAACGTAAATTTCGTTGTGAGGTCGGTCGTCATCATGGCTTCAGTGTGCAGCCAATGGAAATTTATAGCGTGAGTACGCTCTTTTGGATCTTAAGCTACTAACCAGTATCGAAGAAAACCCAAAAATATCGATTCAGCGCCGATCATCTGTATGGGGCATCGCCAGAGGGCCAACCCGGCTTATTTTGCCATTGGATTTAGACCTACATGCGTACAAGATTGTGCTGATGTAAGAATTGAAGCCAGACGACCATAGACAACGCCGTAAGTTCTCTAATAGGACGCTAGAAATATTGACTGGAGATCCTACTGCGTTATCCCACCGGGTTTGATTCGAAGACTCTGCGGCTGTAACATTGATGTCCATTCGTTCTACATATTCTAGCCACCTCAGGCGACTGATACGCAGTTTTCTGACTAGGTCGATGTCGCTGTACAGCTTATTGACACCAAAGCCCGTCAACCCAAACAGGACCGAATATTTTCGAAGAATTTTTCTCTCGAAACGACCGACGATAATATTCATCCGCTTTCGATGGAGTTCGTGCTTCAGCGCTATATAGGTACGGTCTTGGTACATAAGTTGCCTTCTTAGCCCAAAGAAACAGCGATTTCCAAGAGTGATTCCTAGTTTTACAGTTGAAACCATTTTGGCAGCTACCGTTTCAATGCTAGCGAACGCACCGGCGACAGCCCGCTGAGTTCTGCCAATTATATCGACACCATTGGCGTACGCTAGTAGTTGCACGGACTTTTGAAAGAGTATGCCTCCAGTGTGAGTTCTGCACAATTCATTTAAGTATGATGTTAAAGAAGCTATGTGACTGCTCTCAACTTCTCAATGTCATTCTGCACAGGCGGACAAATTTCGCAGGGATGCGAAAACTAAACATGGTTCGATAAAGTTCGTCCCTGTAAATACTGCCATATGCGGCCTCAAAATCGATGGAAAGATAGCGGGTATTGATTTGGATTTCATGCGTTTTTTCCAGGATCTGCCTAAGTGTTAAGATTTGATCAGTTGGGGATTTTCCTGGTCTGAAACCGCACTGATAGGGGCCAATCAGGTTGTTACCGAAGGGTTTCAGATGTTCAACCAATATGGCAGATAAGATCTGTATGCGATGTTGAGGAGACTTATACCTCTATTGTTGGTGCAGCTGAGGGGGTCTCCCCTTTTGTGGATTGGGCAACCTATGCTGAGATTCCATTCATTAGGCATACACTCTTCTGACGAGTTGGTTTATGCTATCCACAAAGTCATTTCTAGCAGCTTTAAATATAGATATAGCTTTCCTTACTTCGTTTTGGTCAGCTGGATGGAAGCTTTGGCTATCATCTTCTAATTTCAGTGGTCTATTCTGCCTGATGGCATGATGTTGAGCTTCTTCGTTGTTATGCAGTCTGCAGAAAAAATATTTCCAAATTCCCAGCACCGACTGAGTTTCCTTCTTCATCTCTATAAGCTTCTGTACTGGTCTTCTTGCCTTGACACAATCTTTTTATCTGTTGGTAAAACTTCCGTACGTTACTTGTGGAGTATCTACAACTTCTCAATATCTTCCACCGCGCGCTTCTCGTGCTCTTTTTTCATCTTCTGGAGAAGCCGATGTTATTTCCGTCTCTTCTGCTCATAGAGCTCACGAGCGGCTCTAGTCCTTCGTTGCAGCGCCCTTTTTTAGGCTTCTTGTTTAGCTGCATGTGCTCGCCGGCATTCTTCACCAAACCAAAGATATCTGGGTTGCGGTCGACTGAAGCCCATCACATTAGTTGCTGGGTCGTGATGATACGTTACCACAGGTCTTCTGTACTTTATGCTGGTAGCGTAGGAGTTGTTGAGAGATTTCGGCATATGCGTTCGGTATTCTGGGCTCTCTTCCAACTCCAACTTTTCTACGTTATTCTTTGTTGTGGACATCCAGAATACCGGAAGCATGCCTTACGTGTCTCGCAAATTGGTCAATTTGATTTAGCGTCTGGTGATTTGTCCTCTTCTGTGTATTGATATCAGGAAATCGCGCGCTTGCTACAGTGATATTTCGTACGTGGTGTCGTATAGGCTATGCTTACCAACTTCCTACCAAAAATGTTAAATTCGCCTAGTACGATTTTAATGTCATACTTCGGACAGTGCTCATATGTCTTGTCGAGGATTTCGTAGAAGTATTCTTTGACGGTGTCGCCCTTGTCTTCTGCAGGGACATGGCCGCATATTATGTGTATCTTAGAGAATTTAGCCTTGACGCGGATTGTCATAAGTCGCTCGCTCACATGTCGGAATCTTAAGACTTCTTGTCTGCCGCATATGGCAAATCCGCATCCGAATCAGAGCTGTTTGTTTTCCCTATAGAAATCACCATAATACTCGTATATATTACAATTTTTCATCCTCCTTATATCCGTACAATTCCATGGCACTTCCTGGATGGCGGTGATATCTGCATGATAGCAGCCAAGGGCCTGTGCTAATTGTTCGGCTACACGTGGCCTGTTAAGGATCCGAACATTCCACGTGTAGATCCGAAGGTCGTTGTCTTTTAAACAGCAGTGAGCCTATTTTTGCCCGAGGTCATTAGTGATATTTTTAATCTCTTACGTATAGGGCTATGATGCAGTATAATACTACTGTCTGGGCAAGCCCCTGAGACTTTAGCCTGCACGAGTATTGGTTTACTCATGCAGTTACCGGGGACCACCACTAGTAGTTAAGGCAAGCACTTAGCTATTAACTTGGTTCTTGCGCTGTTGGCTAACTACATGTGGATAGATCTCTTGACGTCAAGGAGAAAACGTCAAGATTGGCAGCTCCAACTTTAAGGTAGTTAGGGACGATATCTACCTCGGCTTCGCTATCAACTCCCACAACAGCTGCACTGAAACCATTCAAAAAGTCACTGTACCTAGTCGCTACTTCTTTCGGCTTAGAAGGTGATTCAGTATTCTCTCGAGCAACCAAAAAGACTTTATACAGAACACTGATCATCCCAGTTCTGTCTTACGAGGCAGAAGCTTGCACATTGACTAAAGCGCGTGAAAATGCTCTCGGGCGGTTCGATACAAAATTTCTTAGGGTAGTTTTGAATCTACGTTGCAATAGCTAATTCTACGCCTGTACAACGATACCGACCTCATCTGGAAAGTTCGGATAATCCGGTTTAAATGTCTAAGTCACCTTGAGTGCATGGACGCCAGCGCGCTGGCGTAGAAACTTTTCGATTCGAATCCAGAGAGACAACGCTGTAGAGGATGACTTTAACTTAGATAGCGAACATACTCGGAAGTGGCAGGGGACCTCAGCCTTCTGCGTATATGCAGCTGGCAAAACACTGCGCTGGCTGAAGAAGCAAGATAGCTGAGGCCGTGGCCGTGTATTTAGAACTTTTTGACAGTTTTTTAATCCTAAATCTTTTCAATTGGATATCTGAATTTAAGTTTGCGATCGGTTCTTACCAGCTCATGTTTTCCCTCAAAATATATAGAGGGTCAACAGAGACACTATTATCGCCTATCTCGACCTTGTAAGTTACTCCTGAAGGGGGGAACGTTTATAGACAGTTAGACGCAGTTGGAAGTATCGAGAATTTTAAGTCACCGCAAGCTTTACCTCCAACTTTGGACAAAAAAATGTATGCCCGTCAAACCTTTGGCCAAAACACTGTGCCTTGAATGTTCCAGAGATCCAATTAGTTGATACTTTCGCACTAGACAAATTACAATAAATTCAATAATTCTTCCGAGAATGACTACTTCAGATGTAATTATTATACGAGTATATGCCTAGTCATGAGATAACTCTCTCCAGTCGTACAATCCTCGATAATTGCCTGATATACGCATTATATGAGAGATTCGTGTATACTTATGTATCTAATCAGTCTTTTAGCCCGAAGGAAAGGAATACAGGTCTTCTTCAAGAGAGAACCTTGTTGTTTTCGTTTCACTATGAACATAGGCGTCAGCTTCCAAATGAACGCCAAATAGGTATGTGTTGGTGCTTTTGTATCAATCTCAGCCGCAGGACATAGGCCTAGCTTCCAAGTTATAGCTAATTAAAAAAAAAAAATTAAAGGAAAACTGGCTCCCGTTTTCTTTTTCGGGTTTCAAATCACGTAATCGCATGTCAACCCAATTCTTAACTTTACCCAGAGGTCATATTCTATTCGTAACTACACCTGCATTCCAATTATTAATTTCTTAAGAAACAACATTTTTTCAGCATTGATTTTGGGTGAATCTTTTCACCCCTATTGCATCGGTAAGATTAATTTAATTCGCCTTTAATTGCGACATCTGCATATTTATCTCTTGGCCAAGTGATTAGTATGCGCCTACTTTAATCCATTCACGCATTCAAGTCTCATGGCTTACGGCTCACAGTTGCTAATCATCTTAATCATCATAACAACAATTATTATTTATTAATTCGCCGACAGAGTGATACTGCATCCGAATCCATGCCTCCATGCCTGAAACCCTTTGCGTCGCCATTGCCAATGCACACTACTCGTGCCTACTGCCTCTGTTGTTCACTACATAGTTGAGGTACTATGAGGTAGTCTTGCGGCAAATCATCGCCGACCGCAGCGAAACCTCAATTAACTACGAGCATCAGTATTCTTGTCCTGAGGCTAAACGCACACTGATAGGAGTATTCGTATTCGTCTGTGTATCCGCATTGATGACCAACTCCTTCTCGCATCTCATTAATTGTATCTTCATCTTTTTGTTTTTTTTTTTTTTTTTTTTTCAAAGTTGACTTTGTTATAGACATATTTGTATCCGTATCTGTGGCTCTTTGTCGATGACGCGATGTCTTCTTGTTTTGATAGCGTCTTTCTCGGTTGTCATTCTTTGCGAGACTTTTTTTTTCGTTTGTTGTCATTATTCCAGACGCTCTGTGGCATCAAGGACGGGGCAGAGATACGAAACGAAACAATCTTTCATTCTAATACGATTTTAATAACTACGAGTAGCGCCCCGGTTCGGCTCTGTTCGGTTCGGTTCGTTTTCGCTTAGTAATGGTAAAATCACTTAAGCAGCAAACACACGAAACCTCATTCAAAAATAAAAACGACGAAAGCAACAAGACTGTCGGACACCAACAGCGACCGTCGAAGACGACGACGATGAGGACGGATTGGAACGTTCACTCAATCAAGTGCTCGCCTAGAGCTAGTGCGCGTGTAAACTAAGTAGCTGCGGTCGGAATAGATACAGATACTTTTGATTTGTTGGTTTTGTTTTTAAGAAACACACTGATGGGGGTTCCAATACAGGTGGACCGCAAACATCCGTCGCCAGAGATTTCCAATCGCTGCCGACTGGACTGGTTGTCCTACTCCAAATCACATTTTAAATGACCCCAATGCGTACTGAGTGGCTATGAACTTATTTCATGGATTTAATTACATGTCATTTCCTGGTTCAGGGAAGAGTTAAATAAGAAAAAAAGACGAACTTCAACCACAGGTAACTCAAAATCTGCGGAACAGCATCCCGAAAAACAGCCGAAAATCGAAAAAAAAAAAATATTTTCGAAGTGTCGGTAGAGGGTCATTTCGAAATCATAATTGTCGGTCGATTTGTTGAGATACTTTTGTTTTTTTATTTTTATTTTGTCTGTTTGGAGGTTGCTTCTGCTCTCGGACGACATTAAAACAATCTAGAGCAAGCAAATGAAATGTATCTGAAAAGTGAGTAATTTTTTTTATTCACTCCCGTTTATTATTTTTTTTTTGTATTTCCAGGCACTAAATGGATTTCTAATGATCCTAACATGCGAGGGTGAGGTGTTCTTCGCAACGCACAGCATAGAAAGTTACTTGGGTTTTCATCAGGTGAGTGTTGCTAGTACTTAGATACAATTTTTTGTTATGAATGAATGCGGGTTGGACTTGAATATTTTTTCCGGTGTAAATTTCTCCATAATGATAGTCATTTAAAATGTGGATACTGCAGCAGAATTGATAGGGATACTTACTGCAGATGTAGAGTTCCACGACTTGTTTTGGCTTGCGGTAAAAAGAAGCTGTGAATGAATCCGAATAAAAGTTGAATGGGAGACTTGGTTAAATTTCTGAATGAATCTGAAGCTGTGGTAATTATAATATCTTTTTTGTTAAGGTGGGAAGGTAGACCAATTTTTAATTACCTTGACATTTGTATCATAAAAACTTAAGAGGTCTGTGAGGAATATTACGTTTTAGGCTGGGCTTTCTCGCCGAAATGAGCACATATGTTATCCGCAGTCGTTTGTGCCTCTAATAGGTACATATCTGGTTGTGCTTCTTAACTTACCGAATTTGAATTTCTAAACAGGGCTAGTAAAATGTTGGTCCTGTCGATGTGGCCGTCGACAAAAACGACAAAAATATGTAAAGACATTTATGGTACCACGTGAATCCAGGGGAAAAAGTTAGAAGTTCAGACAGAGCATAATCGAATTATAATATCTATATTAGTCAAATCATTAAAATCGTTAAGTGAGGAAGCTCCCAAATGGAATTTTTAGTAGAAGGGCAGTCCATATACGGATAATGCGAAGATGGTTGGTATGTTGAACAATTACAAAAATGTCTTTATTAATTTAAGTAATAATCCATACAATTACAATTAAATTATATAAAAAAGAGGAAAAGAGAGAAGCTCTGCTGGCGGGAATCTCTAACCGAAAGGCGGGAAGACTAGAAGTGTAATTCACATTTTTCCACGGACAACTAGTGGCTGTCATATATGACGTTTAATGAAATGGCAGAGGTCAGACACTATCTTTCCGCCTGATCTTTGTTCGGGGAGTGAAAGGGTGCCGTTAAAATGTGAGAAATGAGGTTGCGTTTGCAGAAATTGTTGAACTGATACAATGTAATCAAGTAGTACATGCGTCGCAAATATAAACCGAAGACCGTTAATTGCACACAGTGTACTTGTAGTAGACACAAGCTTTACTTCGATCCACTTATAAAATGAATCTGCTACCACGAAGAACGCCTTGCCTTGACAGTGACCAGCGAAGTCTAAGTATACTGATACGTGAGACACGGCCTCGAGAACTCTTACCATGGACGAATTACTGCTTGCGGATTTTTAGGACGTGATTTCTGGCAAGTCCAACATCATCTCATGTAGTCAGCCACCATATAAAGCTCCTGGCTAGGCTCTTCACTTTCAGCACTCCAGGATGACTGACGTGGAGTATTTTCATGATGTTTTATGATAATTCCATTACCCAGTAATAAACAACCCTTCTTTACAGTGATTTCGTTCCTATTATGGTGGTTTGAATCCTTCATCTGCATGAACTACTGGCCAGCCTTTCAACACCGATTGAAAAACCCGCTATAGTGATTTGTATTTCAAAGTCATTTTGGCAACGTCACTCGATTGAGGAATGTTGGCTTCGTATTCTTCAATCAAGTTGATGTGATTTTCATAAACAGGGTCCACGCAGGTTTTTGGTAATCGACTGGACGCAATCGCGTTGCAGTTTTTATCACCTGGCCAATGTATCATTCTGAAGCTATATCTGTATTAGAAGCATCCTAGGAGACCGACAGGAGGACTGGTGTGGGCTTGTCTCGATTAAAAAAATACAATTAATGGTTCATGGTCCATAACAATTAGGAATATTATACCATACAGGGAGTTTTGAAATTTTATCTACATAGTCTCCTTGTAACTCTAAACTCTTCTCCCAGCGATGCTACCATTTCTCTAACCCGTCCAAATAGTACTTGGCGTTTTTCTCTGCAAAATAATTGTTCACGAAGGTGATTGCCTCCTCATTTGACGAAAATCTCTGTCCTCCAAGCGCAGTATTTAGATGAGGCAACAAAAAGAAGTCGCTTGGGGCTAGACCTGGTGAATAAGGCAGATGGTCAAGTAGTTCAAGCCGTAATTCATGGATTTTCGCCATGGCAACCGCTGAGGTGTGAGACGGCGCGTTGTCTTGGTGAAACAGGATTTCTGCCTTCAGCTTGGCAAGTATTGATGCGTAGTATACTCCTGTAATCCTTTTTGAAGATAATCGATTAAGATAACTCCTTTACTATCCCAAAAAATACTCGCCATCACGTTCTCAGCCGAAAAAACAGTTTTTGCTTTTTTTGGAGCCGGCTCGCTCTTTGCAGTCCACTGTTTTGACTGAATTTTTCTTTCAAGTTCTTTGGACATTTTCATAACCTCTACTATCTCTCTCACTTTAATTCGGCGGTCGTCTAACAGCATTTGGTGAACTTTAGCAATGTTATCGTCAGTGGTTGCAGTATTTGGACGTCACGAACGTTCATCATCTCCCAAGCTCTTACGGCCACGTTTAAATTCAGCTGCAAAAATATTTCACTGTGGTAAAGGATGGTGTAGAGTCCGCATAGTCCACAGAGTCCAACTCATTTTTGATTTGCGTAGGCGTATTGCCTTTCAAAAACAAGAATTTAATAACAGCTCGATACTCAATTTTTTCTATGTTCACAAAAAACACTCACATCGACTCACTCAAACGACTATCAACTAAAAAGCACGCGTCCAAAATGACTGAAACTTCGGTGAGTAACTGTAAAAAGATGCACAACTAGCATTCACTATCCTTTATTGACGAGTGCCCTTATCTTTACGTTGCGGTCGGAAACTTTTCAGACTTCATCATGACTTCTTGTGGATTGACCAACTGCTCCATTAACAAATATAATGCTGACTTTGTTGCCTGTAAGGGGATCTGCGGCAAAATATTCCATGCTATTTGTGTCGGCCTAAATAAAAGAAACACGGTCTTCGTTAAACAGTTCCCTGAAAATCTGCTGTTCTCCTGTGATGAGTGTATCAGTATTTCTCTCTCACATATGCTCCTTGCAATCAAGTGCCTCAGTGACTCCAATGCATCCAATCATAACTCATTTGTCAGACTGATAATGGACAAACTAATTAAACTAGAAAGTGCAAGATCCACAGCGTTGAATGATTTGGAAAACCTCACTGAAAGAGTATGTCACAGAATCGTTGGTCTACCAACCCATCCCCCTCCGTACAACCGTTACAATACTTCAATTTTCGCAGAATTATTACAAACCGAAGCCGAATCATTGCCACATCCAGTGTCGACAACCCAACCCCCAAATCCTCGCACCAGCCCAACAATCCAAAAATCGTATGGTGATATGACTGCTCCAGCGTCAACCTCTCCTGTCGCCGCGCCACGGAAACTTGTTACACAATTTAACATGATGTGGACACCTTCAGAGTGGCAAAGCAGGCTAGGCCGACTCCGCACAACGAATCAGATGTTCACCACCCTACTCGTCAAAGGTTCCCCAAATTACGCAGATGTGGATTGGATTTCTGCATTTTTCAAAAAGAAGTATGGCATCACCATCAGCCAATGCACAATACTGCTAACATCTCACCACAAATACAAACGGAATTTCAAGATTAATTTACCGGATAAATATAAATGGTTATTTGTTAACCCATCCAACGCCATCCTCAACCTCGGAAAGATGCGGTTCTCCAAATGGACGGATCAACCAACCAATAAAAACATAGAAAAAAAACGAAGCAATGTCTCATCTAAAGCTAATTGAAAATCGCCCAAACCCATTCCCCATCGGTGCTTTCAGAGCAGCCGAGCTGACCATGATTAACTTTTTCATTCCTAACTAATCTACACTCACCTACTCCTCCACGGAGAAACTACCTCTTACATTTTACTACAAAAACGTAAGAGACTTGCGCTCTAAACCTCGTGCCAGGAGCTATTGCCATCTTTTTATAATGTTTTCCGAGATGACGATCACTCTCTCTTTAAACTTGCTAAACTTGACTTCGTTTCAAATAAAATAACACTTCTCAATAGGTAACTGTACGTTATGTGTTGCTACATTCTCCCAGCTCTACCTATCGAATCCTACATCGTTGCTATTAAAGCAATTCACTAATTGACCTAAGTGATTCCATCGAGGATATCTTTGGTGACTTTAATCTGCCCCTGCTGAAGTGGATTCCATCTAATGATCATTTATTTTTTACCCTGTCAAATGCTAGTTAATCCAAGGAATGTATATTCATTGATAGCATAACTGACTCAAGCCTGTGCCAAGTAAGTGGCGTCCCTAACTCAATCGGTAGGCAACTAGACCTTATTTTCACTAGCGATCCTATGTATTTACAGTAACGTTCTGTCCCTTTACCTTATCAATGGTCGACAACTTTCACCCCCATCTTCATCCCTCATTTTTCCATAACTCTTCACCACAGCCCACTTCTTTAACTATCATCTCTTCTTACAACTTCTATAAAGCTAATTTTCGCAAAATCAATATCTATCTTTGCAAATCTTCTTTTGATTTTACCAACCTATCCCTATCTGATGCTGTCTCCATTTTGTACAGTGACATATTTAATTCCATTTCTCTTTACGTCCCCTTTTCACGGCATAAACAATAATCTATCTATCATCATGTGCCTCCAATCTATTGCACCCACTTTCCTCCCTATTTCATCTGCCCATCACACAAGGGGAATTCCCCAAAGTTTGGAAGACCTCTTTGATAACCCCGGTTCACCAAAAGGTATCAAAGAATGAAGTAACCATTTACCGTCTCATTGCTAAGCTTTCTCACATACCTAAAGTGTTCGAAATTTTTTTATATGTAAATAGTTCTAAGCTTTCAGTGCAAATCACTTATATCACCCAGCCAGAATGGATTTCTAAAAGGTAGATCAACTACTACAAACTTAGTTGAATTCGTATCCTTTGCGCTTTCAGCCCTAGAAAATGGCAACGAAATCGATGTTATTGCCACAGATTTCGCCAAGACCTTCGATAAAATATCACATCAACTGATCCTTTTTAAATTGTCCTCCTTCGTTTTTGACCCCATATTATTGAAATGGATATCTTCTTGTCTGGAGAAACGTTATTATTATACTCGTAACGTTCGTTTTAGGTCAGCGTTCTCAACCCCGTTTTTAGCCACTTCTGCTGTCCTACAAGGCAGCCATCAAGGTCCCCTCTTTTTCATTTTAACTATAAACGATCTTGAGAGGATTTGAGTTTTCCAAAACTATTTCTTCACCCCAAGACTCCATTCTACTTCAAGAAGACCTCGATAGGTTTCTCAACTTGGTGTCTAAAAAATTGATTTGATTTTATTGTTTTCAAATGCCAATCTATGACTTTGTCTCCCAATCAATCCCCCTCTCGACCTTATTTTCTGCATGACTAACCTGTACCCCAGGTTAAAGAGAGTTAAACTTCCGTTTGCATATTGATGAGATAATCCTTAAAGCTCGGTTTTATCAAACGTTGGTCAAAAGAATTTTACAACCCTTATGTGACAAGGTCACTTTACATAATCCTTGTCCGGCCCCTCCTAGAATATGGCAGCCAAGTGTGGTCCCCCTTTCAGCGAATTCATAAATCCCGAATCGAGAACATTCAACGTCGTTTTCTTCGATCTCCTCTTCGTGGACTACCCTGGAGTGACCCATTTATCTTACCTCCCTATCGCGACCGCCTCAAACTTCTTAACCTGAATACATTCTCTTTATTCATCGACTGCTCTCCGGTTCTGTGGACTGCGCTTCCCTTTACAATTCTATTTCCTTCAACACTAAACCTCGTAATTTACGCTGTCCTCGTCTCTTCTATATCCCCACCCACCCCACCTCTTATGGCTCTAACGAACCACTCCCGCATGCTCCGTAAGGTCAACTCAAACCTCCCACTTTTTGGTTTTAACCTGAACACTTCTTGTCTTAAACTTGATCTCCTCCCCTTACTTGGTAACCCCTAACTATTGTTAGTTTTTAAGCCCTAGTTTTTAAGTTAGTTTAAGCTTGCATTAAGCGAAATAAATGGGTCGTTGCCTCCACCTAATTAAAATTGAAATTAAAAATGCTTTTCCTCCCACAAAAAATTAGACTACCTAATATCTATAGAGCTGCTATTACTTGCTCTGCAGAGTCAAGTAGTTTTTTGATTCATATACGAGTAGGTCCTACTTCCATGTAGATGGCTTACAAGGTTGGAACCTGATAACTAAATTCAAGATGTTCCTAATTCACAGCCTGAGCGGCTTTGTCTGTATGCCGCCGAGATGGAACTTCCCCCGTTCATTTCAAAGGAAGAGCTCCAAATGGTCTTCGAATCACTGACAGGTAAGAAATCAATGGGAACCGATGGTATACCGAACATTGTGCTTTGGCATCTACCACTGGAAGCGGTGGACATTTACACTACCCTGTTTAATAATGCAAAGAATAATGCCCATTCAGAGTATCTTCGGTCGATAAGTCTCCTTCCGAATATCAGTAAGGTTTTTTTTTTTTTTATAATTTACGCGCGCCTAAGGGGTTAGATACCCTATTACTGTTGCCAGGGCGCGGGCGGAAAGGTAGAAAGGAGGAGAAAGGAAAATTGTTTTGTAGTGGTTTGAAACTCAGGTGTGTTTGGTTTCGGCATTTGCTCTCCAGGGGTGGGAGTCCGAATAGGATGGAGAGTTTTTTTTTTTCTTCACTCAGAGTGGAAGGTTATAATTCGCAGTAATTATTTGTGCTTGAAACTCTACAACAGCCAAATCTACGTGTCAGTGTTATGCCTTCACACGCAGAATTTTTCTGTCTGAGTTCCAATTACACAACTGAAAAACTTGAAAGACTTGTTCATGGGCAGGATTCGAACCTAGACCCCTCCGAGTGAGAAGCGATTGCTAGTACCACTACACCACGGCCACCCCCAAAAAGTGATCAATAGAGTCCCGACTATTGGGTTGAGGACAAAAATATAGTTCCGCATAACCAACTCGTTTTCAAGGCGGTGAATGATTTCTCACATGTCGCGTCTAAACTGGTATATGATATTCAGTGGAACCAAAACAAAAAAAACGATGCATGGGTACCTGCTTTGACAAAGAGAAAGCCTTCGAAACGGTGTGGTTAGAAGGACTCTTCTTTAAGCTAAACTGCTGCTGTATATTTTTTTTTAATATCACACAGATCATTGAGGTAACTTCTTCTGGAATATTTGACATTAACAACGGTCTGCAACAAGGTGCGGTTAATTCGCCGATCCTTTTCAACATCTACACAAGCGAACTTGTGGGATCACTTCACCATGCCATAGCAGTACAAAGACGACTTAATCGTGTCCAAATCAGGTGCAAAAATTGAGGTTAGTAATGTGATCTCGCCAAGTGATTTAGATAAGATCAGGTCAGATATTCCGGTGACTTCCCGAAGTCGGAAATCTCTCTTCGGATACTAGAAAGAATTGGCGATAATTTACTATCGCGCGACAGCTCGGGAAGCCACTTGTTTTCGAAATGCAGTCAGATTGCTTGGGATCTGTATCTATATTTCTATATTTTAGCACAATTTTATGAAGCTCCTATAAAAGCACTTTGCCAGTCTCATTTAATAATTCACTTTGGAAGGACGTAACAGATATAAGATGTCAGGTAAACTTAGGCTTCAAATATCAAGGCTTTATACTCAATAAGTTATACGAGTATGTATGCATAACATAATATTTTCACTTTTAAAATTCGTCTTAAAAATATAGCGGAAGTTCAGTCCTGATATACCTAAACTATTGGCTGATCCCGGCCGGCGTCACGCCAGAGAAGATTTGCCAGCTTGAGTCAGATGAAGTGATTAGAACATAACCCTAGGTATAGATCTTTTTTTAAGCTTGGAATCAGAGTACTGGCTCAGTTTGTTCATATTTTAAAATTCTTGGTACGTTTCGCCTATTATTTCACTGTAGATCTTTTCCTAGCCTAGAGTGATCTCGATTCATTCATGAAAGAACGCACATAAATAAAATGCCAAAGCCAAGATCACAACTGGACTCTTAGTAAAATGTCGATTTACACCTGAACAAATTAATAGCAAATCCTGATTTCGATTTCTCGCTTAAATCGAACTTATGTAACCCCATACTATATATATGGATATAAAGTACGAGTCGTTGCCTCTTGTGTAAATCTCAATTCGGCGGATCGACCGATCGACCATCAGATCAACACGGGTAGGATGAGCAATGGGCGGCGTTCAATGAATTTATGCCAACAACTTTGGATTGAATGCTCAATTCTCTTTAATCCCGAGACACAAGACAAAAAACAGCCCCCGAAGAAATCTCCATTAACCCACAGAGTTGCAGCAATAACAACAACAACACATGACTCTATAACTACAGCGCAAACACACTTCAAACTCGAAGTACCCCATTCGAATTGGATGGATTTTGTACGACTGCCTGCTGCCTATCGAGATATTAGAAATGGAAAAAGATGTACAATCAAGGAGATCCCACAAGCACCCACTAGCCAGAGTGCCAGGGAATACCTAAGTTTCGACTCAAATCCAAATCCAGACCAACACTGCAAGGGGGCAGACAGCAGCATTTCGCTGCGATTTGCGATGCTGCGTTTTATTTATCGCTCACTCCGCTCCATGTGTTCTTTATTTGTTCAACAAGCACTGATTACCACCGGCCTTCTGCTGCCCTGCCAATATTACATATGAAATATCGGGAAACATTAAAAATTAATCTAAATCCGATCATAAGAGGAAATGTATCGCTGCGCGCAAGATGCATCCAATTGCGCGCGATCACATAGTAGTGATGTGAGGATTGGAGCAATGGAATGGAAGATTCTTGGATCAGAGGATTGTGGGGATCGGAGAATCGACGGATCGACAGATCGGAGGTTTGTAAGGATGCGGGCGGTAAGGATTCCCAAACAACGATAGAGCCAGAACGGACGCCATACCTGGTAAGATTGCACAGATCCACTTGGACCGCGTGTGTGTGCTTTGTATTTATGGGTGCCACAAGAATTTATGTCTCAATTTGGCCCAGTATGAACTTGGTGATTAATTTTCGTCCGCGCCGATAATCATCTGAAAAATTTTTAAATTAAAAAAAACCAACCTCATTCGATTGTGAAGTCACAGTTGAAGTTGCACATCTAAAGGTGCAACAACAATATTGACTTTTTGTGTTCTGGGTAATTGTTACCCACTGTATGTGGTTGGGTATCCATTGGCATAGTGGGAGACTTTTTGTTGGTGAACAATAGACTGACGAAATTCCAATTTGTTGTAGCCATGAGCTCGACTCGAGGCAGAGAATACATGAAAAAAAAATAGGTGTAAATTGTTGATATTCACTTTTGCACAATTTGGCGACGAGATGGACCATTGAAAACTATGGAAATAAAATTGGAGAAAATTGACCACCTTGGTCGGACTAACTATGCAATATTGGGTGACTTAATTATGAGAAAGAGCCACCAGCGGCTTATGATCTTGGGATTCTTCAGCCAACTTCTTCCCAATTATTTTCCAGGAAAGAAAGTATTTTTTTTTTATTCTTTATACGGAAATTCGTAAAAAGAAACAAACGCACTTTGTGAAAGAATAAATCGGCACCTTTCTGAATTTTGAATTACCTTAAATATTTTGTGGCGGGGTAAATAAAATATTGAAATAAAAATGAAGTAAATTAAATTATCTAAACCAAAAAGCCAATATTTCACTTGCAATAAAGAATTGTGTAAAAGCAGTTTTATATAAAACTAAAGTGTTAACGAGCTCTATGTTGTTAACTCTCAAGCAATAAAGGTTGAAAATCTGAGAATAATTCTGAAATAGCTTCGTAAAAACGAATTTTTAAGAACTTTTAGATTATTAATTTTAGATTACAAATTACAAATTTATTTATTTCTAATTCATTGTTCAAATAAGATTTTATAACATCTTTTGAAAAAAATGGAACAAGCTTTAACAATATTTCAAATTAAAATTAAAAAAAAAAGAAAAGAAATGAAACAATAAGAAACTATTAACAAATATAAAATAAGAAATGGATAGAGAAGGAAAGATAAAAAATAAATATAGAGATAAGATAATAAGATAGAAAAATTAAAAAGAAGATTTTTATGATGGCGGAGATAAAAATTTGGGAGTATAGGAAATTAGGATACACAGGAGGATTTTACTAGAAGTTTTCAGCACAATATTTAAAAACTTCTTTGCTGAAAGAACTTGTGTTACTCATGCGCTTAATGGCTAAGGGCAAACGATTCCAAAGTTGAATTGAATGTACAAAAAATTGCCGAGATGTATTTAAATACTTGCACCTAGGTGCTAACAGCTGTAAAGTTCTTTTATTTCTCGGAAAGTTTACAATCTCGAACAGATATTCTGGGGTTTTCTTTGCTAGAATTTTCATGCAAAAATAATATTGAACGATATTTTAAAAGGCCACTCAAGGAACAGCCGACGATTTGCTTGCTATATGCAGAGATGCGATCATACCTTTTTACATTAAAAATGTATCTCGCACAGGTATTGTATGCGACTGTTAATTTTCTGGCAGAATCGTGGTCCATGTTTGCGAATATTTCACAGCCATAGAGAAAAATCGGGAGAATAAATGCCCTTACAAGTTTTAGTTTAGTATTGGTTGAAAGGTAGTTAGCAGTGGGATTAAGACCTCGGAGTGCTCCATAAATTTTTGAAACAATTTTATTTATATGGACGTTCCAATTCATATTGCAACTCAAATAGACTCCGAGATTCTTAATGTGGTCAACGTATTCTATTGGGGAATGGTTCAGAAATAAACTCTGTACGTCGTCCCGCATTTATTACCATAGCCTTTGTTGTGATTGGGTTTAGCATAAGGTCGTTTTTTAATGACCATTTATAGACATTATTTAATTCTTGGTTGAAAATTTCCAGCGTTTGATGCTTGTTTGCACTTGGAAAGAGTGTATATATATCTGTGCATCGTCAGTATATATATGGTAGCTGCAATCAGAAAAGCATTTGGAGATATCGTTTACGAAACAAGTGAATAAAAGCGGCCCTAAAACAGAGCCTTGAGGTACACCTGAACGGACAGGAAGACATGATGATTGCTTGTTATTATGAAAAACGTACTGAAATCTGTTGGATAGGTACGAAGATATCAGTTTAACCAACGAGTTATCAAACAGAAATTGATATTTAAGTTTTTTTAGTAAGAATTCATGATTCACACAGTCAAATGCTTTTGAAAAGTCTAAAAATGCTATTAAACCTAATTTGTCATTGTCTTCGCAGATTTTTAGGAGAGCTGAAGTACAACTAAAATTTGCACGAAATCCTGATTGGTATTTCAATATCATGTTCTTAGCGTTTAGGTGTGCTTTTATTTGTCGACTTGTTATAATTTCAAAAACTTTGCTTAAGAACGGTAAAATTGCTATAGGTCGGTATTCTACCGGGTTCCTGTTTGGCGATTTAGGAAGGAGTAGAACGTTTGCTGTTTTCCAGTTTTCCGGAAAAACAGAAATCATTATAATGGTATTACAGATGTGAGTGATAGGATGCAAGACAGAAGGAAGTATAATTTTTATAAATTTAGGAGCAAGGTTATCTGAACCGACTGCATTTTACTTTACACCTTAATATAATATTTCCGACAGTTACTACATCTACACAAGCAAGAGAAAAAGCTGAATCAGTATAAGTAAAATTGCTCGTAAGGTCTTGAGAGCTACGAATATCTAATGACATTGACTCTCTGCAAGTCGAAACGAAAGTCTCATTTAGTTCTTCCAGATTCATGCTATTGGAAGGTAATATTTTTTTCGAGGTAGACCAATATATTTCCAAAATATTTTTCCAAAAGTCAGAACTTGAAGAACATGATTCAAGTCTGTTTTTATAAAATAAAGATTTGCTCTTTCTTCAGAGACACAGAATAATTTTAAACTCTCTGTAAATTTCCAAACATTTGTAACGTCTCCATCTGGCATATAGCAAATTTCGTGCTTTTATCGATTTGACGACTTCCTGAGTGGGCCAAGGTAATTTAATTTTGGTCTTTTTGAAACTTCGCGCAAAGGCACATGTTTAGTAAAAAGATATTTAATTTGGTTATTAAAAAAAGAAACTTGGAAGCTTGTATCATTTGTATTATAAATTGGAGACCAATCCAAGGTCTGACAGTTATTACAAAGGGTCTCTAAATTGATTCGAGAATATTGGTATGTTTTGAAATTTGTCTCAGATTCAACTGCTGGAAATATATCTACTGTCATGAATATCATATCATGGTGAGAGAAGCCAGGTGCAAATATCTGGTCATAATGCAAAATTAAATCTGGGTCAGATACTATAGCAACATCAAGAAGCGATGGTTTGCGATCAGGTACAAAATGCATCGGTTGGCTTAGGTTTGCAAAGTTGAGATGCAGTGAATTTACCATTTCCCTGAATGCTCTATTTTTGTTTCCTAAAACATTAAGGTTAAGATCGATACAAATCACTATTATAGTGTACTGCGAGGCGAAATCTTCGAGTAAGCCACATATAAGTTTATAATCTGCTGTATCTGGAGCCATGTATATGCAGCCAAACAGACATTTCTCTCTATTGTTTCTCACCTCTACCAAAAAATATTCCATTAGATCAGTTGGAGTTGACTTCTTCAGAATTTTGATTTTATAGCACGTTTTTATATAAATTGCAACACCCCCCGCTTCCTTACGTTGTCTATCACTAATCAGTAATTTATTTATTTATGTCAATCTACGATTTATGAACCCGCAGATTTCGAAATTCAAATAAGGTTGGACCTTAAATATAACTTAAAATAATTTAGCACTTGATTAATAAAGTAAAGGCATTAATTTATTTAAAAAAATACTATATCGGATTCTGAGCTATATATGCTCGTATTAAACATTTTGATACACAAAGAAATAGGTTCACGTTGACTATTTAATGTATTATGAGGAAATTCAAATAGTAGGGGGCCTAGGTCTTAGGACTCTTGAAGGAGTGCACAAATTCAAACATTTAAGCAAATTCTCACTGTCAATGGTCGCAGATAGTAGGTACATCTCTGATCAACATAACATTTGACATTTTTCTTCTCGATTCAAGTGAATACAATCTCTTGTAGGAGTAGGGGATATTTAGAACGCAGGGAATGATGAACATAAGGGACATTATTGAAACACAAACGACGTAAGACAAATTTTAAAAACTTTTTTTTGCAAGTTTTCGATTCTACGTAACTCTATAACAGTGAAATGATCAGGCAACACAAGCATACGCCATGACAGAACGCACAATGCTGCAATACAATGCCTTAATAGTGTATGGATCTTTAAATTAGAGGAGTTCCTTTTAACAACAATATGATGCAGAGTTTTATTATAGCTCATACAAGCACACTTGTCTATATTTAACCTTAGGTCGTTTAATTCGTACCATTATTTCACCAAGATCTTCTTGTAACAAAAAACTGTCGTTTATAGTAGATATTTTAGCAACAAAATTTATATCATCCGCATGCATGGAGCAATAGCAATGGTTTAATAAGTTTGGCAAAACATTGATAAAAAGTAAGAATAGCGTTGGACCTAGATGGCTGCCTTCTGGAACACCAGAACTGACTAAGATTTAACCTTCATCTCATCCTCAAAAAAAATTACGTTCTCTACCCTCGTGTGTAGATTTCTACACATATTGGATTTTAATGTATTTTCTAAATTCTTTTTTAAATTAAACCGAAAAATTGCTTTTATAATTTATTTCTAATATAACAAGAGAAGGTAGGCAGGTTCAAATTAATTTTTCTTGAATGCATTTTACACATACACCTTTCGATTATGTTGATTTTTACATGCAGATTTTGTGCAAAAACAACAAATCGTCTCATAGACATGATTTTTTTTGGCGGATTTTTCTTCATAGCAAACGTGATATCTTGCTCTGCCTTTAATTTGTGGTGGAACGCTTCTTGACTGTTTTGGTGGATTTGTTGAAGTTGATGCAGAAACATCCTCTAAAGGTGACGATGGTGAACTTTCTTCCAAAACAGTTGCAAGCAATAAAGCAGACGATGCTGATCTTGGCTTCGCACTTCTAGCTTCCATAAGTGGTTTTGCAAGGGATATTCCAAGTTCACGTAGAAAATTCCTTCTTACTGTTGTTTTTTTGTGTTGCTTGCCAATTCGGATTCACTTCTTTGAAAATAATTAATGCATTCAAAGCAGAAATGTCAATCATGTTTGCAAATACAGCCATTGGCCATCTGTTAGTTTTTCTTTTACAGCTGTAACAAGTGAGCATTTTGTCAACCGTATCCACACCGCCTATATTGAATGAAAAAAAAAACATTAGAGGGTCTTGAAATTTCAAAAAGTAGTATATGAACAAACCTTTTGTTTTATTGTAATAGGCTATAATCGCTGGTAACTTTTTTTCAGTCGATTCGATTCCAATTGAGTTATGCAAAGTACTTTGCAACACGGTACACTTATTTTTCCGTCCAATGTACGAAACAAGTGCTGTGTTTTCAGTAAATGCAAAAGTAGATTCATACAATTGTCTATTTTTGCTTCAAGAAGCTTTGGTGGCATGCTTCTTTTATTTTTTATCATCGTGCCAACCAATGTAATGCCCTTTGACAACAATTTTTGCCCAAGCTCATATGAGGAAAAGAAGTTATCCATTGTTATGTTGTGACATTTCAAGCCATCAACGAGATCCAAAACTACTCGTTCGCCTTGTCTTTTTTCACTCGAACTGGCTCCGATCGCCTTTCCAAAATATGGCTGGATTTTCCAAACATAGCAGGTATAAGAACAAACCAGCCACCAGAATTTTAGTCCGTATTTTACTGGTTTGGATGGCATATATTGACGAAATTTACATCTTCCACGAAAACCAAGTAATTGCTCGTCAACTGTCACACATTCATGTGGCTTGTAGTAGCACTCAATAAATTGGACCATTTATCAAATATATCCCGATTCAAATACTCAAATGTTTTCTTCGACGTACGAGGGGCGTTCAATATATTCTCGGTATCGATATGAAGGGAAAATGCGAATTCAATTTAAATTGTTTTTATTTTTCAATATAATCTCCCCTAACATCAATGCATTTGTTACATCTTGAGATAAGCTTTTTTAAACCCTCAAAAAAATAAATTTCCTCTTTCTCTGCAAAATACCCATTTATTGCCGACTTGAGTTCTTCATCATCCGAAAATCTTTTTCCACGAAGAAATTTTTTCAAATCCGGAAACAGGAAATATTCACTAGGGGCAAGGTCTGGACTATAGGGTGGGTGTTGGATTTCTTCGAAACCACAATCTCGCGCAGCAGCCTTGGAAACTCGCGCCGTGTGAACAGGAGCGTTGTCATGAGGAAGCAACACACCCGCTGCGAGTTTACCCCGTCTTTTCTTTTTAATTTCCTCCCGCAAATTATGCAAAGTGGAAGCGTAGGATGTGGCGTTGATGGTTTCACATTTTTTTTTGTACTCAATGAGCAAGATTCCCTTTGAGTCCCAAAAAACTGTGGCCATGAGCTTCCCGGCAGATGGAGTGACTTTGAACTTCTTCGGGGGGTCTATTCCTTTTTTATGCCACTGCATGGACTCTTGTTTGCTTTCAGGGTCATAGTGGTGGACCCATGTTTCGTCCCCAGTAACAATTCGATCCATAACACCGTCCGCGTTCTCACTACACATCTCCAAAAGCTCTCTACAGCATGCGATTCTCACTTTTTTCTGAGGCGCTGTGAGCATTCGTGGCACTCACCTTGCACTGACCTTTGATAGGTTAAGATGGTCATGAAGAATGGTGTGAATGGTACCAATTGAAAGCTTGGTGATCTCTGCCATCATTTTCACCTTTATTCGGGCATCCTCAAGAACAAGTTTTTCGACTTCTTTGATGCTTTCTCCCGTACAAGCAGAACTCGGGGCGCCGGAGCGGGGGTTGTCTTCAATGCTCTCTCTGCCTCTCTTGAACTGACTTGACCAATTTTGCACAGTTGATAATGAAGGTGTGGAACTCTGGTAAACAGCCACCATCTCTTCATGAATAGTTTTTTGACTTTTTCCTTTCTTAGTGAGAAATTTAATTACAGCGCGATGCTCAATTTTCACCATCATCGTCTCAGTTGCCATTATGATTCTGTTTAACTAGAGATAAAACGCGAATTAATAATCACATTTATATGAAATTTTACATGAATGCACTAATATAATAGTATTACTTGATGAATAAGCCAATTTATATATACAATTACAGCTTTACCCCGATACCGAGAATATATTGAACGCCCCTCGTAATTGCCCTAAACACCGGACGACCGCTAATATCATCAAACAATTCAATTGTAGTTTCGTTTTTCGATCTAAAAGTAAAAAAGTCAAGAATCAGTTGAAATAAGAAAGAAAGCAACTACAACTTACCTATAAACACCAGCTAAAATCAAAACACCAATATACGAGTATGCTTGCAACATATTCGAATCGATTTGTTTGAAATCCTTACCATATGTTGCTTGTGTATACGTATTTGAATGCTTCAAAATGATATTTTCAATTTCTGGTGGGAAGAAAAGCAAAAAAGCATCTTTGATGCCATCAACGCCATCTTTGGCATATCTTGTTGTTCCAGGATGAAGAGAAATTATATTTTCATTTCGCAATCTACCACTTTGATGCTGAAATGGCTGTAGTTGCCAAACAATACCATCTTTCGTAACAAGCAGTGGATCCACATTTTCATCTTCAGCAATTGATTCGTTGGTTTCATTTGAGCCACTCGCTTGCTCTTCGTCAGAATCGCTATCGTCTGAATATAAGTTATCGTCATCATCAATATTCTCTTCTGGCACAAATTCGTCATCACTGTCTCTAGAAACATCACTGATATCGCCATCGCCTTCATTCAAAAATGCTTCCGTTTCTTCCTCTGTCAGATATCTTGCTTTTGACATTGTTATCTTTTATTATTTTTATAAATTTCACTAAATATACCAACGATATTCACTTGCTAAAACACTTAACGCAAATGACTTCTTATATATCATATACACTTACTGTCCAGATGTGTAGAAATCTACACATGACGGTAGACAACGTAATTAGTGCATTATTAACCGCCATAAACATTTTTATTATGGGGAGGTATGTTTTAGTTTCGGTAATCAAGGGTATAAACAAAGTCTGAAAATTCCGGAAGTTTGCAATTAGTGGTTTTTGAGAAATTAAGAAAACAAAAATTTTGTGTAGTTTTCTACACAAGGATGAGATGAAGGTTAATTAGAAAAATAATCTCCAATAACAACATATTACTTTCTGCCCTGCAAATAGGATTTAAACCATTGCAGCAATGAACCATAAAACCCATACGCAGTTAATTTATTTAAAAGAATATTTAAGTTAACTCGGCTAAAAGCTTTAACAAAATCTGTATAGATCACATCGACTTGTTTATGTGCTTCCAAGGAATTAATGCAGAAATTTGTAAATTCCACTAAGTTCGAGACAGTTGATCTACCATTCCAAAAGCCATGTTGTTGTTTAATTGTAAAGGACCGTCAGGTCCAGCTGCTTTGTTGGATTTCAGCTTAGACATTGCTATTCTTACTTCGTTTTGGTCGGGTGGATGGAACTTTTGGCTATCATTGTCTAAGTTCTGTCTGACATCGGGATCTTGGGCTTCTTCGTCGTTGTACAGTCAGCAGAAAAAATATTTCGATATTCCCAGCACTGACTGTGCGCTGCTTTATACGCTTCTTGTTTATCTGCATGTGCTTGCTGCCATTCCTTATCAAACCAGGGATTTCTACAATAGATGGTGGTCGGGTGTAACCCGGCACACCATTTGCGGTGTCTCTAATGGCTCGTCGGCAGCGTTGCCACAGGTCTTCAGTACTTGATGCTGGCGGTTGATATATTTCAGGATACGCGATCGGAGAAGATTTTGTTGGTCTCTTATGATTGCAGCTTTTATACGTTATATCTTCTCACAGTTGCTGTTTTTTTTTTGTACCTTGGATGCAACAAAGTGGTGATCCGAGTCAATTTTGGCTGCCCGGAATGTTCGGACCTCCGAAATACTGGAAGAATGCCTTACGTTTATCTCAATGTGATCAATTTGATTTAGAGCTTCATGATCAGGAGACCGCCGTGCCCCTATAATATAAGCATATTGAGATCATGTTTGCTATAGCGGTATTTTGTGCTGCCACAATGTCAATAATCCCATATTCGTTGCCAGACGTTGTGTCTTATAGGGTAGTGTGACCAGCTGCCTTACCAAATATGGCCTCTTTTCCTATCCTGGCTTAGAATCGCCTAGTACGATTTTAACGTCATACTTCGGACATTGCTCATATGTCTAGCCGGGGAGTTCTTAGCAATAATCTTTGTTAGAGTCGTCCTTGTCTTCTGTAGGGGCATAGGCGCATATTAGGCTTATGTCAACGAATTTAGCTTTGATCCGGATTATCTTAAGACGTTCGCTCACTTGTCGGAAACTCAACACTTCTTGTCTAGTTCTGCCGCATATCGCAAATCCGTATCCCAATTAGGGCTGTTTCTCCATAGCATAACATATAAATGTTGCTGGGCAGAAAATTAGAACGAAAAATGTCGTAGCTGCCACTGATGAGCTATTACTGGATTTTTAACATCTACGAAAGAATGATTTTATCTATCAGAAATTTATTTTAGGGGAAAATTAGTGGAGTCCGTTGCCTTGTCTATAATCCACAAAGACGTGCTAGCATAGCTGCATGCGGCTTTAAACCCATTTCAGACTTTGGAAGGTATTTTTGTGAAGTTTGTTCCGTAAGTTCGTCGAATATTTTTATTCAGCGACTGCAGTACAACATAAGACCCAGACAAGAGTTTGTCTTGCCCATTGTCCAGTACCTGGCATCAATCAGCAGAACTTGCAAACATATGTATCGGTTTCACTCCTTCGAGATGCGAGTACTGTTTTGCCAAACTGAAGTATTATAGTAAGATGTCCTCCGTAGAATTGATGTTAATTCCGAGGAAGGTGAGCTCTGTAACTACAATACTTTAAAGTTGTACATTTAAAATGTGATGTTGCCTCATAAGTTGTCGGATGAGAGTGCTTTGATTATTGAAAAAATGTTGTTAGTCTTACCTAAATTCCCCTGCAGTAACTGGGTGGGAATGAGCGTTGCTATCGATGTTATCTGCGTATCTTAAGCAACTGGGCAATCTTATGAAAAGTAGTCCTTTCTGCGTTCATACCTGCCCTATGCACTATATATTTTAGCATTGTATTGAAAAAGTCCTATGGCAGTCATCTTATTGACGAAAGCCAGTAGACGTTCGGATGAGCTATGACAGAGCACAAATCACAGTATAGTATACGAATTACTTTTGAAGGGATCCAAAATCCGGTCATCCTTTTGGAGAGCTTATAACGACGAATGGTGTCATCTGCGTTAAAGTGATAATGTGTTGCGAGGATCGTCTACAAAATACTGAAAGCTACATTTA
Source organism: Volucella bombylans (assembly GCA_949129095.1). Lineage (NCBI taxonomy): Eukaryota > Metazoa > Arthropoda > Insecta > Diptera > Syrphidae > Volucella > Volucella bombylans. Next base: position 333,619,653 of record OX422140.1, on the reverse strand, counting down.
CCAAGAATATAGCTCCAAAGTTGTTGCAAGGCTTAGAATGGGGGCTTTTTTTTATTGATGTAACATACTGAGTTGATATTCTAGTCACAGGGCTACCTTTTCCGAAGGTTTAGTGCATTCACTCTACCAAAATATCACTCCTTAATTTGTAATACCCGGCTGGAAAGTCATCGAAACAGAAGTGGTTGTTGTATACTCGTACTAGGAAGGGATTGAATTCTCAGCGAAGGAAATTCTATATTCCTCATTGATACACCTTAGGACCGGTAGTCGATTAAAGACGGTGTCCGTACTTTTATGTGAGTGCTGAAGCGCTAAAAATGACGGATTAAGGGCTTGTTCACCATCACTTGCAGTATTGAGACTCTGACTCAGTTCATAGCTATATAATTGACTTCTGCTCCAAATAGAGCTTCCAAGCGGATCCTCATATTTCCACCCGACTATTCTCGAATACAACACACATGAACTATGACTAATTCTACAATTTATAAAACTAAAACCTTTCCTCACATGAGCTTCCTGACTCGCTCCAAATAGCATCCATAAAGACTACAATTAAACAGAGAAACGTACTATGAACTTAGCAAAGATCTTGAGCTTTGTCATACTCCGACATCCTCTGAGAAAATGTTAGCTTTTCTTAATTTTTTCTACTTCCTGGGAATAGCATCAGGATCTCCCCGCTCAGATTGACTGTGTTCCAATTATTTTAATGAAAACTTCAACATTTTTTACCCTACTTTGTACATGAAATCATTGTATTCTGTTTTGTTTTACTTTCAGTCCGATATTGTTCACCAATCTGTCTACGAGTTAGTTCATTCCGAAGATCGAGAGGAACTTCAAAGACAACTTCTATGGAACTCATTTCTACCCGCCGACATGTCCAGTATGCAATTGGCTGAGGCGTTAGCACCCGATAAATCAGCATTTCTTGAGCGAAGTTTTACTGTGCGCTTCCGATGTCTACTGGACAATACTTCCGGTTTCCTACGTCTTGACATACGCGGTCGAATAAAAATTCTCCATGGACAAAATCGAAAGACCGAAGAACCTCCATTAGCATTGTTTGCTTACTGCACTCCATTTGGGCCACCGAGTCTGTTGGAGATCCCCCACAAGGAAAATATGTTTAAGTCGAAGCATAAGTTAGATCTGTCGCTGGTTTCGATGGATCAGAGGTGAGACACACATTTGACTGACTTCTGACTTCCGAATTTGTTACTATAGCTTAGCATTTTCAGAGGGAAGATGATTCTGGGTTATTCTGACTCGGAATTGGTTGATATGGGTGGCTATGACCTAGTGCATTATGATGATTTGGCTTATGTTGCCAGTGCGCATCAGGAGTGTAAGTAGATAAGGTATCTTTTGGCATGTTTAGATAATTTTGAAAAAAATTGTTCCATGCAGTACTGAAGACGGGGGCATCGGGAATGATTGCATATAGGTACCAGAAGAAGAGTGGGGAATGGCAATGGTTACAAACAAGGTAAGAATCAGCACTGCTATATGTTTCTTTCGTTTTTTTACAATGTGTCATAAATGTGCTCTTCCAGCTCGCGCTTGGTGTATAAAAATTCAAAGCCCGACTTTGTGATTTGCACTCATCGCCAATTAATGGATGAGGAGGGTCGTGATCTACTGGGCAAAAGGACTATGGATTTTAAGGTGAGCTACTTAGATACAGGGCTTGCGTCGACGTATTTCTCCGAGGCTGATCAACTTGTGGTAGCACCAAGTGGATCCCCAAATTCTCTTCCACCACCTGTGACGCCGACAAGACCTAATCGACGCTATAAAACCCAGCTTCGTGACTTCTTGTCAACATGTCGGTCAAAACGTAAAATGCAACAAACCTCACCCCTAGGGCAGGTAAGTAGAAATCCCTTTTCTATAATAATTCAGACAGAATGATAAGTTAAAATACTTGTCTAGGTAACTCCACCCGCTCCAGTTGTGGAATATATCCCAGATCCTGCGGCTGCTGTTGCTGCAGCGTATTCCAATCTCAATCCAATGTACACAACTTCGCCATATGCATCTGCAGCTGACAATCTGTACATGAGTCCTTCAGTGCACTCGACTAACTTTTACCCGGTGACTGAGAATATCTTCCATCAGTATCGGCTGCAAGGTGTTAGTGGGTACTATCCGGATTATCATCATCACACTGCTGCACCTGCATCGTATGTCACTAATGGTTTCTTATCCTACGATGGATATACAATCGCTCCCAAAGAGGACAAGTGGCAGGAATCAACCAAATATTACAGCGGTTACAGCAGTGGATATGGCAGCCCAACGTCCACGCCACAGGTTAGTATAATTTTTTTCCAGTTACTATCTTCTTATGATGACTTATTAACATTCTATCAGATATCACTTAAAACGCCAAAATCCTCGCCTCAAGTTATGGAAGTGGTATCCTGTTCATCAGATGGCCCGTCACCAGTGAATCCCGCTTCAACAAATGCCGCCAGTTCCAGCACCACAAACGGTGTTACTCCAAAAGTCGAAATGACAACTCATGATCCATATGAACGTCAAACGGTTCTGATGTGGGGTGCTGCAACTGCCGGTAATAGTGGCAGTAGAGATACAACTCCACGTTCGCCTCAAGATACATCTCCCCGAGCAGCTGCCAATGGACTCTACGGCGATGCGCAACTAGTGAATGGCACAACTGCCGGAAAAGATGGCAAAATTCCAACTCCAGAATCATATCACCTCCATCAACATCCTGCTAGTGATGATGCAGCTATCTATGCCCATCATCGCATCGCAACAGATGGATCACATTTGCATTCGCCACATAGCCATTCGGCGGAAGCTTTACTTCATGCTACATCCAATCAAAGCGTTGATCATTTGTCACATCCACATGCAATCTCACATCAGCATCATCATCATCATAGCGCTACGGCGGCGGGTCATCAGCATCAGCATCATCATCACATGCAGCAGCAGTCTGTTGTTGGAGCCGGTTCAAATGGCAGCGAGGTATGGAGTCCTGCGTCGTACTCGCAATACTCGCAGTATTTCACTTATCACCATCACCACCACCACTCAGCCACTCAGCACGCTAGCACTCAGTGAGTGTCTTAATTTAGAAATGAAAGTAGATAAAACCCTGTTAAATGTTTTTTTTTCCTAAGATCCTTTGAACTCCCATTGATCCTTAATGCTTTTGCTGATTTTAAGTAATTTATTTGTATCGCTAGTTGCACAGAATTGATGGTAAGTAAATATTGGCACTAAGTAGGCTTTAGAATGTCAACGAATATTGCCCGATCCCATGTTTGTGGTATAAGTTTGCGTTTTAGGACAAAGCCACGAATGTATGATACTAAGACTATAGAGCATAGGAAGCGTGCTTGACGCAACCCAGCTTTGGATTGTTAAATCATACTCTGGTCTTGCTGTATATTCAATGGAAATAATGCCAGAACAAGAACTTTTGAATCTGAAATAGGTCCCATCCCGCTCGATCACTAACCATCCGCTTCCAGTTACGCGCTCCGAGTTGTTTGAAATACTCTTCCAAATAGAAACGTCTCCATAGGTAAGGTTTTCCTATCTGTGTAATACTACTGGGATGGATTCGAATGTCCTTCTGAGGTGAGAACTGATGTTCACAGGTTTGACATGACCTAGCCATCGAATTAGTTGACTCTGACTTGATGAATGTCACTATGCAGTCCTTCCGTCAGCGGTACCTCAATACCTACAAATTCCGCTCTCAAAGGTCTCTGATTTCTGCTGTTGTGTCAATATCGTATTCATATTGGAGAACTAAGAAATCTCTAGATAAAACCTAGAATTTTCTATTGACATCCTGCACATCTCTATCATTCGCTTGGGACTCCTCCAAGGGATTTAAAGGTATGCGCACTATAGATCCAATGTGGAAAAAATGTTCCGGCCATCACGGAAATACTCGTATGTACTCGTAAGATTTTGAATGCGTGACACAGGATACGTATAGCCATTCTTCATTCCCTTTTGATACCATGTGTATCGGGCTTTCCAATAAACTGTTCGAGGGGCGTCAGATGCTCTACTCCAACATGATCTGGAACTCGGCTTTTGCTATTTTAAGCATTTTGGGTGACAGATGTCTCATGTTTTTTTAACGTAAGTACCTGCCGTGTGGGCTTAAACCTACGGGATGCCCTTACATCCATGGGAGCAAGGATACGCCTTGCCATCGCTCACCGTCAATCCATTGATACCAATTCGGAACTGTGTTGCCGGCACAAGTTCCACCCTTGGTATGAGTCGAGGCCGACCTAAAACCTCTTACTGTTCTTAGGGTCACAGCACCCAGCACTTATTGCAACTCCACATTGAGTCAACCAAAGGAAAACCAAGGAAAACCAAAAGGAAAACCAAGGAAAACCAAGGAAAACCAAGGAAAACCAAGGAAAACCATAGGAAGACTCTTACCCGCGATTTTGGGTTTAAACCACAGCCACCATGATAGGCCCCCTTGTAGGAGCCTAACAAGTCAGGCCCGGACCGAGATCCGGGGGGCTCCTGACTCCCATGGTACCGTGATTTAAGTCCTGGTAGGGACTACCGGTGGTCCAGCCGCCAACAAGACCTATGACCGGCAGCTTGTGACTGATCAAATCGTAGCAACCTTCGGTAGCGTCATCTGAAGATGTTTACGATAAGACCAGTACTTTGCTCTGCCCCCGTTCATTATTAGACAACGTCATTAAAGGGCGAAGCCTTGATAATTGGGCGGGGGCCCATTTTGGGTGACAGACGCTTTGCACGAGAACACATATGTTCAGATGTTTTTGGATGCGGCAGTAGTCGCTTGATGTCTTTAAATGCTGAAAGTAGGAAGCCTCTTCGGTTTTGGTGGCGATTAATCATCGAAGGTCGACCATCAAAACATAGTGTCTCAGGAAATCGTCTCCTATAATTGTTCGGTGCACGTCGGCAGTTGTAAACGTCCATCTGAAGCTGTGTAGCAGGCAAAAATTTAATAATAAAGTTTTTTCTCTGTACTGGTATATGTTTACTTTCGTATTATTTGCCGCGGGAAAGAAGGTCCTGAGGTTTTTGCTTCATTGTGGGAGAGAGCACTGAAATGTCAGCGCCAGTGTCGATTAAGAATTTAATTTTTGTTATTTGATCTGTAATAAGTCAGCGACAGCTGCTAAAGCTACTGTCAGAGTGAACTGACTGTGACTACGCTTTCAGATTATTTGTAGAACTTACAGCAGTAAGTTTCATTTCCATTACTAATTGCTGACACACAACATTTTCAACATTTTCGGCTTGTTTTGTAAGTTGAGCGATTCGAGTCCCGAGGTCTGACAGTGGTGCGAGCGAAGCAGATGCTGATTTATTTTGTATGGCAGAAGCTTATGACAGAAGCACCATGCATGTCTTGTGGTAAACGCCAAAGGGATTTTAGAAAGACGGCATTTACAGCCTTCCCAGCTAACTCCTTTATTCCTCACAGTAGTTTCATTTCTTGTAACAGAATTCACAATCGTTTGTGTTCCGAATCGGCGAATTGCGTGACAAGTCTGTCTTTGAGAGTTGCGAACAGCTGTGCGGCCGGGGGGTTAAAAATGATGCCACTGACTTGCGACGGCGGCCACCACAGTGTAGTATTTTGTGTATTATGTGGTATTCAGGTTGTAGTTTCCAGAATGGTGAACCTTTGACGGATACCTTTGATACTTCGGTTGAGTGCTATTGTAGAGCTTCTAATTTTTAGTCTGAGCTGTCGGGTATTCCTGATTCGCTTGCCGACCGTGGGACGTTCGGTTCTTCGCTGAAGTCATTTTTCGAATTCGATTACATCTATTAGAAAGGGATTATAGCCATTAAGTCCCTTAATGACCTGACAAAATCTGATTCGTTACCATTTCCACTGTTGGGTGAAATGTCGAAAAACACTCCTGGTATACTAGGTTCATGCCATAGAGCATCTTACCTACTGTTGAATTAAGATCCTCTTTGTGGATACTACGGAGTCTTAACAAACCGTTGGCAGGATATCGACCCACTTTGTTGTTGTATGATACTATATTGACGCCTTACGTGTTCGGTGCCACCGCTCGATGCATTCAGACCCCATAGTACTCCTCTCCTAAATATAGAGATTACGGTCCGATCTATTTGTTATCCATTCTATGGAGGATGCAAAGGCGGTTTAACAGCATTATTACGGAAGAAGACGTGAGAAGCTCGTCTGAAATCCTTCTGTACGAACAAATTATTTTTTCAATACGATAACAGCGGGGTCGAACGTACAAATGCAAAAACCTTCTTCACTGCTCTTAAACTTATCATTATTCCAATTCAGTAAACCAAAATACAAATTATTTAAGAAATGTTATTCGAGTTCAGTCGTCCGATATGATGTAATACCTCGTGGAGACAGTCCAGGAATCATGTTGTAAGCCGATGAGTTGTGCAACAAAGTATGTGGAGTCAAATTTAGTGGGTGGATCCAGACCCCCAGGCTTATTACGTTGCTGATATCCAGTTTTAGATGTTCGTATAATTCAAAACAAAAAAAAATTTGTGTGAGATACTAAGCAGACGAGAAACGAGAAGCGAGATTCCAGTCACAGATTTTAGATATAAGCTAGTGCATGCCCCTTTCCAGCTCCTTTAAAAGGCTGCTGCGGGATATTTATTAGAGGATATTGCTATACTTACTTCGATCTTCGCCCAGATTGACACAGATTGTGCATTATACTTGATGGCCTCATAGTAGAATCAACACTGGGCTTCCGCACTTTATGCAGGTGATGTGGGATAATAAGAAAAATTGAAGGAAATGCGGTTGACAAAGTTTCTGGCGGTCTTTTCCTATTTCAGACGTTCGAAGTCGAAATTTTTCAAAGTATTTTCACAACGATTATCCTTGAGATCTGCACTCATAGCCTGGCTATACTACTAGAAGGTAGTATAGGCAAGTCAGTGTTGAAATATCGCAATGTGCTGACGTCTGGTATACCCGTAGCGGGTCCTCCGAGTGTCGAAATATTACAATCGGTAGTATTGTGGATTCGAGGATCAGAGAAACGTATATTTTCTACTGAAGTTGGCATACTTGTTATAAAAAAAGTGTTTTATGAGTATATCACGTCATATCAAAGCAAGTTGAGGCACAACACTAAAGGTCAAGATGTCCCACGGAGTTTCTTAGCAAAAAGTATAGTCTGATTTGCAGAACTTAGATAATCGCCTTTTTGTCTGGCCTTTTGACTCCCTTTTGTGAAGCCTTCATCGTGCCCACTTCTGCAGTTCCAGGCCTGTCCTGTATCATGTCTTGGTTGATAAGCAAAAGTTTCATCGTCCTGTCTAACTGATTTCTTTCGAGTGGCACGGCAAGCAAAACAGTGTCGCCTCTTCAAAATATTGCCTCAAACCAATACAAAGTGCCTATGTATGTATCACAAATAATATTATTTTTTCAGGACACTGATTGCAAAACATTAGCCGTAGATTGTTCTCTCAATTTGAAATATAGTTCCTTTATACCTTGGCTACCATCTCGATTACAGACTTGATCATCATTATCCTATGGCCTGCTAACTACAATTGTAAACTCCAAGCTTGTTGCAGGATTTGCTTAGTCATTCCCTGCCTTGTTATCATGGGTAGGAATCGAAGCCTCTCCGGCCGGAGCGTGGGTTTCTGATCTCTCTTCCATGGCCTAGCCATTTTAGTGGAGTGATATGCACTTTTCTGTCCCCATTGATGTAGCCTTACAGTTGTTAAATCTCCGACACCAAAACCCGCCATGGCAAATAAAGCGAACTATCAAGGGTTTGATTATTCTGATTATTAGCCTAACAGCGGAGCTAATGAAGAATATGTCCTTAAATAACTCAAAAATATATCTGCCTGTTCTGACGTTCCGTTCGACTCCTCCATGTTGTTTTTTCTTGTTAGCAGTACACACTTGGTTCTGCTCACATTCACAGTTAAACCCATTTTTGGAGCTTCTGCCTCAAAACTTGCAAACGGTACCTCCGTAGTATGTATCTTCAACGTATGCAATTGTCCCATAGACTAGAAAATTGTGCTCCTGGTTTCGTAAAATTTTCTTAAGCATGATGTCACATGACAGCATATCAACTTGCCTTAACTTCGACGTGTTACGTCAAAGCTCTCAATTAGATTGCTTCCGACATCCGTAAAGCATCTTCATTTTGCACAATCTAAGGAGTCAATTATAAATTGCGGTCAATTGTGGTTAAATTAACCGAAGATAAATGGTTTCTGGCGTTTACCCAATACGGCTGACAAAATTTTGTACCCGATGTTAAGGAGACTGATGGCTTTATATATACTTGGAGCAAAGACCCTGTTTTGGTGTTTTGGTTGAACATTGATGACAAGAAAACCGTGTGATAGATGTGGAGATATTGTGCTCCGCAGCAAGATCCTAGGACTTGTTTTCATTTGGTAAGTCCAGTTGCATGAAACAAGTATTGGAAGCTATCTGCAAAAAGGTAGAAAGAACAGTACTGCGCATTACTGGTAACATCGGTCAGCGCCTTTTCTAATCTGTAATATACTCGTACGAACATGTTCTCGAAAATTACACATTCTTCAAATTATCTCAAAGACAGCTTCTAAATGCTTGGTGCGTCCCAAAGTAAACAGGACTTTTTAAAAATAAGAACAATAAAAAGTTTTTTTTGGCAAAGCCGATTTATCTTATTAAAAATGGTCGCCTTCCGACTCAATACAGCAATTTTGCACGGTTTAAAAGAATGTCGAATGAGTGTTTTAGATCATCGGCCGGAATGTCCTTGAGGATGGCGGTGCAAGTCTTTTCGATAGCTTCTACGTCCACAAAACGCTTTCCTTTCATCCGCAAATGCATTTATCCGAAAAGGTAAAAGTTGCACTGTGCCAAATCAGGTGAATATGGGGAGTTGTTAACAGTTAAAATGTGATTTTTAGCCTAAAAGCCGGTTATCGTGCAACAAACGTCAACAGGCTTCTGAGTGATATTCTGGCCGAATACGATGCACTACACGCTTCAAAACACTTAACTGTTCGACCCAACGGAACGAACTCTTTGTGGACAAATCCCTTGGAATAGTAAAAGCAAATCGACATTGTCTTCATTTTTAACTTCTCCAAACGAGATTTTTTGGGTTTTGGCTCGTCTGTCGCCTTCCACTCGGCCTTTTGGCGCTTGTTTTCTGAATCATATTGAACAGAACACGTTTCGACACCAGTCACAATGTTGTCCAGGAAGTCTTGTCCTCCTTGATGATGTCCTTCGAATGTTGAATTCTGAGCAATTTCTGCTCGATGCTGATTTTTGTACCGATGACTCAAATATACTGTCACTCCAGACGCAATAACTCCCCTTCTGTTTGTCCAAATGTCATGGAACTTTCATAGTACATCAGCGAATGATCTACCTTTCCGACGCCTGTAGATACAAATAGATGTCCTCACCAGAAATACCTATTTTTTAAAACCCCTGTTCACTTTGGAACGGACTTTGTACACTGAATCATCTGTTATCAGATAATAATTGACTTAATTGACAAAGCTGTATGGCAAGAATAACCCAACGCTTGGACCTGCGCAAGGTTAATGATTCATTTTCGTCTATCTGCTGCTTGTATCTAGCATATAGAGATAAACCTTCTTACTCTATCCTTGTGCACTATTTTGGATGTGCTCGGAAAGTTAAGCAACGTCTTAAATAAAACTTGACAGGCAAGTATGTTATCAAAAAACCTATCAAGGGATAAGAAATCAGGAATATTTTCATCGCAGTGTCATCATAGATCCATTTCAACTAGCACCCCAAATTATCCCTTTTTGATCGGGAGATGGCGTTGAACTTGCGACTGATATTCACCCAAATATCTAAATGTTTTAGCAATTCTAAAATGCCTATGACCTGCGATGATTACTACCAGTAGTCTCTGGCAATGTCAGTTTCATTGGGAAATGGTATCGCGACTTCTTTTTCTACTAGCTAAGCCGATTCAACCGGGTTATTGACTTTCGTAATCAAAGTAATTTGTTCCAATTACACCAATCATTAATCATCCTTATGTCCCCTAATGCCCTAGCTTGGCAATATCGTTGGTATACATCTAGACAGAGATCATAGAAATGTCGTGAGTAAGGAATGGAAGGTGGATTACCTGATGATAAATTAACCATAATCCGTCTCGGCTATCATTCTTCTGCTTATTAGCAATGCTCTTCTCCACAACACCTGTATTTCGTCCAATTAGTGTACGTCCGTCAATAGTTGGTTTATCAAAAGCTTTCTCAATTGTCCTTATTATAATTCTCTGCAATTTTATTATATTGAAATAGCATTGCAGAAAGCCATAGTTCGGTTTACTTTCTTCAGGTACTCAGGTTACGAATCAAAAAAGAAGGGAAGGAAACCTAACTTTGATACTTATTGGCCCACCTAGAAGTATTGTTCCTTGAGACTTACGGGAATGTACCTGTATGCCGATTAGATAAGTAAAGTAACATTTTTAGGGAGTTGCATAGAAAATATTTGCTAGCTCTGCTAAATTGTCTGCGAAAGACTGATTAGCAATTCCACAACCAATGTAGGTGCCGTCGATTATGTTTGCTTTTCTGGTTGTTGCTTCAAAATATTCGAAGAATACGCGAAGGGCAGAGGATCGATGTTACCCAGTGTTTGCTGTCATTTTCAAGAGAAAACGTGCTACTAGACTTCATATCCAGCCTGCATCAACGTTCTAATATTTTTGGAACAATTAAATCCCTTTCCTAGTATGATATTTAGGTAAGATAGCTTTATTTAGGGTGTTATCCTGACTATTATTTTGTTGCTTAAGCTTAGTATTATAAATCTGTCTATTATTTACTATTATTTGTTCTTGTATTTCCCTGTGCTTTTCTCTCAACTAACTGTAGCTCGCACTTACACGGATATTAGGTGGAATATAAACAAAAAAAAAAATGTTCTGAATAATTTTTGAATATCTATAAATATGTATATTAACAGATCCTCATTGGCACACAGCAACAGCAGCAACAACAGCAATCCATCCCATCATTATCCTTTGCGCAGCAACAACAACCACTCCAGCGATTACACGGCGGATGTCCATCATCAGCCTCATCAAGTTCATCACCATCATCTACCACGTCACCATCTGGACAGCAACAGCAACACCAACACCACCACAACCATCACCACCAACAACAGCAGCAACATCAACCACAGCAACAGCAACAGCAACAGCAGCAACAACAACAGCAACAACACCACCACCACCACCTCGCAATCATCGCTTCACCAATCATCATCACAACACCATCAGCCCCACCACCCACATCCTCTACATCCTCATCCTCATCATCCTCATCATGCGGCGGCGGCGGCAGCGGTGGTGGCGGCAGCAGTGGCCACAGCATCGGGCGGCACCATATCTCAAATATCACCGCTCACACAGCTCTCGCATACGCATCCAGCGCGTACACCGATCAACCGGACGGGAGTCCTCTGTTGTCCTTCTCTGAGGTGACCAACACCTTATTGAATCAATAATTACGAATAGTGACATCTTCATCCAAGCACTTACTCGTAGTATGCTTAAGTATTAACGTTCGCCTTCTTCAGTAACAGTTTTCCAATAGTCAACAAAATAATTTATCTCGTTTTTTTATTTTTTTTCTTTATTTTGTACATTCCAAGGATCTCTGGATCCTTTCAGTTTCTACATATTCTATCTAAAATAAACCAAACCGATTGCCAAACCATGGACTATCGAATCTTCCACAAAAACGAACTAAAAAAAAAGACAAAATAGAAAAAAAAAATAGAAAATACCAAGAAATGCGAACAATCTATCAGAAATAGTAATACAAACAGAAACTATCTCCTCCAAAGTATCTCAAATGTTGCAATATTTTGTTTATTTTCTTCAATCTATCCCGCCCACCCACTGTCACATCTATCCCCTCCTTATCTGTGAACAAGAAAAAAAATCAAACCACCAATAATCGTACCCTAAGAGTTTCAACTAAAGAATCAGTATCTGTAACTTTAATACTATCCATAAGTGTATTTGTACATTTTAAATATTTTAAATATCTTAAATATCTAAAATTGAACAATTCAGAAATTCATAGAGGTGAAGATACAAAAAGTCTATACAGGTAGTGGAAGTTCTTACGGTTTGTGGCAATAGTGGCTATAGTTTGACAACCTTTTATATATTCTCACTAAGAACGGCTCTTTGAATAGTTCAGGTCTTGACTGTCCACCCTGCGGCAGTTGAATTTTGAACAGATTTTTCGACATATTCTGAATATACGAGTATGTGTCTATTGAGGAACAGTGGAGCTGTTCTTATACAATACTTGACCATTTCTGAGTTGCTTTGTCTATTCTACCTGCGTTGAAAGAAACATTTGCTGAGCTTGATACGGTTGAGATATTTTGATTTCGATTCAGTGCACCACGTTTAAAAGAATAACATAAATTACAGTAAAATCTGAAATAAGCTTCTACTCTCTTTAACCCCACCTTCAAAACCATCTTTCTTATAATTAACTTCGGATTGGACCAACCTTTCTTGAATTGAAATTGGCCTCTAGAGACTCCCTCATGTCATGCGAAGAAAAAGAGCCTCCCTGCTGCCTTCGAAGTGATCTCTAAACTTCCTGCTGAATGAGGTGGAATTTAAATCTATATAGTTTTTCTGTATAGGATGGACTAGAATTTTGTATAAAACTTATAAGCCATCCGTATTGGCACATGAATTCTTAGTGCAGACTGTTACTGTTAGCAATCATCATGAAATGTGTTCGTTTTAGAAACTAACTTCGATGATGATGATGAAGATGAAATGAAAAGTGGCTTCCGCCTAATACACTAAGCTTTCGTTAGTTGTTATACCGTGGAAGTTTGTTTTGAAAAAATGTCCGTGAATTAAACGTCCATTAAATTATCAGTGTTAGATATTAGTGTTAGACAAAAATGAATTTTCAATACCAACTAACAACTACAACTAAATTGTCGGATATTTAATTGAAACTACAATTAAATTGGTAGTTTTCATTAATTTAATCGCAAATAATTTTATTAATCCAATTTGTAGTAATTGTAATGGAGAACGTCAATTGCCTTTGATTTTAAGGGAAGTATTTCAATCTTATCTAAGAATTCACGCCGCACCACAATTGAAAATTAAAAAAAAGGATATGTTTAGACAATTAAATTTGATAAACAAAAAAAAAACAATTGAAAATCGTTAACACTTAAACTAGAAGTGAATGTGGCTGTTTAAAGGTTTTTCAGCCTACTAATATTGATGAGAGCCTTCATTCCTCATTTAGCGAACAATAGAAAAGACGTGGAAGGACTCGACTTATAAAGGAGCTGTCAGGGTAATTGATCTACTTTTTTTTTAGGTAAAACGTGCCAGGAGTGACTGCATTGCATTTCTTAAGTGTGTGAAGTCCCAAAGTTAGTAAAAGCTGTTGAAAGTTCATTGAAAATATTAGAAGCTCTATCTCGTACTCCATTCTAAAACTGATTGTAATGACGTTCCCAAAATGCTGCGTACTTTACGATCAGAAGAAGGCTTCCAGCTCTTACGAGAGGTCGTCCAACATGCCATGGGATTTATTCTATTTCACAGTCATGAAGTAACAAAAGTACGAGTATCCAAAGATATGAATCAAATCCGGTAGTTCAGATGATATATGTCATCTCCTTCTTCTAAAGCGACGCTCTTTCACGCTGGTAAAAATATGTGTGAGCTCTGCCATCAATCCCACTCTTCAGGATCATCAGCTTATTAAATATCTCGGGACATGAAAACAACTCAACGATCGGTTTTCTTTGCAACAGGTCCACTGAGATTTGATGGCATGTCTCACCGAAAAATAGAACCAATGTTTACATCTATATGTATAAAGTAGGATAAACAGTTACACTTATATTTCTAGGGCAGCCTCTTTAGTCGAAAATGTTTAAGTTTGAGATCGATGGCTCTCTTCTGTATTCGATTAGGGATTACCATTCGGAACATTCAATTCAAGTTGTCTTACACGAATTCAAGTTTAATATCCAGAAAATAAATGCTGGTCTGCCTAAGGGTTCCATTCTGTCTCCGACTCTCTTTTTTACTTTAATTTATGATCTCGTGTTTGCTAGTTCTAGTCCAATATATTCTTTTTCCGATCGTTCCGACACTTACGTTCCTGCTCTTAAATCGTCAAATGGCATCATATATTTTTGAAATCAGCAACCTAGAGCAATTCATTTCTTCCAAAACACAATGCTATGTGTTGCCGTTAATGCGAAATTTGATCACTTCGCCACTATCCTTGAATGGCACTTGTCGAAAGAGAAACATATTATGTATGTCAATGACCTCCCAACAACCTACGTTCAAATGACCACATATTTGATATAACCGTAAATGGTGCGAACATTTTTAATTTCCGAAAACGTTGAAAGAATAATTTCGCCTTTTTGATTCCGCCTAAGTATATATTTTGAATTTTGAAAAATTTCAATGTAATGCGCATATCTGGTCAGGTTCTCCTAAGACCATTCCGCCAGTACAAAACCGGATACAAAACCGTTCGATTAGATGAATCAAATATTGCCCAGTCAATTAATACCATCCAATGCCTATGTAACGTCTGTTGCTTTAACTTGTACAAAAACTATTTTCACCAACAGTGTTCAAATGAAATTGACAGTAGCATTACTCCCTTCAACATTACAACTTTCCCTCTAAGTATGCCCTAGGTCTCAGTCTCGGACATATTCTGGAATATCATATTCACTTATGGGATACCTTCTTGAGCCCTTAATTTACTAGTCATTATAACCTCCAAACATTCAAAACCAACGTACTTCAGTATTTTTCCTGCCCAATTTTCTTCCGCCAACGCTGTGTACAAAGATTTTAATGGTGTTTAAAGGGGATAATTATAAAAAATAATAAACAGTTAGTTCAACAACTAACCAATTCAGCTGATATTTGTAATTTTTTATTGCATGTTTAGCAATTCAGAATTATTGTCAGCTGTCAACCAAACTATAGGTATACAAGTTTCAATTTCTGTCTCAACTGTTTTGCCTAACAACTTTATTAGTTTCACATTGATCAAAGTTACAAATATTAGTCATACTTACGTCAGAACTAAATCAATCACGATTAAATTATTTAATTGAAAATATAACTAAGCTACATGACTAATCCAATTCTGATCAAATTAGAGTTTCAGTTTGAAGTTTGAATCTTTTAGAGTTCACAGTCTCGCAGAAGAAGGTACCAGTCTTACGATATGATAAATGCCAAATCAGTTTAAATTCGCTGCGGGCTCGGGTCTAATGATCTACAGAGGAAAAAGGCAACATTTCTTTTCTACCCTTGACAATTTTACTATTGAGTTTTAAGATCAATATGGACTTCATGAATTTGTTTATAAGTTAAGATTTAGTTTCTGCTTTAAGAGGCAAAAAAAAATAACTATAAAGGGATTAAGGTCTTTTTTTCCCTAGTTTCCCGCACTTACAAACGTTTCTTACTCCCTTTGTCATTTTATGCACACTGAGAGGGAACAACGAAATTTTTTTAAACTTCGAACAGCGGTGAAGAGAGAAACTTTTTTATAGGCAGGGTAATATCCGCAGAAAGGACCTTCAACGTTAGCAAAATTTGCCTGTGACAGATCGTCCAATGTTTCTCCAATTTGTTTTTCCCCTTTTGTAGGTAGTCGATTTGAATTATCGTCGACCATGACTTTGTTGGCCGATGGACCAACTTTGGCTTTCTTTCTCCTGATTTAACAGATGCATGGCCTCCTGTGTGTTGTTGTATCCATAGCGCAATTAATTGTCCACATTGCGGTTGAGAAAAGCAAAACTTTCTTTGTAGATTGCACTTTGAGCTTTTTGGTGTTGGACCAGATTTGAACCCAGGAAGTTCGAAAAATTCGCGACAGCAATGGTTGGATAAATAAATTTAATAAAATGTATTCTGCAAATGGCTTCACTACCAAGTTTTTATTTAAGATGCCTTCAAGTTTTAGTTGAGATGCTGAACATGTGCAAGGACTGCTGTGCAACACCCTTAACAATATTGGAAGTGACTCATTTTGTACAGACCGATCTGCATTCTGAACCGTATTTGGATCTGTTATGATATGCTTTCAAAAAGTTTTGTTGATGCCTCCACCAAGCAATCTATCTATTTTGATATTTTGTTAATCAGAGCTGTAGGTAACCAAACACACTCCTTCTGTGTACTCACTTCGATGTCCGGTTTTTAGTCCCTAATCTTACCTTCAATGTTATGTACGTATAAGAGTATGGAGCCCTATATATCCTACGAAAAGCAAAACGCTCTGCAACGTTTAGGGAGATGGAAGTCAATTAGACATGGAACTCAACGACTATGTTTTCAGAGGTCATAGCACTCTTGAGGAAGATACGTCTTCTTGTACGGGAGAGACCTACTTAACTTGATGGCGCATATGTGCATGTATTATACATTTTCTGGTTTCATCATCTTCTAAGAAGAGTAGCCACTAAGTGTCAAAGGAAAAGTTAATTTTGTGTAGGAGATATTTTAGACCACAATATCTGGAGAGGATGTTAGCAAACCTTCAGTTATCATTTTTGTTATAATCAGGGATATTTTTAAAGTTCTTACGTAGGGAATAGATAATTCTCTCAGTCGGTTTTTCTTACCTATTATCTAGATTTCCGAGTCAAAAGTTAGACATACCAGAAACTTTTGCGTAGAAGGATTTGGTGTCTACATCCAAGTACGAGTATGTTCCTTCGATAGGGCAATGTCCTGCTTATTAATTAGCCATTTTGTACAGCTTCAGAGTCTCTGTGGTGATCCAACAGAATCCAACGTCGTTGCGCTTAGCAAGACTTTGCAGTGAATTGAACCAAGTCTGCTACGTTATTTCAGTTTGTGCAATGCCTCAAGTATGATTTGACTATTAGTGAATGCATTTATTCATGTCTGTCTCGAGGTTGATACAAGCGCACTTGTCACGCACCTCTATAAAAGGCAAATATCACCATTGCTTTTAAGACTTTGTGACTTTAATCCAATATCCCAGTTCCAAGAATAGATCCCCTTTTGAGCTATCAGTACAGCCTTGTTGTGTGTAGTGAGGTGGAGTATTGTGGGATCCTCAATATCCTGTTAAACGATTTGGGAACTTTGCCCCAGATTTGCTTTCAATGAGGAGTCTATGGAGCAAGAAGTCGGATACTGTATGATGGAAATTTACTTGGGTATCTAGTGGAGAGCTTCTCCGCTAAGCAAATAAGACTTACCGCTCTGTTATACGCGCATCATCCGATTCAAGTGATGATGCTAAGAAATACTATTTTTTGAAAACCTTTGAACTTCACCAGGCTGTCTTATTTGGGTTTATTGATGAACGCTTCCTGACGCACCATTGTATTCGCTTTTGTATACGTTTCCACATTTATAAGTCATCACAGTTCAGTGATTTGTATCCAAATTGGATAATCAATGACCGCTACACAAAAGAGAGGAGAGGACACTTTCTTCTCGATCAAAGAGTCGCTCTTTTTTTAAATTCGTATAACCACCTTCTCGATAGTGTAGTCAGCATTCAAAACTGAATAAAAGATGTGATGTATGTGAGTTAGTATAACATCTCCTTTTAGCACGTGCGGACGCGCTATTGAAATTGACTGATGATGTTTTCAACGACTTTGACGATCTCTTGTATGAATATGCTGCGAAATGTGTACTTTTGTTCTGAATGACTTCTTATCACTTTTCCGCCAACAAAACAAACTTCTGAATGAATGGCAATCTGGAGGTGTTAAAAACTTATTTTCAAATCTTAAATGTCAATATCGTATTCAATAACCAATTTGTGTGCACAGGGTGGTCCGAATATGGTGCGAATAACTTTAGGGAGTGACTGTGACTCTGAACATATTCTTGTATGGAAAAGAGGTGTTTGCTTAAAATGCATACTCTCCTATATACAGTGGTTTTGATCAAAGCTTGGACATTTTTTCGTATTTTTATACATGCAATCCCTCGAACTTATACCTATGCAGCAACAAGCGGCATATCACTATTATTATTTGTTCTTTAAAAGTCCTGAAAAATTTCCATGTTTTTTAAAGACCTCAAAATGTTGATTTTATTTCAACTTTTAGGGGGAAAATAAATATTTATACCCCTCTTTTTGCAACATCGAAATGTATTGTTCTCAAGCTAGTGATTTTCAAAATTCGACCCCAGATCCTAGATTTCAAAAATGAGAATACAAATTTTCAATAGTTCTTCTTCGTGTTCTTTAATTAAAACTTAACTACACTATTACCATGTTAAAGCTTGTCCTTGACAAGCTCTTATAGTATCCAATCCTTCTACATCCTCTTCATAGCTTCAGCAGCTGTTTCGTGAATCCGTTGCGATAAATCCTTTGGGATTAAGTTCATAGATTGTGAGAGAGACAGAATTATGCCATTCTGGTAGACCATTCCTTAAAAACCCCTGCTGCTGATCTGAATTAATCTTCCCAGAAAGCGACATGGTTCTAATATGCCTGCCTGCGTATTCATACGTTCAACGTGCGCTGATAACCTTTTTGCTTACTAGTCTAGCTAGTATCCATGATTTATGGGATTTCAGAGCCTCGCACACACGAACTAATCCACATCTCAATACTTCTTTACAACTCTCCCCGCGTGACTGTCTTTAGATTTTGTTGGTTACCAATCTATGCTATTTCATTTGCATCTTGCAATAGTTTTTTTTGTTTCCCTTATCCCTTATCCACACGTTCGTTTTGAAAGAACATTTCTCAATTCAGACGTGTTCTGACCTCGTCATATGGCTTATTAAAAGCTGCGTGCATGACTTTCTTCCCTCTATAAAACATACGCAACGGAATATTGGTTGTTATACGTATTCTTCTTCCTCTTCTAGATATTTTGGGCAAATGAACGAGCTATTCTGCCTGAATCCGTGGAAATATTTACAACAGCCGCCGTGTCTTAAGCAGAAAATGCTAACATTTAATGAACTGTTTGTCCATATCTCCTTGGTGACGATCATTTTGCAGGTCACTCTGCCTTTTGGCAGTTATTCTATATGGCTTCTACACTGATTCAAATGTTACACCGGCCTCTTGACGCTTCGACGTTCACCTACGATAGACTTTTTATATCTTGTTAATGAGAATGCCGTCAAGAGAATGGAAACCATTCCGGCTGCGGCACAAGCTGGTTTGTTCGAAATTGTTCGTAAGCCGCTTGTTGCCCCGATTGTACAGACTCTGCATGTAGACGGCAGCTAATTTCTTATTTCCTTCGATGTCAGTGAAATCGCTCAGACCGGATCTGGGTTTTAGTGTATCTGGACCCACTGGTATTTTACAGCATCCATGAAAGCACTACCTGCATCTGTGGCTTCTTTTTACAAGAATACTCGAGGTGCATTTTGAGGTCCAGCCTGTTGTCGGGAAGTAGTCATAGGTATTTTAATGACGGTGATTACAATAGTAAAATTATTAAAAAAACGCAAGGTTTTCCCCTTGCATCTAGCAAATACATTGGTTGATACAACAAAGGTTCTCTAGAAGCTTGTTCCATTTTCGAAGCCACATCCGATGTTCTAGTTACCTTGGTTCAGGGAAAATCCACTCCTCAAGGCACCTGTATGTCGTTGGTAGAAATAATTGCCTATGTAATCAGGTCTAATGTACTCGTACTTGTATGTTATCGCATATTACTCTGCAGTACCTTTGGAGTGATTTCGTGCTAGTTTCTCTCGCAATGGCACACAAAGTACACGGTCGTCCAACAAGAGGTGACATTTTAAATCATTCGACAACTACAACATTTTTACGAAAAGTTATGATATTTTTATTTTAATCTGAAGCAAAAACTAAGGGGTTAATAATGGAATATAATGTCTGTCAAATATCCGCCTCAACTTTGCCAACAAATAGTCACTTTTTTGATGAGTTTTTTCTTCATGTTTTCGCATGATTGCAGCTGTATTTCGCGAATAACAGCTCTGATATTTTCTTATAGCACATGAATCACTGGTGGAGTAATGGAGTAGACTTGGTGTTAAATCGCATGATCTCGGAGGCCAAGTGAAGTCTCCATTTCGAAAAATCATACTTCCAGGGAATTTGTCACGTAATGGAGCCATTGCTCCAGATATGTGGCATGTGGTGCCGACCTACTTAAAATAAACATCGTCCACATCCATTTAATCAATTTTAGGAACAAAAAAAAGTCAGTGTACATCGTTCGGTAAGAAAAGACACCGCCAGCCCAAAAACAGCACCAAATTGCCACTCGTTGTAGGTAGAGAGGTTGTTCCACTATTTCTCTTGGGTTTTCGGAGCTCAAGACATGACAGTTTTGTTTCTTTACGTACCCAGACAAATGGAAATGAGCCTCATCACTCAAACCCAATCAGCGAAAGTACGGCGTTGTGCGTTGTCTGCTGGCTTCAATTCTTGAGTCATCTGAACCGAGCTTATTAGCATGTAGGCCAAGATCGTTTTGCAAAATTCGATGCAAAGTAGTTGCGGATACGCCCAACTTATGTGATCGTCTCGAATGGACACGCCTGGGTTTTCAATCACATTCTCAATACTCGCACCTTGGAGTCTTCACATCATTAACCTAACGTTCCAATTTATCAATTAAATTCACTATAGCTTTGCGAGAAGGCGCTTGATGATGGCCAAAAGCATTAGAAACTTTACGAAACGTTTCCGCAATATTTTCACGGTTTTTATAGAGAATTTTCACTATTTCAATACGTAGTGCGAGAGTGTGTCGATCCATATTTAATAAAATCCTAGTTTTTACTTATAAAAAGTCATCACAGTGATAGTTTAATGTTGATAGCTCAATAATGGCACGAGATTTAAATTGACGCCTCTAGTTGGATGACCCTTTAGATGGTTAATGAGAGAATAGCAAGTTATTCGTGAAAACCTTTAGCAATCGAACTTCTTTATTACCACTCTAATAACAAACCTTGTCTGTAATTCGGCAGAGGATTAGGTCTGCTTCATGCGAGAGCCGTCTAAAGAATTTTGCCTTGCTCTGTTGTATAGTCCTTTCGAGGTCTTGTCTCGTTAGCTTGTATGATATTTTTGTTTTTAATTTCCTTTATACAGTTCAGTCAGCTGTAGTAAGACTAGTAGGTTTTCTACCTTCCGAATGAAGTTAATAACACACTAGCAGAGGAATTCATTAGTTCTTTCGTCTAATTCCGTTGAGGGATGGACACTCACATAAGATGTGTTCAACAGTTTCGTCTTCTTCAAGACAAAGTCGGCATCACGGAGAGTCGACTAAATTCATTTTGTTGAGTTGATATCTTAAGCCGCGGTGTTCTGGGAGGTAACCAACTAAGTTTTTGAAACCGTACCGACTTAAATTTAAACATCTATTGGCATTTTTGTTGAAGGGCAGGATGGCTTGTTTGGCCTGTCTTAAACCTAAGCTATTCTCCCAATATAAGATGCATCTCGAATGCTTCCAACTATTAATTGCTAAATTGACTGCTGATTTAGGAATACAGCAGAAGGATTCAAGTCCTTCAAGTGAGTTTCTGAGCCCTTTCTGGCTACTTCTTTGGCCTTTTCATTCATATATACCCCGTCGTTGAATATGATGGATTTTTCAGAGCAATGCCTCCTAATATAGCAAAATATGGATAGAAATTGGATAGTGTCCCCTCTTTCTGATATCGTAGATTACAAACCGAACAAATAACAGTAAGATGATTTCTGTGTGATACAAAATTAAGCACCAAGACCTTTCCCCTCTCGTAGAAGTAGTTCAGAGGACCCAAATCAAGTAGCAGCGATTTATAAATCTCTCTATGCTTCATCGATGAATTTTTGCCTAAAACATGTATCTGGATGTGAGAGAAACTCGTAAAGCGTATCTTTCCAACTCGTGCGAGTATTCCAAATCAGTTGAAGAATGTAATCAAATCTCTCTGCTAAATTTAAGCAACTTCTGTACCAGAGACTACGGCTGTTGATAGCGAAAATAACAGCCTTTCTAGTCAATCTGTCGTCTCCTTTTTTTAGTATATAGTCAATGTTTTTTAGAAATAGGAGAGTCAACTCTGTTTTGATCATGAGCATGTAATTCGGTGCAGTTACGAATATTTTGCGCAGAAAAAATCACAGCAACTTCTTTACCTTATCATAATAGACATGGCTCCACACGTGTGCTCCGTCAGAAAGAATGAAACTGCTTCGAACCCTTAGCCTGTGATAGCTTTTCCATTAAGTTGGCGTCCATATTCAGGTTCTACAGGTTCACCGTTGAAAGTCCACCGTTCCGTCCTCGAAAGTCTCCCTCCAGCCCTTTTAAAAATCATTATCTTCGATTTGCTTATGTTAAGTTGTAGATTCCAAAATCCACAATACACGGATACTTGATTTATAATAAGCTGTAATGAGTCAGGTTAACGAGTCGAGAGACCAACATCATCTGCATATAGAACGGCCTTGATGAGAGTGACGGAGAAAGAAATTCTCCCAGTTAGGCAATCAATAATATCTTCGATATATAGGGCGAAAACTTAGGGGCTGGCATTATAGCCCTGTTAGACTCCTAGTGTTTGTACGTCAAGAATTTTTTTTTGTAATACAAAAGTGTGGTGTTAGTAGAGTAACCAACTCGAAATCTACCTTGGATTTCTTTTAAAAGCTTTCTTTACGCAAACCATCGCATTAGTCGGGACTGCAGGATACTTGACGGGGCCTGAAGCATTTAACATCGAGGTACCACGATAGTTGGAGGGGTCCGATATGTTACCTTTCTTAAAGATTGGAAATATAATAGCTTCTTCAAATCTGTCCGGTACGTTTCTCAATTCAAATACTTTGTTAAATATTGATGGTAGAGAAGCCACAAATTCGTTTCTGCTGTACTTGAAGAATTCAGCAGACGTTTGTTCGATGCAATCCTTACAGCTCATTTAACTTCAGAAATGGAGATTGGGAAATCAATAGTCTCATTCAGAAAAAACAGCTTTGCATATGAAAAATAGGTTCCATTAGGTATTGGGCTTAAAAGATTTTCAAAGTGACTTTTTAGGATATGCACAGTTATATCATTGCTAATTTTTGGGATACTTATTTACTTACTTAGGTCCTCGGACCTATTACGGTTTCTGAAGATGTATCCCAGCTCTCTCCAACTCTTCCCCAGTTGTGCTGATTCCTCTTCCTCTGTTCTTTGCCAAGTACTTCTACATAGGTCGGCCCACTCGTCTGTTCCAACAGGAACAGCCCTGCCTAAGCCCACTTTGGATTTCAAACTCCTCTGACAATCTTCCTTTATGCAGAACGTGACATTTGGATCCATTATCTGTAGCCTTGATAATAGCAATCAATTTATATGGAATAACCCTCCTGCGCAAAGCAATCCAGATAAATTCTATATTGACACTGTCGAACGCCTTTTCGAAGTCGATGAACAGCAGGTGAGGTGGTAATCGATATTCAACGAACTATTCGAAGATGATCCGCAAAGTGTTGATGTGACCCACACAGGAAGATTCAGTGCGGAATTCTTCTTGTTTGGCGTTGAGTGTGCCTCCGAGGCGGTCTTTTATTCACTCCAGGACGGTTTTTGCTATTACCTTGGCTGCTGTAGGCAGCACGCAAATTCCTCTTCAGTATTCGCACTGCGTAAAGTCCCCTATCTTTAGGAGCTTGACAATCATTCCACTGACTTTGTGGCACGTCTTTTGCTCAAACATGATCTCTCTTATTACAAGGCGGTTGGCGTTGCAAAAATCGAAAAAATGTTCGCCACGGTCGTTGCGACCTCCAACAGCATGCTTTCCTATAACATGCTTGAGTCCATCTTCTTCCGTCCGGTATTTATCCTTTTCCGCGTGATTTGTGGTCGCAGCAAGGGTTTTCCAACGACAACTCGCCCAAATAGTACAGTATGTCTTAATCTCCATTTGAACGTTGCCAAGGACAGCGGTTTATTCCGTATTTGATTTATTTCGGCGCTCACTTCGGGTGCTGATTTTCGTCTATCTCGTTGGATTTTTGTGACTATTTCTTAAATTTTGGCTCTAGGTCGTCCTGACGGTGATTTATCCTTAAGACTTTCAGTTTGAGCGTGTCGCTCAATGATTCGTTGAACGCAGCACGTTGATACTGCTGCGATTTGCTTTCTTTAAGAAGGCTGAGAATTGCAGATCGTTTCTTGATTTTTGTCTCCGTGAATTTTTCTATTTTCAACGAGTTGTTTCCGCAAGTCGTTAAGAACTCCAAATAGATTCGTATGCCTTCAAAGTGTGGCTTTTATCTAAGACCCTTGCAATTCAGGTCGAATAATTTTGGGAGTCGACAACAAGTGCTGAATCAACAACCAAAATTTATCAAATTTAATAATGTGTCGTGTATTGTTCAGGTAGAAAATCTATGTAAAAAATCCAATGTAATTCATAAAATTCAATTCAATGCATGACTGAAGTCAGTTGTCTAGGGTGGCCTCAAACTTTTGGCCTGAAATATACTCGTATCTTCGAGGGTGTGCATTTGCGACTCCTAATCTATTTTATTTGTTAAATTATCACCCCATAAACTTTTCGAAACACAATACAAAACACCCTGTATGGACAGAACTAAGTAATATATAAGGAATTAAATTTTTTCTTCACGGTTTTCATATTTAAATTTAGAAGTGCTAAGTGTTCAGTTATTCCTGATTTCGGCACGCCAAATATAGATTTGTATGCAATTTGTTCAAGTTATTACCTCGCAAATTGTATTGGCAAATATCATACTAAGCCAGTTTAGAGCACCACAACAGCTAATGAGAAATTACGAATGCCGTGGAAAATTTTTAACTTGATTATCACAGATTTGATCCACTTAATCATTTCATATAAAAGCAGTTGGGGCTATAGTGATGCTTCACTTTCATACTTTTCTTAAACTGGCTACCTTAACTTTGAATTCATTTCGGATACGTCAAAACATACATTTCACTTCTTTTCATCAAACATACTTTCAATTAAAAATAAATATTTCAAATTATTCTAAATGCTAAATTCGTATGCAGGGTCTTAAGGAAGGAACACTAATAAGCAAAAACGTAGGATTACCTTAAAAATAAAAAAATAAAAGGAATTATAAAATGGGCCCATATTCAGTCAGAGTATTTGAATACTTTGAACTCTTATGAAAAGGATCGTGAAAGCGCAGCGGCCAAGGAGTATTGCTTTCGGATGTTGAACTGATTTCCCGGTTCCAGTGACACACCTTGTCGTTCTTCAGCTTTTTCAGAGCCACCGTTCGACTGTTGGACAAGTGGCAAAACTATATTATCTTACTAACTTACATCACATTTCACCTTGCTACCCACAAGGAAACCAAGCACACCTACGAGCCATTGTGTTGTTTTCCTGGGAATGTGCAACTAGAGGTTTCTTTTCCACCATTCTACTACGAGAATATCGCTGTATTTACCATTGTTTGGTCAACTGATATTGCATATTTACGTTCCTAGTCCTCTCACAAAGTTGTTTATTAGAAATAGGATTTCGAAAGATCGCAGTACTTTTCTAAGAAACAATTTTGCCGCTCATTTGTGACACCGATGATTACTTCCAATGTACTACTGTAGTATGGCAATTCCGACTCAACGTTAGTATGGAACTCACGCAGCTTGGTATACTGTACTATCCATATGTTGCATTAGCTATCTAATTTTAATTCCATACCGTCATCAATCAAGGCGATACTTGCAGTAGTTATATATAGTTTTGGGGAAGTTTACCGTCAGTCCTCAATCCATTTTTCCCACTACCATCAACCAGTGTAACATTTGCAATTTGGTACTGTTTCGTGAATCTGTACAGAAGAAGCCAAGCACTATCAGCGTAGTCGAAGTATTGAAGATAGGTCGTAAAGTCCCATTCGATTCTTTCATTTCCTGTTCTGAAAATTCTTGGAAACATCGCCGGTTCTGAAACAGCAGAGATTTCTAATCGACGCATTGCTCGACAATGATCCGTAAGGATCAGAACGAAAACCGACAAGTCTTTGACTTTGACATTTGACATTTGACTCCATGACATTTGACTTTCTAAACTAATGACATCGGTGGTTTTGCAATCACAGCCAAGTACATTCCGCAGGAAGGCCATCATTTATTTTCATTTGTTAAACTTGATTTTTAGTAGTGCCAATGGGGTTGCGAATTCTGAAATTTTGAGCGTCAAGCAACTCTTCTTGGCTTTGACTCAAATTTTTAGCAATCGCCAGAGACCTTTTCAGCCTCTTTACCGGGTATTGGCAGAAACTGCGACCACTGTCTGACCTTTGTTGATCCTGTTTGTTGTTGGCTTGAGCAGCGAGTTCCACTGATGGCATTTTGTTTGACCCAACGGCGCACACTATACTGGATTTCTTCATCAACGTGGAGTACAGGAACTCGAGTAACTTTCTACCCTCAACAGGGGTTGCTGCAATCTGAACATTAAGATTGCTATGTTTCTATATCCATCTACGAGTATATCAGGTTTAAGAGTTTAACTAGATAAAATTGCGTCTTCGGATCATCAGAAAAACGAGAACATTTTTCACAATATTTTAATGCTCATTTATATACAGTGGCATTGGTATCTAGGGTCTCTTCGACATCTAACCTGGCTCCTTAATTCAAGGCAAATATTAGTTGGAAACTTCGCTTTAGTCCGATTCTCTTTCCTCTTACGAATATTTAACAGAAAAACTCTAAGACTTGATTGAGTATTTTTTGATAGTTTGGCAGGACATGTAATCCTTAAGGGTGCCCCGAAATTTGCGTGTTGCGAAAATTGATTAACCTTCACAATTGACATTGTGGACAACCATATAATGTGGCCTGATTGTTGAGTTGCGTTGAGGTTTCCCACCAAAATAATGATTCCTCATTGGATCCTCTATAGGCAGCTTGTAATTGACTATAGAAGCTCTCTTTATGTTTCTCAGGCACCAAGTTTGTAGGAGCATAACATTGAATTGTAGTTACTCAATATTGTTCTAAATCTGGCCGTTAATACCCTTTCGTTGTAAGATCTTCAGCTTATCAGGCTTAAAATGTATTCAAAGTTTCCATCAGAAGTAATCTGTTTTTCGCAAATAGAGAAGACAGTTTTATGTTTGCGACACTAGAACTAGCTTAAGATGAATTAGCTCATCTCGCTTAGTTTCAAAATATATTCTGGTGACCTTCTACTAAACAGTCTAGAATAGTTTTCATAATGCAGAAACCAATCTTTGTCCGAGTAGGTGTAAAGTAGTTTAACATATATAAGTGGAACCATGGTTTCTTATGGGGTTATTTTAGTGACAAGGAGGTTTATGACATTCTTATTTTCATTTTCTCCGAAACAAGAGAGAATCAATGGAGTCAGCGTTGTTTCAAGATTGGATAGACCGTAACTTTGGAGTTAAAGCCTGGGAAAAAATAGCAATCTGCTCGAACTATAAAATGCAAGATATATGTAGACCAAATACCCAAAGATACACGAATCTAGAAGTATTTCGTGACTAACTCATCTGTTGAAGCTCTCAGTTCGCTTAAGGTCCCCATCAAGATCAAAGGCTGATTCTAAAGATTATTTTCTACATTTTCTTCCATAAGATAGACCACACACTCATTGACATTTTCTAAGAATACTTTGCTCTCGGATATATTCACTCCTTGTACAGACAAATACTTCACCACTATGAATCAATCTACCTAACCCTAATTCTAAGCAATTTCTGTAATTCCATTCAACCATCGGTTATACTTTATTTTCTGTGATACAAAACCACATTTAATCGAAGAATTGTCTATGAAACAAATTTCTTAACACAAATCTGAAATAAAAATTTAAATAAAAAACCAACATGAAAATATTAAATAATTTAAAAAGAAATAACTATTGTATTTCCCACACATAACACAAGTTCTATGTTTGTTCAATTTACAAGTATTACAACAACAATTCAATCCTTATTAAATTTTAAGCACAAATCTACTTCTAGAAAACTAATATATATATATATACATCTAGATACTAAATAGAAAAAAACAACAACAAGCAATGCTAACTATTAAAATAGATTTTAAGTTAAAAAAAAAAATATAAATAAAAATCATTGTTCAACCAAAGATATTAAAAACAAATGTAAAACGAAATAACAGAGAGAAAAAAGAAGCAAAAAACACGTTGTTCGTAGTGAGTGATTAGATTCAACAGATACTTAGGATGCTATTACATTGGTTGGTGTACTATTAATTTAAGTACAATTAGGTTGTAAATTAAATAAACAAATCAAAAGAGAAAGAGAAAAATGTGTATCTATAAAACTCGTATTAGACACCTTTACTAAATATTATTACAATATAAATTAAAAAAATACTTGTCCAGTCCACACTATTTTAAATGGAATAATTATTTTTAATTAATTAATTCTTCGGTATACTAATATACAATATAATTAAATACCTAAATAATAATAAAAAAAACTATATATATATACATGTATGGAGAAAAATTGATTTTCTAGTCGCCCTTATCATAAATATTATTACAGTCTAACTTAAGAGTATTTTTTAAATTATACATTTAACGGTATAATGAAAATCTGAAAGAAAAACAAATAAACGAATGAACTTATTATTAATTTATAGATACCAATTTATTATTATTATTATTATTATTATAAAGTTTTTTGTTTTCCTATTTTTTCTTTTTGATTAAATTTAACTTTGAGATTTTTCAAATAATATACATTTAGCAGACGATAGAAATCGCAGGCTAATTACCTAGAAATACGAGTATGTGAATTTATCTTATGTATAATCAAAATTATAGTCCAATAATGAATTTCAAAATTTGATTTTTTAAATAAACAATTATAAATAAAAATAGACGAAAAATTTGTTGTTTTTAGACTTTGAAAATTACTTATGATTAATTTTTAATCATTCAATGGTTATCAATCGTGCAATGGTTATCAAAGTTCATTACGTTTTTGTTTAAGCCATTTTGTCCTTAAACATGATCCAATCGAGTAGGTCAGGTTAGGATAGCTATTGGCCTGTTGTGATTCCACGTGGATCTATGATCCTCTTACTAATGGAACCAGTTTGAGCTTATGATAAAGCGTAGGAGACTTGTAACATCTACATACATTCTTTAGTTAGATCGTTTATGTCGCTGTAGGAGAAAGCTCTTAGATGTAGCTTTCTTCTCTGCGAGAGAGCCGGACATGTACAGAGTATGTGGACAAGACAATTCTGTCTCCTCCTCTTCCTTGTCCATGGCGCTGAGATATTTCCTCTTTAAAAGGATCAGACACTTAGAGCGATTCAGATCCAGCTTTGGACAGATCTGTTTGGTCGCTAGACATGTCTGCCCAACAGTCCACCTAAAGGCATCCAGCTTTAATGTTATTTTGCACGTGGCGATTGGTATATCTATGCTACCCTTGGTTCCAATTGTGGCGAATTCGTCGGCTCTGCAGTTCCCTGGAATGTCTCTGTGGCCCGGCACCCAGCAAAGGTGAATGTTGAACTGCTCTGCCATCTCCATGAGAGATGATCGGCATTCAAAGGCAGTTTCAATTCGCAAGTCGCAGCTACTTGCCTGCTGGAAATATCGAAGGGTGTCAAATGAAACAGAATGTCTAATGCCGCAGAGGGGGTAGACCGCAAGGCTGCGCTTATGCATAGACATGCTGTTCTTTGGACTCTGCTCAGTTGACTGCTTTTTCTAAGGCCGTCCACCAGACCACCATCCCGTAAGTAAGCTTTATTGACTCTTTCTTAAATGTTAGGTTCCCAGTTTAGTTTCCTGTCAAAAATGAGACCTACATATTTTGTATAAACTAAACTGGTACCGTTTATTGAAGGAGGGTCTATAATTGGAATTTTGTATTTCCTGGAAAAGAGGACAAGATCAGTTTTATGAGGGTTTATTCCCAATCCACAGCGATCTGCCCATCGGGTTAATCTATTGAGATTTACTTGAAGAAGTTCTTTAATGGTATTGAAATGCTTTCCTGAGACGGCTTTGGAAACGTCATCTGCATAGGCAATCACTCTGCTACCACCTGCATCCAGGTATATCAGTAGTTCGTTAACTACTAAGTTCCAGAGAAGGGGAGAGAGGATACCGCCTTGAGGCGTACCTCTGCTGACGCATCTTTTAGCAGAAGTCTCACCCAGTTTGGAGTTGATTATCCTGCTTTTTAGCATAAACTCCCCAAGTGAGTTGTCTACCTGCAGAGTTGACAGCGCTGTCGTGATTGCGGATGTGTTGACTTTGTTAGAGGCGCCCTCTATGTCCAGGAAAGCAACCATTGTGTACTCTTTATATTGTAGGGATCGTTCGATGTAGGTAGTCAAAGAGTGCAGAGCCGTTTCCACCGACTTTCCTTTACAGTAGGCATGTTGAGCCGTTGACAGAAGTCTTGGATCAACTTTAGCTCGTATATGGATATCAATCCGTCGCACTAGAGTTTTCAGAAGGAAAGATGATAGACTTATAGCTCTGAGGTCCTTTGGGACAACATGGGAACATTTTACCGGCTTTGAGAATGAATAGTACATTGACTTCTCTCCATGACAGTAGAAAGTGGATAAGTTCTACACAGCTCCTCATAATATTTTCTAGCACAGGCAGAATAATATCTGAGGACCTCTGTAGTTTGGCAGGTATTATACCGCCCGGACCAGCAGACTTGTATGGTTTGAAGCTATGCAGCGCCCAGAGCAGTTTGTGTTTTGTGATCAGACCATGAATTTTGGCCCCGGTTGCAGTAGGCTTGTTTGGGCTGCTACTGGCAGTGAGTTGGTAGCTACCTGGAAAGTGGGTGTCCAGTAGCAGGTTGCGTGAGTCATCACTTGAGGTTGTCCACGAGCCGTCGGTTTTTTTCAAACAGCTGGGCATCATAGTAGCTATTTGTAGAGAGGATTTTTCTTAGCCGCGATGCCTCAGAGGTTTCTGTGATTTTGCCACAGAATGACCTCCATCATTGTTGCTTGCCTTCCTCAGTTCTTTTTTGTATAATTTGAGGGATTCTTTATATGAGTCCCAGTCAGTCACTTTCCTTGTGCTTTTTGCTACATTGAAAAGTTTTCTACAAGTGTTTCTAAGCAGTCCTAGTTCTGATGTCCACCAATGTGGCTTTTTCTTGCCTCTAGGTTGCATATGAGGGGAGGAAGCCGCCATAGCCTGATTGAGAGCCAGAGAGAATTCCTTGACTTTCATGTCAATCTCATTGCTGTCACGCGGGGGACTTGATAGTTCAGACGATAGCGTTCTGTTCCTCTGTATTTTAACCAATCAGTTTTCCGGTAGTTCCGGAAATGGATATCTAAAGACTCAAACAAGATATCAACTAACAATACACAAAGGCTAGTATTTCTTCTAAAAATATAGTCCTAGACAAAGTTTCTACCATCAGTATCGACAGAGAAATTTCCGTTAACATGGGTCAAGGTACACCAAAGTAAGACCTTTCTTAAATCCTCTATAAGTGCCGTCAATATAGGAGATACACCCTTACTGTAGAATGATTTTTGCCTATATTTCTGCGCTCATTTTTCGCATTTATGGAATTTTTCGAAGTAATTTAAATGATCTTTCACATCACACTAATAGCATTTGCCAGCTACGTTAGTTCCTCATTGCTTGCAGCGATTTCGCTTTCCACTGCACGCAACCAAATCATGTACTTGAGTATCAGATATAGCACCATTTTCAGTGAATAAGACACTTATTACAGGTATCTTGACTGAATGTAACAAGCATTCAACCACGCAAATATAAATTCATTGTGAGATATTTGTTTCCTTCTCATATGCTCTGAGCACAGCGTGGAATTTTCAGGCGATTGCCATTGCTGCATCGAGTGTATTTGTCAACAGCGGTCAATACTATCTA
This sequence comes from Volucella bombylans, assembly GCA_949129095.1. Lineage (NCBI taxonomy): Eukaryota > Metazoa > Arthropoda > Insecta > Diptera > Syrphidae > Volucella > Volucella bombylans. The sequence continues at coordinate 333,587,659 of OX422140.1, read as the reverse complement.
TATTTTGGATTGAATTGTAATTCTATAAATATTCATTCCATTGTCGATACAACCAGATACGAATCTGGTTCATGGTGAATATGATTGGATATCATATTAACAATACTATCATCCTTCCACCGAATAGTCGCAATCTCGTTATTATTGTCAAAGGCATGGGTGGAATTTCTTGAGCCTGATTTCCGAAATTGTTTTACCTCCAGTTCGGTTCCTAGAAATTCGAAGCGTTGGTATCCATTCGCTCAATAAGCCCTAGACATTTTCAGTGACTAATACGCCCTTTTCTTGCATGACTATTTATCGGGAAACTTCTGTCTGTTCTATAAATTGCCAGCAGCACAACAATCAAGTTCGTAACGAAGTCATCGCCCTACCTCCCAAACTATGATATATAACATGGTGATTGCTATAGGGAAAAAGAACAGCGCTTATTTGGATGCAGATTTGCCATATGCGACATACTTAGGCAAGAAGTCTTAAGCTTCAGGGACGTGAGCGAACGTCTTATTACAATCTGCATCAAGGCTATACAAATGTCTTGCCCATGCCCGTACGGAGGAAGTGGACGACACCACCAATGAATGTTTGTACGAGCTCCTGAACAAGACATATGAGCATTGCCCGAATTATGACAGGTGTATGTATGGTGGACATCTTTGGTAGGATAGTTGGTTAACTTAACTAGCTTACACCATACCTTCTCTGGCAATGGACTTAGACATATTAACTGGGGGTGGGCTGAAATATCACTCTAGCGGGCACACGATTTCCTCATTTCCATATACACAAGGGGAAATGCTAAATCAAATTGATCACATTGCGATAGACGTAAGGTATGCCTCCAGTATTCTGGACGTCCGAACGTTTCGGCCAGCCAACATTAACTCGAATGAACACCTCGTTGCACCACAACAAAGAACAACTACTATGAGAAGATATAACGTAGAAAATCTGCAATCGCAAGAGATCGCCAGAATCTTGGACGAACGCGTATCCCGAAATCTTTCGACCACTCCTATAACACCAGGATCAAGCACCGAAGACCAGTGGCAACGTTGCCAACGTACCATCAGAGACGCCGCAACTGATGTGCTGGGTTTCACCAGATCACCACCAAGAAATCCATGATTTGATTAAGAATACATGCAGCTAAACAAGAAGCCTACAAAGTGACGCTGCAACGAAGGATGAAAGCGGGTAGAGAGGTCTACGAGCAGAAGGGACGGGAAGAACATCGGATTCTCTAGAAGATATGTATTCCAATGATAACGTACGGAGGTTTTACCAACGGGTAAAAAGAACCGTACAGAAACCTGTAGAAATGAAGAAGGAAACCCTATAGTAGAGTCACAATCGGTGGTGAGAATTTGGGAAAACTTTTTCTGCAAGCTGTTTTATAGGGATCAAATCCAACATCCCGCTGCCAAGCGGAAAGACCTTGTGCAATTATAGCCAAGACTTTCGTCCACCTAACCAAAAGAGAGTAAGGATAGCAATATCTAAGCTGAAGCCCAAAAAAGAACGTGAACCTGACGCCGAGGTAGTCAAAGCTGCTAGAACATACATACAAGATTTTATCTGGCATATTTTGTGAACGTCTGAAATCCTTCGTCGATAACCCGATTGGCCCATATAAATGAGGTTTCAGACCAATAAAATCCACCTGGAAAATCTACAGCCTTCACAGTCCGGTAGATGCTGGGAAAAGCTCAGGAAGTGCACATTGATACGGATCATCTTTTCATCGACCTTTTAAAGCCGCATATGACGGCATTTATGGACATGAGCTACGAGTATATAGAGCCATGTCTAGTTTTGGAATCCGTGTCAATCTTGTCCCTCTATGCAGAATGACTCGTTGCTCTATCAAAATCGATATAAACTTAACCTTTGATGTCAAAAAAGATTTTAGACAAGCTGACGCGCCATCGTATGACTCAACTGTAGGCGGAGACAAAGCACAATCTTGGAGTGTTGAACTGACCACAAGTGATCGTTGGGATGGAGAATGAGGCAGAAGTTCTGATGTTTTTGACAAACGACCAAAAGCTTTTACTACCTTTGGGGCATTGTAGTATTTTTTGCCTCAACTTTTGGTCGTACTGAAATTTCACACGCTTAAGAAAGACGTTGTAGTCATTCCTGGCTCGTTTAAACTTTTTTCGGTTTTCCTCGGTCGGGTTGGTCTTGAATGACCGAAAAAAACATTTCTCTAACCCTGATAGCCTCTTTACAGCTCGAGTCGTACCATGCCTTTTCTTTTGGTTTGATACTCTTCATCCGATGAGGGATTAAGGAACTCATTCCAAAGAGAATTGTGTCTGTATCAGCAGCGGCGTCCAGGTCGTTATCGAGGAAACATAACGACCAGCTAAAATTCCTAAAGAAGCAGTTAAGACCGCTCGAGTTGGTGTTCTCATATTATACAGTTCTTTTAGGAATCTTGTCTCTAAATAATAATTTCAGTATGAGGATACAGGGATATCATTTTTTGTATGGAGTCAGACAGCGCATCAAACTCGTTAAAAGTCGAATTGCTGTCCAGTTTGGGGCTTCTGTAAATAAAGCAGTAGTGGATAATTTGCTTACGGAATACCTTTATCTGCTCGCAAACATATTTGATGTAGAATGATTATTTGCAAATCAATCGATTTTGACATTAACATTCGAATTATGTAGTTCCCAAATATGCGAACAAAATATCAAACAATGTTGGCACTACTACAGCTCTTCGATTTTCGTTTCCTTGAACATTCTAAAAGAATTAGAGAGTTCCGATTTTGCGAATTCGGACATTTTTATTATAGAATCGCATTACATAGTTGGCCCCCTGTGTCACATGCTTACAACTATGCAGGCTGTACCGATCTTGGCAACAGAAATAAAAAGCCAAGCCATGTATTGCCAAGCGGTATTAGAACAGATGCAGTTGTCCATAGACAATTCCATCACTTGTTTGCAACTAATATAAGTAGGCAGGCTGTACCGATCTTGACAACAGAAGCCAAGCTATTTATTGCCAAGCGACAATCCCATGAGGCCAAACACGCTGTTGCTATAAATGAAGAAGCTGCCGAACGAGTACTTATCTCATTTTCTCTTTGTTGTTTTGTACGCTGCATGTAAGCCGAACAACAACGCTCTGTTTACAGCACGATATGTTCTTTTGTCTATAACAAGCTGCTCTGCTATTTTTCTTTTTCTTTTCATCTTTTCCTAGGAGTACTGTTAGGAACATTGTGAAGGATAGGTTCCATTTTATGTTAAGGTAGTTTTAAGGACTCACTCAATATTTGAACTCAACTGAATAAAGAGCTCTCATTAAAATATTTTGGTGTTTAATTTTTCTGGGGACCACGACTAGCTACCACACATATAACTCCTGGAGAGGTATATGCGTTTTTCCATCCGTATCCATAATATTGGCTAGAATAATTCTGGAAAGAATCAGAGAACATTTAGATTCAACTCTCGACGTCAAACAGGCAGGATTTCGCGGTGGATCCTTCTACATCGATCACATAAACACATTACGTACCATTATAAAGCAATGTTTTGAGTACAGGTCTCCGCTACATTTACTTTTTATCGACTTCGAGAAGGCTTTTGACAGTTTAAATTGAAATGATATGTAGTTGGCCTTACGCAGGAGAGGCATCTCATAGCTATTATTAAACCTATATACGAAGGTGGTAAGTGTCTCGTTTTGCACGATGGTAAGATGTCTGAGGATTTTGATGTCTAAAGTGGAGTACGTCAGGGGTATATACTGTCACCACTATTGTTTTGGGTGTTGATCAGCGATGACTCCATACAGCATTGACGGAGGGCAACTGTGGAATTCGATGGACAATGACATCTTATCTTAAGGGGAGATATACCGTGAACTGGGGTTAGTTTGCTCCGTTTCTTGGAGTTTTTTTTTTTGCAAAAACCTTTTAAAAATGGTTAAAAATTATTTTAATAATATCTATTCCTATTTCTCTTACATATAAGATATTAAAGAATACGTATGTGACCTGAAATTGTTTTAAATTAGAATTTATAATATTTTTTTTCTAGCTTAAAAGTGGGGCAAAGTTATCCAAGGGACGGGGTTACTTTGCTCCATCCGAAACTTTGGGTAACTGTGCCTGCAGTTAAAGAGCTAGAGCAATGTTATCAAGAGATTTCGTAGCTATTGATCCGAGGATTATTTTCCTGAAAAAAATCCACACTTTTTATTTTTATTTAACCAGCTCTATAAACTACGTAAGGTGGCATCAGTTCTCCAGCGGCGTTCCCACACAATATAACAGAAACCGAGGTTTTTGACGCATTTCGTATAACTTCTGGATATTTACAGCCTTTCTTGACAAATACTTTCTTTTTTCCTGGGTCGTCTGTAAGATTGGTTTCGTCAAAATTCCATATGTTTTCGGGAGGAACGTCCTTTAACTCGTTTCCCGAGTTTTCGATAAAACTTCTAAATATCGGCTCATCCACCGCCGCTCGTGTGCGTTTCACGTTTTCTGCAAACCGAACTGAAATTTCTGGTGGCGAGCTATAAAAGAATTAGTCCAGTCCAGGCCTGGGAAATATAATATGATAATATGTCGCAGTTCTGACGAGTTTATAGGGAACCCATACTCTCACAAAAATAGCAAGCAGTCTACGAATCGCGCCTCTTCATCTGCACTAAAAACAGGCTGTCTTCCAGGCTTTCGGGTATGCTTTCACTTAAGTTTGTTCAAAATGGTTCTCCTCAGAATTTTGTACTTCAGCTCAGCTTTTCTGTGGGAAATATCACCTCGTCTGATTTCATCCAGACAAGCCTCCAGTGTCTCTTCAGCTTAGTCAGAATACCGCCTCGTCACCAGTTGCCTTTTATATTTTCGGGGCATTTCTGCGTCAAAGAAAGTACCGTTAGCTATTTATATAAACGGCAAAAGTCCAAAAAGAATAAACATAAAAATATGGAACCAATCACTTTTACCACTTTGCCCTAGAGCAAAGTAACCCCTAAAGTAGAAAAAACTTCATGGCCACACAAGAAAACATATTATAATTTTGTTTAAAGATAACGAAGGATAATTTTATGCTAAAAGTAGTAGTAAAATAATACTTTAGCTTTTATACATTTATACTTACTTGCTCAGTTTTCGCTGGAACCGGTGTATGCACTAAATTTTCCACTAAAGTTTGCACGTCAACTGCTTTTTACGCACTAAAGGTATACGATCGAGTGTGTATGTTTGTATGTGTTCATTGCGGTAGTTTTGATATGCAGGACGAGACATGTCTGGGCGCGAAAAAATAAACAAACTCTTTTCATTAGTGGCGCAAAGTTACCCCCGCTGGGGCAAACTAACCCCGGTTTACGGTACACCTAGCATGTTCGAAAAAATCTTTTTTGCATTTTCTTCAAACTTCATGTCTCAAAAATCTCTGGTGAAAACGCCAAGTCGATACTTCGATAAAAAAGCCAGTTAGAGCCGAGAGAGTGAAACTAGTTTTGCGGCGTCGAACCTAGAGGCAGGTAGCGGGAAGCGACCCTTCGAACAGAGCGTCCCTAGACCTATTTTATGACTCTATTGTGTTTTTGGGCGTGAAGCTATGAACATTCCGTCGACCGTAGAAGACTTACACTATGGGTCTGGTATCGATGATTCCATGTAAGTTGACGAAATTCATGATTTATTCGTTCCCAAATTTTAAACGCGTTTTTCTTAAAACCACGTTTTTAAAGAGGTACCCAAAATTTCTCGAAAACCAATGAACCGATTGCCTTGAATTTTGTGGTTATTTTATACACCATTATCTAGTACTTGTCATAGGATTGTTTTTTTCGTTACTTAGTTTTTGTTTTATAAGCGTTCGGAATGCTATAAAAAATCAGCAAAAGCTTTGTTTTCAGCTTACGAACGAAGCTACAGCTGTTCCGCTCCAACGTAAAATCAGTACTGCTTTCTGGGTGCAGTACTTAGAAGGCGGACACCACTACTACACGCGAGCTGCAAACCTTCATACATAGATGCCTAAGAATCATCTTCAGGGTTTTTTTTTGCCCAATGGTATCTCTAATGCAGAGTTTATCAGAAAACGGGCCCAAGAACCTATAAACACTACTATACAGAAGAGAAAGTGATAATGAATTTCACACACCCTACGATGTGAAAACATTTCCATTGCTAATTACGCCATGCAGTGGAATCCACTTAGCCGCTTAGACAAGCAGGCAATACCTCGGGGCGCCCGAGACATATATGGCGCAGAACAGTCGAGGAGTGATCGAGCTCTTTAGGAATGAGTTGGAGAGAGCTCAAACGCGTTGCAGAACTCCGAACAAGATGGCGCTGGGGATGTTGACGTCCTATGCCTCCGATGGGTATCTATTGCTAAACCTATTAAATAATATTATTTATTGCTAAAGCCGTTGCTAAGATTGGATAATCTTGCGGAAGTTTTAATGGGATATTTCAAAAAATATTTATAAAACCCCGTATCCCTGTTTACCAGATATCTGTGTACAACAGAAACACAGACTTGATCAAGAAAGATTTTGCAGGAAAAGCAAACTACTTAGGTGTATTTTTGATGCCTAGAAATGCTATACTAGCGGTAGGCAAAACAGTCGAAAAAAGTATAGCAAAACTGCAAAGTGATGTAGATGATGATAGTAACATAACAAAATGTTCAAATTCACTTACGAAAAAATCAAAATTTTACACATCCTCATAAATTCGCTCTTAATTTCGTCCTTTAACGGGGCTAAATACTTAAGAATGACGCTCGACTCAAAGTTGAAATGAAAACGAAATACATAAACAAATAATCAATTATACAGATATCTCAGAATTTTTACGGTCGTGTGGAAGCTCAGAGTTTGAATAAACGGACATGTACCTGATCTTTTACGGCATTTCAAAGGAAGGAATTCAACTAAATACCTTTATTCGTAAAAAATAGTTTACAAATCCAATAAATCTTAGCTTATTTACTCACAACGAGTAAATACATTTTTATGTTGAAGGAAACTGTATTTTGTATAAATCTCTCACTATTATAAGCACGTGCCTGTCGGTCCCTATACTATAGTGTATGTGGATGATTTTTACCCACTCTACGGGAGAACTGCCCTACGTCATTTCTTAACAATACTTTGGAAAAATTAGTATTCCTCGTTATGATAGGTGCTCAAATTACTTTAGATAATTACATTTTTACACTCAGAAAACGTTCACAGCTCAAGAGTACGCTGTATCATCAAACGATCGTGTTTGCAGAAAATGTTATCTCAAAAAATGCTCCTACTATTTGGATAGCACTCGTTCAGCTTCTCAATTAAGCGCCATCCATCGAATATATATATATCTGTTTCATTCTAACTTAACTGATTTATATTCGCGAAATCTCAAAAATATTTAACATACTCAGATGTTAAGATATACAAAAACCGAGCGTATAGGTGACTCATTTTTGTCTAGCCAGCGCCTTACGCGGATCGGTACGCGAGTATTCTGGGATCATTTGGATCGCATTCAAAGCCACTGCAGGTTATCTTCGCCACAATCTCAAACAAAAGGTGTGAAACTAAACTAGTTTACTAATTCTCGTTGTTTGCGCAGCCTTACTAAAAAATAACGATTTATCTAACCAGGAACTCAAATATTTCCAATTGCACGATTGGCGCGATCATAAATATACGAGAATGACCCTCATATCGATTGAAAGACTCCAATTCAGTACTGTTCCTAGATTATAAAGTGGAAGTTGTGAAATCGTGAGAAATACGAGTATGTCACTGCCACGGATTGTGCCCACTGTGCACGTAACAGGGCCAACGGATATTGAAGATGTGATCGGAGAAGTGAATGGTGATTTCGGACGCTGGCAATTGCGAACGATCCTGTTGATATTTTTGCTGAAGATCCCATCGGCATGGCTTATGGCGGCGGTCATTTATACAGCCCCATCTCCTCATTTGGACGAGTACTATTGCAAGCCACCAGCGACATTGAAAATCAATTCAACAGAAGACTGGATAAGGATTTCCCATCCGATGGTCCATGGAAGAAAAACCGATCGCGAGTTTAAGATCGATGCATGCAATATATATGAGAGCGCTCTTCAAGAAAACTTCGTTGCCTTGCACGCGAACTATTCGAATCCGTTCGAGAAGCCTGAACGCACTGCAAATGTGATACCTTGTGAACATTTTGAACATAATTCCGCATATGAGAGCTTGGTCACTCAATTTGATTTAGTGTGCTCGCGTCGATTACTGGTCAGTGTTTCGCAGACATTTCATGCTCTAGGATCGTTAGTTGGTGGATTGATTGCTACAAATGTGCTTAAATAGTTGGGTTCACTCATAATTTCTAATTAAAAGCATCACTTAAGTTTTTCTTAAATTTTTAAGCATCAGCCCACGCCAGCTGATGATGGTCGGGATGATCTGTCAGATAATTTGTGGCAACTTAACAGGAGTGATGACCACGTATAATTTGCACGTTTTTTTCCGATTTGTCACTTCGGTTTTCTCCTGCTTCATGTATACATCTGGACAAATTATATGTAAGTTGATATCAAATTTCATGGTTTGGCCATTCTGAAAAGAGAGCGGCTTGTGAGTGTAATGTGTCAAGACTCGTGCCAAACAAGAAAGTTGACAGTTGATTTGACGTTCGATTTTCTTTTGCAGTAACCGATATCACAGGGGGAAAAGCAAAAGTCATAATTCGATGTCTATTCGAGTTGTTCTGGTCATTTGGTCTAATTCTGTTGCCAGCAATTTCGATTTTTGTGGATAGTTGGACCCACTTGTACTATGCGATATCTTCGCCGACAATTATTTTGGTGTTTCTTCATAGGTAAGTGAAATTTATTTTTTACAACAAATATGGATAATTTCCTAAAATTGAGAGCTCGAAGTCATCACGTTCTATTTAGTAACATCTTATGTGAAGCTTTGATCTCGATGGACTCTTTATAAACAATACAAAACTTTGTCTTTTCTACTTATCGAGAGAAACTCTTGCTTTTTTTCATACAATATAAAAAGGCCCATAAAATGCAATAGCTCGTGAAGCAAATCCGATAATTAGTTATTGACTTTACAACACACCGTCTTCCCACTTAGAGAAGAGAGTATTTAAAAAAAAAATAGCGACAGTAAACCTGTTTTTGTGTGTAGTGCAATGAGTCTTCCAATATTAGCAATATATTAAATGTGAATATACCTACAGTTACATGTCATCTGATATCATCAGCCGAAATAGTAGGTGATCGGCCACGATTCTCTAATTTCGAGTAATTTCCAAAAAGATTTTGTATATTAAAACGATGTAACAGGCAGCCGACTGACTCTCTAAGCAATAATCATTTGTCTTGTGAATAACAAACAAAATTACTTACTCTTCAGTTAGCGCCGTCTCTGGGTAATTGTATCCAGTTATCCACTAAAGGATTTAAGTTTCCATTGTGTATGCCCGCTAGAGTAAACTCTTCCACTACTATTTGGTCTCTTCGGGTAGAAATCAAAGTCTCCTAGGACTCCATATGTGTATGCCCTAGCTATGTCTGCCAACTGATGTGCACTTTTCTGACCAAGTCCTCTTTCAAAGCCCGTCAGCTCAAAAATCATTCAAAGAATCTTTTATTTTAATCGAAAAAAGATATCTACATTCCCCTTCACTAACGTCTATACTTCTCCACCATAAAGCAGGACAGGAGTGATGACAAGTGTTTCTTGACAAAGCCTCGCTACTCATTTGCCTTATTTTGCCGAGGAAAATGCGATTAGCAAGAGTAACCCTTTGGTTGATTTCTGATGAGATCTCATTATCAGATTTAATAGCAGAGCCGATATATACAAAATCACTGACTACCTCAAAGTTATAGCTGTCTATTGCGACATTCTGTTCGTTTCGTATTCGTTGATGTGTGTGTCCCTTCTCGTTGACAGCATATTCTTAGTTTTGCACTGATTCATTACCCAGTGACAGCTCGCTATATAAGATTAGATTAAATTGTTGTGGGAGGATGTATAATGAATCCCAGATCACTGCGGCCACAGATGGGCCTATTGTGATGTCTTCCATTTAGAGCTCATCTATAATGTCGCAATTTGTGAGAAAGGCGGCCTTTAGGTGAGCTGGCAGCTATGCCCACCGCTTCGAGGCAGAATTTACCTAGATAACGTTGACGTGTTTTGATTAACCCTTTTAGCCCGGATTTATTTTTAAAAGATAATTATGAAATACGAGTTATTGATTCGTTATCATTATGAAATCAATAATTTGAGAAATTGCAAGTTTGGTGCTGGGATATCCTTGTGTAGAGAAAATGTCCTGGAACAGGGTGTATCCCAAGAGTAATCACTACTCGGACAAATAAGTTCCACCAGTTTTAGTAACTGTAAATAAATAAGCCAAAACGAAATGTTGATTCAAAGAGTGTTTATTTTTTAGAAAATTTCGTATCACATATATTTAATTTTTATAAAGGTTACATAACATGGTACCTAGCAAAGCACGCTTTGCATAATGCGATGTTGCGCGATACGCAAAATAGTCTTTGTCCGAGTTTCCTTTTCTGTATTAGCGCAACTGAGTCGTCGGCGGCCTACAATACGTAAGTGCTCTTCAACACCAGTCATTGCTTTTTTCTTTCCGACGGTCCTCCAGATTTATTATTATCAATAATAAAGATACCCAACGGGAGGTGGTCGATATGGGAATACAATATGATCGATGTAACGCCATTAAATAGCGGCTTATTCGATCTTGTACCTATTCCATCAGAAGCTGTTTGCCGACGTTCAATACGACAAGAAGCCTCCCAAAAGATTGCAGTCCATAAATTTTCTTCACGAGGGGAAAGGTGTTAAGCTCTCATAGAAAGCTGGCAATGCTGAAAGTTTGACCGATTAAATCGAAGTGTCAAACCCGACAATAATCATAGTTTAGTTTAGTTTTAAATGCATTTTATTTACTTAATCATTAACTCTTACATACTAACAAAAAATGCTTAAATGCTAGCTTAAAATTACTTAACAATCTTATACTAACTTACTGGCCCCACACAGGCGCTCTAAGCTATTCTAAATTCTTATAACTATGTCTTTCGACTTTATTTACATTTTGCTTAGAACTATTTATATTGAATACTTAAGGCTAAGAAAAAATATTTGTTAAGAAAAACTTAGCATATGGACATAATTTTTTATTTTTTATAAAAACTTAGTATCTAACTTAAAATAAACCTTAGCCTACCTAACCTAAATGCGCAATACACACATAAACACACATAGACATTATACACAATCATATACATATATCAGTATACAATGCCGACAATAATCATCCCCATGTATCCATTCACTTCATTGTTTACACTTAACTTATCATCATAAAGGGTGTTTTTTTTAAGAGGTATACAAATTCAATATGAAATAAAATACTTGAAGCTAATGTTAATGGCTATTATATTAGCTTTATTTAATAGATCATTATATGCCATTCGGACTAAATATAATATAGGGCACATGCACTCCAGGGCTAGCTCGAATAAAGCGAAATCGTGAGGTATAATTTTCGACGGGCCGTATATTAGCAATAACACGGTAAATGTTGACTTCCAAATCGTCCAACGTCTCTGGCTTATCGGATACTATACAATAGAAATTAATCTAAAGGTGTGCTATCACAGGATAGTGGAGGCCAGTTCACAGTTCCATTACGCGAAATTATGCGCTCAGCAAATGTTTCCCGCAATAAATTGATGGTGTCGCACGCCGTGTGGCATTTTGCGCCATCTTGTTCAAACCAAAGCTCTGTCAAACCATTCAACTGAGAAACGAAGAAGTCAGAAATCAAGTTTCTATAGCGCTCTCCATTGATTCTGGCCGGCATCGTCCTTAAGGGCGTTGAAAATGAGGAATCATGTTTTCGGCCCATTCACCGAACCTACGACGCGTATAATGGTCAAGCTGTTTCAACTCTTGCACAAGCTGGATCTTATAAGTCAAGATCTTTCCGTAAAATCTTCCACAAAGTGGACGGGCATAGCTACAATTACTCTGCACGATGACGAATCGACTCATGCGGATTCTCCTCAACATTGCGCTCCACAACGCCAACAACTTCTTCTGTTCGCACTGTTTGTCGTCTTTGGGGATACGTATTATCTACTAGAGTATACGTTGTGCGACAACGATACATCGTGTTCCGAATAACTTGCTCAGATGGACGATTATGTCGAAGCGCACGATAAGGACTTGACGCAGCCCCAGAGAAAATAATCGGATGGTGTCAAATCGCATGATCGCGGCAGCCAATTAATGAACACTCACCGTGAGATGACCCAGTCGTCAAATTTCTCGTTCACAACTTCGAGCTTTCCGTCGCTTGTCGATGTTGTAGAGCTCTAACCACGGAAAGTCGGTTAACATCGCTCTATACCTGAAGCCACTGACGGTATAAGTGTCTCCTTCCTTATTTCGAAAGAAAAAAGAACTGATGATGCGGCCATGCCATAAACCACACCAAACAGTTAATTTTTGTGGATCCATTCATGCTTGGCCGATTGTGTTCGCTCCAATAATGGCAATTTTGCCACAGAGCAAAAATAGGCCCCGTCCGAGAAGATGATTTTTTAACCAAAATCCGGATTTCCGGCTAACATTTCCAGTGCTTCAATTCTTACGTCAGCACAGTCTTATACGGATGTAGGCCCAAATCTAAACGCAAAATAAGCCGAGTTGACTCTCTTGCGATGCCCAATTTAGACATTTCGAAGTCTTCTTCGATACTGACCGCTACGGCGGCTATGTTTTCTTCATTTCGCACTAATCTCTGTCTGGTTGGTGGCTTAAGATCCAAAAGTATCCAAGAGTATTTTCAGAAAATATACAACACTAAGTCTTACATCTGGATGTGTCAAGCGTAGATGTCGTATAGAGTTGTGAAGGAATATTTGCATAGTTGGCATAGAATTAGTTTAACACAAAAGTAGTCGACCCTGTGAGTGCGTCATCGATCGAGCTATTAAAACATATTTAGGACAGAATGATATGATGGACGTTGTAAAGATTGTCACATCAAATTACCTATGATAACAATATTAGTTCAAAGGATTTGTATTTATTTACACTCTGTGTCAGTTTAAATTTACGAAGAAATATTAGTCAGCGGTGCCGATTTGTTGCCCTCTATCATCGTTATAATTAATCAATCTCAAAAATTCCGTCCACCTCAAAGCTTAGCACTACTTGGGGTAAATGGAATTTAGCTTTGGAAATGTCTGAATAATAATTTCATCGCCAAATTGTGATAAGTAGATCTAATTGCAGTGTTAATAGGAGAGTAATGTTGTTAGCAAGCGTGACAGACTTACCAAAATTCGTAGCTCTTACTTGTTTATTAAATAAATTGTGATAACAAATGCACGTGGTATGTTAGTGTGAATATACTCAAGGCTGTATGTGCTAGACTTAGTGTATTTAAATATAAATAAAAGGCCTACATAAAACCATATAGTCTTACTCATATGTAGCTGCTGAATGCAAGTGGGTCCTTGATGTGAGTGTTAAACCAAAAGTAAATTCTAAAAGTAAATCACTGAGCTCAGGCTTTCTTAGTCCCGACTACTGCCGGTCTGCGTGCTCATTCTAGTTTATGATGATTTGTTAAGACTCCATTTTCCTCATCTTCAGATTGGTTTTCACATTATTTCAACGATTTTACTCAGTCTGACACGTAGAAAACTCAATCAAAACCTAACCTCTAAGTTGCTAAGTAAATATTTATGTGTTTGCATCGTTCAGGTAGTACACGCTAAAAGTAAATATTGTGGAAGTAAATAGCGGTTTATCTGACAAAATCTAATATTAATTCCCCGACTTTGTAGATTCTCAGTTACAAAAATATTCTCTTCTAGATGGATAGCCGATTCACCACGATGGTTAACGAAGCATGGAAGATATGACGAAGCCTTGCAGCAACTCCTTGAATCAGCAGCATCTAACAATAAGAACATACCAATCGATCTGGAAGATCAACTCAAGAAGTATGGAGTCAGAATGAACAAGGTCAAGGAGCCCTCGTATTGGTGCATTTGGGATGGAAAGGTCGACCGGAAGTACATTATGGCTGTCCATTGGGCTTGGGTGTGGGCTGCGATTTTATATACCTCAATGTTTCTGATCATTAGACAATTTGGAGTCGATCATCTTCATGTGAATACAGCTTCTATGGGTAAGTTTTGAACATCAGCTTACTGATCACTTTTTAGTTCATCTCACATCCATGAGCTTTATAGTCCTCAAATCATCCATGAGATCACCTCCGAGATCACCTTAAAAATGACTCCCAAGATCGCTTTACAAAAGATTTCTCCTCTAAGAAACCTCCTAGATCAGCTCTAAGATCTAAAAAAGATAAATGTTCGAGAGTGAATAGTCGCGTTTTGTATAGCTTCCGGAAAAAATAATTTAAAATTATTTAAGGTATTGCCTTAAATAAAATTGAGCGGTAAAAAGGCTAAGTGCACTATTAACTTATTCGAAAAAATAAAGGAAAAAGAGAAAAACGATAATATATCACAAATTACCCCTGAAAAACGAAATATAACTCTAAGCTGCCGCATTAACATATATATACACGCATACTTCACAGACGTATATAATGTCGGTTAATACCAAACAAAACAACCTGGGAAAGGTCTTTGGTAAAATTTAAGGCATCTGGGCAACGGAAGGCAATGTAATTCCTGTTCCTGGTGATGTTGATTGTAATTTACTAAATTCACAGTTTTTAGCTTCGCCAACCTTACAAAATACGAATCCTGAATCTGAGGTAATGCTTCACAATGTTAATGACGATAATGATGATAACTTTAATTTAATCTGTTTGACCGATTTAGGTATAGTTGAATCTGTATTATCAGTTAAATCGAATGCAGTTGGATTAGATGAAATACATCCAAGATTCCTCAAACTTATACTACCGTGTGTCCTTCCATTCATTACATATACCGGGTGTCCCAGTTTAGGTTAACAAGTAAAACAAAGTTGAAGAATTAAGCCAACGGTCAAATTTCCGCTATTTTGTGGAATATTTTTGTTTAATTCGGTCACAACTTTTGAAATGTGCCGATGTTACTTTATTTACTGATTAAGAGTGAACGAGTAAAGTGTTTTGCAAATGTTTAAGAAAAAATGTTTTCGATTCGCGAATACGCCAATATAATTTTCGTTTACGGTCTCTGTAATGGGGGTACAGGGTTAGCTAAATTGAGTACCAACGGCGATATCCTAGACGGAGGATCCCTTCAGGGCCAACTTTTATCAATGCTTTTCACCGCCTATCCATCATCGGGTTAAGAAGTGTAGAATGTTGAATTGTTAAGATGTGTAGAATTGGAACATGTAAATCTTCACTTATGCTTAATCAATATCGGTCTCTTATATTATATAGCTATACTCGTCTAAAATGTGTCTATAAAAGAAGAGTTCCTTTTCCATTATAGTCGATTTTGTGTTGCCTTACTGCGAGAAATAAAGTTTTGTTAGTCTTAAATCGAGTCTTTTTTTTTAATTTATCGTTTTTCTTCATGGTGCCGAAACCCGGGAATAACAAAACGGTATTATCGAAAGTTTTAATTTAATAATGGAAAATTCAAACCGGTCCGCCTATAGGGGACAAGTTACGCGCGTCGTAAATAGTGCAAAGGAATTTTTACGTTCGACAGAATCGCAAATTACATCAGAAAATAAAGACAACTGGGAAAATATCGAAGAGGAGTTGTCAGTGTACCTTTCTCGGTTAAAATGCGCTCATGATGGCTTGTTAAAAGCAAACATTGAATTTCTGCGAAGTGGGGCAGCTGAAGACCCGTTGAAAGACTGTGAAATATCAGTAGAACTGCTTTGTCCTCGCAGTTTCCGTTATCGCACGATTAAATCAGCGCCTCGAACGATTGAACCGTATGAAACGGCAAGATAGTTCAATAATGTCTGTCCCAACGCCATCGCGCGAAAATTATAATGGTGTGAGGCTGCCCAAACTACAACTTAAAACCTTTTCCGGTGACTTTCGGGAATGGCTTCCGTATTGGGAACAATTTAAGAGCGCTGTCCACGAAAACAATAGTTTATCGGGCACAGATAAATTTAATTATTTGCAGTCAACTTTAAAGGGTTCAGTGGTTGATGTCATCGCCGGGTTTACTCCGAGTGGGAGTTGTTATGACGGAGCTTTACTACAGAAGGAATTCGGTATCAACGACAAACTTCTTGACAAAAACATGAACGCAATGATGTCCATTCCACTCCTAAGTTCTAAAACGGATATACGAGGTCTACGCCATATCTACAACACCATAACTTCTTCTATGAGATCACTTACAGCTTTGCTGTACTGCTTGCCAAATGAACTTCGAGCAAATTATTTTCGAAATAATGAACTTTTAGCAGAAAGTTCACCCGCTGCTGCTGCTGGTACTACATCATCGTCTGAGAGCGAATGTTCATTCATCCTAGAAGGCGACATCTTCTCAAGTTCATTAAAGGAGAAATCATCACACTTGAAAACACGATAGAAGAAAAAGATACGAGTAGCAGACGACAACCTAAATCATTTTCGACGGCAGCAGGATTATTATCAACGACACGCACACCAATGTCATGTTTCTTTTGCAAAACATCGTCCCATCTCACCAGGGATTGTGATGGCCCGTTAACGTTAGCACAGAGAAAGAACTTGCTAAAAGAAGATGGAAGGTGTTTTCGATGTACTTCTAGCAGTCACCCATACAAAAAATGCTCACTCAATTTCTACGGTTCATTTCATGCAAGGGATGGCATGCAACGGCTATGTGTGACCCGGATTACTGTAGGCAATTAAATCAATCAGTGCGAAAGAATACACAGTCTCTCAATTTGTACACGGCGAATATGAAAACAAACTCTGCATCTGTTTTGCTGCAAACAGCTTCAGTTTTCGCATTTAATATATAATTTTAGATTTTTGTAAAAGATGGACTATGCAGGGACCGTATTCTGATTGCATATTATTTAACCGAGCGCCCAGTGCTAATGTTTTGCAAGTTGGAATTACGAATGAAAGAGTTTTTTGGGATTTGGAAATCATCGGCATAAGACCATCATCAGAGGAAAGTAATACATTTACCGATAAATTTACACGAAACTGCATCAAAAAAAACGAAACGCCAGGTATGAAGTTTGTTTACCGTGGAAGGATGAAATTAGTATCCTAGACGACAACAAGGTTGCTGTTGATAAGACAGATCCTGCTTCTATCGTAGATCTTCTACTACAACCTGAAGACTTTTGTTGCTGGAAAAGACTGCTACGTGTAACAGCTTGTGTGATGCGTTTTGTAAAACTACAATACTACAAAAGAGGTACACTAGAGGTGAACGAGATGTCATAACAGCTGAAGAACTACATTTAGCGGAGCAGTACTAGTTAAAGAAAGTTAAACGGCTAGCTTTTCCAATTGAAATTCATGCAATTCAAAGAGGTTATGCGGTTAGTAAGTCTTCAAATTTGTATTCGTTGAATCCGTACCTGGATGAAAGTGGTATATTGCGAATCAATAGTCGACTTTGCGATTCTGAAAACCAAACTATTGAAGCTTTTCCAATTATTTTGTCGAACAAATGTTCCATCAGTAAGCTTATTGTTTTACATAGTCATCATAAAATGTTGCACGGTGGTACGAATGTTACGCTCGCACAGTTGAGAAATAAGTTCTGGATTATTAGAGGTATTGCCCGCGATAGAATGGTGATGTCCAAGCCTTTTGAGATGACGGGAATCGATTTTGCCGGCCCTTTATATATTAAAACAAATGAAGATAGCGGATTTACGAAGAAGGTATATATACTATTGTTAACTTGTGGATCTATACGAGCAGTTCATTTAGAGCTCGTAACAAATCTAACAACCGAATGCTGCTTACTTGCTCTAAGAAGATTTTTTGCTAGAAGGGTAAGACCACGTATAATATATTCTGACAATGCCAAAACATTTAAAAGTGCCTCTAAGGAATTAACTACGTATTTTCAACGAAACCATTTGTGATGAACGTATAAGAGAATTTGTAAACAGCGAAGGCACACGGTGGAAGTTTATCGTTGAGAGAGCCGCTTAATTAGGGGGCATTAAAGCCGTTCTTAAAATTACTATCGGTCGCTCTAAACTAAATTTTGAGGAACTACGAACATTTCTGGTCGAAGCTGATTTAACTTAGTGAATCTAAGAGTGGAAACGAGCTTCGGATGAAATGGAACTCCAGGATGAAGACCTTGAGGTTATTTTGGAAACGTTGGAAGCTTGAGTATTTGCAAGAACTAAGATCTTTACATCATTGGAAGGGAGGAGCAGCATCGAGTATTCAGCCTAATGAGGTGGTGCTGGTACATGATCCATCGCTCCCGAAAACACTTTGGAAGTTAGCCAGAGTAGAAAAAGTATTTCCTGGACGAGACAATCGAGTAAGAGCGTGTCAAATTAGATTGGCAAATGGAACTGAGTTAAGAAGGCCTGTTCAACTGCTATATTCTCTTAAAGTGCATTAAACGTATTAACTGCGGGGCGGAGGATGTAGAAAATTGGAACATGTAAATCTTCACTTATGCTTAATCAATATCGGTCTCTTATATTATATAGCTGTACTCTTCTAAAACGTGTCTATAAAAGAAGAGTTCCTTTTCTATTATAGGCAGTCGATTTTGTGTTGCCTTACTGCGAGAAATAAAGTTTTGTTAGTTTTAAATCGAGTCTTTTTTTTAATTTATCGTTTTTCTTCAAGAAGAGAAAGATTATCTAACATAACAGCAGCAGAAGAGGAAGAAGGAATTTTAAATGCTGTAAGAATGCAGCCATCTATTAGCACCAGAAGGCTTGCAGCACAGTTGCGAACTTCAATCCATAGATTTCTTCAAGCCAGCCGAGTTTACCCTTTCATTATACGCCCGTACAGGAACTTTTGCCTTTGGACTTCCAAAAAAGGATTAAATTTTGCCAATGGCTGCTGCATCAACAAGATGACAATGAGCAGTTTATTCAATGTTATGGACTGACAAAGCCCGGTTTACGAGAATGGGCATTACCAACCAACGAAATTACCACTATTGGGCAGAACAACATCTTCTCAAAGGTAAAGATTCAGTTAAAATGCAGATGTTTCTCTTAAATGTACACCATTTTGCAGAAGGATTATTGTGAATGTCTGGGCCGGCATATTGGGTATACTTCCACATTTCCTAAATTCAACATTCTATTTAGAATTTTTGAGAGACCAGTTGCCGGAACTCCTGGAAAATGTTCCTCTTGCTCAGAGGCAAATAATGGTTTTCCAATAGGATGGAGCTTCTTGCCATTGTAGCAATAATGTAACTTCGCTTTTAAATCAAAAATTTAATGGACGGTAGATTGGTCGATTTAGTCCTTTTCCTTGGCCACCTAGATCTCCTGACCTAACGCCAATGGATTTTTTTTTTCTGGGGAGCCATAAAAGAAAGAGTTTATTTGACTGAAATTTCAATTCGGGAAAAGCTCCAAGAGAGAATAAATACAGTGGCAGAGGAGCTAAGAGGCATTTTACAAACATTAATTTGCTGTCTGAAATCATCAAACTTGCTAGAGCGTGCATCCAAAGGCACGGAAAACATTTCGAAAATTTACTATAAAAGCTTTTTGAAATCTTTTAGGACCACAATAACTATTTTAAGGGATATTACATTTATTTTGTGACCCATTTGTCTGAATAAAACAGTGTTTTGCAATAACTTCCATTGTACGTAGGTGGAAAAGTCAAACATAAAAATCGTAGATAATGAAGAGGAAACAAAAGTTTTGATAAAAAAAGTTAGCCTGAAAGTTGAAAATTTCGAGATAAACGCATTTTTCTGATGAAATTGGTCCAACGATTTTTCAAAATGTTAGCTTTAAAACGCCATAATTTTGGATGGCATTCATCGAACTCGAGGACATTTTAGTATTTTATGCACACTGAAATTCAAAAATGTGTACAACAGTTTCTTAAGTTAAATCCGTTAGAAAGCGACGGCCTTTTAAATAGTTTTACCTCGAAATCAGAAGTTCCTCATAATGGCCTATAACTTGGAGGGGGGTGAAAATAAACCACCCCCAGCTATACAATTTTTTGTTTGCCATAACTTCAGGAATCTTCAGCTATTAGGACGAAAACTTAAACTGGGACACCCCACCATTATAAAAACCTGTAAATATCCCTTTTGTGGAAAAGAGCTAAAATAATCCCAGTTCCAAAAGCGCAGTCCTCTGAGTTTAGACCTATTACTATACTGCCGTTTTTATCGAAACAGATGAATGGGTACTTGGCTGGTAAGAATCTTTTAAGTCGAGCACAGTCTGGTTTTCGTGCAAAAAGAGGTTGTAGAATTGCTCTCCTACTAGCTGTGGAAAACATCCGAAAAGCACTTGATTTGAATAGTTTTACCTTTCTGAATCTTTTGGACTTCTCTAAGGCTTTCAATACGGTGGACCACTCGATACTCTGCGAAAAGCTCATGAAAAAATTTGGATTCTCCTCTCTTACGATAAAAATTTTGCACTCATAACTGTCCGAACGACAAGATATGTCCGAACGACAAGATATGAAGATAGGTGTGATCAAGGAAGTGCCGCAGGGATCGATTCTTGGTCCCCTGTTATTCTTGTTGTATATTAATGAACTTCCCCGATTGGTTACTGTACTGTACAGCCCTTATGTATGCAGATGATGTCCAAACCTAATTGAGCACATCATTTTCGCGTACTGAAAATTCCATAAACGACATGAATGCGGACTTAAACCGTATTCTGCAATGGGCGGTAAAGTGCAAATTATCTCTTAATCCGGGAAAATCAAAAACATTGTGTATAAGTAAGAGGAAGCTTGACACTTCATGTTTTCCAGTCATAATGTTGGGGCAGTCAACGATAGAATACGTCCATACGGCTAGAAATCTGGTATTAGTTTTTAATGAGACTCTTACTTGGACCAACCATATACTCGTATCAATAACGATTGGAAAAGCGTATGGCGGGCTCAGGTTACTGTGGTCAGCACAAAACTTGATATCTATAAAAACTAAAATGTTACTCGTAAAGATCTTACTTCTACCAATTCTTCTACACAGATGTACAATTTTTTGCAACATAGATTATAAGACCAAGAGGAAGCTTAATGTGCTATATAATAATTTAGCTAGATACGTCTTCAACATCAGATAGTATGATCATATATCAAATTACTCCAAACAAATCATGGGAATCAACTTTTATAGTCTCCTAAATTATAGTGCGTTAAGTCTCAAATAATTAATACTCGTGAACCTGAATACCTATAAAGCAAACTTAATGTTGCCACTTCCCAAAGAACTGCCGCGTTAATTCAACCAAAATTAAGCTGCCTAACATTTAGCGGACATTTTTCGTCCATACTACCCTCCTATGGAATACACTAGTCACAGACTCATGAACGTACTCTGTAACACCGCTGAAAGCGTCCACTGTCACACACCCGTGAACGTACCAGTAACCCCCGCTGAACGCAAATGTTAGCTGCCCCACAGACGGCATTGCAACTTCATTGCAACTAATTAAGACAACGGAATTCAAGACGGCCGCGCATAAAATCGGCGCTTTGAATACCCAACAGCTCAAACTCGCTTTGCAGCAGAGAGGCTTAGATGTAAAACGGAAGCACTGCTATTGGGAAGTCTACGAGACGCTTTGGAAGAAAACGAGGACGAAATAGAAATCCTGGATTCCGAAGAATCAATCCCCCGACAATCAACACCAGATGCTATGCAACGTGATTTCCCAAATCAATCTACTATCAAATACTATCGCTGAATTATCCGAGATCGTCAAATAGGTACAGCAAAACCATCACACTTCAACAACCGCACAAGCGGTGAGTCAAATTCCTTTACATTTTTTGCATGCTAACGCATATGCCAATATAAGTACCGGTTCCCTACGGAATGAAGTCCCGCAATTGAACGGAAGCTCAGTCAACCGAAACCAACCTTCGGTATCAGAGACATACGACACCTCCGAGAACTACCGGAGTACGATCCAACATCAGAATCTTCAATAAGCGTGGAACAATTTGTTATTAGCATCAATAGTCTCATCAGTTTATTCTAAATTAAGAGGTTCTGCGAAATTTTGGGTAGACGCATCTGCGTCTGTTATAAAGAAATGGCAAGAATTTTCCGAAAATGTAATCAATAATTTTGGCGTTCGAGAAAACGAAGCCGATATTCATATTAGATTAGCTGCATGCATACGAAATAACAATGAACGAATTTTAGACTATTTCTATAGAGTTTGTGCGTTAGGTCACCGGTATCGACTGAGTGAACCTGCGGTTGTTAAATACATCCGTCATGGACTTAAACATCGCGACTTACAAAACACACTCGCATGTTACAAATTCGACACAACAAAAGAACTACCACTTGCCATCGAAAGATATCTAGACAACCGCAAACCCGTTCAACAATTTGTCCAAACCACCGATTCCAGGAACAAGATTATTAAAAATGACCGTCCGCAATTGCTACTACCCGAACCTGCCGTAATTTCAAAACCGACGTCATCGCTAAGTCAACGTGCAGTGGAACGTACAACTGCTGTTTGTTATAATTGCTATGAACCGGGTCATATATCTGTCAATTGCCCAAAGCCACAACGAAGAGATCGATGCCAATATTGTAGGAAGACCAGCCACCCATCGGAAAGATGTCCTGAAAAGCCACCCACCAGTACGGTTATGCAAATTTCAAGCGAGAAAAAGTCAGAACGATGCAGCACGAACCTATCGAAACCAGTCGTCAAGACAATTCGAATTCAGAATAAGACATTGAATGCCTACATTGATCCATGCAGTACCCGATCGTTGATAAGAGAATCAGTAGCTGACGATGTTGCTGTAATTCGAAGATGCCAAGGACACACGTTGACCGGATTTGCTGGAGGACAATTTATATGTAACCGTATGACAGACGTTCTTATAGTAATCGACGAAGACTAAATTCATTCTAAGCTGTTTGTGATTCCCGACACCATGCTACAATACGATGTGCTCTTAGGTTCAGATGTGCTATGCCGAGAGAACCAACGCCTAGTCTACGAAAACGGTAGTTGTCACGTAGAATCCTTGAAGTTCAACGAAGTAAAAGTCGATCCCAACCTAGCGGCAGCCGACCATGAATCATTGAATCAACTTCTACACCGTTACCCAGATTGTTTGGCAGAGCGACTGCACGAATTGGGAAAATCAAACTTAACAAAAATGAAAATAAACCTCACGACTAATAAAGCGATTACGAAGAAACTATATAACTATAACTATATAAGAAACTTTCCAAAACGCCAAACCGTAGACGAAATCATTAAAGAATTACCCGAACTTAACACTATTCGTCCATCAAAGTCGCCGTATTCCTAGCCGATCGTCGTTGTAAAGAAGCAAAACAGGGAAGATCGTATGTGTGTCGACTTCCGTGAATTGAACGCCATTACCGAGAAAATGCAATGCAATGCTTTCGGAAAAAAAGTACTTTACGACCCTCGACCTTATGTCCGGGTTTTACCAAATTGAAATCGAGGAATCGTCGAGGCAGTATACCGGTTTCATTACACATCAAGGTCACTATGAGTTTAACCGAATTCCCTTTGGTCTGCGTAACGCACCGCAAGTATTTCAAATCATGATTACGGATTTGATAAAATCAATGAATGGCAGAGCTATTTTCTATGTCGACGAAATTATTTTGGCTAGTGTAACCATAGAGGAAGGTTTACAAGACTTCCTTGTTCTGGTTCGTCAAGCGGGACTCACTCTTCGGCTTTCAAAATGTGTATTTCCCGCAAGAGGAGTTAATTTTCTTGGTCATCGAATAGATGAAACCGGATTACGACCAGGTAAACGATTGCTATACGAGACTATCCTTCACCGACCACCGTCACCGAAGTCAGAAGATTTCTCGGTCTTAGTGGATTTTTCCGGAAATTCGTCCCTAATTACGTAAATATAGCACGACCGTTAAATCAACTTACTAAAACGAAGCCACCCCCTTTGAAGTTCACCTGGAGTTGTGATTGTGAAGACGCCTTTAATCGTTTGAAAACCGTTCTATGTGAAGAACCTGTTTTAACTACCTACACTCCGATGAAACAACACCAAGTTCACACAGATGCTAGCAGTGTTGGACTAGCCACAATGTTACATCAGCAGGAAAATGAGGGACGTTACCGAGCTGTCTAGTATTTCAGCCGACTTTGCACAGAAGCGGAAAGCAAATACCACAGTTACGAGCTGGAGGTACTCGCACTCTAAATAGTTACCGGTTTTTGTTAGGAAAAAGCTTTATAGTAGTGACAGATTGCGAAGCCATTACCACCTCGAATCGCTCGATGGTTTCTAAGGCTCCTGGAATTTGATTTTGATACATCTCATCGTTCTGGGGATCGTATGTGGCATGTCGATGCCATGAGTCGGGCACCTCTCAACGAATCAAATGTAGTCGAAGACATTACCGAGAAGATAATGAAGATCATGATTTCGAACGATAATTGGTTATACTCTATGCAACTTCAAGATCCTAATCTAGCTCACATTGTCAGAATTTTGAAGGGTCTGCTGGTGTCTGAACAAGAAAAACAATTTAAAGCTGAATACGTTCTCAAGAATCAGCGGCTTTATCGTAAACATCATGATGGATTGCTATTAATGGTCCCGTGTAGTAAAGCTTTGTCACGATGACTCAGGACATTCCGCATTAGATAAAACAATTAAACGCATTCGTAACAACTTTTGGTTCCCCCGTATGAGAAGATTCGTCAAGTCTTATTTGAACTCATGTGTCGAATGCTGTTATAATCGAAAACCATCAGGACAACCCGAAGGCGAACTAAATGGAATCGATATTCCATCTGTTTTATTCCAAGTCCTTCATATGGATCATCTAAGCCCATTTCCGAAAAGTCGTCAGGGGAACTACCACGTTTTAGTCATCGTCGACTCGGTAACGAGGTATGTCATCATTGCCGCATTAAGAACCACGAAATC
Source organism: Volucella bombylans (assembly GCA_949129095.1). NCBI lineage: Eukaryota > Metazoa > Arthropoda > Insecta > Diptera > Syrphidae > Volucella > Volucella bombylans. The sequence continues at coordinate 333,562,544 of OX422140.1, read as the reverse complement.
GAAACCTGTTATTGAAGTCTTGAATAATATCTCCGCATATTTTGGTTTGCCGCAAGTTATTATCACCGATAGAGGAACCGCCTTAACCTCGTCTTTATTCGAAGACTATACCAGCCTGAACCAGATTAAGCATATAAAAGTCGCAGTTCGAAGTCCCCGTTCTAATGGTCAAGCCGAACGAATTAACCAGTCAATTTTATCAATGCTCCGCACATCGACCGAGGATACTGGAAGCTGGACAGTCAACTTCGCAACCTGCGGTGGACCTAAACACACAAGTTAATTTATCGACAAAATTCAGTCCGGTCCAGCTTATATTCGATTCTCCTTTAAGAGATATAGCCGCTAATGCAATGTTACTTGCAGTACAGAACAACATCAACGAACAGCAAGCCGATTTATCCCAAACGAGAAGTATGGCTCTCGAGAATATAACACGCGCCCGAGAGAAATGGAAGCTGAGGTTTGACTCCAAGCATTAAACACCGCATCAGTACAACGTAGGCGATCTAGTCGTCGTAGAAAACGTCCCTGCTCGCACTGGTGAATCGCATAAGTTAGAAAGTAAGTACCGAGGGCCGTACGTCATTAAAAAGGTTCTAAGGTTCGACCGATATGTGATTGAAGATGTTGATGGTGCGCAAAGATGTCAACGCCACTTCAGCTCAGTATTTAGCAGCGATAATCTTAAGCCGTGGTATGATTGGCCGAGCTGTCACAGACCCGTGAACGTACTCTGTAACACCGCTGAACGCGTCCACTCTCACACACATAAATGTTAGCTGTCCCACTAACGGCATTGCAACTACGAACGCCGAAGAGAGAGAACGTGGTTTGTTTGTTTAAAATTCATAAGTACATATATTCGTGAAATAAAAGTTATTCAAATAAAAAGGGTTATTCGCAACGTTTTTTCGCCATCCTAACACACTGCCTATTTGTAACTATTTTATTAGATTTGATAGGCCATGTATTCTTGAAATTTCTTTATGTCCTTCACATTTTGAATAAGATTGTTATCTTTATGTGCAATTATAAATAAATAAAGAAAAACAAAAAGATCATCCTTAACTCACATGCAAAACTATCACAATAACATTCCTCTTCTGTTGATAGGTCTTGCCGAAATGGTTGGAGTGCTAGTTGGACTTTATCTGATTCTGTACACAAAGAGACATTGGCAATGGGCTGGTTTAGGAATGACCTTCACTGGTATATTGGCGTACCTTATCTGGTTAATTCCAGAAAATCGTAAGTTCAATAGACCTTCTTTTCAATTCTCATTCAATTTACTCATGTACTTTTTTCAGTTACCGAAACTCGACGCGTCGCACTTGGAATGATGTTCTGCTTGGCTCTTAAAGTAGCCAATGCAGTTTCTATGTCAGTCCTCACAACCTGTACTGGAAATTTGGTGAAACCAGAATGCAGAGCCACTCTAGGCCTCTCAGTGGTAACCCACAGTCGATTTTGGTTTACACTTTCTCCTCTATTATCGGCGTTTACCGTATTTCACTCATTGATGCCTATGACGATATTTGCCACATGTGCTGTACTCAACGGCTTACTAATGTGCTATCTAAATACAGAGTTCTGGAGTAACGATCATCCTATTTCTACACCAGTTCCATCCCTAGAAGCTTATAGAAAGGTTTCAGCTGTTCTCATGAAACGGCAAAAGGTAACGAATTCAGAATCAAGTGGTAACACCGAGATAAATCGGCGGGTAAGTATAACAGATTTGTGGACTGCAATGCCGTAGCGTAGCTAATCTTGAGTAGGCCCTGTGTCGAAAGTTCTTGGGGAGCCCTCTTCCGGAATATCAACAAACACAACATACACAACATATATTCAAAAATAACAGAAACAACAAAACATATTAAAGAACTTAACTCTAAACAGATATCCTGGTGGTTAAATAGGCAAAAGCTTTTCTTGCCTTTTCTTCGTTATGGATGAAAATATATCAGTTTCTTAAGTTCGTCCTTGATTTGAAGCCCGATAGCCTTTCTGGCCGCATGGAAGTTCTAAGATAATTTTTGATAAGCTTTACGGTTGTATATAAAATGGTAAGGAATAGGCAGAAATGGAGTTATAGCCTTTGAGAATCTCCAGCCAAGGCTACGGATCAAAAATAATTGACCATAAAGGATAATATCGCTGCATCAAATTTTGACACTTTGGAAGTACGTTAAGCAACATCAACAGAATTTAAAATTAAAATTGATGAAAGCATTTGGCGTATGTCCTTTTATATACACTCAGCATCATGTTAATAATACCAACACCTACATTTGGATAAATCAATCCCAGTAAACGTTTCAAGAAATTCAAGTTGGAAGCCCTCTAGTTCGAGGGCTTTGGAGAGTTGATGCAACTGCTACAGAGCAGTAGCCACATCCCAGGTGGAGTATCTCGGATAAGAGCTAAGTCGACTGGGTGAAAGTGTGAATTTATAGAATTAAGCTAAGCTGCCATAATATACGAAACGATGCCAATCCACTTAGCCATTAAATGTCAGAAAATAGTTTTAGTATCATAATTATTTTTAATTATCTTTTTTTTAATAAATAAAAATAAAGGAGCTCTAATCTTTAACTGCTTATGGCTTTTTATATTCTTAACAAGGCAAAAGTAGTAGATTGGAAAAGTCTAACGGGGTCAAATCGCACGATCTCGGTGGCCAGTTCAAATCACCTCCACATGAGATGACCATGCCCTCGAATCGCTCGTGCAGAATTTCCGATGTGGCGTGAGCTGTGTGACACGTAGCGCCGTCCTGTTGAAACCACATGTCGTTGGTGTCCATGTCATTTGATTCAAAAAGTTGGTATTAATCGACCTATAGTGCTCGCCGTTGACTGTGATGGCCTGGCCAACGTTGTTCTCAAAGAAATATGGACCGATGACGCTGCCAGCCCAAGATCCACACCAAACAGTGATGCATTGGACGCTCTTGGATCTCATATGGATTAGTACAGTCTCAAAGTTGACAATTTTGTTTGTTGACTTACCCATTCACCCAGAAATGGGCCTCATTGCTAAAGATGAATTTTGGATGATAATTAGGGTCAGTTTCCAACTGCGAACACACGTCGTTGTCTATGGTCATTTACTTTCAGCTCCTGGGTCAGTTGAATTTTGTACGGGTGCAGGCTCAAGTCACAACGCAAAATTCGCCAAGTTGTAGTCTGCGACAGGTCGAGTTCGTGTGAGACTGCCTCGGATTCTCCTGCACACTCTTACTAACAGCGGCGATATTTTCGGCAGATCTTGCGTTTCGTCGACGTATGGGTGTTGGTTTATTGTTACTTAACTAGTGGACTCAAATTTATCTACCACACTGCGAATAGTCCTGTCGGTAGGACGATTATAGCAACCGTAAAATGGGCGAAGTGCGCGGAACGTTGCCTAAACAAAACACCCATTTTGATAAAAAAAAAATATATATCATTTGCACGTGTTGTTGAACGCTATGTCCGTCCATGGTGATTTGGCAAAACAGAGTGAATAAATGACAGCCAATTTGACAGCTGTAGCTTCAACAATATGGCTGCTATCAATTGTCAAAGTTTGGGAGTCCCTATTGGAACACCCTGTACATCATTTAATCATTTAAAATTGAGAAAACGAAAGGAGGACATCTTTATTGGTTTGATTGAATACCCTCCTCGACGCCAGTTCCGAAAATGGACTCTGTTTAAGAAACTTTGCAGGGAACCGGAACATCATAGTTTCCAATATCTACACCTCAGCTTGCCAACCAGAGTGATTACAAAACGAGTAACTCATGACATTGCCCGGTATTCTGTATGTCCTAATATTTCAGAGAGAATTGCCTGGGAACACAACCTGATTTTTCTGTCGGAATAAAGTGCTCAGACAAATAAAGAGTCCACTGTACATGTTCCTTGCACTGGAGTCGTCCGTGGATAGATGAGTGAGCTCTTTAATTATAAAGTACTTACAGCACCAGAAACCACCACATCGGCGGACAGTACCCAGTTTCTGCAATCTGATGCGAGCATAGGCTGAGCACTCACAAGCATAGGGTCATCATCACTCCTACAGCAAGCATGGCAATCACATATGCCCGGCACTCTTAAGTGCTTAGCAAAAGCGTAGTAGACGCAGGCAGTCCTAACTAGAATTCGAGTCCTGAAAAGCTCTTCTCTGCTCTGAGCATTTCTCAGAAAGTTCATGGGAGATTTACGAGTAATTTGCCGTGATCCCATAGTGACATGAGATCCAAACAAGACTCAGTGAATTTCGTCTTCTGACTGCTTTCAAAGAGCCATGCATTCTTGAATTAGCAGGTTAGTGGGTTTAGCAAGCTACCGATGCAGATATGTCATCCCTTTTACCGATTCTTCACATAATAGTTCATTGCTACCAGGATTTTGTGTATCTCCGCTTAGAAGACAGACGGAAGTTTTCCTAACAGGGAGTGAAATCTTACGTTGTTCTCCAGAAAAATACCAGCGCCGCTTGTTAAATGGATGGTTTTGAAGCCATCCGCGAAGAATTCATTCTCTTCCTATCTGAAATTATGATAAAAATTGGACTTGACGCAAGGAAAGTCGGTTTCGTTTTCACAGTAACAGGAGTTTTGTTGTCATTGCATCAGGCGCAATGTCCATAAGACGAAGTCATAAACAACCCAGTGCGTGTTGTGCCAAAGACTGTTTCTTTTTGAACGGAAGACGGTTTTGATAGTGCTGAAGGACAGTGGTGGGTGATCCTAGAGCAGAGCAAGGCGGCATACTAAGGAAAGTCCCCATGCAGTAGAGATAGGATGTGCTTTGGGATTTAGTATCCTTTACTCTGAGCAATGAACTTGTTGAGGTATAGAGTCTGAGTAAGGTTAATGACTCTCGAAAAGTTCTGAAAGCTGAATCGTGAATTTTGTAACCGAATACCTGGTGACCTCTAGATTAGCTAGCCTTATCTATATACAGCGGACCTCTGTACAATAGAAAACCCTTTTGCCGCTACTTTTTGGATCTAGCATGCAATCAAGCTAATTTAAATTAGACCTTGAGATCGGCGCACCAGTAATACGGTTACTACACTCCTCACTCCTGCAATGCTGAGCAAGGGTAAAACTGTGGCAGGCCATGGTGCACCTTCTAAAGGCAAGCGTGACGAGCCAAATCCTAGAAAACTTTTTAGGACTGGAAAGACTGTGGCAAGTCGTGGTCCTATGACTCCTCCACCTTTAGCAGCAGCAAGTTCATGGCAGGTAATGGACTTCCTACTGCTACTAGAACCCCACCCTCAAAAGAGGAATCAGAGGCATAGCCACGTCAGCAAGCCCCATCGAAGCTACTCTACATCAGACCTCGAAATTCCGCATGTATAGTAAAAAGTCTTGGATGCATTCCGGACATGAGGAACAAAATTAAGTGGGCCATCAACATCCTAAAGGACTGATTATCCACTTTTCCCAAAACGCTGAACAACTCCTCCAAGCGCTGGAGATCGTTGGAGGAAACCATGCCGGTTCTCAAAAGAGCCAAAATTAAAAGCGCCAAAACCCCCTAAGGGCCTTCCAACATCACATCTATGAGGTCTGTTAGCGAAGTTCTAAAAGACGCGGGCAGCTTCTTGGTAATCAAGCGAGAAAACACTGGACCACCACCCATCAGAACCGATGTTGGTTGGTACCAATGCCACGTCAAACTTATTGCTTGTGACGATTAAAAATCTTTCGATCTTTATAAAAAAAAACATTATTGAATTCGGAGAGATCTTGATGGGTGCAAAGTTTGAGGTTGCGGCTAAAGTGCACATCTATAGCAGACCTAGAACCCGCACCTTGTTACCAACCGAACCCTCCTCCCCTGAAAAGGCTTTTGAAAACATTAGGCTCAGCAGCGCGACAGTTCCGACTCCGGACTGTATAATCTCGAAACTGGAGGAACTAAGGGGCCCTCATTGATGAGCGCTAATTGTGATTAACTAACGGTATTATAAGGGGTTTATAGAAAGGATGCGCTGGATGCTGATAACCAACCTTCTCCTCTTTTCAAACAGAAAATACAGCCTCACATCTCGGAGCGTCGATATCACTCCCTGAAATGGATAGCAACTACTCCAATCTTTCCAAGGTGACAACCAAGCCGGCGATTTACACCTCTAACATCGTGTAGGAAATGGAAAGCGAGGACGAATCAAGAGGATGAAGGTGAGGTTTTGGACACATTTACAGAATCAGAGGACCCAAATGACACTGTGGTGGAGGCTTTCCAGATTGAGGTGGAGGTTTCTCCAGATTAATCTCCGTCACTTCAATAAGGCCGCACTCATTTTGCGACAGTCCAAAAACTCAGAAGACATCATCCTAATCCAGCAACCATGGATTGTAGAGGGACTTGGAACACCTGAATACGGTCGCCACTATACAAAAGACAAAGGAAAGATCAGAACTTGTACATTAGTGGAACATAGCCTTAAGGTACCATACTCTTACTTTATAATCTCAGAGACCTCAACATAGCCGTGGCTAGGCTGGAGACTGCTGAAGGAATCTACTGGCTGACATCAGCATATCTTGACCACGCCTATATGAGTCCTCTCCCAGGCGGCAACATAGAAAGGGTAGTTTTGGAAGCTCGAAGGCAGAAAACTGGGGTCATCATCGGGTACGATGCCAACGCACATCACACGGTATGGGGCAGTACCGATATTGACGATAGGGGTGAGCCACTTTTTGAGTACTAACCTCATTCTTTGCAATATTGGCAATGAGCCCACCTTTATAACTAAATATCACTTTTGCCTCCAATAATATCACTCAAATGATAACGAACTGGATGGTATCGTCTGGACATTCCTTTTCAGATCGCAGACGCACCCAGTTCAGTCTGAATGATGCTCCTCCCCACCAACTAGCATGCTAAAATGATCGCAAAACTAATTGGCATAAATAGGGAGAAACACCCTTAAACTACTCTACTCTGAACTCTTAAGTCCCCCTTGTAATACCAATGAGCTGGACATAAAGGTCAAGGAATTTACCATGGCTCTCAATCAGACAATGGCTGCTTAATGCCCTCTTATTCAACCGCACTGATGGACATCAGCACTGGGACCACTTAGAAACGCTTACAGGAAATTTTTCAATCAAGCAAAAGGCACAAGAAAGGTGATAGACTGGGACTCATATAAGGAATCCTCATTTCTAAAGCAGCAATCGTCAATCACGTATCTGCGCTCCAGAGCAGATACATCATCTACATATGCTGAGTGTAGACTTTAGAAATATTGAGTGAACCAACATGCACTATAATTTTTTTTCTATAGGTATAGACACGACGGCTCCTTGTTGGTAACCTTTGTTTACCTTTGCCATCATATATTGGCCCCAATCAGTATCCGCAAACAAGGCTCTACTAACCAGCATTGATTTTATTTACAAAACTACTGATTCGTCTACGCTGTGTTGTCTGGCCGAGTTACACATTGGCGTCCAAATTTGGGTTGTCGAAAGCACCCTAATGCTTATGAAAATGCCCAACCCATACTCCTTCTCATCGAATGCTACTTCAATGTCTCGCCAGTTCTTCCGCGTTGGTAAGCGTGTTGCATCTTTGACAGAGGATCCATTCGCAAGACAGTTTTTCGCACATAAAGCTCGATCATTCTCTCCACGCTTTCCATCATTAAGCAAGAAACACTCATAGATCAACTAACCTAGATTTCAATACTTTTGTAAGCCCTTAGCTTTCGCACAGCCAGACTGTAAGTGAATTACCAACACTTTTACATCTTTATAACTTTGTCAGAATTTTCTAGAATGAGAGCAATTTACAAGTAAAATTGCTAGAATGAGAGCGATTTGCACTAGTGTGTGTAATGTGGATGACGTTTCTTCGCCCTTTTCCAGTCTGTTCCAGTAATTCTGGAAGTGATCCAAACGAAATTCAAGTTTTTGCAAAATCGAAGCGCGTACGAGTACTTAATATTTGCAAACAAAAAGAAATTCAGGTCAGATCAAATCAGTAGTTTTCAAGATTGGATCGCAACTTATTGAAACTGGAAAAATATTAAATTAAAAATTATTAAACATTTAAAAAAAAAAAAAAGTTTATTGAGTGCAAATTTTTATTTTTATTTTTTTCTACCAAACCTTTATCAACATAAATTGTTTAAAGTGCAAACCATTGTTTTGTATGTAAGCTAGAGCTCGTCTTTGAAAGGCTCTACCAATGTTAATTCTTTCCAATCCTTCTCGCACTTTCGAGGCTGCCTCTTCAATACTGATAGTTTTGATGAGTAAACCATGTCCGTCATCCATTTCCATAAATAAAAGTCTATTGGGGTCAAGTCCGGAGACCTTGGGGTTCACAGAATAGGCCCATTTCGCCCAATCCACGAATTTCCATACCCGCGATCTATAACTGCATGGACATAGTATGCGGAGATGTTATCCTATGGATAAACTATAAATGCTCCTTATTGCAGTGATACGAGTATATCACCTAATAGTTCTACTAATTTGTTTCACAAAAATTCTTGATTTAAGATTTGAAGGGAGCCGATAGGGTCCGATTAGCTTGTTACCTAATATGCCTACCCTTTAAGTGACTTGGAGCTTATGCTGAAAAGCTCCGTATTTCGGGGAGTGGGGGTTGCTTTCTGCCCAGGTATGTATGCAAATTGTGAGAACTAGTGATTCCATCAACCCGTATGCCCATAGAAACCGGCCAATAAATGTGTCTTTCGTAAAGAGTCATTCCAGAATGTAATTGTAGAATTCCGCTTCTCTGAGTCCCCTTCATGCCTTCTGAATGCAATATTCTCCAGATGTGAGTCCTTCTTAGATTAAAATGTATGCTTAGTTGCCTAAGACTGGTATTTGGATGGTTTCCGACGTAATATAAAAATATAAAAAGTCTTCGTAGCTGCCAACGCCTTCTGCTTAAGCAGGGTGTGAGTCTCTTGATGATTTCCGCATTGTTCCTGTCCTTTACAACCTGGTAAATGTCTTACCATTTGACGTAGTCCTATTAGGGTATCATCTTAGACATTCCAATTTCGCTCCTTCACCATTATCGTTGCAAAAACCACAGACATAAACCGTGTCTGCATATTATTGAGAAGCCTATCAAAGAGGATATTGTGGATTAAACGTCAATATCGTTGTTAAAATCTACAAGCTGGCTATACAAGTAATTCTGCATTCTTTTTATATTATTTCATAAGAGATCGTCTTACTTTTTTTACAGAAGGACCTATAATTTATGAAAAATTAGCGAGTCAAGGCTGCTCTAAGCTACTTCAGCGTATGATATTACAGGCATAATGAGTGTTTGCATTATGGCACCTTGTACGTGTCTCAAGCGGAGTGAAATTAGCTGAAATCCACAATTTTCGGAAGCATCCATAAATACGACCAATTACGGCGTTGATGTGATGGTAACAATATAGGTTTCGATTTATTAATTGCAGTGTCTACTAGCTTCATTTTAGTGTCTGACCGTAAGAAATCTGCCACAGAAGCTAGTTCAAGAGATCTGTTCGAGATAGGCATAGCTTGGCATTTATTTGAGTTTAGGACCAGTCCGTTATTCATTGCCCATTGATTAATCGCGAGTATATCTTGATTTAAATTTAAAACAAGCTCACCCAACTTATTAGCCGGCTGCGAGCAGTAAAGTTGAACATCAACATCGTAAACGTGGATAGACACATGTATGCAATTCGACTGAAAGTCATTAATGCATAGGCAGAACAGAATGGTCCCCAAGATTGAACCCTGAGGTACACCTTGAACCAGGGGCTTAAACTCGGAGCATGCATCGCCTACACGTCCTATCACTCAAAAGACATCTATCACTATAGCTCAGTAAGGAATTGATAAACAGGTGATCTTGAATTTGTGTCGCCAGTACTCTTTCTATGGAAGAATACTGATACTGTAATCATTGACATTAGCAGCATTTGATTTCCTAAGGACAGGAATAATTCTTGTACGTTTCCAGGTCAAAGGAAAGGTTGAAGTCATTATACATGCGTTGAATATGTGTGTTAAATGACTTGGACTCAAAATCATCGAAAGCCTAAAGGTCAGTGTGGTACTTTAACCGCACTAAAAACAACTCCTCATCGTCCGGACGGGAAGCTCCTCCTGGAACGACCATTAGGTATTTCGTCAGAAGGATGTCCTGAGCAAAGGCTCAAAACGGAACGGCTCCATCTACTTTGCCATGCAAGAATTGTATTACGCCGGGCATCCTCTTTTTTGGCAGGTTGTCTCGTCAGATCATCTGCAGCTCTTCCGCATGCCAAGATGCATGCAGCGTCATCAGAGCGCTCACTACACGGAGCAGATATCGCAGGAAAGGCTTCGATGTGACCGTATAATCCAAACTCTGGAAGGAAACCACTTCTCTCTTTTTCCTAGTGGTCCAGAGGACTGCTTCGGTGCTCTGTGCTGCCAGGTCGAATCCGTTTCTTTGCGCAGTCAACTGGTCACTATGCCGACCACCTTCGTTATTCTAGTCGTAATTTCTTCAATAGACTTGGCCACTACCACAGTGGCACCCCGTCCTCTCCAACTGCATTTGATCTGGATGACCTGATAATACTTAAGAATCTCTATCTCAGTAACAATCTCAAAATCAGCTTGAAGTTCTAACGTTGTAGAAGTGATCGTATTATAGTCAAACCTGTCAGGTGTAACTTCATTTGACAGGAAGGAGTCATTGAGATCATTTAAGTCTAGAGTACAACTACTATTTTTTAAATAAAACGCAAACCATTTGAGATACATATTTCAAAAATTTTATCATGGGCTTGAAGTACAATCAAAACATTTATGAATGGAACTCGACTTCGTTCATATTGCCACCGCGGGCACGTTTGCAGCGGTCGATTCGTTGGACCCAATTTTCAACGGCTCGACACATTTCGGCCGAAACGGCCGCTAATTCGCGTTCAATGTTGGCTCTGAGCTCTTCCAACGTCGTCGGCGTATGCCAACACGTGACTTAACGTAGCCCCACAGAAAATTTTCAAGCGGCGTTAAATCGCACGAACGAGGCGGCCAATCGACTGGCCCATGTCTGGAGATAACCACACTTATTCCTCAATAAATCGATTGTAGCGTGTACTGTGTGGCTTGTGGCATCATCCTGTTGAAACCACATGTCGTCCTAGTCCATATCTTCCAATTCGGTCCAAAAATAATCGGTTATAACGCTGACCATTCACAGTAACGTGACGATCGTTATTGTCGACGAAAAAATATGGCTCAATACCGCCGCCGGCATGCAAACCGCACCAAACAGTCATTTTTTGTGGATGAAGTGGTGATTCATGAAGCACATGTGGATTTTCACCCGACCAATATCGCATATTTTGTTTATTGACGAGCCCATTGAGCCAAAAATGAGCTTCGTCACTGAAGATGATTTTGCGATGAAATTCATCATCTTGGCGCATCTTCTCCAGAACCCAATCGGAGAACGTACGTCGCTTCAAATGGTCGATCGGCTTCAATTCTTGAGTCAGCTTGATCTTGTATGGGTATAAACCAAGATCCTTACGCAAAATACGCCATAATGTGGTCTGAGCGATGCCCAACGCCGTGGATTTGACTGATTTGGATCGTTTGCTACGGACGCCTGAACGGCAGCGATATTCTCGACACTTTGACCAACCCGTTGTCTCACTGACACGGCAACATCACACAACGAATATGTAGACTCAAATTTGTGCACTAAACTTGTTATTGCCTGTCTACTAGGGCGAGAATTACGACCGAAAATTGGAGTTAACGCTCTTAAAGTTGCAGTCACCGACTCCGAATTTCGGTAGAAAATTTTTATAGTTTGCAGATGTTGCTCGTTCGTGTACTTTACCATAATGAAAATGTTGCGTTTACTGAATAAATTAACAGCGACAGTTTGATGATTAGTGAAACAGTGCGTTCACAAATTAAATTCAAAATTGTCAAGTCACTATTGGAAAACCCTTTACTACTTTTACCAATCACTCCAATCTGATCTTGCTTTCTCCATAATCTTTTTGAAGGTAAGGAAAGGCTTGGTTTAGAGGAGAAATAGTGACGTTTTGATGCACGAACGGTAGATGTTGCAGCAGCACGTGCATTTTTAAAAATACTCCAGTTGGCGGGAGAGCGTGTGCGCTTCCACTTACTGTAAAGTTTGTTTCTTTTCTTAATCGCACTAATAACCTCATTAGTATGTTATACCATGGGCAGGTTTTATTACGGTCAAAAACAGTTTGGTAGGAATATATGCGCGGTAGAAATGGTCAATAAGCATCTGATAAATAATCCAGTTTTCTGTTAGGATCAGCACAGTTCGAAGCTCTATGCAGTTAAAGTTCTTATATTGGATATACGTTGGAGGAACAGAAAATAAAAGTGCAGTCATAAAAAAATCGATGGTACGAGTACATCTAGTGCAGTTGTGCAACAAAAGCCAATGTGGCTCATGTTTGAGTGCTGAGAAGTACAATGGTTGCTTTGAATCGTCATCTAATTATCCTGTAATCCAATTGCCCACGTCATTTTTTAACATTTTGAAGACTTGCTAATGAATTCAACTGTGGAACCTCACACCAACATCTTCAATTCGTTCGAATTGCTCAAATTCTTTTTGAGCACCTCGATCACAACACCGAAGTGCGTTCTACTATCTAATCATCTTTCTTATTAAGACAAATGTTCATATTACTTTGGTTAATTAATTTTTATATTCAAAAAGACATTCGCAGCTCGAGATTAAGTTGTGGTTTTTTGTTAGCAACCAAGCGACGATGTTTGCCAAAAATGTTAGCTCAATAAATTCTCCTACTGTTTGCTCAGCGCCTACTTATCCAAATTCGGCCTCTCTGACTTCTTAGTCAAACACCAAACATCGAACACATATATTTGTTCCGCTCTAACTTAATTGACTTAGATTCGGGAAACACCAAAATACCTAATATCCGCAGAAGTTTAGATACACAAACAATGTATACATCTCAATCGAGAGAGATGTTCTATTCTATTATGTTCTGAATGTTTATTTTGGTATCGCGAGCGTCTTACGCGAGAATATTATTTCTGGATCGGAAAATCTTTCATAGCCATTGCCAGTCTTAGACGAAAGGCGGCGAAACTGAACCGGTTTATTGGTTCTAGTGGTTTGCGTAGCCCCACCAAAGAGATTTAGAGAAAGTTAAACATTTTCATTTGTGACGATCATAAATATATGACCCTCACGGATAAGGAGGCTCCAGTTTAGTAGTGTTCCTGTACTCCAAAGTGGCAGTTGTGAGTTTGTGCGAAGTACGAGGATGTCACCGCTACAGATTTCGCCCACTGTGCACATAAAAGGGCCAACGGATATTGAAGATGTGAATGGTGATTTCGGACGCTGGCAACTGCGAACGATCCTGTTGATATTTTTGCTGAAGATCCCATCGGCATGGCTAATGGCGGCGGTCATCTATACAGCCCCATCTCCACATAAGGGCGAGTACTATTGCAAGCCTCCTGCTACATTAAAAATCAATTCAACAGAAGACTGGATAAGGATTTCACATCCGGGGGCCCCGGGAAGGAAAACTGATCGCGAGTTTGAGATCGATGCATGCAATATTTATGAAAACGCTCTTCAGGAGAATTTCGCCGCCTTGAACGCAAACTATTCGAATCCGTTTGAAAAGCCTGGACGCATTGCAAATGTGATACCTTGTGAGCATTTTCAACATAACTCCGCATATGAGAGCTTGGTCACTCAATTTGATTTGGTGTGCTCGCGTCAATTAATGGTCAGTGTCTCGCAGACATTCCATGCTCTAGGATCGTTAGTTGGTGGATTGATCGCTACAAACGCGCTTAAACAGTTGGGTGGACAGTTTCTTAGTAAGATCATCACTTAGGTTTTATTTTTTATTTTTAGTATAAGCCCCCGTCAGCTAATGATGGTCGGGATGATCTGTCAGATAATCTGTGGCAACCTGACAGGAGTGATGAATACGTTTAATTTGCACGTTTTCTTCCGATTTGTCACTTCGGTTTTCTGCTGCTTCATGTACACATCTGGACAAATAATATGTAAGTCTGATTTGAATTCGATGTTATGTCAGTTGTGACATAAGTGTGGTATCTGGGTGCACTGCAGACAAAGGACTCTTGTCAAAGTCAACGACTGACGAATGACTTGAAATTCTCATTTTTATGTGACGCCTTGTGTTTAAATATTCCTTGCAGTAAACGATATTACTGGCGGAAAATCAAAAGTTATCATTCGATGTCTATTTGAGCTGTTCTGGTCCATTGGCCTCATTCTTTTGCCGGGAATTTCAATATTTGTGGACAGTTGGACGCACTTGTACTTTGTGATTTCATCTTCGACAATTATTTTGGTGTTTCTTCATAGGTAAGTGACATAGAAAGAAAATTTTTTTGACAAACTAATATGTGATGTCCGTGAGTTTAAATGTCTTTTGAAGTGCCATTGTATGGACAGTAAAAAATCAATATAAAATAGAATTCTCGTTTATTTTTGTCACAGCATTTAAAAAAATTGATGAATTCAGAGGTCTGTTTGTTAGTTCTAATGTTGATGTGATATGTGTATCTGAAACATGGTTTAAGACTAAAGTGGATGACGAAATCTATGCTCTTAATGGCTACAAAATTTTTCCAGGTGATAGGCACAATGCAATTGGAGGGGGCGTTGCAATCTACACTCGTAACAATTTGGTTACTAATCCCTTAATAAAATCACCCCCTGGTAGTCCACTTCAATATTGTTTTGTCGAAGTTGTTTGTGAACGGAAAAAGTGTCTTCTCGGTGTTACAGACCATATAGTTACAGTCCATATAGCTATGTTGATTTCAGGCCCGTTTTCAATTTACTGGAAAATTATTCTCCAACCTATTGGAAAACTATTCTATGTGCCGATTTCAATTGCAATGTATTGAATTATGCGGGCTCCGTGGCATTTACTCAGTCCATAAAAACTCTCGGTTTGGATATTATAAACACGACTGTTCCTACGCATTTCACTAAAGCAGCCAGTACTCTTTTAGACCTCTTCCTTTCCAGTGACTGTCATAATGCTTTCTACAGTCAGATTTCAGCTCCAGCGTTCTCGAAAGACGACCTAATCTTTTCAACTTTTGACTTTCCTCATAGTGAAATACCTTCAAAATACACCTACCGGGACTTTAAAAATCGTAATACTGATGCCCTGGAGCATGATATTCTAAGCATAAATTGGCATCCAATTTATCATGAAGTATCTGCAGATACTCAGGTTGATATCTTTCAACATATTTTATTGGTTTACACGCGAAATTATTTACTTTAAAAATAAGCGTGATATAGCCTATAAGAAGTGGATACGTTTTAAACTCCCAGAATTTTATAACAATTTCCTCCAACTGAGGAATCTGGTCAACTCTATGATAAAACAAGCTAAAAGAGCATTTCACGATAAACACTTTCACCACAAGTTACCATCAAAAACTCTTTGGCATAATTTACGTGAGCTTGGTGTTGGTCTTAAAAGAATGTCGAAATAAATACCGTAGATCCCAATCAGCTCAATAGAGAATTCGCGAAAGTACAAACGGCCTCCAGCACGATTACTGACTCACTAGACATGTCATTTAATGGCTTTGAGTTTGCATGTATTGAACAAGCTGATGTCATCAAAGCTATACTTAAAATTAAGGCTAACACTGTTGATATTGATGAAATTCAACCGATTTTCATTAAAATCATACTACCCTACATTCTTCCAGTCTTAACCCATATTTTTAATATTGTTATACTGACTTCTACTTTTCCAAGAAATTGCGAAAATTCTTCCAATTGTTAAAAAGGAAGCATCCTCTAACTCCTCGGCTGAATATGGACCCATTGCCATCCTTCCCTTCTTGTCAAAGGTAATGGAAAGGATATTAGAACAACAGATGTCCGTCTATATCCAACGCAATAAACTACTTTGTACACATCAATCTGGCTTCAGACCTCATCATAGCAGTACGTCTGCTCTATTAAAAGTAAGGGATGATATCCGAGTGGCGATGGATAAAGACCTAACAACTCCCGTGACTCTACTTGACTTTTCCTTTGATACAGTGGATCATATGAAGCTTCTCTTTAAACTCAAGAGGCTTTTCAAGCTTATCAAAACTTACCTTCTTGGAAGAAAACAAGCTGTTGTGGTTAAAAATGTTATATTGGATTTTATTGCAACCTCAGCAGGTGTACCTCAAGGATACATACTGGGTCCACTATTATTTAAAATATTTATCAATGACCTTCCAAAAGTTATCAATCACTCTTCGCTGCATATGTATGCAGATGATGTACAACTGTACCTGAGTTTTAAACTAAGCCTCATTGATGAAGCTGCCCATAAACCCTCGAAAAATTCTAGATTGGTTTGAAAATAATTCGCCGAGACCCTCATAAATCCAAATGTCTTGTTATTAACAGAAGCAGCATGGATGGCTTTAATCTTCCTAACATATTGCTTCGTAAGGATCCAATCGAGTTCGTTGACAAAGTAAAGAACCTTCGTGTATGGATTAACAGTACTCTAAGTTGGAATGATCACATCTCCACTATTATAGGCAAAGTCTACGGATGTCTAAGGAATATGTCTGTGTCGCAGTCTTTTACTCTCCTGCATACAAGAATAATGTTAGTGAGGGCTCTACTGATTCCAATTTTTACTTACGGCTGTGAAATCTTTTGTTGCTGTAGTGCATTCCTTAGACGTAAGTGCAACATCGCTTTCAACAGCATTATCCGTCATGTTTATGGATTGAGACGCTATGACCATGTTTCTCAATACACTAACAACATATTGGGACGCACTCTTGATAAATATCTCGAATATTGCACTATAAAATACCTGCATAAAATTATTATTAGCAAGCAGCCTCCATATTTATTTGAAAAACTTAAAATTTCAAATTCAACCCGATAATTAAGTTTAATCCAGCCGCGTATCTATTACCAAAGTTCAGAGCGACATATGCATATCTAACTATGCATTTGTACATCACTCCTGCATGTTCGGAATTGCTCGTGTTCGTACCCGTTTAGATGGCGATACCACGGTAGGATTTGCCAACTACGTTACTTTCAGTGGTCAATTTGTTACCTTTAATGTCTCGGTGACCTTTTAGTCTTCTTAGACTACCATTTTGTTGCTCTTGGTTAGGTTTGTTTCGAAGGGCATTGAAACAGTCTGCTAAGGTATTTTATTACACGTGATTTCAGTGGAACATATTGATCATGGTATCTTCTACACTAGTCCTCATAGCTACACTATATATTTATACGTACAGGTATGTCAAGTAATTAGGCCTATTCGACATGTACCGAATATTCAAAGAGCAATACCATACCTTGTTTGTGAGGCACAATTATACCACACCAGACCTTAAAACTAAACATGTATCATATTTTTTTACGAAAGTAAACCGTGTTGGGCATAAAGTCGGATAGGGTGTTGATTATTTATGGCTCAGAAAAATTTTAGATAATCGCCCAATAATCACATTACTTTCGTACATGGTGCTGCAGTTCGGTAGGGACCTATGAACATGCCCATAAACCTATCCTATCCTATCCCAACAACTGCCATTATTTGTGCACTCCAGTAAAGGTAGGGTCCCATCCCACTTCAGTGCGCTAGCTTACTCTAGGTTTTCCTAGACTGCAATGCCTCTATGTATAGAAATCCTATACTCATCTGACCGAAGAGTTGATAGCGCAACTAATGCGTGCTTTTCTGACCAGGTTGATGTCGCTGATTAGCTCGTAGAGCTCGCTCCTCCTGCAGTATAGGATGCAAACGAATCAAAAATCACTTGAACAATTTCGCGTTCAATACGCCCAAAGATATCTTTATCTGCCTTTGCTAATATTCGTCACGCAGTAGCACTGATACAATGGGGTCTAATATAAAGCTTCCTAACTATTTATTCACAAGGCCTTATTATTCTATTGCCATAGTAGGATAACGAAAAACATCGATTGGCCTAAGTAACTCTTCTGATGAAGTGATATAATTTGCAGTAAGTTCCTTCTTATCTTAATAGCATCTATGGTACACTGTCTTTTCCTCATTCACAGTTAAGCCCATCCCTGCCACTTCTGCTTCAATACTTGCAAACACAGAAGTAACAACTCACTGCATTCCGCCAATGATATCAATGTCATCAGCATATGCAAGTCGTTCCACAGACTTTCAGAAAATTGTGACTTTGATGTATATTGAGATTCATTCAATTTTAAGTATGATGTTAATGACTTCACGTGTCAAAGCCCAGCTTCATCTTAACGTTTTTTGACATCAAAGGCCTCAGTGAGATTGCTTCCGAACTTTATGGAGCAACGCGAATTCCTCGCCGTCATTTTGCACGATTTGGCGAGTTTAGAAGGTAGACATGGCTCTCTATAGTTCGTCTCTATAGACGGCTTTAAAACTTTCAACCTCGAAGGGATGGTGGGTATCGATCTTGATCTTTTAAACTGTTTTATAATCTGTCATTGTTTAAATACTTGCGCTTGTATAAACGCTTGGGAAAAGGTTTTGTACGCTTGTGCGATCAGGAGGCTGATACCTCTATACTTGTTGGCTTTAAGAGGGTCTCCTTTTATCCCCTACACGGGGAAAATTTCATCAGGGTAAACCGATATTATAGTGATCGGTTAAGATCCGGCTTTTCAGTTCCTTTCCTGACCTCCTCAGGGGCTCCACAAGGCAACCATCTTGGTCCCCTTCCTTTCGTTCTTACTATTAACGATCCTCCGTCTAATTTTACGCTAACGACACAAACTTTTTTAAACCTGGATCGGTTTTCAATCTGAAACTGCTTAGAACTTAATATCGCCAAATGCCAATTTATAACTTCCTCATGTAAATGCAACTCGCCTCCTCCCCGACTTTATTTTCTCCATGGTTAACCCACTCCAGTGGTTCAATCTTTTCAAGACCTTGGCATATTATTCGACAGGGAGGGGATATTCCGTTCGCATATCGATAAGATGTTTCTTAAAGCCAACTCATCACTTGGCTTTATTAAATGGTGGTCCTAGGATTTTTTCAAGCCATACGTAACCAGATCTCTCCATGTTACCTTTGTTCGCCCCCTGCTTGAGTATGCCAGTGGTGGTTCCCCTTTCACTGAGTTCACGTTTCTCGAATCGAGAGTCGAATCCTCCGATTTGCTCTCCGTGGTCTGTACTGGAATGACCCTTTAGTCTTATCTCCCTATCAGGACCGCCTCAAACTTATCTTAGAAGAACTTAGGGATATTGCTGACATTTTTTTTCATTCATCGACTTCGCATCCCTTTTCAACTCTATTTCCTTCTACACCATCCCACTTAGTTAACATTGTCATCGTCTTTTCTATCTGCGGGTCCACCGCACCTAACTCTTAAGTCTTTTTGTTAGTTTTTAAGTCCTAGTATTAAGCTTGTATTAAGCCAAATAACAGGCCCTGAGTCCCCACCAAAGAATTTTGTGGATCGGGCAAGCCGTATAGAGCTACTTTGCATACTTTTTACCGAAAAAATCTTTGAAATGAGTATGGCATATGATCTCTACCAAGTCATCTTCTGCTGCCTAAAATATATTGACAAGTAGGCCGTCCGGTCAATCAGTCTTGTTATACCTCAGTTTGGATATTTCTATGTTAACTTCACTTTGATCAGGTGAATAGAAATTTCGGCTTGACAGTGCAATTTTGGTCCTCACTTATCAGCCCTCATAGCCTGATTATTCCAATTTTTCAGCTTCAGTTCTAACTCTACTACAAAGTTTCCTTCCTTATCGCTACGAACCGTGTACCGGCCATGTTGGTCTTTTGGTTAATCTTCCAAAAACTGTTTCTAGAGAAGCGCACGAGTCATCTTCTGGTGCAGCAACGATTCAGAGGCGAATTGTTTGCTATATGTACTCGTATATGCCTCCCTGCACTCTTCATCGAACCAGGAGTTTCATGTGGGTGGTCAATACGTGTTGGGTTTTTTCATCGACATTGAGAGTGCTAGGCGTAATGCTGGTGAATAGGACACTGATTGCGGATGCTGACTGCGGCCAATATATGATAGCGGGGGTAAACAGAGGTTGATTGCAAGCCGGCGTCCTGTCTCAACTGCTATGGCGGAGTCGACTCATTACTCAAAGCACTCAATAGTTCTGATATCTATGCATAAGCATACGCGTATGATGAAGCTGTTTTGTCTGGTGGGCCGCATATTGCGATTTTCTACTCTAAAGAGCAGGCAGCCCTAGACGTGATCGACGATTGATGCTTTCAATCCTCTCAAAACCGACGTTGTTCTCTTTAGAAGGAGGAAGCTGACTGGCGTGACTCATCTAGCACTCTAAGGGATCGCCATCCGTTTCTCAAACTAAGCTAAGTATTTGGGTGTCATCCTAAATAACAATCTCTTTTAAACGAAATATGTTAAGTCGAAAACTTATAAGACGCTGACGGTCTTGTGGCAGTACAAAGGAGGCAAAGCATGGGCCCTATCCCCAAGAAGTGTCCTTTGGATCTACTTATACGGCTATGATAAGGGCAATTGTATCCTATGCCTGATTATCCAGTGGAAAGAATTTTTATGAAAGTACGTCAAGACGCCAAAGAACGGAGCTAGACGAACTAATGATTCTCTCTCCCCTTGATGTTCATTTCATATTGATATTCATAGCACTGTGAAGGCTATCTTCTTTGATACAACACCCACTGGAGCTTTGATGGCCTTGATGACTGTCTTCTGATTCTGGTCTCATGGACGTGCCATGTTATCTAATGACATTATAACTCTTGTTGCGGGAAAACTACGAAATCGACTTTGCCTGTGCGCAGCAATGATTTCGACCAGAATTTGAGCCAGAAAAGGAATATTGTCGCATTTTCACGGATGGCCCCAAATCCAATCTATTGTAGGAGGACGACAACTGGAGGAAAACTTCTGTCTTCCAAGCGGACACATACGAATTCCTGATGAGAAGAATCTGTGGAGGAAGCGAAGTATTTGCATCTAAACTCTAAATTGGCTGGGTCTTATCTAGATCCCAGATCACAATGAGATCACGGGAAATGAAATCGTCGATGAACTTGCTAAGCAAGGCTCAAGGGAGAGTTTTTCAGAAACTAGACCCACGTTAGGTTTGCCTGCGTCCTCGGATAGAGCTTTCACTGCCACTGCAGATAGTATGGCTCTCCAGGTTGCTGGCAGTTAAAATGAAGGCTTCCCGACAAATCTAAGATGTCAGCGGCTCTCGCCTGATGTCCCTCAGTAGGAAAGTTAACTTACTGGTGTCGTGACCGGGCACTACGCTTATGCTAAGCACTTAAGTGTCATCAGCATAAGTGATACGACATCGTGCGATGCTTTCTATGAAAGTGTTGACGACACCGCGGAGCAGTACATCTGTGAATGTCCGACTTATGCTCGCATCAGGCTACAAGGTACTCGGTGCTGGCGTTTTGGGTGGTGGTTGCTATGATTCCATCCCAGATGATCTGTCATGATAATAGGAGAGTTAAGGTATTTCGATTGCCAAAATGACGCCTTCCATGTTGTTTTCCAAGGCTACAATAAACGCTGTTTTATCGGCTTAGACGAGTGATTTGATGTATCCCCATAAAAAACACTCAAAAGGCGTCAAATCGCACGATCTAGCCGGCCAATTCACCCGTCCCAAACGTGAGATAAATTGCTCACCAAACTCAGTGCTCAATTACTCCATAGATTCGCGTGCTGTGTGGCATAGAGCGTCGTATTTTGTAACATTTTAGACCAAGATCCTTGCGTAAAATCTTCCCCGTAGTCGAGTAACACAATCACGGTCTTCATTAACTCTCGCGGATATAGTAGTAATATTTTTCTCAGTACGCACTCGATGCATACGAGTAGGTGGCTTGATGTCCGAAGCATGAAATTGGTGCGAAATTTGGTCAGTATGGCTTGAATTGCTTGTTCAGTAGGTCGATTATGACGACCGTAAAATAGTCGAAGTGCGCATAGAACATTTTTCAGAGAGCATGAGTTTTGATAATAAAACTCAATAATTTGTAAGCGTTTTTCATTTCCATGATAAATGGCAATTCTAACTGAGCATGTTTAACTCTAACATATGTTACGAATCACGCGTGAGTTGTCAAAAATAGAACACTGAAAAACCAAACAGCAGAAAAATCACCCTTTAGATCTTTGAAGAATCGATCATTTTGATTCATTTCAAGGAATGATCTCTTGAGATACAATAAAGACTAAGCTAATCTGGTTCCTGTGGGCTCCTGTTGTTCTTAGAAAGCTCTCATCTTCCCAAATGCTGTCTTATTATAGGCAAACAGGCTTTATTGCGGCTTAATGTATACAATATTTACCTTTTCTTTCTTGAGCAAGTATACTCGTACCCAGTTTATCTCAAAAATTATACTGACTGCATACGAAACCAAATAGCCTTCGTTATCATATGGTATGGCGGCACAAAGTCTAGCACGTCACAACCGGAGGAACACCTAATTAAAGACTGTCTAAATAGCTAAATAAATACCCGAATTTATGGTAGCCTTTGGTGGCGCCAAGTTGTGGTTATGTGTCTTTCCTCTGGTAAACAAACTTGCCGCTAAATTTAGTCACAGTAAATATTGTTTGAGTGAACAGTGGACTTTCTAACAAACACAAATATTGTTCCCGTGTCTACAGCTTAATTATATGATAAAAAAGTTTTCTTCATCTCCTTCTCTAGATGGATAGCTGACTCACCAAGATGGTTAACGAAGCATGGAAAATATGATGAAGCACTACAGGAACTTTTAGAGTCAGCAGCTGCTAACAATAAAGACATACCGGTCGATCTTGAGGATCAGCTCAGGAATTATGGAGCGAGGATGAATAAAGTCAAGGATCCCACGTACTGGTGTATTTGGGACGGAAAGGTCAACTGGAAGTATATTGTAGCCATCCACTGGGCTTGGGTATGGGCAGTGATTTTGTATGCTGCGATGTTGCTGATTATTAGGCAATTTGGAGTCGATCATCTTCATGTGAATACAGCTTCTATAGGTAAGTGCTAAAGGTCATCTTTAAGATCACCTTAGAGACCTGAGAGATCTTCTACCAGATGATTATCTCTCTGCGATCACCGCGCATCTTACCGCAAGATCACAAAACTTTATTTGTTTTGTGTTGACAGGTTTTGCTGAAATGGTTGGAGTGTTTGTTGGACTTTATCTGATCCTGTATACAAAAAGGCATTGGCAATGGGCTGGTTTGGGAATGATCTGCACTGGAATACTGGCGTACTTCATCTGGTTTATTCCAGAAAATCGTGAGTGACATTTGTATTTTTTTTTATTCTCACTAAAAATACAAATGCTTTGCCACCAGTTAACGAAACACGTAGCGTCGGACTTGGAATGATATTCTGCATCGGTCTCAAAGTGGCCACTGCAGTTTCTATGTCAGTCCTCACAACCTGCACTGGAGAGCTGGTGAGACCCGAACGTAGAACAGTTCTAATCTTCTCAGTGGTAACCCATAGCCGATTCTGGTTAACTTTTGCTCCTCTCTCATCAGCTATGAACATATTTCATCCATTGACACCGATAACCATATTTGCAACATGTGCTGTGCTCAACGGTTTACTCATGTGCTATTTGAATACAAAGTTTTGGACTAAGGATCAGCCCATATCTGCACCAGTTCCATCTCTAGATACATATAGAAAGAATTCAGCTGTTCTCATGAGGCGACGAAGTTCGGTGGCTTCAGAACTAAATGCTCATTCAGAGATGTCTCGACGAGTGAGTATTACCGATATATGGAGTGCCTCTGAAGAGGACAGGGTCGATGAGGAGAAAGTTTGAACTAATAGAATTTAGCTAAGCTGCCAAAATACATATACGAAATGATGCCAATCTACTTGGCCATTATTTATCACAAAATAATTTTTACTATCCCAAATATTGTATATAATTTTTTTTATTATAAAATAGAAATACATAAAGGAGCCATTGCAAGGATTTTATTTGTTAAATCTAGCCCGCAGTTGGTCAGCTATTAGAGCCTATAATTTTTCCATTAAAAAATTTACGACGCAATGCGAAAACTCTTCTCCATAGTAGTAAGGTTTCTAAAAGACCTTTCCAGTGAACGTTTTAATGGCATATAAATCTTAAAAGATAGTGACAATATGTTCACTTTAAGACTCTCTTTCACAAACTCGCTTTCATGGATACCAATGAACGAAGAATCCACTTAAAAATAACTGCGGTGGCTGTGATCAAATTACTACTGAATGATCTGGATACTCGAATCTCATTATGGGAACATATGAACTGATGAGACAGCCGACAAAAGTAACCTGATTTGACTTTCCTGCGCATATTGGGAGCTCTGGTCGCTTGACTTATAGCAGACGTGCATACTATACCCTGAAGTGGGTGCCCGAGGTTGGGGAACTATGTCTACGAGTAGATCATCGATTTTACTGCTGACTATACCAGCAAACAAAACAAATTCACCTACCTACAGGGTCTTCTAACTTGGCCGAAGCTTTCCACACCTCAGTATCCACCAAGCCAAGGCTCACTAGACCACAAAACTGATCGTCAAGCTATCACCCAGACCAACGAACAGCGAAGAAATTGGGAAAGGAATTCTTCTCCGAAAGAGAAGCACTTAATAGAGGTCTACTGGGAATAAAAAAAAGAAATTTGAAAGCTTTACCTGATGCGACGAAGCGCATTATGAACAGAAAACTTTGGAGAAAAGATGGTGCTAAACATCCATCTCTTGAAACAGAGCACTCAGACATAAGTTTTTGTATGTTCCTTTCATTGAAATTGCTAAGTCTTTCATAGGAAGGTGGAAAAACTATTCAGGGATAAAGTACAATAGCAGCATCTATCTACAATAGCACCCAGGACCTAGGCTTTAGATTGCTCTAAATTCTAAAATTGCAATTTCGAGCGAATTACTATCAATGTGTCCCGAAGCCAGCAATTACGAACATGATTAAAACAATGATTAAAATTCCGCTGTCAGACAAAATGAACCATACGAATTTGTCGACGAAAACTATCAACTTTGTTCACCCGACGACGTGGATAAAGATATCTAAACTGAAGTCCAACAAAATTGCCAGCTTTTCAACCGACCTTTTGTTAAATATGGTCGGACTAGGGCGTGGGTGATAAATTAAACCTCTTCATCATTTGCGCGATCCAAAAGGAGCATCTCTAAACTGCGTCAAATAAAAAGGTATCGCCAACAAGATCCTATCTTCTATACTGCGATTGCTTGAGCGTCTTAAGATTTTACATCAAACTGTCTGAATCATAGCTAGCAGAGTTGGCCAAATATCAAATATTCACACTGCAGCGGATCTTTCTTTTTTTATAATTAACACGCGCTCAGTGTTTGCACATAAAAGAAAACAAAGAACAAGACAAAGAAAACTTAGGGAGGAAGCAAAAAGTGGTGCCGGTATACATTGGTCTTAAATGTTTACAAGTTATAATGACCAGAAAATAGAGAGCTCGGCAGCGCATCCATAAGCGAATTGTATAGCTTACGGACGAATCCCGATAATTTAGAGTATGTCCGAAAGTTACTCGTAGATTGAGGATAAACCGGTGAGCATATTCATAGCGAGATGGGTGTTACGGTTAAAAGTTTGAGGCGGCGGAATGCTAAGTAAGAATGGTAAGGGCCGTTATATTGGTGTCATGCAATATTGGCGTCACCTATGAGTTTCACCTCACGGTTTTGAATCGTATCAATTCCTAGCAAGTGCAAAGAGGTTTTAAGGGCACCTGACCTGATGTGAGCATTGTACTCCAATTTTGAGCGGATAAATGCTTCATATATTGAGGCCTGATCAGAGGAAATGAAGGATCTCTTACAGCGTTTGAGGAAACCTAGACATTTCGCAGTCTTTCTGATGATATCGAATACGTGGTCGTTCCAACGTAAGTTGTCATTGACACACATACCGAGAATGGAAAGTTTTTCGGTTTCAACGATGCAAGTGTCATTCATGGATAAATGCTGTTTATTTAAATTTCGCTTTAACGACATCAGGCAGCATTATGTTTTATTTACTAACGTAATGTGGCGCTACAGTCCGAGGTGGACCTGAGCCTCAACCAATAAGCGTCTCCAGCCATCTCGATACTTTGCTAGTTGTTTCCAGTTTCGCACGCCAAGTTGGATGAGGTCCCCTTCTACTTGCGTTCGCTACCTGAGTCGCGGTCTTTTTCTTCTGTCCTCGGAGGCGGATTCGAAGACTTTTCGGACCGAAGCATTGGTGTCCATCCGCTCTACATGACCCAGCCATCTTAGTAGTTGGTCCTTCACTCTTCTGGCTAAGGTGATGTCGCTGTACAGTCCGTATAGTTCGTCGTTGTATCTCCTCTTCCGCTCACCGACAATTTAAACGGAACGGAAAATCATACGAAAAATTGTCTTCTCAATGCAGCCAAGACTATTCTCATTCATTTTTGATAAAGTCCATGCATCTGTATGTCTAAATACAAGTGAAAGCGCCACTGACATCACGCTGCTTTTGTTCCGATTATGCCAATATCATCGATGTATGCGAGCTATTGGACGGACTCTTGTGTTGTAGCGCTAGTTTTACACAATTCTTTCAAGAATCTGATGTTAAAGAAATCGCGTGACAACACATCGCCTTGTCTAAATGCTTTTTTGGCATCAAAGGCCTCGGTGAGTTCTTTAAAGACCTTGACGAAACAGCGTGTATTCTCCATCATCATCCTGCTCAAATGGACTAGTTTGGCAGGAATGTTAAAGCTAGACATTGCTCTGTATAGTTCGTCTCTTTAGATGCTCTCATACTCAGCCTTAAAATCGATGAATAGGTGGTATGTATCAATTTGGCAGGGCTTATGGGATTTTTTTTCCAAGATCTGCCGTAGTGTGAATATTTGGTGGATGGTGGACTCTCTTGGACTGAAATCACACTGACATGGACAATCAGGTTGCTGACGTACGTCTTTAGGTGTTCACACATGGATGAGTTGGTGTATGTTCCTTATAAAGTCAGCTTTGTTAGACTTAAGCTTAGATATGGCTATCTGAACTTCATCCATGTCGGATGGATAGACGTCTTACAAGTTTAAAGTTCATTCTGCAGCCGTATTTGGTTCGTCATCGCCGTTATACAGTCTACAGAAATGCTCTTTAGAAATCCTCAGCATCGACTGCCCCTGCTCTTTTTCACCCCCATAGGCTTCAGTTTGGGGTTTGTGTCGGTGGCATGTTCTTTTTACTTTTACTTCCAAATTTCATTCCAGGAGTAGCATCTCTCAAACTCGCGCTTCTCATGCTCTTTCTTTCCCTCCTGAGAAACCGAAGTTCGTCTCTCCTCTTCTGCTTGTGGAGCTCATGAGCAGATCAACTCCTTCTATCCAGCGCCGCCTTGAATGCATCTTGCTTAGCTCGTCAAACCAGGGGTTTCATAGTGGTGGCCGAGTGAAACCAAACACATCAGAGGTGGCATCTCTGATGGCTTTTTTGTAATGTTGCCACTATTTTCCGATGCTTGCCATTATAGCCGTCCGACGTTATACTTCCTCACAGTATTAGTTTGTCTTTGTAACGTTCGGTGTCTTTGGTGTACCTTGGGTGCAACAAGGTAATGGTCTAAGTCGATGTTGGCTCCTGGGAATGTTCGGATGTCCATAATATTGGAGGAGTGCTTTGAGTCAATCGCAATGTGGTCAAGCTAGTTGGCGGTTGATTGATTAGGAGATCTCTAATTCCCCTCCGGGGAACCGCGTGCTAAATACGACAATGTTTCGCCCTCCCACAAAGTCGATTAGCTTGAATCCGTTAACGGAAGTGGTGTCGTGCAGGCTATGGTTTCCGACAGTACTATCAAAAATGTCCTCTCTTCCAAGTCGCCGAGGACAATTTCGAATTTCGCCGAATTTCGTTGTCCGTATTTTGTTTTTAGGTGTTGTCAAGAGTAGATCCTGGGCGGCATAACCCCCAACCTGGAGGGATACCGATAACCCGTACAGGGATGTGAGAGCTGCCGTTGTTGCATTAAGGACTTATCCGCCACCATCTCTTTTCCAAGAGCCTCACTTAGTCTCGGAAATCCTTAGCGGCCTGGGCTCAAAATATGTCGGAGTACACTGGATAACCATTTTGTTTTGAAGGATTAAATCCCACTCTGCTGCTGTTCCCGTTCTACAGCCGAAGAGCAGGGACGTGAGTTCGGGAACGAATATGAAAAGCAAGGAGTACTGTCGTCAGCAATATATTGGATTAGAACTAGCACACAAGAGATCATTGAAAAAATATAAAAAGAATGTCGGAGACAGAACAAAGCCTTGGGGCTTACCAGCATTTACTTTGTGAATATCAAACTTGAAACCATCCAAGACAACTTGAATTGAACGTTTCGAAATTTAATTTCTAATCCATTGAAGACGACACGATGAACCCACTTGCACGCATTTTCGACAAAAGAGCCTGATGCCTAACTCTGTCAAAGACAAAGCGACGAACTGTGAGGCGATCACTTCAACATAATTTGCTAACTTAGATAGCGCTTCAGTCTGGGGTGGACCAGAGCTTCAACCAATACACCTCTTGATTTATCGGGGTCTAACTAATTAGGCTTATGTACTCCACGATGGTTGATATCCCTTTCCAATTACACACGCTGCCTAAGGAGAAGTTTTCCTGCGAAGTCTTCTTGTTCCAGCAATTTTTCTGGTCAAGTCGGTGTAGCAGTATAGTTCGTACAAGCCATAAGCCTTCACAAACCGCTCGAAGAATTCTGTGTTCGGTTACATTGCGAAAGAATGTTCGGCTTAATACAGGAGCATCGACGAATTTTGTACAAAGGGATTATTTCCTTATACGAGTAAAGTACAGTTGTCTGGGCCTTACAGAAACATTTGGGGATCGGAAAAAACCGCTCGTGATTGTCGGGTAGCCAATATAACCGCAGGGAGCGACAGTTTGGTGCGAATTTTGGAGTGGTGTCATCATAGGCCCATTTTGTTTCCAAAATGCTGCTGAGAACTACATTTCGGCCAACGGTTAACGCTGGAGGGCCATGATTACCGAATTTTTGTGGACTAAAATTAAAGATATGGACTTGGACGGTTTCAGCACGATGGGGCACCATGAAACACAAACATTCGTTCAATCAAACAATCGTTCTTTTGCGCGCAAAGTTCTGTAATCGTGTTATCAGCCGCCTTAACGATGCAACTTAATTCACGTAAGACGAATGGTTGCCTCTAATACAATAACAAGTCCAATTACACTACAATGGTCGGAAAAAGTATTTTGACAAAACTGCGTGCAATGTTATCTCGCTTGTTTTGATAGACTGAGAGAACTAACGGGTCTTTGTTGATGAGCAAAACAAAATATATGATTTTAACTGTGAGAGCGCAAAATATTTTCTTTATTATATTGTCAGCTGCAATGTAAGAACTGAACTGAAACTAACTGGAAAAAGGTATTTTGACATCATATTCTTTTCAGTTTTTTTCCTTTCACGTGCCATGATAGTTGGGCCCTGTTAATTACAAAGTCTTTTTTTAATATAATTTATTAATTTTAATGACACTCAGTAACATTTAATTGGTAAATATGGGAAAAACGTCGGAAATAAGCCAGGCTATAAGAAATGAGATGGTGATCAAGTATATATGATGCGGGTATTTCAGTGGAATACTTAAGCAAGCTATACAAAGTGCCTCATACAACTGTGTATTGTCAAATAAATAAGCAAATGAAAAATAAATCCACAAGTAACTTGCCACGTTCAGGCAGACCACGCAAGGCAACCAAAAGAGAGGACCGTTTAATTGTGTGAAAATTTAAAGATAATGTGTTAAAAACTCCAAAAGCTGCAGCAATTGAATTGAGTGATCAGCATAATATTCAAGTTTGTGAAAGAACGGTAAGAAATCGTTTAAAAGAGGAAGGTTTTGCCACTTATGTAGCCAGACCAATACCCCAAATTTCACAGAAAAATAAGCTCAAACGTCTGGAATTTGCCGAAAAATGTGCACACAAGCCTTCATCATTTTGGCAGCAAGTATTGTGGACTGATGAAAGCTCTTTTCAGTACCATGCATCAAAAAAGGAAATTTTCTGCAGAATTCCTAAGAAATTGCGATAAAAAGTGGCACCTGTATGTGAACGAGTACCCCATGGAGGTGGCAGCGTAATGTTTTGGGGATGTGTTTGCTTTAATGACATCGGAGATGTCATGAATGAATAATGAATCGAGGGAACGATGAACAAGGATCAATATTTTCACATTTTAAATAATAACGCGTTTACTTCAGGTGACAAATTGTTTGGACAGTCATTTATTTTGCAACAAGATAATGCTCCATGTCACAAAGCCAAGATGATTACCAATTTCCTAAGGGATGTAAATACATTGGCTGGCTGGCCACCTCAAAGCCCCGATTTAAATATAATTGAGAATGTATGGGCTTATGTAGAGAGAAACAGAAATCCATGTTTGACAAGAACGCGCGAGGAGACAATCGTTGAGGTCGAAGGCCTTTGGAATGAAATTTCTCTGCAAACCCTCCAAAATTTGGTGAACTCAATACCAAGCCGATTGCAGAAAGTCATCAGTGCCAGCGGAGGGTTCATTTTCCATTAAGTTATGCCTTTATTTTTATAAATTTTTGTTACCAGTTCTTTTTTCCGGATAAATAATATTTTGTCTTTTGACAAAAAAGTATTTTTACTTTTTTCCCCATTCATTTTTGAATTATAATTTTTAATTTTAATACTATTATATTGAACTAACTTTAAGTATATTTTTGTTAAAGCTAATTATTATGTTATTATCATGCATTTTTTTCAGATTTTTTCAATAGTAATAAAGAAAGATATAAAGAAAAATGTGCGATTTTTTTTGTGAAAATACTTTTTGCGACCATTGTAATAATTTAGTCGCCCCATTAAATGTTGGATGCCGGTTTAACTCATTTAGGTTTTTTTTTGGTAGGGTGCCCTTAAAGGTCGATGTAATGCGGACAATCCAGAAACGATTGAAGCCCTTAAAGCTAGATGAAGGTAATAACATCTCGGGGGTGCATGCAGGAGAGCACCCTGGTAAAATACATTGAATAGCGGATGCCGAGTGACAGGAAGCTTTTCGGGCAGTAAAACCTACATCGGTGCGCGATATACCGGATCGCAGGTAGGAAGTCGGTTCGGAGGCGGAATTTGTGATACTGTTAGAAGACTAATCGCTGAGGTAACGGCTGATAGACTTACTTCCTGGTAGGAGGTTCTTATCGTACCTGATGAGAGCCAACCGTACCTGATGCTAATTGGGGGAAGGTTATTGGACCAACTATAGGTTAAGGTGGTAAAAACCCACAGGTGCATCTCAATTACGGACTACATTGCAGAGACATCTTGACTGTCCTAGGAGATCTTATTAATACATATCGAGATTGCTTTGCGAGGAATTCTGGTGAGCTCGGAGTGTACCGCTTTTGTGAGTGTTCCATCGAGCTGACGACACCAACACCTGTCTGCGTCCAAAAGTACAGGATCCCATTCCCAAAGAAGGAGATCATTAACGAGATGGTATCCAAGATGTTGAGGCAGGGACCCAACATTAAGCTTAAGGTTACTGTGCACCGATTACCCTCACCAGGACGAAGGACGGCAGCTATCGATTTTGTATCGACTACAGGGCACTGAAGAAGGTGACGTTGAATTGACTTCTTAGGCTATCGAGTGAGCAGAGAAGAGCTTCAACCCAATGTGTGTGCAGAAGACAGCTTGTAGTGAGGCTTTTTCGACGCCGAAGGACATTCATGGAATTTGGCAGGTCCTGGGTGTCACGGTTCTTTCGCAAGTTTGTACAAAACTATGCGCACTGGGCACCTCCACTTTTGCATGGACGGAACGGCAAGAAGAACTGTTTCAAAAGCTGAAGGAGATGCTTGCCAATCCACCCGTACTGGCTCTGTTTCATCTGTAGTGCGCTCATGAAGTGCACACTGATGCCTGATTGGAATCCACCGGCAGAGGGGTAAGTAAAACGACTCGTTGCGGCCTGTAGTATTTAAGTGGGCGGCGCACGTCGATGCCCTATGTCGGCAGCCAGTGGAAGATGAACACCAGGTGGAGGAAGCATCTGCGTTAGTACTGAACGTCCAGATATCAAACGAGGATTGGGTGGCGAACATGCAGTGGCAGGACCAAAGGTTGCGAGACATGATCTCCACACTGGAGGCAGTTGAGATGACGTTGGCGAAGAAACAGATACAAAAGTATTATATCGTCGGCGGATACCAATCTTTTCCGTAAGGTAGATGATGCGGAGAGGTGATTGGTTCCCAAAGCAATCCGGTGGAGGATTCTTTAGCTGTGTCACAATGAAGTGGAACATCCAGCTGACGAGAAGACTCTTGAAAAGGAATACCTTTTGGTTCCCGAAGAAGAGAGGATTCACCAGGATCTACATCAAGTCGCCCATGTAGCGCGCTTGCGTAAAGAAGAAAAGCGGAAACCAGAGGGGGAATTGCACAATATGCGTCGCATTCCCCTCGCATTCGACACCGTGCACCCCTATCGTCTTGGGCCCTTCACGAAGTGAAGGAGAGGAACCAGGTACTTTCTTGCTTTAGTTTACAATTTCACTAAATATACCATTCTCCGAGCAGTGAAGACCACGATTACCAAGGGAGTCCTCAGCATCCTGAGTGAAGTAGCCAGCTACTTTGGGTTGCCGAGAAGGATAGTTACCGACCGCGGAACTGCACTACGTGAACATTAAGCCAGTTTTGTAAAGAGAACGGAATCCAGTAGATCAAGACCGCTGTCAGAACACCCAGAGCAATTGGGCAGGTTGAGAGATGCAATCAGAGTATTGAGGCTGTGCAAGTCATCTGCGAGCGGTCCAGTGGGGACTGAATTCCGTCCGGAACTACACAACGAAGGCGAGCACGCACGAACTCCTATTTGCTTACACACCGTGGAGTATTATGGGCAACAAGCTGCTACTGGAGCTTCAAGAGCAGCAGCGTCATCAACGCTGACATCAAATGAGACAAAAAAGAATTTCTGCCAAAACTGCTCTGAGCCATCTAAGTAAATCACATTTTCTGTTTATTTGAATTTGAAGCGAATTATTTTTTAAAAGAATTCCGAAATTATTTGCGTAGTATTTCTCTCTGTTGACTGTGGGCCACCTATGTGAAGATTTAATTTTATCAAATACAAGAACCACATTAGTCGCTCATCATATACACGAACCTTTGTGTTAAATAAAGACTGACAGTTTGAAAGACTTGTTTTCTGGCACAACATTGATAGAGAAATTCTACCACAGATATGGTGAAATCATTTGAATTCGATGCAAATGTTATCTAGAATTTAGCAGATAGATACGAGAATACATGCAAGCATGGCTATTACGGTACTCTAGTCATGTTCATAGATATAGCAGATTCTTTAAACTAGCTATTTCCACGTATTTGTATTTGAAACAAAAGAAAATCCGTGTATTGTTTTATTGTTCGTTTATTTCTGTGTGCACTCCAGTTGTGATCTGCTTCCATGTCAATTTTTGACTGCCTTTCCTTTTTCATCAATCTCTTCCTCGAGATCAGAGTATTACTCGTCACTGGCATCATTAGAGAGACCTTTACCGGGAAGTTCGCACCAGAGTTTCATCCTATCTGATGCCATGTTAAGCTTTCTCTGATTCTGCTCTAAGACATATCGGTCACTTGCGAGCACTTTGGTGATAATGTATGGGCCTCTCTATCTCGGGTCCAATATCCGAGACTCACCTGTGCAGCTACAGGTTCATTCTCCATCAGCACGAGTTCTCCTGGCTGATACTTCAACGGCGGCGAATGTGTCTCGTCGAACCTTGCCTTTTAGTGTGTTTGGTTTTGCTCAATGCGCAACAGTGCTTCCTTCTGCCGTAGGTCCATTTCATCGGTCTTCACGTATAGAGCAGGTATTATACGTTCACACACCTCCAGCAGTGGCTTTCACACAAGATACTCCTCGGTGTGAATGCGTTGTGAAGTTGAGAGCGGTGTTCAGATCCATTATTGTAGACAACTCTTGGTGAAGTTAGGATGGTGCAGTAGCATCTTTCGACTTGGCAATTGGCTTTGGATGTCCTGACAGCGTTTTCACGTGCTGGATTGCATTCTCTTCACAAAACCGACTGCACATCAGCGATGTGAAGGCGAATCCCTTGGTCGGTAACAGTTCTTCTTGTTGACCAAAAATAGCTGGCCAATTCGATTAGGATGCTGAGAACACTCTATCGACTATCGACTAAGGCGAGGTTGTAGCTGTTTTAAAGGGACCAAGATCGGTCAAATGGACACACACACACACACGTTCTATAGTATGCAACTCTCTATCAGGTCTGCCACGAACTTGATTTAGTTCCTTATGAATCCGCTCATCTTGGAAGACACTCTCCTTATTCTCGGCAGCGTCTTCTCGTCGGCATGATGTCCAACATCTCCATTGCACAGCGTAACAATTCTCCATTGTACCATTTTCGAGACTACCCACCTCTCGTCTTCACTTACCTTACGAAAGGGACGATACCCTCTAGTCTTTTTGGAGCTGTTTCTTTACAGGTGTCATCTTAATAGCGTTAAGTATTTTAATAGGCCTCGCAACTTTTAGTCATGCCATTGTATAGTGTCAACTCAATCTCCAACGGAAATACTCGTATGTACAATACATTCAGTACCAAGGCAGACCATTCCTCCAACTGATTTTCTTCTTCAACTGGTTGTCAACTTAGCGCACCGACGATCGCAGCCCTCTTTTCAGACTCACCTTATTAATCGATTTCACCTTATTACTGTTGCAACTACGGCCTCATAGTCCATGATGAACTTGAAATGTCTGCCAAGCAGACACACTCTGAACCTGTTCAGGCTCTCCACTATTAATAGGACTTCAAGTTCATATGGGAGGTATATCTTCTAATTATCTTCTAATGTGCCGATAGCAGACAGCAGACAGCTGACGTAGATTGTTGTCTTTTTTACCTCGATGCAGGAGAATTTCGGCCAAACCGGAAGGCTCTAATCACGAAAGTACAGGTAGATTAATGAATATTTCCTTTAAACTCAGGAATGCTCTTAGAATGATCTTTTTTTGTGAGGTCTGTTAATGGAGTCGCCCAATGTGCATAGTTATTCACAAATTTACATGAGACCAAGAAAATGCCGAACCCCATGCACATATTTAGACCTTGGAAAAGAGGAAATTGCAACTGTCTTCTGAACACTTGCTAGAAGCCCTACTCTACCCACTTGATGGCTTATGAAATTAATGTTAGTCTTCAGAAAAGTTCACTTACCAATGTTTAAGTTTAGACCTGATTTAGAAACTGGTGTCGTCGTCGTAAGTTTGGTGAACGCTCTACAAAGCGATACACTCCCAACTCGTCCACATTTTGTGCAAAGCGGTCTCGGTATGCATTGATAAGATTCGTAAACCTGTGCTTATCTCCCTTTCCCAGTTCCCGATATCTCGGGTTCTCTATTACAAAACTTACAAAAGTAAGGGGACATCTTGGCTTTTCGTAGCATTCTAGACATTGGTTCAAGGTATCCGTGAGTTGTTTCGAGTACTTGGAGAGAACGGACGCGCTTATTCTAAGCTTCGTGGGTTGTACACTTTTTGATTTTTAGAGATTTCTTACAATGCACTGTCTAATCTGCAATAAAATTATAGATCGCTGTTGCGAGACCAAAATCACTTACATTGACTGCAATGTCCATTACCATTGTTCAAGTATAATTAATTAAGATATAATTAGAATACATGAACTCTCACAATGTTCCATATCGTTGCGACAACAAAGTGTATCGCTACTTTCAACAGCAACATCAGTGTCGTCGCTCCGCTCTTCACTGTTCAAAATAAAACGCCTTTTTCCGTAGTCCACGGTTTACTTCTGGGCTTATTTTCTTAAAAGGAAATTTCGTAAAATTCATTCTAACAGTATTTAAATACTTACTTATTGGTGACTCTTGGCAGGCGGCAGCGGCTGGCGATGACAAAGAATAAAAACTCGAAGCAAAGCAAATTCCGAAAAGCGCGCGTTGTCTGTTTGACAGATCGTCTTAAGTGTCAATGAAATTCGATCTGTTCGCTTCCGCCTTCCAAGAGCCATCAATATAACATGATGACACACGGCTCATTTATCGACATTCCACCCCCCGTGAGGAGCAGGAGTCGAGACACCAGCCTCACTCACATCTAATATGGCGAGCCTCACCGCTGGCCTTCGCAGCACCCCTGAGGCAGTCTTCACGTCGGCTGAACGGACCTGTCCGTCTGGTCTCGGGAATACCTTGATGATCCTGCCCCGTGTCCATCTACTCCTCGCTTTGGTGACGTCGCATTCCAGTACTAGGTCCCCGACTTTTAGCGGCGGCACCCTTTGAAACCATTTACAGCCTCCTTACCGGCTCCTAAGAAGTTCGTTCCGTTATCAGTCCTGATTCGCAACGGAGTCCCTCGACGGTTGACGAAGTTGCGGATGCATAAGATACACGCATCCGTGGACAGATCGGCTGCTATCTCCAAATGAACGGCTCTTACCGTAAGGCAAGTGAACAGCGCGACCCACCGCTTCTCAGTGCGACGGCGTATGGCGACGTTCACTGGTCCAAAATAGTCAAGGCCGGTAAACGTGATCCTCCGGAAGCTGACCCATCAACGGGGTTTGCGGCTTGGCTCTCCGAATTCGACAAAACTGGCATTGACCTTTCGCAGACTTCACAGCAGAACGAAGTCCAAGCACCCAAAATCGTTGTCGTATTTCATTCACTATGGTGTCGTCATTCTGGTGGCGAAAGCGGCGATGATAATCACTAACGATGAGCTTTGTTACTGTGTGGTCTCTTGGCATGATGACAGGGCGTCTGGTTTGGATTGGAATGGTACGGTTGTAGCAGCGTCGATTCGGCCGAGTGAACGAACAAGTCCAAATTCGTCCAGGTATGGCGTCATCTGGAAGAGCTGGCTACCCCTCCGTATTGGTAAGTTTCGTCGTAGGCATTCGATGTCCTCGCCATAGGCCTCGCCCTGCGCTTGTCGGCATACTAGATCCTCAGCCTCCTTAACTTCTAGTGCCGTTAATTCACCTCGTTCCGTCGGCAGGCGTTTATGAAGTGTGACATTCGACGACGGAGTTACAGAGTCTCATCCCAAGGATCGCTGCGGACAATTCTAAACGAGGTATGGTTAGGAGTTTATTAGGACTTACCCTTGTTTTACCACAGATAAATGATACGTGGATCTCCCCATGATGCTCGATGCGAAGGTATGTGGCGGCGCTGAAAGCTTCTTCGCTGGCATCTACAAACGTGCGCAGATCCACCCGGGCGGCTGTGATCGTATAGTGACTGTGGCATCTAGGGATCTTAAGCGTAGTTAAGGTTGGCATCTGTGACTTCCATTTCTTCCAACGTGTGAGTGATTCTTCGGGTATAGATTCATCCCATCCAATCCCGAGGCGCCAGATTGACTTCAATATTAACTTCAATGATAGCGTGTAGTTGGCTATCATCCCAAGGGGGTCGAAAACGGACATGGTGAGGCTGAGGAATTCGCTCTTGGTTGGGCATCAGTTTCCTGTGATGATGTCATGGTTAACTCGGGCGAAGTTCAGCCGAAACATGAACACGTCCTCCTCACTGTTCCAACATAGACCCAAGACCTTATCGTTCATGGCGGCTTCCATGTCCAAGCTGATTGTTTTAATTGGACTGCATGTCTCAGTGGCGTTCGACAAGCTATGCAGAACTGCTTTGGAATTGGATGTGAAGTTACGCAATTCGAACCCTGCATCACGGTGAATATCGACGACTGCTTTGGTGACTGTGACGGCTTCTGACACGCTTTCAAAACTATCAACGTAGTCGTCTACGTAATGGTGATTCACAATGGCTTCGGTGGCTCTCGGATGCTCATTTCGGAACCTGTCGGCGTTGAGGTTCTTTATGTAGTTTGCTGAGCAAGGGGAGCAGGCGGCTCCGAAAGTCATGACCTTTATGACATAGGTGTCTATCGGCATCCCTTCTGCCTCTCGCCAGAGGAAACGCTGCGAGTGTTCGTCTTCTGGGCGTATCCGAACTTGATGGAACATTTCTCTAATATCTCCCGTGACAGCGACGGGGTGGATCCGGAAGTTGAATAACAGCTTTACTAACGACACGTAGTTGTCCGGTCCCTTCAGCAAAGCGGAGTTTAGAGATACGCCTTCAACCTCAGCAGCAGCGTCGAAAACCAGCCGAACCTTCCCTGACTTGTTGGGGTTTTTTACGCCGAAATGTGGGAGATACCAAGTCCTGGGAGTTAATGAACCTGCTTCAGACGACGTCAACTTCACTGCATACCCTTTTTTCACATAACTTGAGGCGTTATTTTTATACGTGACACTAAAGTCAGGATCCCTTCGCATTCTTCCTTCTAGATTCAAAAGCCTTTTCTTGGCTAGTTCATAGCTGTTCGGTAATTGAACTCCATCCTCCTTCCATAGCAGGCCAGTCTGATACCGCTTATCCAACCTTTTCGTAGTGCTGCTTAACAAGTGCGAAGCTCTTTTGTCGCTCTGACATACTGGTTTCTCCTTCGGTTTTCTAACACCAAAACTTTCGATGCAAAAGTATTCTTCCACGAGCTTATCCAATCGTGCGTCCCGTTAACAAGCATGGTTACTGCAAAGTACGACATTTCCTCTCGGGTCTTCTCCCTGTCCCGAAGGCAGTGCACCGTATGCGACCCACCCTAATTGAGTACGCACAGTTATCAGTCCCTTATCCTGGGTGTAGACTACTTCCATTGGCGCTCCGAGATGACTGTTGTCCAGTCCTATTAATATCTCCGGTCTGGCTTTGTTGTAGTTGGGTAGAGAGATATCGGGACGGCTATGCAGGAACAAGTTCGAGTTGGTGAAAGTTTGAGTGGGCAAACAGAGTTTCTCGACAGTTTGTACCTCACTCAGTTTGAATTTTTTGGCATCTTCCTGATCGGCACTTACCTCCACATCAACAGCAAAGGATTTCTTGGTTTCTTGCTTGTCTCCAATCCATCGCAGATGCAAGTCTTTGGGCTTTCCGCTGAGGCGAAGACGTTTGGTTAGTTCTGAGCTCATGATTGTGACGGATGACCCCCATCGAGTAGGGCAAAGGTTCTAACCATCGCTTCTTTATTATATATCCTGATAGGCAAAACTCTGAAGAGGATTCGTGCGCTTCTGGTGTCGTCGCAGCTTAGCAAAGGCTTTCGAGGTTCCAAACCTACCCTCTCCCCAGCTGATGACTTCGTAGGTGATTCGCTTTCGTGGAGAGACTGATGGTGCATTCTTTGGCAATCGCCAATGCCACACGATCGTTTTGTGCGACAGGTCCTTATGTTGTGCCCAAACTTCAGGCATCCGAAGCATAGATTGTGTCGTTTCACGAAATCCCATTTAGCTGGTATATTTAATTTGGTGAAGCTGTTACATCCTGTCACTGCATGCGATGTTCCCTCGCAGTAACGACACTTGCTGCTTCCAACTTTCTCCTTCACTTCGACGGCATGAAGTACGTTGCCTCTCGTCATCCTCCTTGACGAGTCGCTCCAGTTTGTTATTCGGTATCGATGTGAATCCCCTCACCTTCTTAAGCTGGCTGTGAACGAGGCACTCTGGACGTCCGAAACGAAACTCCAGGCTAGCCATCACTTCATCCACATTATTTGGGTGGATGAGCAGAGACTCGACTACGTACCTGTCTTCCCCTTTTAAGCTTTTGTGTAGGCGGAACATGTTCTCCACTTTGATATATCCGAACATGTTAGTGTACTCTACGAATGCTGTGCAAAACATAGGCCACTCTTCTGGCCTCCCGCGAAACTCCGGCAAATCATGGAGCTTTCGTTGTGATGCATATGCGGCCGGTGGCAAAGATGGTCCTTGGGCGTGTTGTGGCTGCTCAGTGGCTGACGAGGGAATTGGGTATTGGCGTTGCATTGTCTGAAGACCATTCAGAGGTTGCAGGAAAGTCGGCGTACTGCTCTGTTGACGGTAGGCTGAACTTGCCGGTATGATCTGTGGAGACGGCGCCGAAGTCACTGGTGGCCAAGAATATGTGGCGTGAGAAGTACATGGCATGTGCCCCGTCGTAGCGGTTTGTTGAAAAATAAAGTTGTCTTGACTAGCGGCATGCGGCACTGTTGTTGCGGTCGAAATAGAGAACACAGGCGTAAAAACGGCTGACGTAACTGCGGTGATTTCGGGGGCAGCAGGCGTAACCGCACTATTTGGCATTAAAACACTGGATATAATCTGTTGCTCTTGTAGCAGTTTTTCGTACCGCAGGCGTTCGTGTTTTTCCTTGCTGGCGGCGGCTTTAGCTGCTTCAAGTTG
Organism: Volucella bombylans; assembly: GCA_949129095.1. Taxonomy (NCBI): domain Eukaryota; kingdom Metazoa; phylum Arthropoda; class Insecta; order Diptera; family Syrphidae; genus Volucella; species Volucella bombylans. The sequence goes on along the minus strand of OX422140.1, from coordinate 333,522,081 downwards.
TTTTCGGAGCTGCAACAATTCTTCCTCCATTGTTGGATCCTGGGCTTCGCTTTCCCGCACTGTCCTATTATCTGGGCCCCCGCCCAATTATCAAGGCTTCGCCCTTTAATGACGGGGGCAGAGCAAAGTACTGGTCTTATCGTAAACATCTTCAGATGACGCTACCGAAGGTTGCTACGATTCGATCAGTCACAAGTTGCCGGTCATAGGTCTTGTTGGCGGCTGGACCACCGGTAGTCCCTACCAGGACTTAAATCACGGTACCATGGGAGGCAGGAGCCCCCCGGATCTCGGTCCGGGCCTGACTTGTTAGAGGTAGGCCCCCTTGTGGGAGCGTCATGGTGGCTGTGGTTTAAACCCAAAATCGCGGGAAGGGTCTTACCTTGGGTTTTCCCTTGGTTTGACCCAATGTAGAGTTGCAATAAGTACTGGGTGCTGCGACCCTAAGAGCAGTAAGAGGTTTTAGGTCGGCCTCGACTCATACCAAGGGTGGAACTTGTGCCGGCAACACAGTTCCGAATTGGTATCTAACAGTGAAAATCATTGGTGAGCGTTGGCAAGGCGTATCCTTGCTCCCATGGATGTATGGGCATCCCGTGGAATAAGGCCGTAAAGGCAGGTGTCTACGCAAATCGAGAGACGTTCTGTCCTATTATCTTCGTCTTTGGAAGGGCAATCGTCGAAGAACTCCGCTTGGTCGTCAGATTCCTGGCTCTTCTTTGAAGTTTGCCTTGTTGTTCTCTTTTCTGTTGGCATTGGCTTAGACGAATTATTGAATTTTGAAGTAATGGCAACTTGTTTTGCTTTCCAGAAAATCTTGCAATAAAAAATAAAGCTTGTCGTCGCTCCGCTCTTCACTGTTCAAAATAAAACGCCTTTTTTCCGTAGTCCACGGTTTACTTCTGGGTTTATTTTCTTAAGAGGAAATTTCGTAAAATTCATTCTAACAGTATTTAAATACTTACTTATTGGTGACTCTTGGCAGGCGGCAGCGGTTGGCGATGTCAAAGAACAAAGAAAGAATAAAAACTCGAAGCAAAGCAAATTCCGAAAACCGCGCGCTGTCTGTTTGACAGATCGTCTTAAGTGTCAATGGAATTCGATCTGTTCGCTTCCGCCTTCCAAGAGCCACCAATATGACATGTTCACACGACTCATTTATCGACAATCAGTGATTGCTGCATCGATTAGAGAGGCCAAACCGGAATCAGCAAACAGCCGACAAATCACAGAGCGTCACTGAGACATTGGTCGAACGGCAAGCAACAGCATTTGGCCTACCACAACAGCCCGACGACGGCACAGTTACAATAAAATTCAAATGCTCTATGAGGAGATTATGTGATTAAAAAAAAGCAAACTATGACTTCCTTAGCACAATTGAGAAAAGAGAGCGAGGAGCTTCAAGCGAAAGTAGCATCATTGGAGAGCAAAGCGTTTTGAGAATGTCATCGAGGTTAATGGTGTGCCTGGTCACTGGTGTCAGCAATAGATCTGTTTCCGCGAGATTTTTGTAACAATTTGTGAAAGTTGCTCAAGTTGCAGGAGTAGTAACAAATTCTCTCTTAAACCCAAAATCTCGCGGGAACACGTTTTTGTAAAAACGTCAAAAGTAACAAGTAAAAGCAAAACAAGAAATATATTCTAAAACAGAAGGAAGATTTTTAGGTTGTCGCAATTTAAACTTTTTACGAATTTGACAGTTCCTTTAAAATTCAACTTATTTGACGTTTCTTACAATTCCTGCTCAGAGAAAAATCTCATGTAGAAATTTATAAGTGCCTATTCACATTGGTGCGGGCAGGAATACTGTCAAAAAGAGAGGGAACCCTTTTTTCTCGAAGTGGGAAGAAGAAGGGTTACCCCCACCGAAAATCCATTTCGTTAAAAGAAAAAATTTCTGACGAAATGTCTGAAATTTAGTCTGACATACTTGTATTTGTGTCTCGTGGAGACGCGGTGTAAAGTAGATTTTCGGGTGAAGCACGTTGTTTTTTTCCATATCGTTCCATTTCTAACATGTTTTTTCATTTTAGTTCTTATCGTTGATGAGCAAGGAAGTGTGAAGAATGGGAAAAAGGTATTTTTCAGGCCAACTGCTCGCATTTAAAAATTAGAAATGGTCCAATTCAAGAGTTCCGCTTGTCAAAAAGCCTTTCAACCCCATGCTCGTCAATGTGAACAGGCACTAAGAATTGGGAGGGTGGGAAAATGAATTACTCTCTCAAATACGTTCTCTTTGTACAAATTTGCAGTCCCTGAACAAATCTAATGTAAATGCAATGGAATGAGTCCAAGCAATTTTCAGCAAGGCGTTGGGTGTCACCTTGTCAGCTAAATAGGTACTGGTACCAGAAAATTTTACGTCAAACGTGTATGGATGAAAAACGAGCATAGCATAAAATTTGTGTACAATTTTCATACCATGATTGTTTCACTAATCTCACCTGTCACGCCTTTTTATATCGCTCGAAGCGTTTATCGAAGGAAAAAGATGCTTTTTTGACGTAGACTCTGGTGAGAACGTATGTATGTATCTATTCTGACGGCGCAATATGTTTCGGACAAGGGGATTACAAGAGGTTCTCCGATGAAGTTGGTGGGCATTTCCGGGGGAACGATTTGGAGTCAAGGGATGGCTGAGGTGAGATTTTTTGTCAACTATAAGGAATTTTTTTCATTATTTCACTATAGTGCCACATGGAGTCCTAAACATTTTAGGGGTCGATTTTCCATTGAAGCATCATTGTCACTTAGATTTCGAAGAGATGACATTAGAAATGAATGGCAGAAGCATTCGGTGCAATGGACCCGTCTCAGCATTACAACTGGCAAAACTCGCGACGTCGGAAATACTGAAAGATACAAGAGAAATCCTTGTGGAAATTAATCGACCTCCAACTATAAAGGGCGTAGCTGCATTAGTGGAGACTACGCCTGGTTTCGAACTACCAAAAGGTGTATCGACCAGTAGAAGCCTAATCCAAATTTACAGGCTAAAAGGATCTTCTACAAGAAGTACAACCCGAATTGTCTAAGGAGCACCTGATGGAGTTTGAGAAACTATTGGAGAAATTTCAAGCAGTGTTCTGAAAAAAAACCAGCGGACTTTGGAGGAATAGGGATGGCAATACACAAAATTGAAGCCGCAAAGTCAAAACCAATAAAGCTACAGGCGAGAAGAGTCCCAATGGCCAAACGCGAAGAGATGGAAGACCTAATTAAGGATACGAGCAACAGAGGTGTTATAGAACATTCAAATAGCCCCTCGGCTGCACCTATTAATTGAGAAGAAAAATGAATCTTCGAGGCTTTGCGTACATTACCGCGACCTGAAAGAGGTCGTAAAACAAAATTCCTACCCCTTGCCGCGTATGGATGACTTCTTTTCCACAATGGTAGGCGCGAAGCGGTTTTCTACGATGGACCTTCAAAGTGGCTACTGGCAGGTAGAAATCGAAGAGAAGGAAAAAACAGCTTTCACAAATGTTAAAGGGCTATGGCACTAGAATATCGTGTCGACCACCGCCGAGTGTCATTGCCAAGCAGTGCATTCGTGTGCAATACATCTGCCAAAAAAAAACCGCGTTCACGTGTGGAAAAAAAAATTAAATAAATAAAGAAAAACAAAAACAAAAGTAGTACAGTGGAGTAAAAAAATAAAAAAAATTTACACAGTACTGTTGCTTGCACTCAATCACGGCACGGACAGTGGCTGAGTGTAGGAAATAACTGATGGATAGCGGGTTGTGAGTGAGAATTTTGTTGGTGCACTGTTTTCTATTGGTGTAAGGGCATAACACCTACAACAATTTATTTCGGTAAACCAATTTTGAATTTTTACTTCACAGCTGCGCTTAGTATCGTCGGTGTTTGTGTTTTTGTGTTTGAATTTTTTTTTATAATGATGCGGGAATTTAGAGTGGATATAGGCAATATTCGCGGGCTTAAAAGCAACCACTTTTCTGCGTACATCCACGTCTGTAAATAAATCTGATCTGAAGCTGCCTGGCTTTGAACTAGTGCCATTGTTTCTCACGGCGGTCTCAACAGTTACGTGCGTAGTGATGTAGCTTACCTAACTCCGCCACAAGGTAGTCCCTGTTCCAATCCGGAATTTAATTTCATGTGCTCAAAATTTCTTTTCCGTAAGCAAATTATCCACTACTGCATTATTTACAGAAGCCCCCAACTGTGCAGCAATTCAACTTTCAACGAGTTTGATGCGCTGTCTGACTCCATTCAAAAAATTGTATCCCTGTATCCTCATACTGAAATCGTTATTACGGGCGATATCAATATACACAATTCTGGGTGGCTTTGACATTCTGGACAGATAATACCCAAAGGATGCAGCTTGTAAATAAGCCCACGCGAATACTAGACGTTGATAGTCATACCGCCAACACCCTAGACTTGTTTTTAACTCTCACCCTGATAAGTGCTCTCCCCTCTAGACTCGCTGGACCACTGTATTATATTAGCTAATTTCTCGTATCGACTATACAGTTAGAGAAAAGATTCCTAAAAGAACCGTATGGCAATACGAGGAAGCCAATTGGAGCGGACTTAACAGCTTCTGTAGGAATTTTAACTGGTCGTTATGTTTCCTCGATAACGACGTGGATGCCGCTGCTGATATGATCACAGACACCATTCTCTTTGGAATGAGATCCTTTACTCCATATCGGATGAAGAATATCAAATCAAAAGAAAAGGCATGGTACGACTCAAGCTGTAAAGAGGCTATCAGGGTTAGAGAAATGTTTTTTCGGTCAACCAAGACCAACCCGACTGAGGAAAAGCGAAAAAAGTTTAAACGAGCCAGGAATATCTGCATCGTCTTTTTTAAGCGTGTGAAATCTCAGTACGACCAAAAGTTGAGGCAAAAAATACTACAATGTCCCAAAGGTAATAAAATCTTATGGTCGTTTGTCAGAAACATTAGAAATTCTGCCTCATCCTCCATCCCAACGCTCATTTACAATGATATTGCAGCTGTCAGATCTTTGGACAAGGCCAATCTGCTTGCTGCACCACTTTGCGGCCAGCTCAACACTCCCAGATTGTGCTTTGTCTCCGCCTACACTTGAGTGCGTCGAATTTTCAATGGGACGAATCCACTTTCGCGCTCGTGTAGTAGTAAGAGTACTTAAAGATGTCAACACACATAAACCCGCTGGTCCAGATGGTATAGCTCCCTTTTTCTGAAGAGGTTTTCTTGCACGCTGGAAAAATCACTGCGTAAGCTTTTCCATCAATCCTACTCTTTAGGACTCTGCCCGAGCAGATGGAAAACCAGCCAGTCCAGCCCGTCCATAAAAAAGGCGAATCATCTTCTCTCTCCTCCTACAGACCCATTGTACTGACGTGCCTTCTTTCCAAGGTCATGGGAACGCTAATATATAACTTATGAACTTTCTCGAAACACGTAAACTTTTCAATGACCGGCAATATGGTTTTTGTAGCAACAGGTTCACTCGTGATTTGATGGCATGTCTCACCGAAAAGTGGAACCAAGGCGTACACCAAGGTAATTGAGAAAGCAAGGTAATTGCAGTTGATATTTCTAAGGCATTTGATAGAGTTTCGCATCAGGCTCTTTTGTCGAAAATGCGTGCATTTGGGATCGAGGACTCTCTTCTCCAATGGATTAGAATTTGCCTTTCGGAACGCTCAATTCAAGTTGTCTTGGATGGTTTAACCACGGCTCCGTTTTGTCTCCTACACTCTTTTTAATTTTTATCAATGATCTCTTGTCAGCTACTTCTAATTTTATATATTCCTTTGCTGACGACAGTACTCTCTGATTTTCATATTCGTTCCCTGACTCATGTCTCTGCTCTTCGGCTGTAGAACGGGAACTGCATCGTATATTAAGCTCATCAAATTCCGATATTAACAGCATAACCAATTGGGGAACTATCAACAGAGTAGAATTTAGTGCTTCCAAAATACAATGCTGTTAAAGCGAAATTTAAACACCCAGCCATTTCAGTCGAAACTGAAAAACTTTCCATTCTCAGTATATGTGTCAATGACAACTTACGTTGGAATGACCACATATTCGATGTCGCCAAAAATGCTGCGAAATGTTTCCTCAAATGATGTAAGAAATACATTTTCCCTTTTGAGCTCGATATATGAGGCATTCATCCGCCCCAAATTGGAGTAAAATGCACAAATCTATTCAGGTGCGCCTAAAACACCTCTGCACCTGCTAGATAAGATTCAAAATCGTGCGATAAAACTCATAGGTGATGCTAACATCACCCAGTCAATGGACACCCTCGAACACCGGCGTAACGTCTCCTGTCTCACCTTGTTGTATCGCTATTTTCACCACTAGTGCTGCTCCGAAATTGCCAGTAGCATTCTGCCCTTTATACTTTTTACCGTAACACCCGTCTCGCTATGAATGCTCATCAGTATACCCTCAAGCCCACTTTTGGATGTACTCTGAAATATCGTGATTCAGTCCTAGGCCGAACAACTCGCTTGTGGAATGCGGCACGGATCTAAGACTAAGTGTGTTGGTGTTGAAGTAAAGTGGGCTGCCAATATCACATGCTTAAATTTGATGAACAGAGAACCAATTCTATAGTCTATACTTTCAATCGTATTAACCTTCCGTAAGCCTGGTGAACAGAATAACGCCGTGGGCCTGGTGGGGTCCACAAAACCCCACCCCGGGAAGTTATATTTAATGGCTTATGAGAAAAAGGATTCTCGTTTTATTTATATATGTATGAAGTTAAACTATAAACGTATAATTTAAATAAAAAAAATATTAATTTCCGTTTGACATTAATTAAAATGATTACAAAATATAATCAAAAAAAACCAGGCGCACCAAGTAGAAAACCTTATTAGTAGATTATCGTGTAGTATGAAAAAACTAGCGGGAAATGAGAGGCCCGTGTGTCCAAGGATTGTAAAGGCGTCCTAAAATTGACATAATTAAATATTAAAATGAATAATAAAGGGCTGAGATGGCTATCTGGAGGTACTCCAGGGAAGCTTAAATAGCTTTGGAAACCATGGACCTAATAAAATATTGTAGTGTCGATCTTCTATGTAGGATTTAATTTATATTATAAAACTTGACTGAGCCTTTAGTTTGAGCAAAATGATTTTATGAGAGATTTTATCAAAGGCTTTGCTAAAATCCGTAGCGATCACATGAAATTCAACCACGCGTTCTATTGCGCACAAAATACTTGACACGAATTCGGAAAAGTTTGCAAGATTGTTACATGTTGATTTTAGGGACTGAAAAATCAGTGAGTCTTAAGTAATACTCTCAAACTGCTTAGGTATGTTGGAGAGCCTAACGATGGATCGATAGTTAGAGATATCATGCTGGAAAGAGGAATGTGAAAAGGAAATATATAAGAATTCTGCCAAATCATGTGGGAAGTTCCCTGGGAGTAAGAAAGCTGAAAGAGTGCTCTTAATATTTGAGGTTAATAAATTGCACAGTTTTTCAACAGAATTTCGGGCAACCCAATGTAGTTGAGATAAACAAGGACATTCTAGGACTAAACGTAAGCTGAAAAAAGACGGTTGCATATGAATCGCTAATGAGTTGACATCAGCTCTCAAACCCCGAAATCATGTTACTAATTGGGGAATATCCAACCCGTCGGACTCAAGGGACCACAGAAATGACACCTTCGGATAAGGGGTTCTACGCGGGTAACGCGTACTGTTGAAAATCAACCAATAGGTAAAAGAACGTAACGTATGCATCTGCACCTGGAATGGTCAGACCTTGGGTAGGCCACGTGTCAACGTGTAAACGACCGGAAGCTGCTATATAATAAAAGTCATAGCCATTCTAGAAGTGCGCTGTGGTGGGCCCCAAACTGTTATGTATGCTCCAGTGAGTGCTACAGATAACAAAAATTGTATCTACATATTTGGGTGTACATTTGTTGTAATCGGCAGACTAACACAACATTTTTATAGCCTTTAGCATGTTAAAGAATTGCTGAACATTAGCCTGATATCTATACACGGCTTACAGAAGAAATAGGCGAAGCAGCCAAGGTTAGGTTAGGTTAAACAGAGGTGTGATAGATATGCCATCACACAGACACCAGGCACCAAGACGGTCCCATCGCGATCCCTGTGGAACCAGTTGAATTTGTCTTCAAATGGCAAAAACCTAAACAATTGCCCTGTTGAAAGACCCAATTTTCTTGCAAAGACTAAGAAGGCCTCTGAAGTTCGTGACATCTATTTCATCTAGGTTTCAAAAAAGTATTTCCCTAAAAATTTTCTTCGACTACGAGATATTGCCTCGTATGTTATGTCCTCAACAGCTCGCAGATCTCCGCTGAATCTACAAATGTCCGTATCTGACAATTTGAGTCTCTTTGCGTGTTTCCGCAGGAGACAGTGTTCTGTCAGCATTTCTATTACTATCCTAAGCTTATCCATGTTTAATTTTATTAACATCCTAGATCTTTTGCCGTCAAAAAGCGGCCAAAGAGCCTTGAATACCCTGTGTCCTTCAAGACTTGATCACCTTAGGTTGGCAGTCTTTGTGATTTTTTCCTCGATATTGCCCCTTACTATGCAAAGGGGTGACTTGCAACCTCACTATTGTCGAGTAGCCCTCCTTTTCTTGCAAGATGTATATTGCATAGTGCCTTGAGCACTGTGCGATAGCCCCTGACTGTATCAGAGTTGACGTTGGTTGATTCCATTACCTTGAGTGCGGCCTGGCTCTCGATGTACTCGTAGATAGCGATATCTCTTTCGGATACCGGTCTCATCTGCATTAGCTCAGCCGCCCTGAGGAGAGCCAAAACCTCTGTCTGGAAGACGCTGCTTGCGTTCGGTTGTCTTATAGACACTCTTATTACTGGGTGTTTTGAGAAGATACAAGAATCTGTTACCTCCATTGTGAAAATTGCAATTTCACTTGACCTGATTATTGCATTTCTTTGCCAGTCCGCCCTCTCCGGATACATTATATCATACGGAGTGTCGAAATCAACCAGGGAAGGAATTTCGTCCGTTTGAATTCGATTGCCTGGCAGTAGATCCGTTTGGACCGTGCCATATCTGAAACTACTGCTCTTGAAGTAACCCAGATTAGTGAGTTGTATCGCACTGTTTCCAGCAAGTTTTTGATCTGTAAATCAAGCGGTGTTAGGTGTAAAAAGGTGTCCAATGCTGCTGTAGGGGTGGTACGGAGCGCAGCTGTAATGACTATGGAAGCCGTTCTTTAAACCTCCGCAAATTTTCCGTCAATCGCTTTCTTGTTTGTTGCTTTCCAGCATATGGGTCTTACCACCACCGTATACAGCCAATAACCATAGCAGGTTTTAAGCCCTAAATTTTCCTACTGTTCTTTTACAGATAAAAAGAGTATTATATGCCTTTTTTATTCTTTCCGCTACATTAAGATTCCAATTCAGTTTTTTTTCCAAAATCACACCCAGATACTTCGAGCTGCCCAAAAGGGACAGTTCCACTCCATTGAGTTTTGGGAGTTTGAATTGGGGTATCTTGTAATCTCTGGTAAAAAAAAAACCAGTTCCGTTTTGGAAGGGTTGGCATTGAGACCACAGCTTTTTGCAGAAGTACTGATCATCTCCAGGGCAACCTCCATAATGTCGCTTAAAAAATTTAAGTATTTTCCCTGCACTATTATGACCACGTCATCTGTGTATGCCGTCGCACTTATACCCATTGTACTAAGCTTTTTGAGGATGTCATTGATAACCAGAACCGAGCACAGGAGTGAAGATATGACTCCACACTGAAGGGTTCCAGCTGTTACGGATATTCTAACGGAGCTTTGCCCAATGGAACAGTTTATTTTCCTGCTTGCAAGCATGTTGCAAACCCAGTTTGTAATCTCCTGGTCAATATTAGCGTTTACTAGAGCATTTTTTAATGGCGGTGCACTCCACGTTATTGAAGGCTCCTTCAATATCGAGAAAGGCCGCCATCGCAAACTCACCGAAGTGTAGACTCTTCTCTATTTTCCCCACCACCTCGCGCAGTGTGGTTTCTACAGATTTTCCTTTCATATATGCGTGCCGTGACTCGGTCAAAAAGCCATTACTGCATCTATTCCTAATGTGAATCTCCAAAAATCGCTCCAGGGTTTTAAGCATAAATGATGATAGACTTACTGTTCTGAAATCTTTTGTTGTTATACGAGTATGCCCCTGTTTGCCAGCTTTACGTATAAAAACCACCTTAACTTCCCTACAAGCTGTTAGTATGTACCCGAATCTTAGACTGTATTTAGGAATTTCCTAATTTTTTCAATTGCTACCTCCGGTGTATTCTGTAGCATAATTAGTAGAATATCATCCAGACTGTGAGATTTGTATGGCTTAAAGGACTGAATTACCCACCGTAATTTTTTCGTATTAATAACAACACCTATTTCCTCTTCGGAGAGAGAGAGATCAATTTTCTCAGTGTGCTGTAGCACGCCAGAGTCGTCTGATACTGTGGATCCCGGAAAGTGGGGTTCCACCAGTGTTGCTAGAACCTGACGAAACAGCCAAAGAATGTTTAAACAAGTTCCTCGGTAAAACCAACAACGTACGTCATCTTTGGTACAGTCGGAAAGCACAGCCTACAGGACACCATGTCTGCAAAATGACAAAGGTTGGCCCACTAAAGGGTAGAAATTATTATAGAGAGTACACGGTTTCCTCCCCTCAATATTCATAAAGGAACATGGCGATCACTATGATCAATGATCAAACTCCGAAAGAAGCGTCACTTAAAGCGCTGTAAGTAACCTAGATAAGAGTAATGATCAATATGAATTATATGTATATGAAGGAGAAAATAAATAGCATTCTATTCCCTGTACCAGGATAGATGAATTAGGCCAATAAACCTCATGGAAAAGCTCTTTAAAAAGAAGTAAGAGTATCTATATAATAAATTGTAAATACAAAACCTTAATAAATAGAGTTGGTAGAACTCCATTAGCTCGGAAATAAAATGCACAAAGCAATTTCCTAAGGCAGCAATTATTTTCTTGTCTGCAGGGAAATTAACTAAAAAGCAGGTACTAGCAATTGTAAGTATCAATTCAACTTTATTCCCACATTCCTCTGCTTAGTATTGTAAATAACAATTACATTAATGACACTTTTCCAAAAGACTAAGTACTCGTATCCCTTGAGACAAAAAGTCGTGAAGTAGTATTGATTTTTTGATTAATAAATACTAAAAAGCCTTGCAACAGGAAAACTACGTTCAATTTGAGAGGGAAATTGGTCATTCGCGTTTTTTATATTTTTAGTTTAAATCTATCCATTGGGATTGAATTGCAGAACATCCAATGAACGAAGATGAAGGGAGAGTCCTACATTCACAGCAGTGAAGCAAACAATACTGAAAACTTTCACAATTAAAAATGTCGATGTAGATTCCGGTGATCAAATTATTCGGAAATTCAGCTTTAAGAGGGTGACTACCGAGTCTCCTGCGCCATTATAAAATAGTATCGGACAGCAACCATAAACATTTCGTTGCCCTGAATCTACAAAACACGCCAGATAGATACCTTGTAGACATTGGTCCACAAACATAAAAACAGATCGAAAATTCTTGCAGAACACGAGTGAACATCCTTTGAGTAATCTGAATTAGATAGAGGAAACACGGCATCCAATCCTCCTAAACTGACAAAAGATTACTGGTCTATTCCTGCAAACCAAGCTTATAGACTTTGCGGTTGTGTCCTCATCTCCATATTCCCACTTGTAAACGGGACTTCGCTTTCCTGCTTATCATCCAGCACTCGCCACCGTATAGCAGAACTGGTGGGATGACGGAGAACCTTTGTCTTTCTGGCCAGGAGTTTGACACCAGTCGTTTTAATAATCATCATACTTCGTCGGATCTGTGCTGAGGTGTCACTTGTAGATTTGGTTTCCACTCCGAGGTAGGTGAACTTCTTAACTACCTCGAAATTATAGCTGTTGCCTGTAATGTTTTGTCTAAGATGGTGGATGGATGTTGTTTTGCTTGTCGACAGCATATATTTTGTTTTGATTAGTTCACAGTTAAAGCAACTTCTCTAGACTTTTCTTCGATTGCTACAAGTGCCTGAACGATGGATCGAAAGGATCGAGCGATGATGCCAATGTCGTCTATGTATCCCAATATCTGGCCTGATTTGTGGAACATAGTATTTCTAGTGTTAACGCCGGTCTTACGCACTATCTGTTCAAGCACAAGGTGAAGGAAATCGCATGAAAGTGCATCACCTTGATGAAATCCACTGCATGTCTGGAACAGTTCAGATGAAACGTTACTAGATCGCACAACACAGGGCATATTTTAAAGCATATGGCGAATTCAACCGCTCCAGACAATGAATGCTGTCATACGCGCCCTTATAGTCGGTAAAGAGGTAGTGTATCTCGACTTGGAATTCGTTGGTTTCCTCCAGGATTTGCAGATAGTCTGAAGATTTGGTCTATGGCAGATTTGGCAGGCGTAATGTAATAGTGACACTAGAAGGGGATAAGCCTCGGTAGCTGTTGCAAAACATAGGATGACATGTTTTGTAGATTCCATCCATCCATATATTCACGGACAGTGAAGCATACTGAAAGTATTAAGCTCAAACTTTTTTGATTCCAAATCGGTGCTACCCCTCTCCAACACTCTTCAGGACTTATTTAAGACAAACAAAGTCAAGCCCTGTTAAATACCACGGCACAGGGCTACTTAAAGCAGTGAAAAAGACGATGAACTGGCTAGAAAAGTTTCAGCAGATCGGTTCAGTGGCCCAGAGCCCTTCTGTGGCATGCCGTGTTGAGGAATAAATTCAACGATCAAAAATTTGGAGAACAAAGATTGTCTATCCTATTGGGAGGTTATACCGAATATATGAGCTTTGCAGCCCTACCAAAATAAGTCCAAATTATCTCTCAACTTCAAAAGGGATGATATCAGAAGACTGGTCAGCTCTCTAACGGGATACTGTATTGCTTATTATACATAAACTTAGAATTTTATGGGGAACACGACGAAAGCGCAAAATACACACTAGGTGAATGCGTGGCTCTATGAGTCATAGGGGGACATAAATATTAAACTTGTAGTACGCAACAAAATAACGTATGAATGGAACTGCCATCATCTTGATATTTAAACACCTTGACAAGATTATAAGCGTATCAGAAATTAGTGACCGATAAATGACAAGATAAACGGGTATTGAGACTACTGATAGCGAGAGTAGATAGTCAGCAATCAGAAAAATAAATATTTTAACACGACTTCGATGAGCGATATAATAAAAATACGAATTACCTTTTATCGGTTCGGATTCGAACAGATTTATGGGGGAATTGATTTTAATTAAAATTAATGATTGACAAGGGGGAAACAATTTCTGATAAAGAAACTCAGCGGGAGAAGCTGTACTTAACTCGGGTCATAAGGTTAAGGAAATCGCTACTGTGTTGTCCGGTTTTGTATCGAAGACTCTTCTGGAGCTGGAGTATATATATTCATTCGCTCTACATGTCTTAGCCATCCTAGGAGACTATTGTGCACTTTTCTGACCTAGTCAATATCAATGTACAGCTTTTAATCTCCTCCTTCACGTGCATTAATCTTCATACTTCTGCACCATAAATCTGGACGGGGATGATGTGGATGTGGATGATTAGAGACTCCTTAGTGTTTCTTGGTTTACTTTGGTCCAAATCGTCGTGTTCCTCGAGCCCCAAAAATACAATACAAAGGACAGGAAATGCTGTAGGACAAGTAGTTTCTGGGTCGTTGAAAGACAAATGTAATACTGCTGTTGAAGCTGGAAATGCTAGCCTTATTGGATCAATACTTTCGAGGCACATGTCCTGTAGTGAGCTAAAATAACTTCAGAGGCAGCAGCAGAAATAGTACCAGAAGAGTGAGAACGCAATGATGACAGTGAAAATTTAGTATTTACAGCACCGTTGGTGATGATACTTCAAATTTTAGCACAATTCGATGCAGTTCCATCGACATAAACGACAAGAAATGGTGTAATAGTCATTGCAACAACTGCAGGAAATAACAACCTCGGCATCCGAAGTCGATCAGTTAAAGCTCGAAGCGCAAAGAGAGAATCGCAGAATGACCAATGGAAGTTCTTTTAAATATATGGGGCAATCTTGAAATTTTACTCTTTGTCTTGCTACAGCAAAGAGCTATAATCTTAAGAGAATGTCAAAATCTAGAAGTCTCTCAACAACATATTAATATAGTAGGGTACTGTAGAAATAGGATAAGCACTGATAAGTGTCCACTTTGGTGATGCCCAGTGTTGCAATTGTTTCTATGTTCTACAATAATTATTCTTATTTTACCTTCAAGTGGTAACCATTGTTTAATGGTCGATGTTCATCCGAATTTGACTTGTCAAACAGAGACAGCAGATGAATTCCTCAGATGTAATCAATGGTAAAGTAAACCCACGAAATAAAACAATTGAGGCCTTATCCGGGGTACTCCAATATATTTGGAGCTCAGGTCGGTAAGAATTTCAGAGACTAAGTCAGGGTCTTGGAAAAGAGATGGTGGCGGATGAGTCCTTAATGGGCCAATGGCCGCGCTCACATCCCTAATGGGTTACTGCCTTCGGTCTAACCGATCCCTCGTACTAGGGGTATCTATAATATAATGAAACTGTCCTTCCGGTTTGGGGGTTGTTCCACGAGGGTAACTACCCGGTCATGAAAAAAAACAGCTACGAAGCTGCAACAAGCCTTGGATGCTGACGGATCTACTGTTGACAACCCCTGCAACTTCGAATCTGCACGTTCAATGTTCGGTCGTTTAATAGAACAACTATCGGAAGCCCTGGACTGCGATGGGATAGGTCACACAAATAAAGAATGAAAAGCTGCGACATCTACTACGGCAATTGTTATAGTTGGCGAAGAAGCGCCTATTTGGATGAATTTGTTGCTAGAGCCAAACCTAGGCAAGAAGTCTTGACTTTCTGACATGTGAATGAACGCCTCGAACAGTCCCTATTAAGGCTAAATTTTCCAACATTAGCCACCAAACTACACCAAAGATAGCTTCTATGGGCTCTTGCACAAGACATACGAGCAGTACCTTAGATATGACATTAAAATTAATGCAAAGCTAGGAATGGAGAGCATATTTGAAAGTACTATCAGAAACCATAACCTGTACGACACCACCTCCGATAACGGATTTAGGCTAATCGGCTTTGTGGCGGGGCGAAACATTATCATAGCCAGTACGCAGTTCACGCATCTGGATATACATAAGTGGGACTTGGAGATCTCCTAATCAGTCAACCAGATTAACCACATTGTGATCGACTCAAGGCACCCCTACAGTATTATGGATGTCCGAACATTCCCTACTACCTTGTTGTACCCAAGACACAGTTGCGGATATCCCGAACATCGCAAGGATAAGCTAATACTTGAGGAAGTTTAACGACTAACGGTTGCAATCGCAAGAGATCGCCAAATGCTTTTCCGATCAAGTTTAATATCGTAAGAGGTTATATGCCGCCAGCATCAAGTATTGAAGAACAGTGGCAATATTACCACCTCTGATGTGCTGAGTTTCACTTGGTTACCACAACGAAACTCCTGGTTTGACAACGAGTAGCGGTAAGCACATTATGCGAAGCAAGATGCATACAAAGCGGCGCTGCATAGAAGGACTAGAACTACTCGCGAGCACGAGCGGTCGAGGAAATTGAGAGGTGCTACTGCAGAAATAATATTCGGAAGTTTTACGAAAAGGTACAAAAAACATGCCACGGACACAAACGCCGAACCGAATCCTATAGAGACGAACAAGGGAACATATGAAGTGAAGATAACCACAGTAAAGCTTAGGTCGAACATAACTGACTCGGTAAGGAGCATACACCGACTCATCTGTAAAATATTGTCGGACGAAAGTATGCACGATGAATAGAATGTCCGATACTCAAAAAAGGAGACCCTCTGAACTGCACCACCTACAGAGGCACAAGTCTTCTTAACATTGTCTACAAGATCCTATCTGCCATATTGTGTGAACGCCTGAAGCCGTTCGTCAACAACCTGATTGGCCCCTATCAGTGGGGTTTCAGGCCAGGAAAATCAACAACCGACCAAATTTTCTCACTCCGGCAGATCGTGGAAAGAATTCCAGAAATCCAAATCAATATCCACTATCTTTTCGTCGAGTTTAAGGCCGTATATGACAGCATCTATAGAGACGAGAACAAACTTGTCCATATGTGCTGAATGACGATGGAGAAGTCTAGCTATTTCACCAAAGTCGGTAACGACTTGGCGAATTGCTTCACGAAAACGTCTCATAACGCCCAAATAATACTCTTTGTTTACTTTCTGGCTTTCTGACAAAAATTCATGATGCACTATACCGTTGTAATCCCTGAAAACCGTCAGCATTGCCTTCTTTTTTGACTGAAAACGAGGTGGTTTTTTTGGTCTCGGCTCATTTGGTGAACGCCATTCACTTGCCTGATGTCTGAATTGCGTGTCGTACTCATAAACCCACGTCTCCAGTAATGATCCTTTTGATGAATGTGGGATCGGATTCAGCCTTGGAAATCAGCTCTTTTGCGACGTCAACACGGTTTCGTTTTTGCATGAAATTGAGGTTTTTTGGCACCAACTTTGCTTATACACGACGGAAACCCAAATCATTAGCCAAAATGTCTTGGACGGATCCATAGGCAATGTTGAAGTTAATTTGCGGTTATTGACCAACATTTCTTTTACTCCATCAATGTTTTCGTCGGTTTTCGATGTCAATGGTCTGCCACTGCGTTCGTCATCTTCGATTGACTCACGACCACTGCCACTGGTAAACGACCGTTTTCTTTAGAGAATCGTTGCCGAAACACTTTTCCAACATTTCCAACGTTCGCGCACCATTAAATCCGTTTTTTACGCAAAATTTAATACAAGTTCGTTGTTGCAAATTTAAATCCATTTCTAAAATTGTAAAAAAATCGACAACACACACAGAGATAGATGTACTCTTGGCTACGTAACTTTTGCAAATGTCAAGCTATGACGCTAAGATTTAGAGTAAATATCAACAACAGATTTGCTAACTTAACAAAAAAAAAATAACTTAAATCGGAAGAATAGGAGCGCAACACGGTGGCTATTAAAGGAACTTTGTGATCAAGGTGGTAATTGACGAAACTCATAGAACTGCGTGAAGACCTCTATCAACTTGGAATTCTCAACTGGATGGAGTTAGAAAAGGATCGGGCTAACTGGAGAGTCTTATTAGTTGAGGCACATGTTCACCCCGAACTGTAGAGCTACCTAAGTAAGTATGTAAGTTAGTAAATAAATGTGTTAGATAGTTTCATTCGGTTCTTGTTTAGAAAACTGCAATTGGTTCGGACTTATTTTAAAAGAGACTCCAGCATTCCAAATGGAATTGAATTGCATGACATGGCTACTTCATCTGAGTCTTTTCGGCCGCTTATGGGGCGATATACATATTTAACTGGGTCAGATCGATCATCGTTTACCATAGGTTTATATAGTAAGGGATGCCTTACGGCCCATCGTAAAAAAAACATCTGCATAGCGATTTTCTTCATTTCCTCATGAGTGTAACACAGTTCAACAATTTCCGACATAAAACATGCACCAAAAACCACGCACATGAATTTTATCTGAACTTTTCACTATTTATTTAAAATATGATACATTCGCCTCGTTTTGGTTATATGACATTTGCGTTAGTGGTCATTCTTTAATCTTCTTTAAATAAGGGCAAAATCACAGCATTTTACCTCCCCTTTACCATTTCCAAACAGGATCTCAATATCTGCTAGCGCACCGTAAATTATCTCGCTCACTTTAATTAAATTAACAACCCTAACCTGCACAACAATTTCAATTAAATCCAATTATCATTGAACCGAAAATCATTTTATTATGATTCGGCCAAAACTGATTCCGTTTTCAATAGCAAAAGTGTGACTTTGTCTATCCGACACACAAGCCGCTTTGTATCTAATTTGAGCACAGGTTTCTCAACGGCTGAATAACAAATCACGTGTCAACTTTGTTCCTGGCGAACTACAAATAGGCTGATATAAGAATGTTTTTTTTTTGGAACTCCCCTATTCACTTTTATCTACGTAGGTACGAGTATGTATATAAAATCTATTCCTAGACGGTAGCAGGCAGAAAAATAAAAATTTATAGCTGCACTAAAGAAAGAGACACATTTTCTTGATTATCTGGCCCAAGTTATATGACTCTGCTTCACACTTTATGGCCCTCGTTGACACTAAAATCTTAAGTAAACCCATCCCCTAGGTCAACACCCCTTATTAAGCACAATTTCTGTAGCTGGTTGAACTTGAGTGATTATCTAGTTGGTGATACATAGGTGTACTGTGTACGATTAAAAAATAATTGTAAGCACTTGTCCTAATTAAAGATTAACGATTTCGCTTCAGACTGTCGCGTATGGATACACGGATATCTATCACAATATTGTATAATACGGAGTATTGTCATGGGTATCTGTACCCGTATACCTACAACAATAGTGTTTACATTGAGCTTAGGGTTAGGTTCTTCTTGTCTATTTGGATTTCCCTAGATTATATGAGCGTGACAGTCTAAACATTGTCAACTGCTCCGAATCTTACACTCACACAGCCGCAGCAATTGTCAAAGGGGGCGACTGAGGGAATGTTGTTATAAATTTTGTGATATTTCAATTCAATTAATCGACAGAATGGGTAAACAATTACAACTTCAGATGTTATGTCGTTGTGCGTATCTTTGCGAGCAATTCTAACCGGACAACGACCACAACTACAACGACAAGCAGGGCAATACATTTAATCAAGCAGGCAATTGAGCATTTTTTGCACTTAATAAACGAGGACTTTAGGAGCGGCACAGTAAGGGAATACGAGTAGGCCGCCATCGGTCCGATCGTCATTTCAAAAGATACTCTCCGACGAGTGAGACTGTGAGAGATATTGTATTAACGCGCGAGTATTCATACCATACTATCGGTTAATTCCGGGCAAAGTCGGTGAATGAAAATTGTCACAGGACAGGAGTGCAATTAATTAATCGAACCGGGTAATTAATGTGATATAGTTAGATACCAAGATACTGTGATACTGAAATACGAATACTCGTACTTCGATATTCAGATACTCAGATACTTATTCACTTGTTGACCGATTAGACGTAGACGTCGCGCCAAGAAGAAGAGGATTACGTTCCAATCCGCTGAGAGGTATATTTACTTTATGAAACAGTGGGGTTGCTAGTCCATTGGGAGGGTTAATCTGTTTTTACCGAAGGACACAGCCGATTGTTTCATTGAATTGTATGTGCTTCCGTATATGTTGCGTCATTGAACGCCACTTGCGCCGAAAGTCAATTGAGTGTCATTAAATTTTTATGTTGCGGTATTCAGAATGTCTCTTTCAATTAAGGGGACAGCGTTTGGATTGTATATTTTCCGTTCAATTGCAAATTGATTTGAAAGATAGTGAATGAGTATACGTTTTATTGGCCCTTGAAAAATAAGTAATTACTGGATGCGGATGGTATCAAAAAGTGGTTGACCTATGTGTACATTTTTATTCTTTTCAATATCGGTGTCACAGCTTATCGGTTCTACATTGTGTTGTTCTTTAAGCTTGTGAGTGTACATAGATACAATACATAACCAGAATATGCGTATATACTACAGAATATGCACAGTCGCTTGTTTATTAATTTTACACTCATGGCTTTGGAATTATCATTACCGGTACAAAATCATTAGCTAAAAGGACTTTGTTTATCTGGTGATATGGTAAATCAACTTTTATTAGTTTGGCAGTTGAAGCTTACTCTCAAAATATTAGGAAAATACATGCATAATTTCTTTTCATGGAAGCATCGTTCTGAATACAGACATGTTAGCGGTTTTTATAGCCCTTGCTTACGTTTTGACTTTATAAATACTACCTTCCCTCAAAGTGCATAAGTCTTCAACAAATTCTGTTTTGGTTTAGTTCAATCCCGATGAATTGTATTCCTTCTATGATATTTTGTGTCGATACAGGACACTCAAATCAAAATTTCACTGCAACATCTTCGAAAGCATTCTCTAGCGCCTAACAATTCGTAAATTGGATGAACAATTTGAGCTACTAGGACAAGTAAGTGAAGTGAGAAACCAAAATCGTGCGTGTATCTCACCCTAAAAGGGGGGCCAAGCTTTTCGGTTCATCGATTCCGGTTCAAATTGAGGATATCACAAACAATACTCTATCGAATTTTGCATACAGATTTGGGTCATAAACCCTATAAGGTTTAATGGACGCAAGCACTTTGAATTGCCGACCATCAGAAGCGTCGTAAGAGATATTTTTTGTTGGAGATACGAGTACTTTTCTCTGAGAGTGTAATGCCCCCTTATGGTGCATAAAGTTACACAGTATATGTATGTTCTGCGGTTTCGTGGTGTTCCATACAAAGGCGACATTCCGTAACTGTTTAATTTTGAATTTGTTTAAATCTTCTGATATTATCCTTTTTGAAGTCAAGAGGTAAGGATTTATTTTAGAAGGATGTATCTACTACCGCAATAGGAAAGACACACTTTGTTCTCGAAACTTTAATTTATAGCTGAAGACGGGATGAATGAATGGATCAATTTAACCTTTTCTAGCCGCTTTATCGTCTTTTTCATTTCCTTCAATATCCTTGTGCCCTTGTATCCACCAGATAAGTCCTGAAGAGTATCGAAGCAGTATTTCATAGATCTTGAGTCAAAGAAGTTTGAGTTTAGCTCTACTTGACTGTCCGGAAGTATATGGATAGGGCGCCTTTCATTCCTGTTCCAAGAGTAGTATTGGAACGTTGAAATCTTTTTACCATTTGAACATTTGTTTTTGGGTCGTGGATACCTGGATTTACTCCGGTGTCCATTCATATGAAAGGTGATTCTTTTCGAGGTACGTTAATCAAAAATAAAAAACAATCAACAAATTAAATTTTATCGGATAACCTTTATTATCATACAAAAGAAGTAGTCTTTACATTTGGCTTCTGAAAATTATTGCTTTCAAATGTTGGCCATAATTGCGGCTAACGTGGTCCATTCATTTGAAATCCAAATTTTCGATGATGCGTCCAAGCATTACGAGTGGTATTTGACCATGGCAATGAGTGATGTTGGCTTCCAATTCTTTAATCGTATCCGGCTTATCCATGAAGCCTTGGGACTCTATGTAGCCCCAATGGAAAAAGTCTAGAGGTGTGATGTCACATTCGCCGGTCCAAGGCGTGAAATTAACTGTTCACCGAATCGTTTTCGCAATAAAGCCATGGTTTCACGATCTGTGTGGCAAAGTGGCGCCTTCTTGATGGGATCAAATGTCATCGAGACCATGGGCTTTAATTTCAGGTAATCCGTTTTCATTATGGCGGTTACAGTTACGTTCCGGTCGGCGTCAGTTTCGAAATTATATGGACTGATAATTCCACCAGCCCATAAACCACACCAAAACGTTGTTTTGTCTGGATATAATGTCAGCTCTTGAACCTCTTCGAGTTGTTCCGTACCCCAAATCTGACTATTTTGCTTATTGGTGTAGCCATTAAGCCATTTTGGTTAAAAACAGCGGATCTTCTTTTCAATTCTGAAGGTCGGCCGGCTTCACTTCTTGCACGAATTGAATGTTGTATGCTTTTAAACTAATATCTTCACGTAAAATACGCCAAGTTTTTGCATAC
This sequence comes from Volucella bombylans, assembly GCA_949129095.1. Taxonomy (NCBI): domain Eukaryota; kingdom Metazoa; phylum Arthropoda; class Insecta; order Diptera; family Syrphidae; genus Volucella; species Volucella bombylans. Next base: position 333,500,302 of record OX422140.1, on the reverse strand, counting down.
GAAAAGCCAAGCTATTGAAAATGTCGACGAATCGATTCATCACGATCATCGCGTACACTGTCCGCTCCGGCCGCTATGTTCTCTTCAATACGTGCTAAATGTGGTTTATTTGGTCGCGTATATCCAATAATGAAAATTATTTTTCAAAATTTTCGTGCATTCGGTAGGCTGATTATGTAGACCATAAGTTTCTCTAACCTCACGATACATATTCCTTGTAGAACGCTGATTTTCGTAATACAGCTGAATAATCTGTAAACGGTGTGCCGGGCCAAGTCGTGCCATGATGAAGTGTCAAACAATAATGAACAAAAATACCACATCAGTGTGACACAACACATACCTGATCTGTCATGAAATCCCCACTGGAATAAGTACCTCTAAAAGAATCACCCTTTACCACTTGTTACCTTTACCGAACATTTTGGATTGTCGGTTTGGGATCACTTTGTTGAACCTTCTGTGGAAGTATAAATATTTTGGTAAACGGTCATTTACAGATTATAGATTATGTCGAGTTCAAGATCCTTATTTTAGGCTATTAGAAGTTAGGGAGGGAAAGAAGAGACACCGATATGCGTTGGTCTTGAATGTATGCAAGTTATAATGAAAAGGAAATAAAGATTTCCGCAGGGCATTCCATAAGCGAGTTGTACGGCTTAGGAAAGAATTACGATATTTTAGAGTACCTCCGAAAGTGGGCTTGAGGATTTACTGATAAGCATTCATAGCGATACGGGGGTCTTACGATTGAAGGTTTGAGGGGATGAAATTCTGCTGGCAATTTCGATGGAACACTGGTTGTGAAAATAGCGATATAACAAGGGGAGACGAGAGACATTACGTCGGTGTTCGAGGGTGTGGAATGACTTTGTAATATTGGTATCACCTACATATGAGTTTTATCGCACCATTTTGGGTCCTATCTAACAAGTGTGGACATTCTTTGAAGCCAGATCAGAGGGGGTGAAATATTTCTTACATCGTTTGAAGAAACTGTCGAATTGATCCCTGGCGCACACCAGTATTTATTTTGTGAATATCAGACTTGAAACCACCTAAGGCAGTTACTAATGCATTGAAGAAGAGAGTCGTATATCCGAAAAGCACACATTTTCGCCAAAAGAGTCCGATACGAGAGCGTGCAGCAAGAAGAGTGGCCTTGTCCAAAGTGCTGACAGTTGGAATGTCATTGTAAATGAGTTTGTAATGTTTTTGACGAACGACCACATATTTTTACTACTTTTTGGACTTTGCAGTATTTGTTGGCTCAGTTTTGGTCGTATTGAAATTTCACACGCTTGAGAGCCCGTTCGAACTTTTTTCGGTCTCCCTCGAGTTGGTGACGTAGGCCCAAAATACTTGATAATGGATAGAGCATCTTATACCAAATAGTGTATGTGATCATGTCAGCAGAGGCATCCACTTCGTTATAGAGAAAACATAACCACCAGTTAAACTTCCTAAAGAAGGCGTTAAGTCCGCTCCAATTGTCTTTTTCGTACTGCCATACGATTCTTTTGGGAACTTTTCTCTAACTTTTTAGTGGGTTTACGAGAAATTAGTTGAATATGACATCAAAGGTGTGTTTATTAGGGTGAGAAGTTAAAAACAAAACCAGGGTGTTGGGGGTATGACTATCAACATCTGGCATTCGCGTGTGCTCAATTACAAGCTGGGTCAAGTTGCGAAAACCCACATACCGTCCTTCGGGTGTTGTCTGTCCCGAATGTCGAAGCCACCCAGAGTTGTGTATTTTCTTTGAACGGAATCAGACGGCGCATCAAACTCGTTAAAACTCGAATTACTGTTCAGTTTGGGGCTTCTGTCAATAAAGTGGATAATTTGCTTACGGAGATGGAATTTTGACCACACGAAATTGAATTCCGGATTGGAACAGCGACTGCATTGTGTTAGATACCGCGGTGAGAAAAGACTAATGGTATTAACTCATAGCCAGATAGCTTTAGATCAGAGTGATCTGAGAGGTTCTAGCTGTGTTTCAAAAACAGCTGGTCTGAATTGCTTTGGTGCTCTGGTAAAGTTAGTTTTTTGTCTAGCACTACTCCTGGATATTTAATTTTGTTGGAGAACTCTATAATTTTATAGTTTAGAGAGTTCTGGTTAAGACACAGCTTTCTCCAAAGACTGCAGTGACCTATCAGATCACTTGTGTAAATGTTGAATAGGAACGGCGAATTCACAACACCTTCTTGCAGACCGTTTTTAATGTTAAATGTTCCAGCAGAAGTCACATCGCTATTCTTCACTGTTTACTGGAGAGCATATCAAAAAGAATATACAGCAGTGGTTTACTAATGCCCAACCTGTCCAGCTTGAAAAAGGGTCCTTCTAACCATACGGTATCGAAGGCTTTTTCCAAGTCAATCAGGCAGGCACCAGTGCACTGGTTCTTGCCTTTGTTCCATTGGATATCAGAAACCAGTTTAGACACAGCATGAATAATATCATGCCCCGCCTTGAAACCGAACTGATTATCCGGAACTATATTTTTGTCCTCAACCCACTTAGACAGGACTCTATTGATCACCTTCTCGAAAACCTTACTGATGTTTGGAAGAAGACTGATCGAGCGGAGATTCGCCGGTCGGGAAGTGTCTTTATCCCTTTTGGGGATAAGATTGCAATGCGCTGGATAATGTGCATTATTCATTGCATTCTTAAACAGGGTGGTATAAATGTTCACCGCTTCTAGAGAGAGATGTCGAAGCACCATGTTCGGTTTTTCATCGGTTCCCACTGATTTCTTACTTCTAAGTGATTCGAAGATCGTTTGGAGCTCTTCCTTCGAAATGAACGGGGGTAGTACCCTATCGTTGGCGATGACATTATTTGCCATATTCTCGTCACTGAACTGGGTGAAATCCGAGCTCTCGAATCGCGACTTCACTATTTCATTTCGAAGGTAGAAATTGTGCACAAGAACTCGAGAATGATAATATTCTCGTTGTAACCGTCCAGACATTTTTCACACATTTATGGTCAGACATAATGAGCCAACATCCCCCGATATAGATTCCCATCGACTGTTTCGCTCTCTCTGAAGAAAAATAGCCCAATGATGTTTTTGATGCAAACGGCGGCCCAAACAGTCACTTTTTGGTTATGCAATGGTATTTCATGGATCTCGTGTAAATTCTCCCTTCCCCAAACGGCGCCAGAGAGTGTGAAATGGGCCTCGTCGGTCATCATTCCAAAACTTTGCTTCCAAAACTCAGGATCACATGAGGGTTCTCGGCAATACTCTCCCTTACCGCTTCAACCAGTTTTTTTACTTTTTTTTATAATCATCGCGCGCTCAAGGTTTGAGTACCCTTAAGGTAAAGCGCGGGTAAAGGAAATTTAGGGAGGAAGAAAAGAGAGGTACCGATGTACATTGTTTTTAAATATTTGCAAGTTATAACTACCAGGAAATACAGAGATCGGCAGGGCATTCCATAAGCGAGTTGTACGGCTTAGGAAGGAATCACAATATTTTAGAGTACGCCCGAAAATGGGCTTGAGGGTATACTGATGAGCATTCATAGCGAGACGGGTGTTACGGTTGATAGGGTTCATTGGAACGTCTTGGGCGTTGATGAACCGCATATCAACGATCTCCCACTGTCCCGTGCTCAACAAAGTTCGACACCAAATGGTGAATAGTGTCGTCAGACGGTGGTTGTTTGTCACGATATGTACGTTGAGTTAACACAACTGAACGACTATTTCAATGTACAGCATCACCATTTCGGCGCGTTGTTTCGGTGTGAAGCTATTCATGGTTAAAATTGTATTGAATTTAAGTTCCAAAAACATGTCTACTCAAGTCAATCGGTTGATAAATATCAAAGTTATTCAATGTTTACATAACTTTACGCAAAAGGAAATGCAGTCTAAGTTTGTCGTCTTATTCGTTTTGGCACAGAAAACACAGGGAAGGTTGACTTGTTCTCCCGGAGCAAAGACAGTTTTACATTTATTGCTTAAAAGGTATGTTCATAAGACTACAGATAAAGACAGTGGAAATGCAATCTAAATGGACCTCCAGTGCGTTGTCGTAACAAAAACTATTTCCTTTTAAACGAAGATGACTTCAAGAGAGTATATTAATATCAATTCGAGGTTGGCTTATGAATTCGTCTAGAGCGAAGTCAAGTACAGCCCCAAAGCAACTGAGACGAACCATTCCTTGGAATCAGATGAAAGCACCAGTGATGAGTTTGGATGAGAGCTTATTCTACCAAACTACTGCGGCATAGGTTAGAATCACTTCGATCCATAAACGGAGGAACCCCCAACGTAGTGTATTGACGAACATCATCCCTACCAAAACTGAATAGAAATAAATTAGTTTCGCTGCGTATGCAGATAATGCTGAAAATGCTTTAATTGGCGAGCTGAAGATTGTGGAATTAATTTTCACTAAAAAGTGCAATTTTCGCTAGAAAATACAAAGCCCCCTTATTTCAGATTATCTAAGCTTAAAGGCTATAAAATACAAGTGGTGTAACATAACAAATATCCTGAAGATATTCAGGAATCGAAACACTCAGCGTAGGGTAAGAAAAGCCTAAGTAACAGGTGATTCGAAAAGTCCCGAGACTAACATATAAAAATACAAGTTTTTGGCAAAATTAGACTTTATTTATGAACATGGAGACTATGTGGTACTAGAGTGGTACTATCATTCCAGCGCCGCTTTAACTTTTCTGTGCCTTTCTTATAGAATGGTTTGTCCAACCTTTCAAAATACGCTTCAGTTTTGTCGAGCATCTTTTCTTTGGAGCCATATCTCTTCCTGGTGAGCATTCGTTTGAGATTTGCGAGGAGGTAATAAGACCCATGTTTCATTTATTTTCACCTACCGCGTGAAAAAATTGTTTTTATTTCGCTTAAACAGATCCAAACAGCGCTCTGAATCATCACCATATTCATGTTTTTGGTCCAAACGCGGTACCCGTTGCGAACAGAGCCTTCGCATACCCAAATACTCGTGTAAAATATGACGTACACGGTCTATTGATATCCTGGCGATGTCGGCTATCTCACGCTCTTTTGCTTTACAATTGCTCAAAACGATTGAGCGTTCAGCATTATTTTTGTTTGTACGACCGCGTTTGAATTCAGCAAATCAGCGACAAATGGTTGATTTCGACGGAGCAAATGTCAAAATATCAAAAGTTGTGTCACTACAACTTCAATATTTCGATGACTAATGGTCGAAATGTCATAAAATTTTGACACGCATCGTTTGAAGATTGGCACAAACTTAAAATCGTATCGCCATCTATGTGGGAGTCTCGGCACCCGTTATATTGCACGTTTTACTTATAAGAGAAGAGTGGTAAACGAAACGCGGTGACAAAACCTTAATATTAAAATTCCGTGTGTTTTAGGCCAGGATTTGATATCTTCCTAGTCTTGCTACTTAATTTACAAATTAGACTTAAAGGAGAAAACAAAGCTTTCAGAGTCTTCTCCTTCTCATCAGTATTTCATCATCTCCGCAGAAACGGATGACATTTTCTCTAGGTATGACTTCCCTTTCAACTTGACCCTAAATGGAGATATATTTCAATATGGTAGTATTCCATGATGGAGCCATAAGTGTTCACACGCATGGATCCAAGACAGCAGAAAAAACGGGCTCCGGTATTTTCGAACCTGAACGCGATGTAAATATGTATTTTAGACTCTGAGTTAGCTATAATACAATGTTTTCCTCGGTTGGTGATAATGAGATCAATAGCATGAACAGTCACTCAGCATTTAGGTCGCTGGCATTAGACATCAACAAATCATAATAAAAGCACAGAGACCAGGGCAGTTTGCATGCAGAACGGCATCAGGCTTCGTTAGGAGTCTGGAAATTTTCGAATAAAGGGAGAACCGTCGTCCTGCAGTGATTTCGGCAGTGATTTCGGCAGTGATTTCGGCGATATCTGCGCATCGGCATATCTCACTTGTTGTGAAAGTGTTAGAGAATAGCAAACAAAAACGGACTTCATTGATAGGTATTGTATTTTAACACCAGCTTCGAGGACATACTCGTTAACCTCAAAATAATCAGAAATTTCTGCAACAACATAGGCTGTCTTAGGGAAAGGTTTTGGATCCTGTCGAATTGAAGGCAGGAATTCTACGCCTCAAAAGAATACTAGTGAGTAGTCAGATAGAAAGGTATCTCAGCCAACTTGCATTATAAAACTAGACGAACCATGCCAGTAAGAGGGGCTTGTTAGTTGGGGTCCAGGTCAACTGTATTGATTGTAGCGTCACCTAAGTAAGTAAATGTCTAAGCTTTGTATTAAGGTTATAGTTATTGCCGATGGAAACATACAAATATGTATGAAATTCTCTGACTGTGGATGTATATATTTTATTGGGACAAATAATTTATATTTAGGTCTGACTCAATCGAATAATAAACCGTTTTAATAACCAAGATAACTAAGCTAAGCTAATTAGGACTTATATTCGTGTTAAAATATATGTAAAATGCGTTCGTTCTACTTTGTAATTTTTCACAGACCTACGAGTACATACGAGTATGTGTGACGAATAGAGTTTGCTAGTTAGTTAAAAGTAAAATTACCTTGACGCTCTAATATTGTTTTCACAAAAAACCGATTGTATTGTTAGAATTGCGGATGTTTGGTCTTGTGAACAAAATGAGTATGCATGCCGATTCAGTTCTTTTTTAAGTGTGGTGTTAAAAAGCACAAAACAAGACTCAATCCAAATTAGTTTTTTTAATTCTAATAATATTGTATAAACTAAAGTGCCTTAAAGGTTGAGGAATGTTCTCTCAAGTTCTTATTTAAGTGACAACATGGTGGCGTCATGTTGCCTAAATTCGTTTTAATAAAAATAGCAGCGAACACTATTTCCAGCCATCAGAATGTCACCACTTTTTGCACGTGAGTAAATAGATATGTTAAGTGAGTGAGAGGTTTTTTTTTATGACTGCGCCATAGGGTGTGTAATCTTCGAAAGATGCTAGTTATTCATAGCCCTGAATGTTCCAATGTCAGGAGTATGACTACGTAATAAACCAAGCCGTGAACACTTCAACCTCTCTCCCCGCGGTGCTCCCTTGAGGTATTACTTCGCGGGGCTGGTTAACATCTATGCTATGTATTTCCTGAGCCCTTGCTGTTTCAGCACGTTGTACCTGTTCGATTTGGGGGAGTTCTTTCTGCACACCGGTTATAAACTTACAAATTCCCGCCCAGTTTTCCTTTGATCGTAATGTTCGACGAGGGAATGTACGTTTCTTTTTCTTTCTCCGAAACGACTGCAATAAAATATTGCATGTCCCTCATCTTCATCGTGATTTGGACAATTTTGACACAAAGAATAGTTATCGTGTGCAAAGCGGTACAGATATTTACGGTACTCCCCGTGACTGGATAGGAACTGCATGAGGTGGTAGTTGCAGTTCCCATGTGTCCAATTTACCCACACTTCTATAAATCGTCTTTTGTGGTGTTGTGCCATCTACTCTGCCACTTAGGTATTCAGGTCATCCTTCTTATTTCATGCGTTTCTACGTGGCGGTTTGACGCAGTTTTGTTGTATTTCGAAAAGGTCTCATCTGCGAGTATGTCGATGGGTGCTATTCCAGCTATATCATATGCTGCTTCATTTAATATCGTTCGAAAGGCACATATCGTCCTTAACGCGCATAGTATGTATGCGGACGATAGTTTCTTCTTAGTATCCTGTCTGACTAGAGCCATCGCTTAAACCAGGGAAGCGTAAAGTAGAACCGAGCTTATCATTCTTGAAAGTAACACCAGGTCCACCGATATTTGATAGAATTCGTCATAATGCCGCTTGTAATAAAGATGCCTTCTCGCTGTCATAGAAGACACCATCGCCAATGGTGATTTGACAAAACTCCTTTTTCCTCAGCTACTGACAATAGTCTTTCGTAAATGATACGTTCCAGAATCTTGCCCAGTACATCTATCATGTTTTTTCCATGGGTCAGGAAAAATTCCTTCCTTTAGACATCTCTGGCATGTTGTTATGTACATGTCTGTTTTTTTCTGGGCAGCTACTTTTACGGCCTTATTTGGAATACCGTCGGGTCCAGGCGCTTTATTATCGTCTATTTTTCTGCATGCCTTGATCAGTTCGTCCGTGGGATTTCTGCTTCCCAGTTCGCTTCATCGATATAATGCGTAAGAGGTGGTCGTTGTGGGAAAAGATGCTGTACAATAGATGCAGCAGAGAGGGTCATGTTATGTTTGGGGACCTATAGCCCCAGGATTTAGATCAGCTTCGTTACACAGGCGCCTGAAGCATACCAGTTGTTAACTGGTGTCTTGCCCGTCTAAAATCTGGCCTTCTTCTAGATCGCTGCATTCTCCGACTAGCATATAAACACGTTGCCCTGAGTGCCTTATTTTCATCATTCCACTAAAAGCACGGCGCTCTTTTGTCACTGACGATTCTTTCGAGCTTTGATGCAACGCATGCTGTAGTAACAATACGTGTAAGCTGACTCGCCAAATTCTCTGCTGTTCTGTTTTCGATCAGATCGCTTAAAACGTACCCTTATTATAGAGATTGTCCTTCCATTTATGACCTGTAAGTTTGTCTCTCCTCTACGAGGGGCGATCAATATATTCTCGGTATCGATATGAAGAAAAATGCGAATTCAATTTAAATTGTTTTTATTTTTCAATATAATCTCCCCTAACATCAATGCATTTATTACATCTTGAGATAAGCTTTTTTAAACCCTCAAAAAAATAAATTTCCTCTTTCTCTGCAAAATACCCATTTATTGCCGACTTGAGTTCTTCATCATCCGAAAATCTTTTTCCACGAAGACATTTTTTCAAATCCGGAAACAGGAAATAATCACTAGGGGTAAGGTCTGGACTATAGGGTGGGTGTTGGATTTCTTCGAAACCACAATCTCGCGCAGCAGCCTTGGAAACTCGCGCCGTGTGAACAGGAGCGTTGTCATGAAGAAGCAACACACCCGCTGCGAGTTTACCCTTTTACTTTATGCAAAGTGGTAGTTGTGTGATGTGGCGTTGATGGTTTCACCTTTTTTTTTGTACTCAATGAGCAAGATTCCTCTCGAATCGCGACTTCACTATTTCATTTCGAAGGTAGAAATTGTGCACAAGAACTCGAGAATGATAATATTCTCGTTGTAACCGTCCAGACATTTTTCACACATTTATGGTCAGACATAATGAGCCAACATCCCCCGATATAGATTCCCATCGACTGTTTCGCTCTCTCTGAAGAAAAATAGCCCAATGATGTTTTTGATGCAAACGGCGGCCCAAACAGTCACTTTTTGGTTATGCAATGGTATTTCATGGATCTCGTGTAAATTCTCCCTTCCCCAAACGGCGCCAGAGAGTGTGAAATGGGCCTCGTCGGTCATCATTCCAAAACTTTGCTTCCAAAACTCAGGATCACATGAGGGTTCTCGGCAATACTCTCCCTTACCGCTTCAACCAGTTTTTTTACTTTTTTTTATAATCATCGCGCGCTCAAGGTTTGAGTACCCTTAAGGTAAAGCGCGGGTAAAGGAAATTTAGGGAGGAAGAAAAGAGAGGTACCGATGTACATTGTTTTTAAATATTTGCAAGTTATAACTACCAGGAAATACAGAGATCGGCAGGGCATTCCATAAGCGAGTTGTACGGCTTAGGAAGGAATCACAATATTTTAGAGTACGCCCGAAAATGGGCTTGAGGGTATACTGATGAGCATTCATAGCGAGACGGGTGTTACGGTTGATAGGGTTCATTGGAACGTCTTGGGCGTTGATGAACCGCATATCAACGATCTCCCACTGTCCCGTGCTCAACAAAGTTCGACACCAAATGGTGAATAGTGTCGTCAGACGGTGGTTGTTTGTCACGATATGTACGTTGAGTTAACACAACTGAACGACTATTTCAATGTACAGCATCACCATTTCGGCGCGTTGTTTCGGTGTGAAGCTATTCATGGTTAAAATTGTATTGAATTTAAGTTCCAAAAACATGTCTACTCAAGTCAATCGGTTGATAAATATCAAAGTTATTCAATGTTTACATAACTTTACGCAAAAGGAAATGCAGTCTAAGTTTGTCGTCTTATTCGTTTTGGCACAGAAAACACAGGGAAGGTTGACTTGTTCTCCCGGAGCAAAGACAGTTTTACATTTATTGCTTAAAAGGTATGTTCATAAGACTACAGATAAAGACAGTGGAAATGCAATCTAAATGGACCTCCAGTGCGTTGTCGTAACAAAAACTATTTCCTTTTAAACGAAGATGACTTCAAGAGAGTATATTAATATCAATTCGAGGTTGGCTTATGAATTCGTCTAGAGCGAAGTCAAGTACAGCCCCAAAGCAACTGAGACGAACCATTCCTTGGAATCAGATGAAAGCACCAGTGATGAGTTTGGATGAGAGCTTATTCTACCAAACTACTGCGGCATAGGTTAGAATCACTTCGATCCATAAACGGAGGAACCCCCAACGTAGTGTATTGACGAACATCATCCCTACCAAAACTGAATAGAAATAAATTAGTTTCGCTGCGTATGCAGATAATGCTGAAAATGCTTTAATTGGCGAGCTGAAGATTGTGGAATTAATTTTCACTAAAAAGTGCAATTTTCGCTAGAAAATACAAAGCCCCCTTATTTCAGATTATCTAAGCTTAAAGGCTATAAAATACAAGTGGTGTAACATAACAAATATCCTGAAGATATTCAGGAATCGAAACACTCAGCGTAGGGTAAGAAAAGCCTAAGTAACAGGTGATTCGAAAAGTCCCGAGACTAACATATAAAAATACAAGTTTTTGGCAAAATTAGACTTTATTTATGAACATGGAGACTATGTGGTACTAGAGTGGTACTATCATTCCAGCGCCGCTTTAACTTTTCTGTGCCTTTCTTATAGAATGGTTTGTCCAACCTTTCAAAATACGCTTCAGTTTTGTCGAGCATCTTTTCTTTGGAGCCATATCTCTTCCTGGTGAGCATTCGTTTGAGATTTGCGAGGAGGTAATAAGACCCATGTTTCATTTATTTTCACCTACCGCGTGAAAAAATTGTTTTTATTTCGCTTAAACAGATCCAAACAGCGCTCTGAATCATCACCATATTCATGTTTTTGGTCCAAACGCGGTACCCGTTGCGAACAGAGCCTTCGCATACCCAAATACTCGTGTAAAATATGACGTACACGGTCTATTGATATCCTGGCGATGTCGGCTATCTCACGCTCTTTTGCTTTACAATTGCTCAAAACGATTGAGCGTTCAGCATTATTTTTGTTTGTACGACCGCGTTTGAATTCAGCAAATCAGCGACAAATGGTTGATTTCGACGGAGCAAATGTCAAAATATCAAAAGTTGTGTCACTACAACTTCAATATTTCGATGACTAATGGTCGAAATGTCATAAAATTTTGACACGCATCGTTTGAAGATTGGCACAAACTTAAAATCGTATCGCCATCTATGTGGGAGTCTCGGCACCCGTTATATTGCACGTTTTACTTATAAGAGAAGAGTGGTAAACGAAACGCGGTGACAAAACCTTAATATTAAAATTCCGTGTGTTTTAGGCCAGGATTTGATATCTTCCTAGTCTTGCTACTTAATTTACAAATTAGACTTAAAGGAGAAAACAAAGCTTTCAGAGTCTTCTCCTTCTCATCAGTATTTCATCATCTCCGCAGAAACGGATGACATTTTCTCTAGGTATGACTTCCCTTTCAACTTGACCCTAAATGGAGATATATTTCAATATGGTAGTATTCCATGATGGAGCCATAAGTGTTCACACGCATGGATCCAAGACAGCAGAAAAAACGGGCTCCGGTATTTTCGAACCTGAACGCGATGTAAATATGTATTTTAGACTCTGAGTTAGCTATAATACAATGTTTTCCTCGGTTGGTGATAATGAGATCAATAGCATGAACAGTCACTCAGCATTTAGGTCGCTGGCATTAGACATCAACAAATCATAATAAAAGCACAGAGACCAGGGCAGTTTGCATGCAGAACGGCATCAGGCTTCGTTAGGAGTCTGGAAATTTTCGAATAAAGGGAGAACCGTCGTCCTGCAGTGATTTCGGCAGTGATTTCGGCAGTGATTTCGGCGATATCTGCGCATCGGCATATCTCACTTGTTGTGAAAGTGTTAGAGAATAGCAAACAAAAACGGACTTCATTGATAGGTATTGTATTTTAACACCAGCTTCGAGGACATACTCGTTAACCTCAAAATAATCAGAAATTTCTGCAACAACATAGGCTGTCTTAGGGAAAGGTTTTGGATCCTGTCGAATTGAAGGCAGGAATTCTACGCCTCAAAAGAATACTAGTGAGTAGTCAGATAGAAAGGTATCTCAGCCAACTTGCATTATAAAACTAGACGAACCATGCCAGTAAGAGGGGCTTGTTAGTTGGGGTCCAGGTCAACTGTATTGATTGTAGCGTCACCTAAGTAAGTAAATGTCTAAGCTTTGTATTAAGGTTATAGTTATTGCCGATGGAAACATACAAATATGTATGAAATTCTCTGACTGTGGATGTATATATTTTATTGGGACAAATAATTTATATTTAGGTCTGACTCAATCGAATAATAAACCGTTTTAATAACCAAGATAACTAAGCTAAGCTAATTAGGACTTATATTCGTGTTAAAATATATGTAAAATGCGTTCGTTCTACTTTGTAATTTTTCACAGACCTACGAGTACATACGAGTATGTGTGACGAATAGAGTTTGCTAGTTAGTTAAAAGTAAAATTACCTTGACGCTCTAATATTGTTTTCACAAAAAACCGATTGTATTGTTAGAATTGCGGATGTTTGGTCTTGTGAACAAAATGAGTATGCATGCCGATTCAGTTCTTTTTTAAGTGTGGTGTTAAAAAGCACAAAACAAGACTCAATCCAAATTAGTTTTTTTAATTCTAATAATATTGTATAAACTAAAGTGCCTTAAAGGTTGAGGAATGTTCTCTCAAGTTCTTATTTAAGTGACAACATGGTGGCGTCATGTTGCCTAAATTCGTTTTAATAAAAATAGCAGCGAACACTATTTCCAGCCATCAGAATGTCACCACTTTTTGCACGTGAGTAAATAGATATGTTAAGTGAGTGAGAGGTTTTTTTTTATGACTGCGCCATAGGGTGTGTAATCTTCGAAAGATGCTAGTTATTCATAGCCCTGAATGTTCCAATGTCAGGAGTATGACTACGTAATAAACCAAGCCGTGAACACTTCAACCTCTCTCCCCGCGGTGCTCCCTTGAGGTATTACTTCGCGGGGCTGGTTAACATCTATGCTATGTATTTCCTGAGCCCTTGCTGTTTCAGCACGTTGTACCTGTTCGATTTGGGGGAGTTCTTTCTGCACACCGGTTATAAACTTACAAATTCCCGCCCAGTTTTCCTTTGATCGTAATGTTCGACGAGGGAATGTACGTTTCTTTTTCTTTCTCCGAAACGACTGCAATAAAATATTGCATGTCCCTCATCTTCATCGTGATTTGGACAATTTTGACACAAAGAATAGTTATCGTGTGCAAAGCGGTACAGATATTTACGGTACTCCCCGTGACTGGATAGGAACTGCATGAGGTGGTAGTTGCAGTTCCCATGTGTCCAATTTACCCACACTTCTATAAATCGTCTTTTGTGGTGTTGTGCCATCTACTCTGCCACTTAGGTATTCAGGTCATCCTTCTTATTTCATGCGTTTCTACGTGGCGGTTTGACGCAGTTTTGTTGTATTTCGAAAAGGTCTCATCTGCGAGTATGTCGATGGGTGCTATTCCAGCTATATCATATGCTGCTTCATTTAATATCGTTCGAAAGGCACATATCGTCCTTAACGCGCATAGTATGTATGCGGACGATAGTTTCTTCTTAGTATCCTGTCTGACTAGAGCCATCGCTTAAACCAGGGAAGCGTAAAGTAGAACCGAGCTTATCATTCTTGAAAGTAACACCAGGTCCACCGATATTTGATAGAATTCGTCATAATGCCGCTTGTAATAAAGATGCCTTCTCGCTGTCATAGAAGACACCATCGCCAATGGTGATTTGACAAAACTCCTTTTTCCTCAGCTACTGACAATAGTCTTTCGTAAATGATACGTTCCAGAATCTTGCCCAGTACATCTATCATGTTTTTTCCATGGGTCAGGAAAAATTCCTTCCTTTAGACATCTCTGGCATGTTGTTATGTACATGTCTGTTTTTTTCTGGGCAGCTACTTTTACGGCCTTATTTGGAATACCGTCGGGTCCAGGCGCTTTATTATCGTCTATTTTTCTGCATGCCTTGATCAGTTCGTCCGTGGGATTTCTGCTTCCCAGTTCGCTTCATCGATATAATGCGTAAGAGGTGGTCGTTGTGGGAAAAGATGCTGTACAATAGATGCAGCAGAGAGGGTCATGTTATGTTTGGGGACCTATAGCCCCAGGATTTAGATCAGCTTCGTTACACAGGCGCCTGAAGCATACCAGTTGTTAACTGGTGTCTTGCCCGTCTAAAATCTGGCCTTCTTCTAGATCGCTGCATTCTCCGACTAGCATATAAACACGTTGCCCTGAGTGCCTTATTTTCATCATTCCACTAAAAGCACGGCGCTCTTTTGTCACTGACGATTCTTTCGAGCTTTGATGCAACGCATGCTGTAGTAACAATACGTGTAAGCTGACTCGCCAAATTCTCTGCTGTTCTGTTTTCGATCAGATCGCTTAAAACGTACCCTTATTATAGAGATTGTCCTTCCATTTATGACCTGTAAGTTTGTCTCTCCTCTACGAGGGGCGATCAATATATTCTCGGTATCGATATGAAGAAAAATGCGAATTCAATTTAAATTGTTTTTATTTTTCAATATAATCTCCCCTAACATCAATGCATTTATTACATCTTGAGATAAGCTTTTTTAAACCCTCAAAAAAATAAATTTCCTCTTTCTCTGCAAAATACCCATTTATTGCCGACTTGAGTTCTTCATCATCCGAAAATCTTTTTCCACGAAGACATTTTTTCAAATCCGGAAACAGGAAATAATCACTAGGGGCAAGGTCTGGACTATAGGGTGGGTGTTGGATTTCTTCGAAACCACAATCTCGCGCAGCAGCCTTGGAAACTCGCGCCGTGTGAACAGGAGCGTTGTCATGAAGAAGCAACACACCCGCTGCGAGTTTACCCTTTTACTTTATGCAAAGTGGTAGTTGTGTGATGTGGCGTTGATGGTTTCACCTTTTTTTTTGTACTCAATGAGCAAGATTCCCTTTGAGTCCCAAAAAACTGTGGCCATGAGCTTCCCGGCAGACGGAGTGACTTTGAACTTCTTCGGGGGGTCTGTTCCTTTTTTATTCCACTGCATGGAGTCTTGTTTGCTTTCAGGGTCATAGTGGTGGACCCATGTTTCGTCCCCAGTAACAATTCGATCCATAACACCGTCCGCGTTCTCACTACACATCTCCAAAAGCTCTCTACAGCATGCGATTCTCACTTTTTTCGTGGCACCCACCTTGCACTGACCTTTGAAAGGATAAGATGGTCATGAAGAATGGTGTGAATGGTACCAATTGAAAGCTTGGTGATCTCTGCCATCATAGTCACCTTTATTCGGGCATCCTTAAGAACAAGTTTTTCGACTTCTTTGATGCTTCCTCCCGTACAAGCAGTAGCCGGGGCGCCGGAGCGGGGGTCGTCTTCAATGCTCTCTCTGCCTCTCTTGAACTCACATGACCACTTTTGCACAGTTGATAATGAAGGTGCGGAACCCTGGTAAACAGCCACCATCTCTTCGTGAATAGTTTTTTTACTTTTTCCTGTGAGTGAGAAATTTAATTACAGCGCGATGCTCAATTTTCACCATCATCGTCTCGTTGCCATTATGATTCTGTTTAACTAGAGATAAAACGCGAATTAATAATCACATTTATATGAAATTTTACATGAATGCACTAAAATAATAGTATTACTTGATAAATGAGCCAATTTATATATACAACCACAGCTTCACCCCGATACCGAGAATATGTTGAACGCCCCTCGTATGTCTATCAAGTGGTGGAGAGGTGTACGAATATGTTTGCTTTAGCTCGAATTTATGTGCCGTTTTTTCATTTGAAGGTGATATCTTTAACGTTGTCATCTAGCTCAATATGCGGTTTTGGATATGTTCGCAAAAGTTTATCGTTTGAACTTGGCGAGAGCTTATAGTAATCGTATTGGGACAATCATATTGTTGGCTTCCAATATAATAAAAATATTTAAAAACAAATTAATCAACTGTTTTTAGTTACTAGGCAGCATTTTTCACGCTTGACTAATGACTAATGACTGACCCTGCTGCCTGCATGCATACGTAGATGCAAAATTTGCTTCAATCTGCCCAGCATAATTAAAAAAAAACACCCGTATTACTTTATCGTTGTGCAAATAAAATACTGCCAATACAACCTAAAAAGTCCCAAAATAACGATGGGTGATTAATAGTGCCTCAATGTACTTTACAGCCTTCAACCTAAGAGCAGTTAGCACCCTTGCGCCTAGAAATGATAGAATTTAATGTGCTCGGTTAGGAAGAAGTTGGAAATTCCCATTTTCTGGTTATGGTTTTTCAATAAAAGGTTTTTATTTGTATAGTCTGCTTTTTTCCAACTTGCGAAAAATAACCTAAGTCTCAAGAACAACTCGAATATTGCCTTTGACGCCCAAAGTGTTGCCGAAATCCCAGGTTTGTCGAACTCAGGAATTATGCATATAAACAACAACAATCCACTAACTTTTGCATAAATAAAGGGTTTTTTAATAGGGACTTGACAACTTTGGATTTAACTTGTGAACGCGTTCTTTCACTAATCATCAAACTGTCACTGTCAATTTATTCCGTAAACTCAACATTTTCATTATGGTAAAGTACACGAACGAGCAACATCTGCAAATTATAAAAATTTTCTACCGAAATTCGGAGTCGGTGACTGCAACTTTAAGAGCGTTAACTCCAATTTTCGGTAGTAATTCTCGCCCTAGTAGACAGACAATAACAAGTTTAGTCCAAACATTTGAGTCTGCATATTCGTTGTGTGATGTTGCCGTGTCAGTGAGACAACGGGTTGGTCGAAGTGTCGAAAATATCGCTGCCGTTCAGGCGTCCGTAGCAAACGATCCAAATTAGTCAATTCCACGGCGTTCTCAGGAATTGGGCATCCTCAGACCACATTATGGCGTATTTTGCATAAGGATCTTGGTTTACACCCATACAAGATCAAGCTGACTCAAGAATTGAAGCCGATGGACCATTTGAAGCGACGTACGTTCTGCGATTGGGTTCTGGAGAAGATGCGCCAAGATGATGAATTTCATCGCAAAATCATCTTCAGTAACGAACTTCATTTTTGGCTCAATAGGTTCGTCAATAAGCAAAATATGCGTTATCCACAAAAAATAACTGTTTGGTGCGGTTTGCATGCCGGCGGCTTCATTGGGCCATATTTTTTCGTGGACGATAACGATCGTCACGTTACTGTGAATGGTCAGCGTTATCGCGCCATGATCACCGATTATTTTTGGCCCAAATTGGAAGATATGGACTTGGACGACATGTGGTTTCAACGGGATGATACCACAAGCCACACAGCACACGCTACAATCGATTTATTGAAGAGTAAGTATGGTGAGACTGATATCTCAAGAAATGGGCCAGTCGATTGGCAGCCTCGTTCGTTCGATTTAACGCCGCTTGACTATTTTTTGTGTTGGGCTACGTTAAGTCATTGGTTTATGCCAACACGCCGACGACGTTGGAAGAGCTCAGAGCCAACATTGAACTCGAAATGTGTGGCCGAGTCGTTGAAATTTGTGTCCAACGAATCGACCGCTGCAAACGTGCCCGCGGGGGCCATATGAACGAAGTCGAGTTCCATTTATAAATGTTTTGATTGTATTTCAAGCCGATAATAGAGTTTTTGAAATATCTCAAATGGTTTGCGTTTTATTTAAAAAAAAAGTTGTCAAGTCCTTATTGGAAAACCCTATATTTGCTTATAAGGTTGAATTGACGCAAGAACTTAAGCCAACTAGGCTATCATAAGTGCCGTAACTTTTCCAATTGGGTGTTAGAATCGCAGGAACTTGATCAAGTATTTAACTGAAAATCGCTTAGAGGTACAGTTAGATACTCAAAGCTTTGTTTTTCGATAAGCCTTTCTATCCACAACATGTCACTTTTGATGTGGTTTTTGGGCAAGAGTCATCATTGGACCTTATTTTTTCGAAAATGAAGTGGATACTGATGGTACCGTGATCGAATTGCTCTATCTAATCATGAACATCGAATTTTTATCCTCCGGACTTGAATGTATACAACAAGATGCTGCAACGTGCCACACAAATCGAATAAAATAGAACCAGAACTATGAAGATCAATTTAATCAAAATTGATACGCAACAGAGATTGTTGAGGTCATTTAGCTGGTATTGTTTTTTAGTAGTAGCGGCAACCCTCTTTCTGTCGATTTTAATAAAAATCAAACCCTATTTCATAGAATTGTTAAATCTAAATTAAATCTCTTATTAGAAAAGTCTTTATCACCTTAGCAGATATGGAATGGGCTGTATTGTTATCTGGAATGGATTACTAAAAAATAATACATGTAGAGCAGTAGTTATGAAGGCAATAACAATTTCGAAGAGTGCTGCTCTACTAATTCAGTTTTGGATCAATAATGGCATCAAAATACTTATAGACCTCTACTATTTTAAATTTTGTCAGAAGAGAGCAAACCAAACGCAGGTTCGGGTCCTAAAACACAGTGTTCTGATCTTTTTAAGAAAACTGGAGAAAGCTGGCTTTAGAGGCTTGATCCTTGATTAGTTTGCTTCTTTTCTTGAATTTAGAAAGCAAAAAGGTGATCTTTTTAGTAATAGCCGAAATATGAATATTGGCATCCCTCAAGCATCAGTTCTTGGTCCTATTTTACTGCTTTTTACAGTATTTCAATATTTACCTTAAATTTAAAAGGAAAAGATAGGTAGTGGTTTTTCTGACGATATATTTGTAGCCTGCGCATATTCTAGGTCGTCTGTCATAGATCTGATTGGTGATGTAAATCAATTTAGAGTTACTTAGAAGTTGGTTCGGATATCAAACACTTGTTAAAAAACAAAAATTACGTTTTTCTATCTTCGCATTCTTGATAGGAATCCTCCACTACTCCTCAACATAGCAATGACTGCAGAAATCTATCTTTGGGCAATACAATAATAACTTGTTGCGTTTCTAATTGCTCTCAAATAAATGGTCTGGATGCAAAGGGTGTGTTTTTAGAAGTTTAGTTTTTAAACTGGCAACACTGTTTAGACAGATTGTCAATTTGACAGTTGAAAGTCGATTTGTGGTTAGTACGTTCTGCTATTTTACGATGAATAGGTTAACGCCAGAACAACGCGTGCAAATTGTGCAATCTTATTTTGAAAACCATGGTTCGGTTCGCCAAACTTATCGTCCGCTACGTCCATCTTACGTCGATATAATCGTCCATCTGAGCAAGTTAATCGGAACACGATGAATCGTTTTCCCACCGCATACACTCTAGTGGATAATAAGCATCCCTAAAGATGACAAACAGTGCGAACAGAAGACGTTATTGTCATTGTGGAGCGCCGTATTGGGGAGAATCCGAATGAGTCGATTCGCCATCGTGCACAGCAATTGGAGCTATGCCCATCCACTTTGTAGAAGACTTTATGGAAAGATCTTGGCTTAAAAGATTATTTTTGGATAAATGAATATGTAAACAAGCACAACCCAGATGCTTTTGTCGAGTCGCCCTTATAACCATTAAAACTCAATGTTTTGTGTGCTTTATGGGCTGGTGGAATCATTGGCCCATATTTCTTTAAGGACAATGCCGGCCAGAATGTTATATAGAAACATGATTTCTGACTTCTTCGTTCCTCAGTTGAATGGCATTGACGTGACAGAGATTTGGTTTCAACAAGATGGCGCGCGATACCATCAGTTTATTGTAGGAAACATTTGCTGAGCGCATAATTGCGCGTAATGGACCTGTGAACTGGCCTCCATGATCCTGTGATCTCACCCCTTTAGATTACTTTCTTTCAGGGTAAGTGAATTCAGTAGTCTATGCCGATAAACCGAAGAAGTTGGACGTTTTGGAAGTCAACATTCGTCGTATTATTGCTGATGTACGGCCCCAATTTCTCGATAATGTTGTCGAAAATATGACTTCACGATAGCGCTTCATTCGAGCTAGCCGTTACGCGCATATGCCCGATATCATATTTAAGCAC
This sequence comes from Volucella bombylans, assembly GCA_949129095.1. Taxonomy (NCBI): domain Eukaryota; kingdom Metazoa; phylum Arthropoda; class Insecta; order Diptera; family Syrphidae; genus Volucella; species Volucella bombylans. Next base: position 333,479,958 of record OX422140.1, on the reverse strand, counting down.
TAATGGTAATTTTATGCCTATTAAACAAAGCTAATCATAGCCATTAGCATTAGCTTCAAGTATTTTATTTTATATTGAATTTGCATACATCTAAAAAAAACACGCTTTGTAATGGGCTGTTCTTCTAAGTGCTACTGTATCGAAACCTTGATAAATGAACTGGAAAACGCATACTCTAGATCTTAAAAAATATTTGCTTTCAATTACATATGTAATGTTTCACTTAAGCAATCTTTGCTACCTCTGGAAACTTTATATTACGGTTTGGTTCATTCTAAGGTATAGTTTGTTGGGGTAGTATTTTTAAAAATTATTTGTAACCCCTGTTAGTTACTCAAAAGCAACATTTTAAGAACGATTTGGGATAATTGAATTGGAGAACGTCTATAAAGCACTAAAAATGTTCTTTTTCACAAGTGGATATATTTTGATTCGCAATATACTATCTACCTACACATTACGCAGTAGTGAGAGAAGTCTTGCAATCGTTACAGTCCACAATACTCAGTATTTTTTTTAGTTTTTATACCTCAGTAACACATAGATTATTTGTAGTTTACCTTTTGAAATTAAATACCTTCGCTCAACTTATCTATGATATATAGCAGGAAGATTAAAAATTGGCTTTATAACTTTGATTTTGATGCAATCAGTGGTTTAATCAGAATATTAATTTAGATTGTTATGATACTGAATCATTTTGCTTACGTTTAAACTGTTTACTTTTTATTTTTTCGACATTCCAACCTCACAATATTTTTTTTGATGAGATATACCACAGACAAGAGAAATATATATATGATATGATACCTTGGACACTAGTCATTAGACAACAGATTGTATCTTTTAGTTTTTTTTTGAATTCATACTGTAGTGAAAAACACTCAATAAACAATAATTTTGAATTACAAATAATGATTGAAGCAGAGACGAGTATTTAATGTATAAATATTTTTTGACTTGAAGAAGGAAGAATTGAATAAATAAATAGATGACCCCATTGTGACCTGAGACCGAGATAAGACTCGGTGAAATCACTCTCTCAACTATGACCAGTAAAGCTTTGCATTCTTAATAACTTAAACCAGCTTGTAAATGAGCCCACACGCATACCAGACCTTGATAGTCATACCGCCAACACTAAATTTACTATAAGATCAATGTGTTATCCACTCTAGGCTCGACAGACAACTGTGTCATATTAGCTAATTTTTCGAACACTAACCACACAGTTAGAGAAAAGATTCCTAAAAGAACCATATGGCAATACGAGAAAGCCAATTGGAGCGGACTTAACAGCTTCTTTAGGAATTTTAACTGGTCGTTATATATCAACATACATAAACCCGCTGGTCCAGATGGTATATCTCCCTTTCTTCTGAAGAGATATTCTTCCACGCTGACAAAACCACTGCGTAAGCTTTTTCACCAATCCTACTCTTTCTCTTTCCAAGTCGATGGAAAACAGTATTTGTCCAGCCCGTTCCTTAAAAAAGCGAATCTTATTCTCCTCCTACACACCGATTGCACTGACCTATGTACCTTATTTCCAATGTCATGGAAACGCTGATAAATCGTCAACTCATGAAATATCTCGAAACACAAAAATTTCGCAATGAAAGACAGTATGGTTTTCGTAGCAACAGGTTCACTCGTGATTTGATGGCATGTCTCACCGACAGGTGGAACCAAAGCTATCATCAGTTTGGCAAAAGCAAGATAGTTGCACTTGATATTTCTAAGGCATTTGACAGAGTTTGGCATCAGGCTCTTTTTGTCGAAAATGTGTGCATTTGGGATCGACGACTCTCTTCTCCAATGGATTAGAAATTAAATTTCGGAACGCTCAATTCAAGTTGTCTTGGATGGTTTCAAGTCTGATATTCACAAAATAAATTCTTGTGTGCCCCAGGGCTCCGTTCTGTTTCCAACACCCTTTTTATTTTCATCAACGATCTCTTGTCTGTTACTTCTAATCCAATATATTTCTTTGCTGACGACAGTACTCTCTGCCTTTCATATTCGTTCCCTGACTTCACGTCGCTGCTCTCCGGCTGTAGAACGGGAAGGTCAGCTTATGTTTTGTTTTTTTTTTTGTCCTTTTAGATTAGATTAGTTAGATTAGTTTATTTCATATTTAGAGCTTATACTTAAGATACAAAGTAATCTTATGAATTGTAAAGCTTATACAAGGTTGTGACAATATTAAATAAAAGTAACAATAAATATAATAAAATAAAATAAAATAAATAGCATACGTGCGAATCTTAAATTTGGTATATGTACTCGTAGATACATGTTAGTATGCGAAAAACAAATAGATACATATTTAACAATTCAATTTTTGAAATATAAGGAAGGAAATGAGAGAAAAAAGAAAAGAATAGAAAAAAAAATGATGGACCAGATACGACATTGCTATGAAAAACAGAACTAGCGAGATAGGAAAAGTTGCAATTCTTTTTTAAATTTTCCGATATCACTGATTTCTCTAAAAAAAAGTGGTAGTGAATTCCATAGTCGAATAGCAGCGATGAAAAACTGTGTTTCCGACGTTAAACAAGAAAAACGCGGAAGTATTAAACAAGCTGATCTAGTTAATGTCGGAAACGACATGTCAAAAGTCATCCCAAGAAGGTTTTTAGACAGATGTGAAACATGGTCATACTTACGCAAGGTGTACACATATCGAATAATACTATTAAAAGCTTGGAGCTTTCTCTTGCTAACAGTGTCACAATTGCCAACGATTTCACATCCGTGTGTGAGTACAGGAATGGCTAACGATTTTGCAAGTATTATTCTCGTTATTAACGGTGTAAATTGTTGAGCTGTCCATAGTGTTCGGAGAATACCATAGGTCTTACCCACGGTATAGTTTATGTGGTCGTTCCATGTCAAAGTTCTGTTGAACACGATCCCTAAATTTTTAGCTGAAGACACCATCTTCAAGGCTACGTTGCCTAAATAGATAGGCGGGAAGTACGACAGGTCCAAAACTTTTTTGGAAATCACCAAGCATTTGCATTTATGTGGATTTAGAGTTAAACCGTTCCTAACCGACCAGCTCAGAATGCGATCAAGGTCCTGGTTAATATTTCGGGCACAATTTTCAATCAAACCAAGAGGACAACTCTGGCAGATTTGAACGTCGTCTGCATAAATGTGTATCGATGAGTGTAGTATTTTATTTGGAACCTCGTTAATGTACAGCGTGAAAAGAAGAAAAGAGAGGAAATCTGTTAACACGTTATCTATAGATACAGCCTGTTTTCTATCACTGAAGTACGACGAAATAAGATTGGTTGCAAACCGAGAAAAGTTGAATGAAGCTCGTAGTTTTTTACAGAGTACTGTATGGTTTACCGTGTCGAAGGCTTTGGAAAAGTTCAAAAGGGTCAAGAAGGTGACATTGTCTGCATCTAGCCTAGATCTTATGTCCTCTATCACTCTAGTTAGAGCGGTAGTACAATTGTGCTTGGAACGAAAGCCAGATTGAAATTGATCCAACAAGTTATATCGGCACAGATATACATTTAGTTGTTTTTGCATAAGACGTTCACAGACTTTAGAGAGAAAAGGCAAAATTGATATAGGCCTGAACTCATCGATAGCCCCATTTTTGGGAATTGGTAGAATTTTTGCCATTTTCCATTGATGAGGAAATATTCCTGTAACTAGTACTGTATTCATAAGGTGCGTGATATAAGGCAATAAGTAAGGAAGAATGGCTTTAACAAAAATTGGATGGACTTCATCAGCACCAACTGCATTCGATTTAATGGAGAGAAAACTTTCAAGAACATCCAAGTTATTAACCCCGATGAACTCAAAAGGCGTATCTGTGGAGTGCACCGTACTGTAATCGTGATAACTTTGTTCAGATACGACCTTAGAGAGGGGGAGAGAAACAAATTTGCGGTTGAGATCACTACCATTTACGGTATGTGGACAGGTTAATCGCTGCTTACCAATCCCTAACTCTCTTAAATTTTTCCAGAGCTTTCGTCCATCTGATTTTGCCTCTAAACGGCTAGAAAAGAACCGTAGTTTGGGCTGCCTAATTTTGAGAACGACCTTGTTCCTAAGAGATTTGTAGGAATTATGGAGTATCTCAATCCGAAAGTGTTTCCAATTCTGATAGGTCCGATCACGTTGATCTATGAGTTTTTGTAATTCGGCTGAGAACCAGGGTTGTGATACATTAATTACCTTTCGTGTTTTGATTGGAACGTGGTGATTAAAGAGGGTGTTGATGTTAGTGTTGAGAAAATCTACTTGCTCGTCTGGTGTAGGCATACAATAAATGGAGTTCCACGGTACTTGACACAATTCTCGTTCAACAGCCGGACCGTGTACATTTCTAAAGTCCCTATACTGATACCTTGATTGCACCGGACCATTGTTAATAAAGAAATTGTACGTAAGAAATATGAGATCATGTTTGGAGAAGCCTGGTGCGGAAAGTTGATTATAAAAAAGTGTTTTTTTCAAATCTGTCACAAAAAACACATCAAGTAAAATACTTGATGACTGGGTAAAGTGAGTGGGGTTGGTTTTGTTAACGGGGTGTAAATCAAATGAACACATAAGATCTGTTAGTCGCCATAGATTACAATTGAAATCACCGCAGACAATTACATTGGTTGAGCTAATGGAGATTTCATCCAACAACTCAGATAAGGGTGTCAAACTTATATTTGAGTTAGGTCTATAAACAGTACCTATAAGAAGACTATTCAAACCGCATTTAATTTCAATAAAAAGGTATTCAATAGCGGAATCAATGGGCGATGAATATTTCTATCTACAAGGAATTCCGTCTCGGACGTACATTGCAACACCACCACCCATAGAACGATTATACCTATCTGTGTGAAAAAGCTTGTAGCCTTTTATAGAGTACATTTGATCATTGTTAATTTGATCATTATTAATTGGCGAAAACCAGGTCTCCGATACACAGACTAAATGTACTTTGGATTGCTCAAAAATATATCTAAATTCGTAAATTTTTGGTGACAAATTTTGTGCATTTATTTGCGATATGGTGAAGCCAACTCTATGGGAGCGAAAAATGTTTATCATCGCACGCAATATTCCATCACTACCACCAACCAGGGAATCCACTCCTAGGTTACGTGACTGTATTTTGTTTATGAGGCTTATTGCGAGAAATAAGTGACAGAATGAAGTTGAAAACAAGCCATTTTCTTATTTTTCTTAGCAAAGACAGAATTAAAGAGAAAAAAGGAAGAGTGTACAAGTAAATACAGAAAAAAAAATTATAAAAAATTCAAAAATTTTTGGTAGGAAAAAAGAGATAGATAAAGAAAAAGAAATAAATAAATAAATATAAAATAAAAATTTAAATTAAAGAAAAGTGGCAACCCTGCTCAGTTGTCTATTACTTTTGGGTTTCTTCTCCTTCTACTTCTTAAACTTCCGCGTCAGCATTCAAAATCTCTTCGTTCTCCATAGCTAAACTCGGGCCATCGGCACTTTGCCTTGCAAACACTAAACCAGAGCGTGTGAAAACAGAGCGCAGGAGTTTACGGCGTTTGAGGCAGACAGCTTGTTGAAGAAGATAGCGATTATGTGGAGTAAGACTTTCATGCATATATATATTAATGTTGTTGCCTGAAGAGATACCAACATCTTGGAGACACAGCTGTTTCTTCTCTTGTTTGCAGTGAAGAGCTATGTGCTTAAAAACGGTGTTTCTCTCATAGGAAGAGCCAAATTTAATTATAATAGGTGAGGCTTTGGTTTCGTGTTCGTTTTGTTTTTGAGAACGGAAAATCGCTTTTAATGTCGGGACCCTATAGTCGATGATATGACAGAGATGGTTGAAAATTGATTTTAGGTTATCGGCGGGTAGGTGGGGAACACCAAAAAGCACGGCATTAGCTGCTAACTCTCTCCTCTCGTAAGCGTCGCATCGTTTTTGTAATTTGGTAATTTTTTCTTTTGTTGTTTGTGATTCAACAGAGTGCGTTGCTTCAATTTTTTCAACTCGGTTTTGCAGATCAGAGAGCGATTTGTTTACCTTTTTAACGTGGGCTTCTAAGTTGTCTTCGATGAGAGCAATACGCTGAAGAAGATCGCTTCGGAGATCGTCAATTTCGGCGGAAATACGATTAACAATATTCTCAGCCAAGTCACTTAATCGCTTCTCCAATTCCAATTCGGCAATGATATTTGACGTTGCTATGGAGCTGGCGCCAGCGTTGACTCTTTTCCAGGCTGTTGTAGAGTTGGACGTAGGTGTCGAATGTGACTCTTTGGCTATGATGGTAGTGGGAGCCGCCATTATGACTTGCAAAATTTAAGAGATAAGTGAAAAACTACTTTAAAAGCACTACAGTTTAATTTTAATTTTGCTTATTTGTGTTATATTAAAGAAAAGCTCACTGGTGTCGAACTGTTTCCTTTACTAGCACTTTTAAAATTAGCTGTTACGCGCACTTTGAAGAAATTATGGTCAAAAAGAACGTCAGATTTTTGAATGTTTTACGAGCGCGGTTGTTAACACGTCTATACAGAGTTCATAGTTCAGTTGGACTTTTAAATTCCGATATCAACAGAATAACCAATTGGGGAACTATCAACAGAGTGGAATTTAATGCTTCCAAAATATAATCATGTCTGCTGTCGGTAAAGTAAAATTTAAACACCCAGTCATTATCCATGAATGGCACTTGCATCGTCGAAACCCAAAAATTGTCCATTCCCGGTATATGTGTCAATGACAACTTACGTTGGACTGACGATGTCGCCAAAAATGATATAAGGAATACTTTTCCCCTTTTGAGCTGGCCTCAATATATAAGGCATTCAACCGCCCAAAATTGGGATACAATGCACATATCTGGTCAGGTGCGCCTAAAACATCTCTGCACCTACTAGATAGAACTCAAAACCGTGCGATAAAACTCGTAGGTGATGCTAATGTCACTCAGTCCATGGACACCCTCGAACACCGACGAAATGTCTTGTGTCTCACTTTATTTTATCGCTATTACCATTATCAGTGCTCCATTGAAATCGTCAGTGGCATTCCGCCCCTTCAAACCTTCAACCGTAACACCCGCCGCGCTATGAATATAGCACTTTCGGACTGAAAGTCTGAAATATCGTGATTCGTCCCTACGCCAAGCTCTCTATTTCCTAGTCATTATAATTAGTATTCAAACATTTAAAACCAACGTATGTACATCGGTACCTATCTTTCTTTCCACCCCAATTTTTCTTCGCTCGCGCTGTGTGCACACATTTTAAGGGTACCTTAACCCCTTGAGTGCGCGCTACTTAAAAAAAAAATTCTCGAACTAGCTTGGATGTCGTGAGAGGGTTCAGCAAGAAGATTGCGTATGTCTCCGCTTGGAAGACAGATGCAAGTTTTCCTAAGGTTGTCGTCCTCTAAATCGATTTCGATGCCATATGCGAAGACGCAACTATATTTCTTTTCTGGCGCAGATCTTGGGCGCAACAATTCCTGGGCATAGGCAAAGTCAATTTCGTATTTTTGCAGTAACAGGATTTCTGATGTCGTTGCATTAGATGGCATATGCATAAGACCAGCGCACAATCAAGCTTCAGTGCGTGTTGTACCAAAGGCCACTGCTTTTTGAATGGAAGATTGCGGTGAGAGTGCAGCATCTACGAGGGAGGGATTCATTACTGCGTCAAGAGCGGACCAAGGCGTGTTAGGCAAAGACTCTATGCAGTCCAGAGAGACCTTTCTTTAGAGTGTTGTAAAAGCATCAGTGAGGTATTTTCCGGAAAGTTTCTTTCACCAAACAACCGATGTATAAGATAGCCTAGTTATGGCCATATATGTATATCCAAGGGGCACCCTTCGGTGAAAAGCCGAACGGAGTTTTGACTGTGATGCCTTTAAGCGCTAAATGATTCAGACCAGTTAGCTTTCTCCTTCTGGTAAAATGAACAACCTCAGTTTAAAAAGCATTGCCTAAAAGCCAATTTCTAATTCAGGGGTGGCCGTGGTGTAGTGGTACTAGCAATCGCTTCTCACTCGGAGGGCCAAGGTTCGAATCCTACCCATTGACAAGTTTTTCAAGTTTCTCATTTGTGTAATTGGAACTCAGACCGAAAAATTCTGCATGTGAAGGCATAACACTGACACGTAGATTTGGCTGTTGTAGAGTTTCAAGCGCAAAAAAATACTTATAACCTTCGAATCACTCTGAGTGAAGAAAAAACTCTCCGTCCTTTTCGGACTCCCATTCCTGGAGAGCGAATATCGAAACCAAACACACCTGAGTTTCAAACCACTATAAAAACCAATTTTCTTTTCTCCTGATTCTACCTTTCCACCCGCGCCCTGGCAACAGTAAAAGGTTATCAACCCCTTAGGCGCGTGTAAATTATGAAAAAAAAAAAACCAACCGTCGATCACGTCTAAAGCTGCCTCTATTATTAGAGCAGAGAGTCTCTAGGTATGACAATTCCGGTACATTATTTTCATATGCCTGAACATTAACTTTTGAACCATGATGCCGCCTTGCGGGAAGCCGTTGTTTATTAGTCAGTCAGCGGATGCATTAGCAGTCAGCATACGCAATCAGGGCTCTGCTCATATTTAACAGCATATTTACTGATGAGAATACCGAGAACGTAATCTTTCTTGTCGAGTGCTCCTTCTATACTCTCCGGTAGATTTTGAAGCGCTGTCCACCACGATCTTCCGCTTTGGTTGGCTTGTTGCATCGTGAATAGACACAGTTTTATGCACGTGAATATAGCAGCTTACACTAACTACGTTTCAACATGAATGAAGTCAGACTCTTGTGCTGCAGCCATGAGTAAGTCTCAAGTGTATTTAGTTGTACAATGAGTTGCGTGATTTGCGTGAACTCAGTTTCCGTCCTCACATTGATAAATTAAAGAAAAAAGCTAACTCTGCCCTTGACTTCATCAAGCGCTGATCTAATGAGTTTTCCAATCCTTATGTTAAGAAATCTCTCTGCATAACCTTTGTTAGGCATCTTTTTGAATATGCAAACTAAGTTTGGTCACCCTACTACACAACTCACATCCTCCCGATAGAAGCTATTCAACGTAGGTTCTTACGATTTGCTTTAGGCGGATTTCGCTGCCCAAACTTACCACCATGCACAGATTTGCTGAAACTTATATATTTACTACGCCGAAACTTTGCCGATATTCTCTATATTCATCAGATCTTAGTAGGTAATATTGATTGTCCTTCTTTACTTCAGCTTATTTCTTTTAACACCAACCCACGCAATCTTAAGTCTGTGCCGCTTTTCCGGTTCGACACCTTGAGCCAATGTCTAGAATGCTTCATGAAATTAAAGATATTCTGTGCCTCTCTTCGACTACCACCTTAGCAAATTGTCGCTTAAGAACATTTTCCTTTCCACCTATGGCTCACGCCCTAACTTTCTTTAACCCCTTCCACCCTTCATTTTTTGTCTTTGGTTTTAAGTGAAATTTTTAGCTTTAATTTTAGCTTTTAGCTATAAGGACAATAAGTTTTAATAAATCTGTCAAATCAGATGTCTATAAGTAAACCATTACTGCTTCCTTCACTAAACCACGAAGTGCTAAGGATTATTTTTGCTGATCGTTTGCTAAACAGATTATTAAAAAGAGATACGCGGAAATCACTTTAATAACACCCTGTGGAATGATTTCTTCATGTAGCTAAAAAGATATCTAAACTCAAATACATAAAAGTTACGTTCAAATAGGCGTGCAAATAGCAACATTCAATTTGCACCCATTTTGATTACTTTTAAAATAAAATCTTTATTAAACGGATCGCGGATCGAATCACCTATTTAATTATGATAATTTATTTATTTTTCCTTTTTTTGTTATTTTTATTTTGCATTTTTTTGAATTCAGACGTCTACCCTGGTGACATTTGTGTAGAAAACAATTAGCACCGTCAAATACTTGTTTGCTCCCTTCAGCAATTCATAACATGCTCGTATCTGTATACTTGTTAAGATAGATTTGGGCATGTTGAAAATTAGCAGATATTTAATAATAAAAAGGCCTCTGAAGTTGGGAACTAGACTACTGTAGATGAGAAGCACGTGCTGGATTTTCGACAATTTACGTCGGCATGGTTATGTTTGCTTCACGCTTTAACAATTTAACACTGTTACGGGTATGTCGATGCGAGGATTGAAATTTTCCATAAATTATGAGGCTGCCGTCTAATGAAGAACATGCGTATATACAATACATAATCGGAGTTGTTAATGTTTAGCTCTGATATCTGAAATTTGTCGAACGGAATGCCCATCTTCACAAGATGGTACGAGTATCTAATGGAACCAGCCGTAAAACTAGTACAAAGTCGATCTTAAAAATAAATCGCTCCGGATACCCAATGGTTTGTCTATTAAAAAATACGAACCCAGCTTGGTATAGGAATGAAGGTTTATTCTGTCAAATTGTTTCAGTAAACAAACTTAGAAATTTGAACAAAAAATCATTGCACGTATGTTACGAGTACATCCACTCTAGCATATACGTTATCCATCTTAATCGATTCAACTTCCTTTTTCTGAGCTCGCAGTTAGTATGATACAACATCTTGCTCGCATATCTGTAATCTTGATCTAACCTCTCAATTGTCCTCTTTAAAGACTCTACTGCTTCTGCATAAACTTCCAGTTTCTGAAATCTTTCAGCTTCAGTGTAGTGAAAAGATGAGCCTATTAAGGAATTTCATTGCCTTCATCTTTCCCTGGTTTCTTGAGCCTCAGGCATTTTCCACCTAATGTCTTATCCAACATTTTCTACGTGAAAATTTGTACTAGCACGGCCAAATTGTCTCAATAGCCTGTCGAATTAAAACCACTTTCCTTCAATTCCACCACAAGGAGCCAGAAATCTTAGTCTGTGAAGTTCACCTGCATCCCTCTTCTACAAGGTCCATGAATGTTAATTTGAAAAATAACTACAAAACGCTTTGCTTAGAAATAGAGTATGAATTTCCAAAATGCCGGGATATCTTTTACAAAAATAAATTTAACGAAGCTAGAGGGAATCAAAGAGATGAATGGAATCTAGTCAATAACATTCTCAATAAGGTTTCTTCCTCGAATAGACCTACTTAAAAGGATTCGCTTTAATTGATTTGAGGCCCGGGTGAATCCCGGACAGTTTATTGAAAATGCTTAATACAAACATATAACTTAACAAACTATGACTTATAACTACTATTTCTACTTAAGCTAAGGTCTATTGACGGGAAAAATGGTTATTTAGGGAATTTCGAAGGGCTGGACTGCTGCAGTGGAAATCGAACACTTGACGTATCTGATTTGTTTCACATAGCATAATACACAGTGGATCGTTGAGACCATAAGTTGTCCTGTGATTATTCGAACGAAAAAGGTGGACAGATCTTAAATGACACGGGTAGGTATTGATTGGGATTTGGGAGAGTACTGTGGGACAGTCAATGATGCCGGATAAGAGTTTGTGTATGAAGAGAATATCGGCGGACTCCCGACGTTTTTCCAAAGACAGGAGACCGAGTAGTTTTAGTCGATTTACATAGGGGGGTAAAATATTGTGGTCAGCCCATGGTAGCCCACGTAATGCGAAACGCATGAATCTACGTTGGACAGTAAGCATACAGTAAGCATACTCGAGAAGTAGACGAACAAAGGTTATGTACAGGGATTTGGTGACATAGGGGTCGGAGAATTCTTTTGACCATCGTTTAACAAATTCGAGAGCGGAGTTAGCTTTCCTTACTACGGAGTCAATATGGTTGCGAAAATTAAGCTGTGTATCACAAATGACACCCAAGTCCCGCATTGAAGTAACTACAGCTACTCTTTGATTTGATAAATAGTAGGTGCGGGTTGGAAATGTCAAACGCCTCCGGGAGTAAGAAATGGCTTGGCATTTTTCTATGTTGAGCTCGAGATCTATTAAGATCATCTTGTAAAGGTTGAGAGTCAGAGAGGCTTGAGATCTGTCTATAGATTTTCATATCATCGGCATAGATAGATATATGGGAGTGCTTTATGACGTTAACAACATCGTTAATAGTTAAAATAAAAATTAATGTACCGACATGACTGCCTTGTGGAACACCCGAAGTGGCGAGAATTGGGTCAGAAAAATGGGAACGAAAATAAACAATATAGGAGCGTTTTTTAATGTAGGAATTAATCCAAGAGGTCAGTCTAGGTTCGAAACCAAGAGCTTTGAGCTTGAATAAAATTAACTTGTGCGAGATTTTATCAAAGGATAGTTTAGCAATGGGGCGATAATTGGAGATATAGTGCTTTAATCCTTTTTTGTGAATAGGGGTAATAAAAGCGCTTTTCCACCGAAGAGGAAAGAGCCCTTCAGACAAAGATAGTTTGAAAATACTAGTGACTGGATCAATTAGATAATCAGCACATTTTTTTAAGACAACTGCGGGCAATCCATCAGAACCTGACGAAAAGTCGTCTTTCAGTTTATGTATTTTGTCTAGTAACTGCGCTGAAGTAATTTCAACTGACGAGGGTGATATTTGACAACAGTTGTTCAGGTAAGAAAAGTATTCAGGATCGATGTCATCAGATTGGGCCGAAAACGATTGACTGAAGAAGTTCGCAAATAGATTAGCGATGGTTGTTGAGTCATCGGAAGACATATTGGAAAATTTGAGAGTTGATGGATAGCAATCGGATTTTTTTTTTTGTATTAATAAATTGGTAGAATTTTTTAGGGTCTGAGATGATAGAAGATTGCATTTGGCTGAGATATCTTTGGTAACGATATTCAGCAAGTTGGGAGAAGTGATTTTAAGCTAGGAGGTAGTTTTGTTGGTCAAAGTCAGAACCAGATTTAACGTATTGTTGCTTTCTGTTTCTTTGTTATACCAGGGAGGAGATGAGGAAAGATTTCTACGTCGAAAAAAAGGAGTAGTTTGCCTTATACAGTGGAAAATCTTTTCGTAGAAGAAAGCTACAGCAGAATCTGCGGTTAAGTTAATGTTTTGAAGAAAACTAAAGTCAACATTATTGAGAAGACTGTTGAGCTTAGTGTAATTGGTTTTACGGAAATCGAAGTGGAAGGGAGTTTCTGAAAGCCTCAAGGAATTATTGTTATCATATGAATAAATAACGAGGAGAGGTGGGTGGAGACGGTCTAATTTCGAAAGAAGGAGTTCACACTCGAGAGTAAGATAGTTCGTGGTGTCGGATGTAAAGATCAGATCTAGTTTCCGACCCATGAAGTTAGAAATTGGGTTTATTTGAAAAAGGCCAGAGTTTGTGAGGCAATCTGTGAAGAGCATTTCTTTGTCAGAAGTTGCATTTGTTGCAAACCAGATAGGATTCTTCATCCGAGTGAGTCCATTGGAGATGAGGGAGATTAAAGTCACCAAGAACAATGATTTCATCACAGGGATCTGTGATTTCGAAGAGGGAGTCAACCGCATTAGTCGCGAGCTGATAAATGTGTATTGGTTGGGAGGGGCGAACATAGCAACAGAGGATATAAAGTTTGTGTTTGGAGGAAGTAACTTTAACACAGATGAATTCGAAATCGGCTGTAGATGACTTTATGACGAGCTCAGGGTTCAACCGAATATTGATTGCCAGAAGGACACCTCGTCCTTTAGAATCGTCATTATTTTCACATCCATCGTCGCGAAATAAACGGAATTCAGGTGTGAATATTTCCGAATCTTTGATATTAGATATTAGATTAGTTTCGATTAAAGCAAAAATATCATATGGCAGCTTTTGAGAGTTGAGATATATAGAAGATGTTTTTGAACGCAACCCCCTCACATTTTGGTAGTAGAGTGATAGACGATTGTTTGGTGGATTTTGGGGCATGTTAGGGACGATAGTAGTTGTTAAAACTAGAGCGCGTTTTTTTGGAGATGCAAGAGACGTTTGGAAGAGACATGAGAGGCGTATGATGAGAGATCGTTATCGACGTTTGCAGAAGAGATATTGAAATTGTTGTGAAAATCGATAAAAATTCGTCGAAGATCTTTGGGATCAGTGGGGAGTCCTTCTTGTTGGATTGAAACCATGAGATTTGTACGAGTGGTACCATCGATGCAGATAGAATCGGGTTTATCGTGCAAGTAAGCAAGGTAGAGTCGCACGTGTTGATATAGCCCACGTCGGCCAGCTTTTTGGTTAGTTTAACTGCGGGAGGAAGCAAGGGGTCAAGAATTGTGGAGGTTGGAATTTCGAGAGTATTGGAGGAATTATAGTCAACAGCCAACGTGTATGATGGAGGATTAAGTGTGTGGGAGCGGATGAAATTCAGATAGGGGGCGGAAAGTGAGGGGGGTTTAGGGTGTGAGGCTTGGATTTTTGTAGGAGATTGATTGGGTGTAATATTAAAAGAGACACGTTTGGGTGGGACAGATTTTGTGGGGAGGGAGACATCTTTGTGCTCATTTGGTTGGATGACATGAGGAGGAGAAAGCAAATGATTCTGTGGAGAAAACGAGGGAAATAAGCCAACCTTAAAACTCCAGTTGAGGTCTCGATGGGTGGGCTTGGATTGTATATTGCGCTTAGGCTTATCCGAAGGGTTGCGGTTCTCAGGTAGCTTGGGTTGGTTGGGTGACTTCTGAAGTTGGGTTTCGAAAAAGCCATTCGTATTTACGGGGAATATTTAATTTGAAACGACAAGACTTTGATTTATTGGTTGGTGTGATTTTCTGGCAATTGTCTATGGTGATATTAAATCTGCGCTTAAAAAAGTTCACAAACCAGACTGGGTCTGTGGTTCCAGCTAAACAATCGAGAGTGAATGTTACGCCCTCAGACTTGTTGTGGTTGTCAAGTTTTTGAAGACGTTGTTTCCATTCCGAGGATATCCAGGTAGTACCAAAACGAGAAATTGTCGCCTCGTTTTTCGGTGCAACGACTGCGATTGCCTGAGTTGGAGATGGAGATTGAGGTGTTTGTAATAGTGTCTCAGAAGGTTCGATGACAGCGTTCTCGAACATTTCAGTTAGAAGGGACGTATTATACATTGCGTTAGATTGGGGCTGGAGTTGTACAGGAAGGTCGTCAATTTTGTTAAGCGTCGTTCTAATGTCATCAACGATATCACCAAGAAGTAGATGGGATGCGGCAACATCGTTACCTACTTTATTTATTGTAGTTATGACGTGAGCTAATGATGGGTCTGGTGGAGGAGCACTTGGGGTTGATGAACCTTGGAAATGGATATCAAGATCGGATCTTAAGGTAGAGCGAGTATCAGCAATAGACGGTAAATAGGACTTAAGGGCAGATTTTACACTATTTTAAATAACGCTTTTAATTGTATTAATATCAATGTTGTCTATGGGTTTTGGAAGTTCGAGGGTATTTGTCAACTGTTTTTTGAGTGATTTACACTTTGTTTTGAAGAGGTTGGTTGATTGTTCTACGACACCTGAAAGATTTTCAACACTTCTATTGAAGCAGAGAACGTTTTCATTGCCAATATTGTTTATTGAGTCACTGAGGCATTTTATGGCTAGCATAATGTGCGATGTCGGGATATCTTTATACTCATCACAAAAAAAGAGAAAATTGCATCTGTAGTCTTTAAGATATACAATCGATCTTTTACTTAATCCAACACAAAGAGCGGGATAAGATTTTCCACAGAGGCCACTGCAATTCACTGAATCGGTATTTGTTTCACTGATAATTACACAATTTGGGTTACTGCAGAATTTAGACATTGTAGGTCGGTAAAAGTATATGGGTCGAACAAAAAAGACGGAAGAAAAACAAAAATGTTGGGTCAAAGCAGCAATAACTATTTTCGTGAGAGCTTATTCCACCAGACAACCGATTCATAAGATATAATTGACTTTTTAATTTCTGTGTAGATCCAGAGGACCCTTCTCGGTGGCAAGCCCCATGTCTAGCTTATTTGCACACCACGGCTCATATGCACTGCCAGAAGGCCGACAGCACCTTAAAGGCTTTCAACGTAATTTTGTAGTTTGTTATTCAGGATGACACCCAAATACTTAGCTTCTTTAGAAAATTGGATGGTGATGCCTTTAAACACTAGATGAGTCAGACCAGACAGCTCTTGCAAGACCTTCTGCGTTGATTGCATCACAGATAGAGGATGCATTCGCAGGGTAGTTTTGCGCAAATTGATCTCGACCATTCTCTCCATTGTTTTCAATATGAAATCAAACTTACAACAATATATTCTCGGTATCGATATGAAGGAAAATGCGAATTCAATTTAAATTGTTCTTATTTTTCAATATAATCTCCCCTAACATCAATGCATTTGTTACATCTTGAGATAAGCTTTTTTAAACCCTAAAAAAAATAAATTTCCTCTTTCTCTGCAAAATACCCATTTATTGCCGACTTGAGTTCTTCATCATCCGAAAATCTTTTTCCACGAAGACATTTTTTCAAATCCGGAAACAGGAAATAATCACTAGGGGCAAGGTCTGGACTATAGGGTGGGTGTTGGATTTCTTCGAAACCACAATCTCGCGCAGCAGCCTTGGAAACTCGCGCCGTGTGAACAGGAGCGTTGTGATGAAGAAGCAACACACCCGCTGCGAGTTTACCCCGTCTTTTCTTTTTAATTTCCTCCCGCAAATTATGCAAAGTGGAACCATGAGCTTCCCGGCAGACGGAGTGACTTTGAACTTCTTCGGGGGGTCTGTTCCTTTTTTATGCCACTGCATGGACTCTTGTTTGCTTTCAGGGTCATAGTGGTGGACCCATGTTTCGTCCCCAGTAACAATTCGATCCATAACACCGTCCGCGTTCTCACTACACATATCCAAAAGCTCTCTACAGCATGCGATTCTCACTTTTTTCTGAGGCGCTGTGAGCATTCGTGGCACCCACCTTGCACTGACCTTTGAAAGGTTAAGATGGTCATGAAGAATGGTGTGAATGGTACCAAATGAAAGTTTGGTGATCTCTGCCATCATTTTCACCTTTATTCGGGCATCCTCAAGAACAAGTTTTTCGACTTCTTTGATGCTTTCTCCCGTACAAGCAGTAGCCGGGGCGCCGGAGCTGGGGTCGTCTTCAATGCTCTCTCTGCCTCTCTTGAAGTCACTTGACCACTTTTGCACAGTTGATAATGAAGGTGCGGAACCCTGGTAAACAGCCACCATCTCTTCATGAATAGTTTTTTGACTTTTTCCTTGCTTAGTGAGAAATTTAATTACAGCGCGATGCTCAATTTTCACCATCATCGTCTCAGTTGCCATTATGATTCTGTTTAACTAGAGATAAAACGCGAATTAATAATCACATTTATATGAAATTTTACTTGAATGCACTAAAATAATAGTATTACTTGATAAAGAAGTCAATTTATATATACAACCACAGCTTCACCCTGATACCGAGAATATGACCGAAGCTTTTGGCCTCTTTTCCGATTTCGGTGTGTATGATAGTGCCAAGTTAGCAGTGTGGATTTTCTTCAGAGTAACTAGCAGCTGATCTGCATATACCTTTTCGTAACGTAACTGGGTAGATGCCATCAGTGCTAGGCAACTTGAAGCTGTCATAGTAAGCAATAGCTTCTTTAATATACCAGCTACGGTGGGTTGTGTAATTCAACTCACTAGCAGCTTTGTTAATAGGAACTGGTTCTGATTGGGTTACATAGGAAATGAACCTTAAGAATCATGCGGAGTGTCTATACTTTCGACTCAGTATAGATTAGTATTATAAATTAGTCTTAACTGACCGGCTTAGAAGTCTTCCGGTTTCTTTGCGAAGTGGCCGTTCCACCTAGGAACTGGCTAACTGCAGGGGTACTTTCTAGCTGGAAATGCGATTTCAAAACAGTTGTTGAGGGTACCGTGTAGGTTCTGAACAGCTTCCTCTAGTATACCTGTTGGATACCAGATACCAAATTTGATTACTGATACCAAAGTTGGCTGAGAGCCAACCAGGTCGGACGATAGTATGAAATCCTGGAGATGATTGCCCAAAACAACTGGAATCACAGTATTAAATGAGTTCAGCTACCGTCTTCGGTAATCTTCGGTAACGAATCATAGGGAAAATAAGCTGACCCAACAACGAATTTGTACCATTCTCCCTTCGTTTCGTAACTTATGTCTGTAATAATTAAACTTTGTCGCAAAATTGTCCAAGTTTATATAGTGAGAGTGAGTACGCCTCATAAAAAAAGCACTTGGTCTTTTAATCATAAAGTGGTGTGGAACCCCTTAAACATCCGAAACTACAAATGCGTTTATTCTATACCCATGGTTCCTGTGTGGGTATAATGTGGGTATAATGTGAGCCTCCTACACAGGAATGCAGTAGCAGACTTGGAATGATGAAGCTTGTTCTGAGTTCAAAAAAAATATGAGTACTGGTTGCTAAATGTACTTACCATCAGCACATGAGTCATGGCACTTTGATGTCTACAAAAAAACACATGTCTTTAGGGTGCAGTTCTATTTTTATCTATAAGCAGTTGATAAGGTAGGTAATGTACGAGCACATACCATAAATCGATAATAATTCTTCGAAGGTTTCAGCTCTGGTTTACTACCTGTCCTCATTTTGAATTTTTAGCGATCTTGTGCAAAAAAAGCAAGTTTTACAATGATACCGATAGAATTGATGTTATGAGTATTATTTTATTATAGCCAATAAGGTGAGAGGTTGTATTAACGACCCTGATAAGTTTTGGTACGTTTGTGTTGAATACATTTTGAAAGATCAGCGAAAATCGATATCAAATAGGTTGTCTGATCCGCTTTTATTTTGCTTTAGCTTAGCGATCAAGATGAAGCGTGGGTACCACAGAATATGTGTAAAATGTGCACTCACCATCTGCGACAGTGGGACAAAAATACACGTAAGCCTTTAAAATTCGGAGTATCTACTCGAAATAAAAACCATCACGACGACTGTTGGTTCTGTATGACAAATACAGTGGGCATCAATAAAAACCATCGCCATAAATGGAAATATCCTAATATTCCTTCAACAAGAAGGCCAATTCCCCATTGAGAAAGTGTTCCAGTGTCAGTTTTTTATTAGTTATCGCAACATCAGAAGGAAGAAGTTCAAAAATCCGGTGAAACTTCGAATCCAATGTTTTTATTTTATTTCTCAAAAATTTGCTGGCTTAAGTATTGAATTACTCGTATTATATAGATTAAAAACTGCATTGACTGAGGTTGAATGACTTTCAAGAAAATCTATTGTGGCGGCGGTTACAAAAAAATTCCTCGGAAACAAAAAGGCTGAAAACTACGAAGAGTTACTCGACGAAATGCTTCGTGACTTCAAAAACTTAAGCTGTAAGACAGGTATGAGCATAAAAGTACACTACCTCCGTAGTCATATCATATAGATCACTTTCAACATACTAGGAAATCTTACCGAACCACAAGGAGAACAGTTCCACCTATGTCTTGGTGGAGAACAGCTGTCAGGCAGATGAGACGTCCATATGATTGCAGACTACTCATATTGCTGGGGGCTCATCCGTGGTTGCCCAAAACATTTTTTTTATTTCACAAATTAAAGCTGACAAAAACAGTAACATTTTCTAGTGTCCTAATTATCTAAATGTATGATATGTAGGCCTGCGTATTTAGAACTTAATGGAGGAGTTCTATTGCGTTGATCGCTACATGATCACTTTGGTTGAAGTTGCTATAATCAGACGTTCGGTGATATTCCCCTCATAAAAAAATTTTCAACGTCCGGACATTCAATGTACACATCCGAAGGTTCTACCTAGGGTCAACAGTTTCTACGTGTTTCGGCCTTGTTTTCAAGAAAAAAAAAACTGATTAAGAGATAAATCAAACACAATTTTGTCAAGTGGTTCCGTAGCGCATTGACTGTGTCGTAGACTGTCAGTCGTTCAGAGACCACCGTGGCGATTCGATGTGTTTCGGTTTTATAAGTGTGTAATATCGTAATTAAGTAGGCTCTTAGTCAATATCTAAATAAGTGATTAGTAAGTAAGATGCTAGCCAAGCTGGTGACAATTCTCAGGGCCGGGGGTACGATTCCCAAATTTCGTTAACCACTTAATAATTATTAATTTATTTGGCTTAATTCTTCGATGGTCTACATCGTTTGATAAAACAAAGTGATGAGGTAGCTTTAAGGAGTATCTCATCAATATGCGAACGGAGGTATAACTCTCCATCGTATCGTAGAAAGTCGAGGACGGGAGAGTCATAGATTGACATTTGAAGACATTAAGCTATAAGCAATTTTTTAGTCACCAAGTAGAAAACCTATCGAGGTCTTCTTGAAGGAGAATGGGATCTTGGGGGTGAAGAAATAGTTTTGGATAACTTAGTGTCGTCGGCGTAAATGGATAGGGGCCAGTGTTTAATAATCCTCTCAAGATCATTTATAGTTAAAATGAAAAAAGGGGGCCTAGATGGTAGCTTTGTGGGACGCCAGAGTTGATCTACCTTATAGAAATCAATGCGTACAGTGACTTGCACTAAGAGCTTAGAACTTTAGGTACATGTATATGAAAAAGCTGAGCAATTAGTTACTTCATTCTTTGATCCCTTTTTGTGGACTGGAGTTATGAAAGAAATCTACCAAATTTGAGGGTATGAGGGATAGATGAAATAAGGAGGAAAGTGGGTGCGAAAGATTGTAGGCACACTTTTTGACAAATATTGCTGGGAACCCGTCTGAAATAGAATTAAATATTCCACTGTAAAAATATGGAGACAGCATCAGTTAAAGGTAGGTTGAGAAAATCAAAACGGGATTTGCTGAGATAGATATTAATTTTGCAAAAATTAGCTTTAAGGACGTTGTCAAAATAGTGATTAGGGGAAGAAGTTGATTGGGGAGTTATGAAAAATTATGAAAAATTGAGAGAATATTAGGGGGCTGAAAGTTATCGATAGTTAATAGCATTAAGCAACAAAAACGTTACTGCCGAGTTAATGGGATCGCTAGTGAAAATAAGGTCTAGTTGCCTGTCGATGGAGTTAGAGAAGCCACTTACTTGGCATAGACTTGAGTCTATTAAACCATCAAAGAATAGACATTCCATCGATGAACTAGCGTTTGACGCGGTATACAATAATTGATGAGCCGATAGAATCCACTTCAACAGAAAAAGATTAAAGTTACCAAAAATTAAGACATCGTCGATGGAATCACTTAGGTCAATAAGTTGGTCAATCGCTTGAATAGCAGTGATGTAGGATCCGATAGGTAGAGCTGGGCGAATGTAGCAACACATCACGTACAGGGACCTATTGAGACGCATGGATAATCAACTATAGGGAGACGGGAGATGGTGATCATCATCTCGGAAAAACTTATAAGAAGATGGGAATAGCTCTTGGCTCAGATTAGTTCTTGCAAGAGCATAGACGTCGAAATAGAGGCGATGAGATTTAGACAAAACACCATGAGTTTTAGAGCGCAAGCCTCTTACGTTTTGGTAGTACAGTGTAGGGGAGTTTAGTGGAGTGGTCAGCTCGGCTACGCTGAAATTAAGAGGCTCCTTTAGAGTGTATATACGAGTAGCTGCGCAAAGTAGCGAGGTCATCCGCAACCTTTTGGGGAGGTGTGTTGAAAATTTCGTGGTACCTGTTGTAAAGTTTCTTTAGAGTAGTTATATCAGTAGGAAGGCCTTCCTGTTGGATGGAGATTATGACAATTGTTTTGGTTTTCCCCTCAAAGCAAACAGAGTATGACTTTTGGTGAAGATATGCGAGAAAGAGACGTATATTTTCATAATCTATTTATCTCTTACCTTAGAGAGCGTATAATGGCATTCTGTGGTATCTATATTTTTTTAGGACAATTTGACTTTAGGTGGCGAAAGGGGACCTAAAATTGGGTTAGAGGCCCGTGCAGCCGAGGAAGAAGACGAGTTAGACGCAAACTAATAAAGTTTCGATATTTTCCTCCAGTTGTAAGATCGAAATTGGGAAAGCAGTTGTTAGTAGCAGAGGGTGTAGGCGATTGAGCAGTGACCATATCAGTGGCTGTGGTTAAATTAAAAGAAACGCATTGATGTTGGGGCTTGAATGGAAGAGTGACAATTGGTGGATTTGATTTCAAGGCTCCAATTGGTGTCATGTTTAATGTGTGAATGGGGAATAGACCTAATAAGAGTAGAAAATTTCAATATTAAGATGACTTGAAGGTACATTGCAAGAGCAATGACCTTGTCGGACAACCTGATCTCCGGTGCTTACTACCCCAATTATTCATATGACGAGAGCGTGCGTTTCAACGGTTTCATTAATCTAATCTTCCATGTCACTCGAACAGTTGCTGGCAGAAGACACAACTGCTACTAATATGCTGCACCCGGCAGTACAGAGCGTTTCCGATACAGTAGGGCTGTAGGGAGTCGCGATATAAGGAATGTTGCTCGGCAGTACCAAGAATTTTGGTGGCTTGCTGAAGGAGACCAAACTCCTCCGTCGTTTAAGTCAAATTCGATATAGGCACGACAGACGGCAAAAGTCGGTATGCCCAATTCGTTAGCCATCGCTGTCGTGTGTAGTTTAGGTAGGCATCCAATTACTTGGATTTATTTTACGTAGTATTAAGTTTTATCAAAAAAATTAATAAATATCCGGACGCTATGTTTTTTTCTCTAAAAAATACATTTTCTTAGTTTTAATAATAATTATAATTCCATGTAACTATACATATATACAAATAAATTGAAATAAGTTGTCGAAAGACGTGGCTTAAATATTAGATCTAGCTTAGAGTGCCCGCGTAGGTCAAACAAGTGAAAATAAGAAACTATAAATTAGTTAAGCTAGTTATTAAGCCGTCTATTCAAATTTAATAACAGTGCATTTAAAATCAAAATTAAAAAAAACGGTTTAATGCTTATTAACATAACCATTCAATTAAAAATGAGACTCATCACTGAACAAAATTTTGTGATGAAAATGATGATCAGGAACAATCTCGTATTCATTCCATTTACAGAAAGTACAACGCTCGCGCTTCACAGCAGCAACACCTGCACTCGGCGTAATCAATTAGAGTGAGCGTTTAAATTAGGTTAGGTTAGGCTGGCGCGTAGATGAGATATCTGGATTGTGATGCAAGCGTGGAGGAATTGGAAGGGGATATGGATTTGATTGTGGTTCCTAGCTCTGGTCTCTGCTATCCTGCTTGGGTTATCGTTTTGACTTTGAGTGGGTCTAAGCCATCTTGTTGCAATGTTGCAACAGCGAATCTGAAAAGAGATGTAAGTGAAGCAGCAGATAGTTCTGAGAGGTCGTGGAAGTAATAACTTCGTAAAGTTATTTGCCTCTAATTACTGAGGCTGGGATAATGGCGGGAAAAGTGGAGGGTATCCTCTTGTGAGCCTATGTCCCCACAGCCCTTGCAGGGGTCGTTATCGGTAAGGCGCAGTTTTATCGCATGCGCCCCAGAAGATTATGGCCTGTGAGCAATCCAACAAGTGTAGGTAGTTCAGCTCTGCTCTTCAAGAAAATCTTACTTGTTCTGGATTTGCTGAGTTCCGGTCAATTGTCTTGAGATTTCGCAGGTTGAAAGATTTTTCCACCTTTCATTGGCTTTTATTTGTATCGTTAATTCCACTTATATTCTCAGAGTACAGACTGGATAATTTGAACTGCCAGTTCCCGTTCTAGGGAGAATCTTCCTGGAGCTAGATCGTCTGAAAACTTATTGCCTACCACATCTCTATGGTAACCCTTAGCTCTTCACGATAGTGATTCATAAGCCTTAATTTGATTTCGACTGCCGCTAGGGCCTTGGCAACCTGGCTGACAATATACATATATAGTAATATCCTCGTGGGATATTGCCTTCATTGGCGTAAGTTTGCCTGCTTCAACTGCAGCCAATATCTCAGCTGCAGTACGGCAGGTGACGTGAACATCGTAAGTTCAATCGATCGAAGAAATTCCCGGAGCCGTTTCCATTCGTGAAAATGGATAACGAGTCTGGCACCATTTGGTTCCTGTCCCACTCCTCCCTGATTGGACAAATGCAGGCGAATGGTGTTTCAAAGTCGTGATAGGTTATTATTATGTAGTCCGTATTGTACGGTATACGGTATCGTTAATTCCACTTATATTCTCAGAGTACAGACTGGATAATTTGAACTGCCAGTTCCCGTTCTAGGGAGAATCTTCCTGGAGCTAGATCGTCTGAAAACTTATTGCCTACCACATCTCTATGGTAACCCTTAGCTCTTCACGATAGTGATTCATAAGCCTTAATTTGATTTCGACTGCCGCTAGGGCCTTGGCAACCTGGCTGACAATATACATATATAGTAATATCCTCGTGGGATATTGCCTTCATTGGCGTAAGTTTGCCTGCTTCAACTGCAGCCAATATCTCAGCTGCAGTACGGCAGGTGACGTGAACATCGTAAGTTCAATCGATCGAAGAAATTCCCGGAGCCGTTTCCATTCGTGAAAATGGATAACGAGTCTGGCACCATTTGGTTCCTGTCCCACTCCTCCCTGATTGGACAAATGCAGGCGAATGGTGTTTCAAAGTCGTGATAGGTTATTATTATGTAGTCCGTATTGTACGGTATACGGTATCGTTAATTCCACTTATATTCTCAGAGTACAGACTGGATAATTTGAACTGCCAGTTCCCGTTCTAGGGAGAATCTTCCTGGAGCTAGATCGTCTGAAAACTTATTGCCTACCACATCTCTATGGTAACCCTTAGCTCTTCACGATAGTGATTCATAAGCCTTAATTTGATTTCGACTGCCGCTAGGGCCTTGGCAACCTGGCTGACAATATACATATATAGTAATATCCTCGTGGGATATTGCCTTCATTGGCGTAAGTTTGCCTGCTTCAACTGCAGCCAATATCTCAGCTGCAGTACGGCAGGTGACGTGAACATCGTAAGTTCAATCGATCGAAGAAATTCCCGGAGCCGTTTCCATTCGTGAAAATGGATAACGAGTCTGGCACCATTTGGTTCCTGTCCCACTCCTCCCTGATTGGACAAATGCAGGCGAATGGTGTTTCAAAGTCGTGATAGGTTATTATTATGTAGTCCGTATTGTACGGTATACGGTATCGAAGGCCCTTTCCAAGTCAATCAGGCAGGCACCAGTGCACTGTTTCTTGCCTTTGTTCCATTGGATATCAGAAACCAGTTTA
The DNA here is from genome assembly GCA_949129095.1 of Volucella bombylans. Lineage (NCBI taxonomy): Eukaryota > Metazoa > Arthropoda > Insecta > Diptera > Syrphidae > Volucella > Volucella bombylans. The sequence continues at coordinate 333,454,823 of OX422140.1, read as the reverse complement.
GACGCAGCATGAAAAACATCATGCCCCGCCTTGAAACCGAACTGATTATCCAGAACTATATGTTTGTCCTCAACCCACTTAGTCAGGACTCTATTGATCACCTTCTCGAAAACCTTACTGATGTTTGAAAGGAGACTGATCGACGGGAGAATCGCCGGATTGGATGTGTCTTTATCCCTTTTCGGGATGAGGTGTACCACCACAGTTTTCCAATGAGCTAGATAGTGGACATTATTCATTGCATTATTAAACAGGGTGGTATAAATGTTCACCACTTCTAGAGGGAGATGTCGAAGCACAATGTTCGGTATTTCATCGGTTCCCACTGATTTCTTACTTCTAAGTGATTCGAAGATCGTTTGGAGCTCTTCCTTTGAAATAAACGGGGGTAGTACCCCATCGTTGGTGATGACATTATTTGCCATATTTTCGTCACTGAACTGGGTGAAACCCGAGCTCTCGAATCGCCAATTCACAATTTCATTTCGAAGGTAGAAATTGTGCACAAGGACTCTATTCTCCAGATCGTGGTTCGGTCCAATGATAACATTCGCCTTGTACACTTCCTGGAAAGTTGCTCCTATAGCTTCTACCTGCTCCTGCGGATCCTCGATCACAAAGAAGTTGTCATCATCAACAGCCTCATTTGGATCTATGCCCGCTGCTACCAGTATTTGTACGTTGTTCGTCGTTCGGGCGATTTTAAGACATGGAAGGTCGTTCTGATTATTTCTCCGAAATATTTTATTTATTTGCGGGAACATATTCGGGTTGCTGGTGTTTACAGCCCGAATTTTATTGTTCCAATACAAACTTACAGATGCTCTGTAATTTTCCTTTATTAATGTTTGGAGGTTTTTGATCGACGACTTCAGTGTCATGATCTCCGGGTTATGTCTGTCAGTAAACTGCCTGTACAAGGATTTTAGTTGACAGCAACCTACTTTTTTGTCGGTGCAGTGCGTCAATAGTTGCGTTGCGGAATAAGTCTTCTTCGTCAGTGTGTTGGTACCGAGGTATCGTTTTGTCCATTGTTCATTTGATTGTCTTGTCCATTAGTTTTAGATACCTGTCAATCTCCTCGTTTGACATATTTCTGTTTGACGGTGGGTAGAGCGAATTCGAGGAGAGTGCTCTAGTCAGTGTTCTGGTGAAGTGTGTCCAACGCACCCTACTATAATTGTAGGAATGCCTCTGAACAAACTCATCCAATTCCGCAATTTCGTTGGGAACAGTTATTTCGGTGCTGAAACCGCAATGGTTACTGTCATACACAAAAGTGCGTAGACAGTTTATGGTTTGATGGTTTGTGCATGTCAGGTGTATTCGTGTGTCGAACAGCAGGAAATCCAAACAGGACCCGTGTCTGGGAAACGATGGACTATTCGTCGCCTTAAGCCCGAGTTAATACATTATACTGTGCTGACCCCACCAATTGAATAGTAAGTTCCCTTTAGTATTAGCTGTATTATTTCCCCAATCACTATGTTTGTCATTGAAATCTCCGCCGATAATAAAATAGTTGTCTTCCAATTCCAGTCTCAGTAATCGAAAAAGTGTCTCGAGCTCCGTGATAAATAAAGTGGATTGAGTAGCCTTAGGTACATAGACAGACACCATGTACAACCGCTTTCCACTACGGAGAGGGATATATACGATGCATGCTTCCAGCACCTGGAACCTACGTACTACACGACTGTATACTCTTTTAAAATATACCTTTTCGTACGAAAATTGCAACGCCACCTCCCTAAATGGAGTTGGGTCGGTTTCTCCGTACTATTTTGTATCTTCTGTGCCTCATTTTGTGTCTTTTGGTAAGCTTAGTTTCGCTAACCAAAAGCACATCAGGGGCTTGGTCGTTAAGCAACTTAAATAGTGCGGCTCGTCATTCGAACCTTATCAGTGAATTCACATTCACAGCAAGGACCTTCAGGGTTTGCTCCGCCACGTACGTACCCATTAGGGCAAAAGGTGCGTTAGGCCAGGCAGCAGTGCGTATACTTCATCCACCCGTGCGGTTTGTTGAGTTAAATGACGTTGTAGCTGAGCCATCTGCCCCTGGATAGAGAGCAAGATAGCTAGCATGTCAGGTACTGGTTCAGGTGCTCTGGGCGCTGGGCGCTGGGGCCTGAGAAGCAACCTTCACTTGCTGTACTGTATTTCCCCTACCTGCCGCCATTTGGGCGTAGGTAACATGGGGAGTAACGGCTGGAGTTTGCAAATGCACGGTTGGACATTTCGATTTATTTTTAGATGTATTTATTTATTCTTTAGATGTACTGGAATTTGGGACAACCCCGATAATTTGCGGTGTGTCCCGTGTTCCTACATAAAGCAGAAGAGAGTTGGCTTTTTTCAGACGCTCCGTCCTTACCCAGAGCGCATTCCTCGGACTTGTGGTTCTTTCCGCACTTCACGCATCGAGGCTGCATTTCGCAGTTCGACGCGGCGTGCCCGAACCTTTGGCAGCGAACACATTGTAAAATGTTTTCGCTCTTCTTTAATTTTTCCCAATGGACAACCTGATAGTCTAGGACTTTAATACTCCTTAGACCATCCAGATTGCTGGTGGGACTTAGCTGGACAAGGAAAATCGGCAGTTGCCGCTTCTCCCTTTTGGCTCTGGCTGTGGTGAATGGCTTGACCCCCACGAATTGGAGCCCTTCGCACTTCTTCTCTTTCAGCAGTGCAAGGAGCTCCTCCGGATCAGTCGACGGTTCTAACCCCCTCAGCAGCATTGTTTGCAGCTTCTCCCCCTTCGGGGTGTAGGAGAAGAACTCCGTCGTCGAATCCGTCAGCAATTTTTTTATTTTGTAATAGCGCTCCATTGTGTTACAGTGGATCGCGTGCCTATCTACTGATAATCTTTTTATTAAAAACCATTTTCCTATGACCGACTTACACAGTTCGATTGTGTCCTTTAACTCCAATTTGAAAATTTTTTATTGGTGGCATTTTCTCTTTGGTGAATTTCTGCCCTTACTGTTGTTGTTGTTTTTGTGGAAGCTCCGCGTTTATGTTTTCTCGCTGCTGAGATCTCTGCTGCTTCTCCATCTCCCTCCTTGCCACTTGCTTAGCTCTTATGGCCAGCACTTTTTGTTCTAGCTGTTTGATGCTACTGAACAGGACTTCGAACTCTTCCTCTTCGTCATCTAACTTCGATGCAGCTAGGGATGCGAAGCAGTTGTCTGCTCCCATGTATTGGCCTTCCCCTCCGTCAGGTACATGCATACAGTCGTTATTGTCCGGCTCTTGCCTCATTCGCTTTATTGCTGCGCTTGCCGATATCAGCGCAGCCCTCTCTTTCACTCTGCCATGCAACATTTCCAACGATGCTGATATGGCGCTCTTATCGAGATTCGGCTTTAGCGTCCTTCTCCTCTTTGTGACGATGTCTGTTATTGTTGTTGTTGTTGATTTTGAGTGGACTGACTTAACGGTTTGATAATCAGACGATATCATACCATCTGCTGACCCCGCTATTGGGATAGCGGACCGCTTGTTTCCACTCATCACACGCTCGATCATAATTTCTTTTTATGCCGTTGTCTATCAATTCACACTTTTTTTTTTAAAATAAAAATTCGATGAAATTTTTTCGGGAATCAAACCCACGACCCCTGCTTTGTCGGCCGACACCACTACTGTTGCACCACCGAATCACTTGACCCAAATGTTTCTAATTGTTCTTTTATTAATTTTTTACTATTTCACTTTATATGAAGCCGAAACACATCTGTTCTCTATCGAGATGAACGACTATGAACGACTTCCCGTAAAATGAATGTAGCGCACGTTATGTTTCGCGAGCTTAACTAAAATTTTTGAAATGCATTTGTACAATTTGCAAACGTTGTTCTGTCGTAAGTGTATTTATGGTTAGCTGTCAGCTGTCAAATTGGTGGTCTCGCTGAAAAAAATTGTTGTCAATTCAAAAATCAGTGATTAGTATTGCCCCCATATATCATTTTGGCACTGAAATATTGAATGCTATTGTATGTTGAAGATTGCGAAGGTATATTTTGAAGAGTGACTATACAGCAATGTTCGGATAAGAACTCTTTTTTGATCATTCTCTAGTTGACTTTCTCTATTGCAAATTGAAAGATTTGAATTCAAATTAAATTTGAGAATAACTTCGCCCTTCAGATTGAGATTTAAATTTCTCTAACCTTGATAAGACATCATCCAAAGATTAGGTAGGTACACGGAATCCAAAGTGCAAACTTTATCGCCGACGACCTCGATTGGTAGCTTTAATGCGCCTAAGGGATAATTTAAGTACATATTTGCAGAACAAGTTTGGAAAACTATGATAGATCAACTCCAAGATTCTAAAGACACTTTTTTTAACTATACCTTTCTTTCATTCTTTCATTCTAACTCTACATAGAGACTAATAACATTTAACATCTACAGCTGTTCTAAGTAATCATGCCAACAAGGCAAGATCTAAACTACTTTTCGCAGTAATCATGGGATAAGCAGCAGGAAATGTCAATCAGGCATATCTTTTGTAATTATCTCGTCCTCGACAACGATCTTTTCAGTTGTCAAGCATGAAAGCAGGTCGGAAATACTCTATTACTTTCCAATCCGATTAAAATCTGATACAGATTACAAACGAGAGCATGTGATTTTTATCTTATCTACTCATGGAATTACACTGTACACAAAATTGCGTTTCTATGAGTATACCATGAGTATACCATGCTTTAATTTTAAGGGAAATCCCGTCAAACACTCATTTTATTGTAGTCATTGCAATAAATGTGACGTGGTTCTTAGTTGTGTTCTCTGTCCCGTAGTACTAGATAGTCCATATTTCTAAAATGAATAAGGCAATGTATACCCTTGTAGAAGCGAAGAAAAGTTCCATTCTAATTAGTTAGTCCTAATTACATCATTATTTTGGATAGTACTCGTAAAATAATTGCTCATAATTTAGTATCTAGCAGAACGGTCTTGATGTAAATTATGCAGGATGTCATTGAAATCATTATTGCTGCGTTTACGTTGTTAATTTTTACATGTTTGCTGGGACTATCAGTCTTCCCTAAACCGGCTTTCAAATCGGTCATTAGTTCGCTTTTTCTACAATACACAACAAAAAGTTCCAGTTCTTATACATGAATACATACATATATTGTTACGCCTCGTTTAAGAGTAACACAAAAAAATATATGATGAAAGAGAGGCTCGTCGTCAGGCCGGTATTTTGGTAGAATAATGGGAAGAACCGGTGTTACCTTTCGACTTGTTAAGATTCACTTGATGTTTGAGGAACTTGAAACACAAGAAAATGTCCTTTTACCGCCAGAAAAATAACGACTACAACACTAGATTGGATTGATAATTATTAAAGTTTATTAAGTAGTTTTTCTTTTGATTAACAATAATGAATATGTTTTCTTAATAATTAGGGATATGTTTTTCTACGGTTAACAGTAAAGAGGAGATGAAACTAGCAAAAACACGACTTAACTTCTTCACGTATGATCTCAGACTTCCATTATTTTTCACACGATCGCCACTGTCGTTGATTTTCCAGAATTTCCAAAATTGTTGACTGCATGTCTACGATCAACCTGTCCCGATATTATAGACATTACTCGTGTTTCGTGTGCTTTGTGTGTTTCGTTTTTTTTTCTTTTCTTTTTCTTTAGTTTTTTTTTTTTGCATACATAACAATATATGTTTATGTTATTAACCCTTTTTAATGTGTGTAGCGATAAAAGGTTTAACTAAATATCGTCTTCACGATCACGTCAAATCACATACTCGTATATTCAGAATTCGCGTTTATGAATTTTCGTATCTATTCCATAGATGCTTTCTTAAGATTAATCACCCTGCTGATTTCTTGGCTAAAAAATAATACAGTAATTAACTACCATTAATCCTTGGATCGTATTTTGGTTGGGGAATATATCGGCAGCAGTGTAAGATGTGTTTCCACTTCGAGAAAATGCAAATGCCTTTCCGAAGATACGAGTAAATAGGTGCAATAATAAGAAATACCGGAAAGTTTTAAAATTGTTGCATTGTAGTGGAAAGTATAAAACAAACTATATAAAAGATTTAGTCCGACGGAATTATTATTCTCACTTAAAGGAGAAGCAATACATGCCTTATGTCTTTATATGCACGCTTTGAATATGTAGTCAAATCTATACGCAAGGGCAACGGACTCGGATTTTTAAATATGATGCTAAGCCTGCAGCTATAGGGTTTTCCAATAAGGACTTGACAACTTTTTTTTAAAATAAAACGCAAACCATTTCAGATATTTCAAAAACTTTATTATCGGCTTGAAGTACAATAAAAACATTTATGGAAGGAACTTGACTTCGTTCATATGGCCACCGCGGGCACGTTTGCAGCGGTCGATTCGCTGGACTCAATTTTCAAGGACTCGGCCACACATTTCTGCCGAAACGGCCGCTATTTCGCGTTCAAGGTTGGCTCTGAGCTCTTCCAACGTCGTCGGCGTGTTAGCATAAACCAATGACTTAACGTAGCCCCACAGAAAATAGTCAAGCGGAGTTAAATCGCACGAACGAGGCGGCCAATCGACTGGCCCATGTCTTGAGATAACACGCTCACCATACTTACTCTTCAATAAATCGATTGTAGCATGTGCTGTGTTGCTTGTGGCATCATCCTGTTGAAACCACATGTCGTCCAAGTCCATATCTTCCAATTCGGGCCAAAAATAATCGGTGATCATGGCGCGATAACGCTGACCATTCACAGTAACGTGACGATTGTTATTGTTGACGAAAAAATATGGCCCAATAACGCCGCCGGCATGCAAACTGCACCAAAAATTTATTTTTTGTGGATGAAGTGGTCATTTATGAAGCACATGTGGATTTTCACCCGACCAATAACGCATATTTTGCTTATTGACGAATCCATGGAGCCAAAAATGAGCTTCGTCACTGAAGACGATTTTGCGATGAAATTCATCATCTTGGCGCATCTTCTCCAGAACTCAATCGGAGAACGTACGTCGCTTGGTCCATCGGCTTCAATTCTTGAGTCAGCTTGATGTTGTATGGGTGTAAACCAAGATCCTTACGCAAAATACGCCATAATGTGGTCTGAGCGATGCCCAATTCTTGAGAACGCCGTGGAATTGTCAGCGAAATTTTTGACACTTCGACCAACGAGGTTTGCGCTCTAAAATCTCCTCCGTATATCTCAATTCTCAAAAGTTTTCCTATGACCTAATTGTTCTTACTGTAACAAATCGAATACCTGGCATTAAAAACCATGAGCTGTTTCCTCCAAGTTTCAACGTTTTTCGAAAAGATGGATTTGAAAGAGCTGATAATCCATATGGCCGAGGTGTTTTATTAGCAATCCGGAACTGCTTTCATGCAACTCCTGTCTACATTCCCCACACTGACAACTTTGAGTTAGTATGTGTCAAAATTACGCTCCCAAACTCTGTCTTTACGCACTTTGTTGTTACATTCACCCATCTCAATCAATTGAGTCTTATCGACATGTAGTTCACGCAATAGATTTTTTGACTGATGATGCACAACCTGAAGATTGCATTGTTCTTGTAGGAGATTTCAACCTCGCTCCCCTTAAATGGGAGCCTTCAGATGATTCGTCTCATTTCGTCTCTATTAATTCGTCCTCTGAAATACGAGTAGAAATATTGATGGTGGACTGCCTAACTAACTCAAGTCTATATCAGATTAGTGGATTACTTAATACAATAAACAGATAACTCGACCTTGTCTTCATATCCGATTCAGATAACTGTGGCGTTTATAGGAGTGATCATCTTCTCTCTACCCTAGACCGCCTTCATCCCCCCTTGTCAATTATATACTCATATGAAAATGGCAACACATGTCTTGATTCGGAAAATTCATTTTCATTTAACTTTCCTTTTATTCGTTAATTTTCTCCTGCTTTGCTCAATCGGTTCCGTATAACTTTGTGAGTCTCTTTACCTTGAGTACCTCTACCGCATGCAATTTAGCTTAGTCTCGGACCCTAAACGCTTCTACCAGTTTATTAATACCAAAAGAAAGTCAGACGGCTACCCATCTACTCTTAAATTTCTTAGTGAATCTGCTGCCGACCCAAAAACCATTGCAAATTTCTTTGCCTGCCATTTTAACAAATCCTTTTCTAAGAAAACAGCTGAACCCGATCCTAGTTACTTTAGCTATATGGGAAACTATCCTGAGACGTCATCCACCTCGCTAAATATAACGACAACTTTGGTATCTGAAAACATTACCAAACTTAAAGATGATTTTTCGTCCGGCCCTGATGGCCTTCCGGCTATTGCAATAAAAGTGTGTGTTACCCATCTCGGTCCTCCCCTTGCTAGCCTATTTAACTTGCCTGTTGTAATAGATACTTTCCCTTTCCTATGGAAGGAATCTTACATCATCTCTATTCATAAAAAAGGCGACTTCGGCCGATAATTATAGGCCCATAGCAAAACTCTCTTGCATACCAAAACTTTTTGAAAGCATAGTCTATCAACAACTGCTTTCGTACTGTAGGCCAACTATGAGCACAGTTTCATGAAAGGTAAATCAACGACCGCTAACCTAACAGAGTTCTAGGACGCTTCATGCTTTAGAAGACGGTGATGAAGTCGATTCAATTTCCACAGATTTCAGCAAGGCATTCGATAAAATTTCTCACCAACTTATCATCTTTAAACTAAAAAAACTTGGCTTTTCCCCTCATTTTGTGGCATGGACCAAATCCTATTTAGAAGACCGAGAATATAGGGTCATGACCTTGGTCCAATCATCTTTATCCTCACAATTAATGATATAAATCTCATTTTAACGAACTCTAATCTTTCTATTTTCGCTGATGACATGAGAATTTCCAAAGTCATCTCATTGCCTTCTGACTCCCATTGCCTGCAAGATGACTTGAATAAGTTTTCGGTATGGTGCAAGCAAAACTTTTTGGAGCTTAATGTCAATAAATGCCAAGCGATAACCTATTCCCGCAAACGTCTACCTCCGCCTCCAAGAAACTACTTCATCTGCGATGAGCCTATTCCTTCCACTACCCAAGTACGGGATCTAGGAATAATTTGTAAGAGAGAATTGAATTTCGACTCAAATATTGACAGCATTATAATTAAAGCTAACTCTGCACTTGGCTTTATCAAACGCTGATCAAAAGAATTTTCCAACCATTACGTTACAAAGTCCCTGTACATTAATTTTGTAAAGTTTCTTCTCGAATATTGCAGCCAAGTTTGGTCACCCTATAAACTAATCCACATTCAGAAGCAGTCCAATGCAGGTTTATCCGCTTCGCACTTCGTGGTTTACCTTGGGACGATCCATATGGATTACCCCCCTATGAAAATAGGCTAAAACTAATTAGCATGCATACCCTAAAAAAACCTCGTGAAGTCGCTGATGTACCACCAGTTATTGACCGGAAATATCTACTGCTCCAGAATAACGCAAAATATTGCATTCACTCCCAATCCCCGTAATCTAACATCCGTCCCTGATCCGAACTCAACGCACCAACTACGGTCACTTTGAATCCATATCTAGAATGTTGCGTATAAAGAACAACTACGCCGAAGTTTTTGCCACTCCCTTAACATCTCCCCCATCCACCATTTTTCCACACCTCAGTTAAGTTAAGAATATCTTTGTTAGTTTTTAAGCCTAGCTTTAAGTTTTTGCTTGTTAATAAGCTTAATAAAGTTGTCCGGGGTAGACCCGGGCCAATAATTTAATATAACCCGCAAACGAACTATTGTACGAATTTTTGTCAGATGATGCGTCTTCATGCCGAATCGCGGCCATTAGATTAGCGGCTGACTTTTTAAGTAATTTTAAAAGAAAACATACCCAAAATGCAATTAACTTTTTCTTGAAAATGGAGCATTCTTTAGAAATTTTTGCAATATCAGTTGAAATCTATTAATATAGCACACATTTGGCGAAAAGTTGGAAAACATCGGACCAGAATTATCTGAGTTATTCAAGGAATAACAACATTTTTAGAATCGTCAATGCAGCACTAATCACGATTTCGTTAATACAGGGAGTCCTATATCTGACCGGTAATTTGTGTGGGTAATGAGTTTCCTAAATTCTACGAGTATGTAGGTAAGAGTGGCTATAGGAAATACCAACGCACTTAGGCCTATTGGCCCATTGTGATGCCACGTGGATCTATGATCCTCTTACTAATGGAACCAGTTTGAGCTTATGATGAAGAGTAGGACTGTTTATGTCAATATTTTTTATATCATTTAATTCGTTGTAGAAGAAAGCTCATAGATGAAGCTTTCTTCTCTGGGAGAGACCTGGACATGTACGGATTGTCTCCTCCTCCTCCTCGTCCACGCAGCTTGTATAAAAATCGTTTGTAAAAGCGCCAAACCTTTTTGCGTGCTTGCCTATGAGGCAGTGTCCAGTGATGGCACCTATTGTGGCGTTGAGATGTTTCCTATTTAGAAGGATCAGACTCTTAGAGCGATTCAGATCCAGCTTTGGCCAGATCTGTTTGGTCACTAGACATGTTTGTCCAACAGTCCACCTAAAATCGGTTCTTTTATTGGCATCCAGCTTTAATGTTAGTTTGCACGTAGCGATTGGTATATCTATACTACCCTTTTCCGGTAGAATAGGTAGAGTGGTTCCAATTTTGGCAAGTTCATCGGCTGTACAGTTCCCTGGAATGTCTCTGTGGAAGTTTTTGTCAAACCAAAGTTCAGTTCGATGTTCTCTGTGAGGATTTCTAATGTAGTAAGAATGTTGGCGTGGCCAAATGAATTATTTGTCCACTGTTCAGTCGCTTTAAGGCGAATAGCTGCAGTCACAGCTGCAGTGCCTGCTGAAAATATTGAGGAGTGTCAAATGAAACAGAATGTCTAATGCTGCAGAAGCGGTAGACCGCAAAGCTTCGCTTATGCATATACATGCTGTTCTTTGGACTCTGTTCAGTTTACTGCAGTTGACTGCATTTTCTAAGGCTGTCCACCAGACGACCACCCTGTAAGTAAGCATCGGTCTTATGACCGAGATGTATAGTCAGTGGGTTATGCGAGGTTGAAAGCCCCATTTATACCCAATGGCTTTTTTGCAAGAGCTTGCAAAGCTATTGTAGCTTTATTGACTCTTTCTTGAATGTTAGAAACGATATAAATATCAAAAAACCGTTAGAGACTACTCGAGCGCGACAGCTTCTGAAGATTGATGCTAGCCAAGGAGTTGTTAGGTTTTGGGTTCTCTGTAGTATGGCAGGTACAATAGTATACCTTTAGGGCCCGGAAACCTAAAAAGGAAGAAGCTGTTAATATGCCAGAAAATCCTTTCCTTGAAAATGATTGAATTGATATTGCTGTGGGATGGAGGTTGTACTTGCCGAGACCTCCCGGGTTCCTTACTGATATCCCGGAAAGTGTGTTTTCACCAAGAGTCCCAGGGTCTCTGGATGCTGTCCATCTTCCATCTGACCTGCTTAGAAAGGAAGGGTTGTAATATTCCTTGGACAGAATTTTGTTAATCCTGGCGGAATCCTTGAGGATTTCTATTGAACCGGCATCCAAGACCATCCAAGTCTGCTTCTCGGAGGTCTTTATGGGTTTATTATGTAAACAGTGTTATTACTAAACAGTCCTTTAAGGCTGCCAGAAGTTGTGTTTGTGTGTTAAAAATCGCTCTGCTCATTTGCCTGAAATTACAGAGATCTTCATTCCACCATGGGGAACTGTTTTTTTTTTTACAATGTTTAACTGGACAACAGACTTTGTATGCAACGCCTTCTCAAAGGTCTTTACCGTTGCCTCTATTGCAACTGTGTTTATTTCGGGTATGCTTATGAGTTTTGTCCTAAAGACTTGGCCAAACTTGGTCCCATTACCTCTCTTTGGGCTTGTAAAAGGTTTAGTAGTCTCGGCTTTGAGACTCAACTAGTAGAGGTATGTGGTCTAAGAGTGACTCCAGATTAGAAACTCTCAAATTTTCGACCCTAAAATCGTCATTCTTTGTTTGGATTGTAATATCTAGGACCTCTTCCACTCCCTGAAGGTGTCCGCACTAAGAAAGACAACGGTTGTATTCATACCCTTATTGCAGACAGATAGATTAGAAGAAAATCGAAAAAAGTGACTCACCTCTTTGATTATCTTCTGTGCTGCCCCATACTAACTGCTTCGCGTTGGCGTCGCAGCTCGTCAGTAGGATATCCTGCTTGTTATATTGGCTATGAGTTACTCCACTTCAACTGGCAGTCTGGCCTCTTATGAACCATGTATGTTGATGAGGGGTATGTTGTTTGGTTCGCACACTCCAGTTTAACAACTGTTAAATCGCCTGAGCCAAGGTTGGGACATAAATAATGTTTCTTAGCAAGTAAGAATTTTCTGGGCATACCGATAGCTTGAAGTTTGTAGAGCAGGTCGTATTGCTCCTCTGTGGCTGAGATTCTTACTCTGGGCCTCTGGATAATGCCAACGTTAATATTTGTTTCTTATAGGAAAACACACAGGCTATCGGAGGCACACCTATAGTGCCTCAGATTAGTCTGTATGACCTTCAGCATCATCCGTTTTTTCAACGATCACCAGATCTTCACCTAAGTTTATGGTCTGCTTTCTCTAGTGCTGCCAGACACTCGTTATCAATGGGGATCAGGAAGGAGATGTTGTTTTTATGGGGTTCATCCGCCCCATTCATCCATTGGAACTATCGCGTTATGGAGTTCAAGACTTTGGAGGAGCCTTGCGCCATCTATCATCATATTTAGCAACTAAATGCGGACCCATGCTCTCTTTGGTGTCCCAAAGATCTTCAAGCCATCCTAGGGGTTGCTAACATTAGCAACGCCTTCACTAAGGAAGTCCTTGGAGAATTGGTCTTCGCATTTGATTGCCCGATATCCCCTAACCGTCTCGGCGGAGTTAAAACTAGGCAGAGGTCTACCTTGGCTGTTGATGAGGTGATCTATTACCATGTCAGAAAGCTTGACCTTAATACTTTCCCATGCCTCGGCTATGGTTTTCCCGTTTGTAGAGAACTCGCGCTGAGTATCTCGTAGCTATGTTCTACGACATAGAGGTGCGGGAGAAATTTTCAGTCGGTGGGCCTAAGGTCCTGGTATCTCAAGTCCTTCATGATAATCTCACTCTCAGAGGGTTCAGATCTAGTGAACCAAGATGTTGTTTGTTGCTTTTCACTGTCCCAATTTCGCCTTCTTACCAAGACGTTCCAATATGCAAAAGTAAGACCTAATCGACATGGGTGGTTTCGCGAGTTTGGACTTCACTTCAGCGCATCGCTCACCCTAAGGTTGCGATGTTAAAACATTTAACCTTAATCGTCTTACCAGTGCCATTTACAACAATACTATCAGTGGTTGTGATTCCGGATTTTTTGGATAAAGCCTGCCTCAGGGGTTTCTTGTTTGGATACAGAATTTTGGTTCAACAATTCGCCAAGGAAGTGGTGGTCTATTTTTATGGAGTCTCACTTCATGCAAAAAACCCGTATTGAACGTATGCGATTGGGCTATTTATCAATAGCTGATTGACGTAGTCCGAATGACACTTTGATTCCTGGTGAGTGCAATGTTCTTGAGGTGATTCATTTAAACACATTGGGAGTTGGGCTAAGACTAATTACTTTATTTAATAAAAACTCTTATATAACTATGTCTTAATCTATGAGAGAAGAGAGTGGCTCTTTTATGTGCTTTCTTACATATACATCATTCTCTCCCCCCTTTAAAAAAACTTAACAATGCAGTATAATGAAATACTTGAACAATTTAAAGAGCAAAATAATGTAAATTAATCCATAGAAATATAACTAAATAAATTCTTTTTCTAAAACGACTTGTCCAAAATTAACTTTAATTCAACAATTGTTTTAAGAATCATTCTTAATGAGGTTCTTCTTAAACTTTTTAGCCCTGCTTCGGGTAAGCATATATGAATCATCTGTTACTTTATCATCATGAGACTGTCGTCTTTTACGTACTCGTATATTTCTATTTTGTACAATTGGACACGAAAAAAAAAGAAACTTCTTTAATCTTCTTTTTCTTCATCTGATCTATATGCGCTTGCTTAGTAATACCGTTAACAAATATTAAATACCTAAAATTACTTAGTTTCTTAACTATTTTAGCTGGTAACCATTTAACATAATTTGAAAAAATATTTCGATACAATATGGTTTCTCCTACTTTAAAATCATAAGTCGTCGGCTTGTGTTGCTGTGTTTCCAAAATACGATCGCTGCACACAATTTTTTGGTTATCTGATCCATTTCCTCGGTGCTGAGGAAGAATTAAATCAAGCAATGTTCTAGGATTAAATTGGAACAACATGTTTGCAGGTGATAATTTTGTTACGGTGCAAGGGGTATTTCTCTACTTTATCAGAAAATTGTTTAACTTTAAATTCCATGGTAACATACGTACTTTTGGGTCTACCAACATTTTCCTAAAAGAACTCTTCAATGTTTGAACCGCCCGTTCTGCAATACCATTTGACTGAGGATGATATGGTGGTGACTTCAATACTTCAATACCGTTTGACGTACAGAACGAGATAAATTCATTTGAGCAAAAAGGTGGCCCATTGTCACTTACAATATATGTCGGTAAGCCAAACGTACTAAAAATGCCTCTTAGACGCTCAATCACACTCTTTGCTGTAGTTGTGTGCATTGTGAACGCTTCTATCCACTTGGAATAGGTATCGACTACTACCAAAATAGACATTTTGTCAACTGTGCAAAAATCCAGGTGTATTCTTTCGAAGGGATAGCTTGAACTAGGCTTGTTTTTTAGAATTCTGTGTTACTTGACACACCTCACATTGTAAGACAAATGTGTCAACGTCCCTATCAATATTTGGCCACCATACATATGAGCGTGCTAAAGATTTTGCACTAACTACCCCAATATGCCCTTCATGCACTAATTCCAAAACTTTAGGTTGCAAGGCTTTTGGTACTACTATTCGGTCGCCGTAAAATAAACATTCAGATTCGGTTGCTAACGAAAATCTTTTCAAAAAATATGATCTTATTTCAATAGACACAACATCTGGCCATCCGTCTTTGACAAATTTATAAACTTCCTGTAACACCTTATCACTTTTTGTCTCCCGGCGAACATCCTCAACCCTCAAAGGAAAATCCGATATGTTTAAGGAATTGATACTGTCGTCCTCAACTTCTGTGCTATCCGATAGAGGCAACCTCGACAAAGCATCTGCATTTCCCATCTGTGACGCTTTTCTGTACTTTATTGAATACTTGTACATCGACAGCACAATGGCCCACCGGTGGAGCCTATTTGCTGCTACTGAGGGAATATCTTTTTTCTCACCGAAAATAGCCTGAAGAGGTAAGTGATCACTGTAAATCGTGAAATCTAATCCATAGATGTATTTATGGAATTTTTGAACCGCAAAAACAATTGCCAAAGCTTCCCGATGCAATTGCGAATAGTTCCTTTCTGCAGAACTTAGTGTACTTGACACGAACATAACGGGACGTTCTACTCCATCAACTAAATGAGATAGGACCGCCCCTACGCCATACGGACTGGCATCTGCGGAAATAATAATCGGTTTCTTAGGGTCATAGTGCGTTAATACATTAATCTCTAACACTAAATCTTTGCTTTTCTGAAACGCTTTTCTGTGGCTCTCATTCCAAACCCATGGCTTATTGACCAATGTCAATTGATACAAAACTGAAAGTTCTCCCGAAAGATTTGGAATACACTTGTTATAATAGATAATTATACCTAGATATGACTTTAACTGCGTTTTGTTAACTGGCTCAGGTGCTTTTAAGACTGCTTCCAACTTGCTGGTACTTGGTTTTATACCTCGTGGACTAATACAGTATGCAAGGTATTCAATTTCTTCTTTGAAGAACTCGCATTTGTTCAAGTTCACTTTAACACTAAACTCTAACAGCCTATCTAAAACAAAAATTAAATTTTCCACACAGTCTTCTCTATCCTTACCACCTATCAGTATATCATCAAAATATATATGAACCATGTTGAGACCTTTTAATATTTCATTAATAATTCCCGAAAATATTTGAGGAGCTATTTTTAGCCCGAAAACCAGCCTTGTAAATTTGAACAATCCAATGTGTGTGTTGACTGTCATTAATTCTTGCGATCGCTCTGACAATGGTACTTGCAAATAAGCCCCTGTAAGATCTAGCTTACAAAAATATTTCCAATCAGCTAACCCTGCTAATATATCGTCAATCCGAGGAATTACAGTATGCTCCATTTCAACAAATTTATTCACATTTCTTTTACAATTCACACACAACCTAACCGAACCATCTCCTTTATTCACAATCACCAACGGACTTGCCCACCTACTCCTTTTTACCGGTATCAAAACTCATACTCTACACAACCTTTCTATCTCCTCTTTAACCTTGTCTCTTAATCCAAATGGAACGGAATATGCTTTACAAAAAATTGGATAAGCGTCTTGCACAAGATCTATTTCGGCCTCAAACTTTTGTATCACCGATTTATTACTCTTTGAAAATATTAACGAGTATTTAGTAACTATACTTTCTGGAAGTTCCTTCAAGGTCTCGATCTTATGAACCATTCTACTTTTCTCACTAAAGTATTTTTTCCACTCCGGGTATAAAACATCTATCCAATTTCTTCCCAAAAGTGCCCTAAACCTATGTTTACTTTTAATAATTATCAAATTAAGGTTGTGCGACACTTGATTACTTTCAACATGCACCGAAATTTTCCCAACCACCTCAACGTTATCACCTGATAAAAGCTTCAAGGGTAATTTCTCATTTACCAATTTGCAATGCCTAAAATAACTCAAATAGGCCGATTCATGACACACTGCAACACAAGCTCCCGTATCGACTTCCATTTCAAAAAAAATATTTTCAACATTCATCTTACATACTAAAGGTTTCTTCTCTTCATACATATAATTTAAATAACTTAAGCCAAACGAATTTATTTCACCTTTTGCCATATCATTAATATTATGAACTCGTCTATTTCTCTGATAGCAATTTCTAGCATAATGTCCAAATCGGCCACATTCATAACACTTTACGTTTTTTTTCTTGCTGCTTTTGTCCCTCGAATCATGCACTGCCTTTTGTTGATGTAATTTTTTGCTTGGCTTCCGATAATGGAACTGTGGTGAATTTCCTTGTTCTGCCCTATGCGAAGAACTTGATCTACTGAGTCGATTGTTGTTGTTGTTGTTGTTTCGATTATGGTTTGTAACATAATTTACATGACTGCTTCTCATTATCTCGATGTTGTTATTGCTCATTTCCATGCATAGAGCAATTTGTGCTGCTTTGTCTAATGTTTTAATATCGGGTTCATTTAAGAGTCGGTTTTGAACTTTGGAATCAATCAGGCCACAAACAAACTGTATCAGGAGAGCTCTCTCCAAAAATGTCCCGAACTCACACTCATTAGCGAGTTGTTTCAATTCCACTAAGTAATCATTTATGCTTTCACATTGTTTCTGCTGTCTCTTGAAAAATTTAAAGCTCTCAACGAAAATGTTCTTTTTTGGCGCGAAATGTAATTTTACCTTTTCAATTAATTTGTCGTATGTAAAATCGGTTTCAAATTTTGGCGCAATCAGTGAAATAAGGATTTTATATAAATCTGGACCGCCCAGACTTACAAGAAATGACACCTTTTCAGGATCTGTTAACACTTTGTTTAAAGAAAGTAAATGATCCAACCGCCGTGAAATCTTCACCCAATGTAAACGATTCGATTGAGCCCATAAACAACTTTGCACACTCCGTCATTTTTCCACTTTACAAATTCTTTAATTATAGTTCTTTTATGAATTATACAAAGAATACCCGAATTTCACAATTTTATTACGACAACGCGGTTTTCCACTTCTATCCTCGTCGCCACTGCAATGTTCTTGAGGTGATTCATTTAAACACATTGGGAGTTGGGATAAGACTAATTACTTTATTTAATAAAAACTCTTATATAACTATGTCTTAATCTATGAGAGAAGAGAGTGGCTCTTTTATGTGCTTTCTTACATATACATCAGTAAGTTCGAGGACAGGATGAATACCTCAAGTTTAGGTCTAAGTTAATTTCAATTAGACATACTTTAGCTATCTCCGTTTGTATAATACGAGTACTATTACTGGGAAAGTACTGCGCAGATCAGCCAATTTACAACTTAGATGACTCAATTGGCTTCTACACCTTTTTGCTACTAGCTAAGTTATCTTCCTTCTAAAATCTATTGAAGAGCTATCTGTTCTACCTATCTGTCTTTTGATTCTCGTGAATTAGTGGCTAATCGTGCAGTATTTACAGACTTTTGGGTATTGTAAATCCTCTTTATCCCTACGAGATAAACTATGTGTTTGTACTGGATTACTCAACTGTTTCCCCTCAGTATCAGCAATTGCATTTAAATTAAATTCGAAATATCACACCAGTCAAACAAGGAACAGGAAGACTTGGCCTTATACAAAAATGCATCCAAATGCGCACGTGAAGCAAAACTGTGGTACAGATATTACAGTTACATTTGCCCAGAGGCAAAGCTATTTACTAGAAGTGAGATCTACAACCTAAGTCTGCATAGTTTAAGCTTATACAAGGCTGTTTACTAAAGACAGGTTTACCAGCTAGTTTAGTTACTCACTTGGGCTAAGTTCTAACTACTTCTTGAGGTCAATGTATAGCTTTGTTTCCTCTGTTAGCCGAGGAATGTCGTCACAATTGTTTGTCATTGGAGATACGCGGAATAGCTTAGTTTCCCACTAGGGTGTTCTTTCCAAAATACATTTCATTGCACTATTGCATGACTGTTGATGCAGGTAACCCGATTGACATACAACTTTCGCACTCATTATACTCATACAGTAAATTAATTGAAGTCATATCGGCTTTTTTCTAAAGAATTGCTATTTAATTTATTCCCCATCCCTCCGGCCTATAAAGTTAGACTCGTGGCGCTTAATGACGGAAAGGCCCAATTGGGTTTCATCAAGATTGATGCACTTTAATTGCTCGATGTGTTGAAGTTGAATGAATTCCAGCATTCATTCCCTATTCAACTATCACGGTGTAGTTTAAATTGATTTCTTCGATTTTCAATTCTCTGTTTATTATGATTAGGTACGAGTATCTATTTTTAGCCTCTGGTCCAGCATTAGTATATCTATACAATACGAATGCATTTGCTGTACTGTGCTGCCTGTCTGTTGAGTGGTTTTAACTATGACTATTCTTAAGATTCATTTCAACTGATTTTTAAACTGACTTTGCTACGCTTTTCCCACTAAGATATTCAAGAATCTTGCTCTTGGTGGGAACACTCCTTCGTTGTAGTTCATTGAGTAAAGTTCAACGTCGTGTGGTTATAGTGAGAGTGTTATATTTACGGAAATTTGTCAACAATTATTCGGTTATCAAAGAACATAGAAGGTATTCGTAAGATTCGAGAAACTTAGACACAAATAGTATTAAATCGACCCAATCAGTGTGCCAAAAGTGTGTACTAGGATCAAAGTGTTTGTGATAAAAAATCCTCCTAGTGAAAGTGGATGATGAGTTTGTGGTCATACACATTGGTGATTCCTTAGGGTTTTACCTTAAATTAATTAGCTACATAGTCCGTATTTCCCCCTTATTTCATCATTTGTTGTAGCCAGGTATATAATACCACACAGCACCTCAGGAAGGTTTAAGAAAGGTCAGTTCTGATGTTAAGCCTTTTTAGTAACCCTCAAGTGATCATCTTAGATACCCCAAATCGCTTCTGATGCAAAGATACAGTCAAAATCTCTGAAAATGCAACTCCATGAAATAGAAGTGATCGAATCTGCTCTTAATTTGAGATCGTCAATTACACGGTATGACTAGCTAGTTAAGTGAGCCACGTGCGCTACACAGCAAGATTTAATTAATACTTACGACATTAGCTTATCGCTGGTAAGTATGTCAAACCCACCCACTGATAGTAATAATATCTATTCATTTGCATCAATTAATCTCTACTTTAGTCCTCAATTATACGATTTAAGTTGTGCAATTAAGGTCAACAGATATTTTTTTGCACATACAATTACTAGTACTAGTTCGGTTAATAGGGTATGTCAGGTTGGATTAAACAAGTTCATACTTCTGGCGAATGTACAATTTTTTCAAAGATGCTTTCGTGACTTTGTGTAGTATTGAGCCGTAGTTATTCATAGAAATAGTAAAGGTCAAGATAAAACTCAGAAGACAAGCCCGACAGAACGCTCGTATGTTATTCCGAGGAATTGGATAAACTAACCTAGATAGCGCTACAGTCCGGCGTGGACTAAAACCTCAGCTAACATGCTCCTCCAGCGCGGTGTTTGCGAGCTGCCTCTAGTTGCGCACATGAAGTTGGTTGAGGTTTCTTTCACTTTGTGATGCGATCGTCCTCTACAGTGTTGCTGGAATGCTGGTGTCCATGCGTTCACGGTGACCTAGCTATAAAACCGGCTTAACCAAGCCATTGACGACGTCGCCATTGCTACACAGTCGTATTGTTTGCTATTGAAAAGTCTTCTCTATTATTCATTTATGCAAACGAGATCGAAAATTACCCGGAAAACTAATCTTAAAAAGCGCCCGCTTTCATCAGTATCCAAGCCCGAGAAAGAGATTTTTTACTTTCTTTTTTTGCTTGTCAGCAGAGCACTCAGACAAAAAATAGGTCCATTGTACTCCTTCTAAGTTTCTTTTAATGGAATTGTGACCTGAGAAACAGGCAAAACTCAGTTAATCCAGCTTACCGACTGCGTTTAGTGATGTCTTGCATTCACGAAGTTGAAAGTGGGTCCAGCAAAAGTCTAAGTGCCGCTTGACTGTCGCTATAGATGCAAATGGTTCGCCCCCTCCACCGGTTCCTTACAACATAGTTCACTGCCATCGGTATTGCGTGTACCTGCACTTGACAGATGCAGGTTTTCATAACGAGAAGTGAAATCTAACATTGTTGTCCTCTAGAAACACACCAGCGCCGCAACCTAAATCGATTTTCCACCCGTCCGTGAAGACCCGACTGTATTCTTTCCCTGCCGCAGAGCCTGGCCGAAACCAGTATTGGACATAGGGAAAGTCGATTTCGTATTTTTTTGCAGCATGAGTTCTGGTGTCATTGCGTCAGATGGCATGTCCATAAGCCATAAGATAAAAAAGACTGCCGGCGCTCCAGTAATATTTGTACCAAAGACCACTTCTTTTTAAATTGAAGATGGCTTTAAGAGTGTAGTCTACGTCGGAATCAGACGTGCTAGGAAAAGACCCGACAGCACCTTGGAGACTTTCGGCGTAACGTGTTTAGTCCATAGAAGTTTGTTATCCATATTAGCACTAGATGAGTTGGACCAGACAGCTTTCTCCTTCTCGTAAAGAGAACGACCTAAGTTTTGAGAGGATTGACTGAAAACCCATTTTTAATGCACCAATCATCAATCACGTCTCGGGCTGCCTGAGCAGACGGTCATTAAACACAATCGAACAGACAGCACAGCTACATCATCCGTGTATGCTTGTGCATAGATGTCAGAATTATTGAGCACGTTAATAATTTTTTTTTAATAAATTCCTGGGGCCTGACGCCCCCATTTATTTCGCTTAATGCAAGCTTAAACTAACTTAAAAATTAGGGCTTAAAAACTAACAATAGTTGAAGGCTAGGAAGCAAGGTAATGGTGGAGGA
Organism: Volucella bombylans; assembly: GCA_949129095.1. Lineage (NCBI taxonomy): Eukaryota > Metazoa > Arthropoda > Insecta > Diptera > Syrphidae > Volucella > Volucella bombylans. Next base: position 333,433,060 of record OX422140.1, on the reverse strand, counting down.
GATCAAGGTTAAAATCAAAAAGGGGGAGGTTTGAGTTGACCTTACGGAGCATGCGGGAGATTGGTTCGTTAGAGCCATAAGAGGTGCGGTGGGTTGGAATATAGAAAAGACGAGGACAGCGTAAATTACGAGGGTTAGTGTTGAAGGAAATAGAATTGTAAAGTGAAGCGCAATCCACAGATCCAAAGAGCAGTCGATGAATGAAAAGAATGTCAGCTACGTCTCTGCATTTTTCGAGGTTATTCAGGTTCAGAAATTTGAGGCGGTAAGGATAGGGAGGTAAGATAAATGGGTCATTCCAGGATAGTCCACGAAGGGCAAATCGAAGAAAACGACGTTGAATGTTCTCGATTCGGGATATAAGAATTCGCTGAAAGGGGGACCACACTTGGCTGGCATATTGCAGAAGGGGCCGGACAACGGGAATGTAAAGTGACCTTGTCATGTGACCGAGCGATAAGTTGACTTTAAGGATTATCTCATCAATATGCGAACGGAAGTTTAACTCTCTATGGTATAATGTTCTAAGATTCCAAGGTAGCGAAGGGATTGAACCTGGGGTACAGGTTGGTCATGCAGGAAATAAAGTCGAGAGGGAGATTGATTGGACTTACGAGACAAAGTCATAGATTGGCATTTGGAGACATTAAGCTCAAAGTAATTTTTTAGACACCAAGTGGAAAACTTATCGAGGTCTTCTTGAAGGAATGGATACGGAGCAGTGTTTTATAACCCTCTCAAAATTTTTTACAGTTAAAATGGAAAAGAGGGAACTTAGATGGCGGCCTTGTGGGACACCAAAAGTGGCTATAAACGGGGTTGGGAATGCTGACCTAAAGCAAACGCTGTAATAACGGTTCTCTAGATAAGAAGATATCCATTTTAATAATATGGGGTCAAAACCGAGGGAGGACAATTTGAAAAGGATCAGCTGATGTGATATTTTATCGAAGGCCTTGGTGAAATCTGTGGCAATAACATCGATTTCGTTGCCATTTTCTAGGGCTGAAGGCGCAAAGGATACGAATTCAACTAAGTTTGTAGTAGTTGATCTATCTTTTAGAAATCCACGCTGTTCGGGTGATATAAGTGACTTGCACTGAAAGCTTAGAACTTCATATAAAAAACTTTCGAACACTTTAGGTATGGGAGAAAGCTTAGCAATGGGGCGGTAGTTGGTTACTTCATTCTTTGATACCTTTTGGTGAACCGGGGTTATGAAAGAGGTATTCCAAACTTGGGGGAATTCCGCTTGTGTGAGGGACAGATGAAATAGGGAGGAAAGTGGGTGCAAAAGATTGGAGGCACATTTTTTGAAAAATACTGCTGGGAGCCCATCTCTGAGATTTTGTACCTTTTCTTCGATAACGGTGAGATCAAAAGGTTGAGGGAGAGAGGGTCCAATGGAGAAATTGGGAAGGTACTTGGAATATATGGGGTCGGGTACGAAGAGGTTGTCTGCAGATTACTGTTTAAAGAGTTTGCAAAATATTTGCCAATAATACCATATGTGGGTCGGTCGATAATATATTATATATGCTCATCCTTCTTGTATTTATTAGCAATTTATTCTCCTCAATCTACCTTATTTGTTGCAGAGCTCTGGATATTTTCTCGATTCATAAGGCTGAATCGAAAACGATTTAAACGAATAACACAGGAATTGGGTTAAAATACACCAAAAAAGAAAATCAGCTATACGATTAAAGTGGCCCTTACACGGACATTTGATCAAAGGACATTTGATTTTGCATGATGAGCGTCATACTGATTGATGTGTTTAAGGGTTGGATTGACCTAATTCTTCTTTGTGGAATGATGAAGACCGAGCGTTTATATCGGAATTTATTGAAACTTTGAAATGAAATTGAAATTATCGGACTCAAAAACCCAGGACTATAGCGGCCGGATCAAAAAATCCCAAGAATATGCTGTTTTGCTGGAATAATATCCTGATGCACAAAAAGCGGATGTCATCAGAAAAGTAATAAGTTGCGAACGAATTATATAAATTTTTAAAATCGTCCCGTACATATGTTATATTTTCAATTCATTCAAAAAGACGTTCATGTGTGAACTGATCACTTTTTTAACTACTCCTTCCTCCAAATTCTCTTTCTCCTTTTCTTTTTCCTTTTTATGCAAAGTGCAAGAACCGTGTTTGAAATATTGTACAATCGTCCCTATCACTCATCGCATATCTGTACACAACGAAAACTCACAAGAACTAAGAATTTTACGTCAATCACTTGAACGTGTAAAAGGTAGCGTCAATCCACACGTAAACGGTGAATGATGTCAGTCAATTGACCTTGTAAAGTGCAACTTAAAAGAGTCTTTACGTTACTATACTTTAAACGTCATCTTACAGATTGGGTCCATTGCATAACCAAGTTGTGCTTGCCCATGCCCATTGTGTTTCATGACAGTGGTATTTTCCTCGTTTTCTGTCATTTAACTGTTCGAAAAGTGCTTCTTCCAAATTCTTAACACGGACTGCGTCTCAACTCGACATTGAGGTATACGGTTGGGACATACTGAGCGAATGGATGCTACAGGTCGGGTCCAAGGGGTCTTCGAGTCTAACTCCGAGGGACGTTACTGCAGAAAGAGAACCTCAACTTCCATTTCTGGAGAGAGGTAAATCCAGAAAAGACTCTTGAGACTCAACATTTCTAGTCACGAAAACTTCTCAATGGCCGGTAATACGTTTTTTGTAGCAACAAGTCCTCTGGTGACTTATAGCATGTCTCACTGAAAAGGGAAACCATCTAAGTACATCTATAGAAAGCAAAGTATTTATGTGCACTTGATATTTCCAAGGTATTTGATAGAGTTTGGCATCAGACTTTTTTAACGAGAATGCCTGGATTATGGTTTGACGAATCCAATAGAAATTGCCTTTCTGAACATTAATTACTGGTGTGCTGTAGGGCACAATGAAACTTCTAGATATTGTCTTTATCGGTATGCGTGTCAATCACAACGTACATTGTCGTTGTCGCAAAAAATGCTGCGAAATATTGTACCTAGAATTCCTAAGCCGATGTAAGAAATACTTTAACCCGTCTGATCGCCCTCAATAATTAAAGCAGTTATTAGCCCAGAATTATGATAAAATGCCCACATCTTTCTAAGTGCTCTCAAAATAGCTTCGCACATACTAGATAGGGTTCAAAGCTGAGCAATTAAATTTATATGTGACGTCTTAATTTCCAGCCAATTGACATCCTCCAAACCTAACGTAATATCCCTTGTCTAACCTTGTTGTATCACTCCTTTTTTCACTAGCGGGAGTACTCTGGAATATCGCGATTTTTTCCCCAAATCGAACAAATCGTTTGTGGAATGCCCTATCGAGCCATGTACTTCCACTCATAACAATCTGCCAACATTAAAAACCAACGTGCATGGGTATCTCTGTTGTTTTTGTCCTTAATTTTATTTTTTGCACGCGCTAACTCGTATACTGAATGCAACGCGAACTGTGGCATATTCTAAATAAATAACGGGATTGCAGAGGCAAAAGAGTTTATCCAAACGTGCTTTTACAATTTTAATAGCGTTCTCGAGAACATTGACAACAACAACCTCCTCGAACTTGACGTATCCATCAGGAACATCTAGACAATTACTTCATTGATATACCTAGTCCTGCCATAAGTTCTGCTACAAATATAAAACGCTGTAAAGAACAAAAACAGTAAACATATTGTATTAAAAATTATTTCATTTATTAGACCACAATATTGATTATTAATAAAATTTGATTCACTCGAAATGACTGCGTTTTGCTTAAACAGAAGCTTCCAAACGGTGTGGCCATTGGGCTATAGCGGCACGTACAGTTTCCATGGAGATCGTGGACGCTGCTCTGGTTAGTGCTGTTTTAAGGCATTCCAAATTTCTGTGGGGAGTCTTCAAGGCCATGTTCTCTAATTCTGATCACATACCATAATCCAGTGGATTCAGATCTAGACAGAAGGTCAATTTTCTGCTGCTATAAAGCCAGGAATATTGACTCTGAGCCACTCCTGCGTGGTTTTGGCTTTGTGCACTGGAGCAGAGTCCTGTTGGAAGATCCATCTGTATCCATTGAAAAGGGTACTGTTCAAATTCTTCACAATACTCTCTAGCACATCTTCTACCACATCCTTTGCACCAATTTTTACGCCTTTTCACGGAAATGGAAGGATGTGAAACCATGGTGAGAGACCCCCCACCAAACCATTACGGAAGCGGGATGATGTCCACGTTGAACCCTTGTAACAACTTTTTTTGCTTCCTTAGCTGAAGTGGCATAAATCTTGTCATTTTGTTTGTTGAAAACTTCTTCCACGGTAAAAATGTTCTCATCCGTAAACAGAATGTTTTCATGGCCATTGTCCGCGTGCCACTGCAAAAGTCGCTTGCATCTTTCCAGTCTAATTTTTTTTAGTTGGGGAGTTAGAAGATGACTTGTGGACCGACGATAGGCTTTCATATACAGATCTTCCCAAATCAGCTTAGACATGAATCTGGTTCATATACCCAATTCCTTGGACATGATCTTCTGCTTCCTAAGGGGATTTCTCCGAATTCGTTCACGCATTGTCTTTACTACCTCATTTGTACGGACGACGCGCGGACGACCACTTGTTGGCCTGTGATCTACTCCAGAAAATTCGCCGAAGCGAACAATAGCCCGATAAACGAATAGTCTCGATATTCCAAGTGGTTTTAGCAACTCGAAAATTTGTCCAGCTCTCTTTCCGCACTTATGCAACGCTATTATCGCGACTCGATTCTCTTTAACGCAACACTCCATATTAATAGCTTGCAAACTGAAACCAAACTGGCTAGTATTCTTCACTGATCAGTGCATATGTTCTGAAAAAAAAGTTATCCGTTCTATTCCCGCAAGAGGTTTTGAACAATAAGCGCTGGAAATTGTGTAACAGAACTTATGGCAGGACTAGGTATGTTACAATTGCAATTATAAGATTAAGGGATATTGCGATGGCTGGGTCGTTGTTGTGAATGGCAACGAAAATACTCGATCATAGGATAGCACTGGCAGCCACCTAATTGTTGATTTGTAGACCAGTATCTGTGTAGATACTTCTCTGATTAATGCCAAAAATACAAACAGAAAACTTTATACCAGCCAACAAACGGGTATTGCTCGCATTTAGGACATATAGATTGTAGTTCGATGTGAGAGGAAACTTATGGGAAAATATTCGAATATTTGAATATGCTTGTCGTAAGACTATATAGAGCTTAAGTATGCAAAATTGTGATATCCAGAAGCAGGGTGAACCTATTAAGTTGATAAATGTCCGCGTGTGTTCGATGAAATATGTAGGTGGATACTCTTGCAGGGACGAAATTCAGATTTTTTTTTCATGAAGAGACAGAAAAAAGCCTGAAGTTACACGACCCGAGCAGAAGCCTTCAAAAACTAATTTCAACAAAGCGGCAGGAGCTAACGGCCTATCCGCTGCCCAGGTAGATGATGATTTTCGTAGATGCAGACCATGAGATGGTTGTGTTTGCATTACTCGTATTTGCCGGATCCTCAAGGAAGACGGCCATTTAAACAGTATTAACTCCTAATGTTTACGGCTTTGCCCACCACTTTAATCGCTTTTGCCAATTTCTGTTTCTTGGCAAATTAATTGAGTAGTTAAGGCTTTTCTCGAACAACTAAACTGACTTTACCAAAGACCTCACTGCCGCCATAAACATTGTTAGGAATGGTTACAAGCGCCGAATGTTGTTTTAAGAGCAAGGAATAGTTCAAGAAATTTTCAGAACTGTCAGTGGATAGGAGTTACAATGCCAAACTGAACGGGCCATACACAGGCATCTACTTGGTCAAGAGTAGAATGACTTTATATGGAACTGGACTCCAGCCCGTAGCATTTTGAAATACACCCGGAGGAAGCTCGTAGTAGAGAAAGACCATGGCGTCCTCAAGTGGTAAAGAATCTGAACAAACTCGGGGTGCGTAGCAGATAGCTTACAATCGAGCTGGATGGAGAGGCTTTTTGGTTAACAACAATATACTCGTACTACTTATGAGAACACACTGTTAATACATACAAGCTGGTACACAAAAGAAACCTAACTGAAGTTGAGGCGTGTGGTGTCTTTGTAGTACCGTGTTTTGCTGAGAAGAGCAAGCCAAGCGTCCACGATAAAGAAGGTACGCTTAGCTTACGTGAATTTTTTAGTGACAGTTGTTTTATGTGATCGTGGCTTTCTCGTGAACAGAAACTCTTGAAATGTAAAAACGGCCTACAAGAATGATGGTATTGGGAAGACTCAAGTGGTGGAGTGGTTTTCGTCTTTCAGAAGAGGTAAAATGTCACATCTCCCTTTGGCTGTGCTTCTACAAATCGAGCCGTACAGAGCCGTATAGCGACAATTTTGAAAAAAATCTCGAAATCATCCTGGAAGATTGACGATGGACCATTGAAGAAACCGTGGTGCTGTCTGGAGTGACTTTGTGTTTAGTTCAACGAATTTTAGCTAAATTCGTGCATCGACTGCCAACTGCTGGACAAGGTCGCTGGAAGCATGACGTGGTTTGAAAAAAAGAGTTCTGAAATTTTTTAAAATTTTTTTCCAAGGTTATCCCAGGTACTGGTTCATTCTGCTATGGCTACGACCTTGAAATAAAGCAACAATCAAGCAAGTGAAAGACTTCACCTTCACCTCGCCCAAAAAAAAAAACCGTCAAATAAAATCAAACGATTGTGATTTGTTTTTGGGGAGAGTTCTTTGAAGGGGATTGAGGATTTAAAGGTTATAGAAATATATTTAAATAAATAAGTTCTTTGTTAGGGTACCTCCTAATGCATAAGAATGCCGTAAAATTGACTTTAAGGAGGTGTATTGCTTTCTCTCTTTCTGCGTGCACTAAGGATTATGCCGCATTACATTTTGTTGGCTCACTTGGTACCCAAGCTACACCATTTCCAAAATATTGAAAAAATCCGTGATATCTCTGAATAAAGGGTATTTTAAATTCATTTAGTGTTGGCTAGTTGTAATAGTTGTAACATGGAATTTACCATAGAATTCCGGGAAATGAAATTTAAAAAACAAGGTTTAAAAGAAGGCCCTAACGCCTTAAGCTTTAGAGCTGTCTGCAACTATTATTTTATATATGTACTGTGGATGAAAAAGTTTTTCACGAACAAAACTGGAAGTGACAATGCTTATTTTTCCCCATCTCTCAAGGGAACTACATAAGTTCTGCTGAATCAAAAGTAGCATTAGTAAAATATTTTCCCTGCAACTCTTATGGCAATTTTTACATAAGACAATGCATGCTCGGAGCGGCAGTAATCACATTTAATACTACGAGTACTTTGGGGTGGATTCCGCTTAGTCCATAATTTCGAAGCTTGGTATTTAGGATAATACCAATTTGACTTGTCCGAATCGAGCATGGGCCTGCATGGTGACTTATCGGGAAACCGCGCAGCAGTGCAACAATAAAGTTCGTAGTTCCGCGGTAACTGCATGAGTAAGCCCATGTTTATTCAGGTTAAAATGGTAAGGTCATGCCCGGGCAGTAGCATTATATTGGCATCGATATCGTAGCTCTTAAAACCTTTTATGGAAGATATAAAAATATCTGGCGAACCAACTAATGGCCTCGGGTAAAAACGGACTGACGACCCCAGCAAACGTTTAAAGACAACCATCTTTGGATTGGCACGTAGAAAATTCGGACTCTTAACAGGCTCTAACAAAATTAGCAGTGGCCCTTAATAGCACGCAGATATCACCGCTATCCAGGAAGTGCGATGGGATGAGCGGGGGGGCATAAAGAGGATTACAACCTGTGGTATACATAATATACATGGTGATTGCTATATGGAAAAGAAACAGCGCTTATTCGGATGCGGATTTTCCATATGCGGCAGACTTAGGCAAGAGCTTCCGACCTGTAACCGAGCGTCTTATGACAATCCACATCAAAGCTAAATTCGTTAACATAAGCCTAAAATGCACCCATGCCCCTACGGAAAATAAGGCCGACCACCAAAGAATATTTCTACGAGCTCCGCGACAAGACATATGATCAATTTTCGAAGTCCGAAGTCCGAAGTATAAAAAATGAGAACATCTGCGGGATAGTTGGTAAATATACACGACACCATAGTGAGCACACGGTTTTTTTTTGCCTCAATATATGTACATAAGAGAACATGGCGGTCTCTGGATCATGAAACGCTTAGCCAAATTGAGCATATTGCGATGGACGTAAAGAATGCGCCCAGTATTCAGGACGAATGTTCCGGACAGACAACATTGACTCGGATCACCACGCTATTGCAGGCAAGGTGCGAATGCGGATTTGCCAAGCACCACAACAAAGAACTACTGTGAGAAGATATAATGTAGAAAAGCTGCAATCGCAAGAGACCGCCAAAATATTCGCCGAACACGTATACCGGAATCTCTCAAGAACTCCTATGCCGCCGTGCAATAAGAGACGCCGCAACTAGTGTGCTGGGTTTCACCCGACCACCACCAAGAAATCCCTGTTTTGATGAAGAATGCCAGCAAGCACATACAGGTAAACAAGAAGCCTACAAAGCGGCGGTGCAACGAAGTTCGAGAGTTGCTCTACAAGCAGAAGAGACAAGAGGAACAAGAGGACAAGAGCGATCGAAGATATTGAGAGGTTGTACGTTATTACGTATTGTAAAAGGAATATGTCAAGGCGTGAAAACCCATACAGAAGCCTGTGGAGATTAATTAGGAAAACTTGAAACAATGATACCCAAAATTTCCGTCCACTTGACCAGAACGAAGTATTTTTCAGATCTGGTCAGAAGAGTGTATGCCTGACGAATGAACGCTCAGCGCTGTATGCAAGAACCACCAAAAATGAAACCCACTCAACTGTGTCGACTATGGAGGTATAAGTCTCCTCAACATCGGATACAAGATCTTATCTGCCATATTGTGTGAACGTCTGAAATCCTTCGCCAACAACCTGATTGGTTCAGACCAGAAAAGTAAACAATCGACCAAATCTTCACATTTATAAAGATACTGGAAAAAAGCTCAAGAAGTTCAAATCGATACGCACCACCTTTTCATGGATTAGCCGCATATGACTTCATTTATACAGACGAGCTGTATAGAGCCATATCTAGGTTTAGCATCCCTTCCAAACTAGTTCGTCTCTGAAGAATGACTATTGAGAACGCTCGCTGCTCCGTCAAGGTCGGTAACAACTGAACCGAGACCTTTGATGTCAAAAACGGATTTAGACAACGTGACGCGCTATCGTATGACTTCTTTAACATCATTCTTGAAAGAATCGTGCAAAGCTCACAAGTGAACATTGGTGGCAAGTTTTTTCAAAAGTTTGTGAAACTACTTGCGTACGCCGACGATATTGACATAATTGGGAGAAATCAGCAGGCGAACATCGGTGCGTTCGCTAGAATTGAAACGGAATAATGGGGCCAATGGTAAACGAGAGCAAAACCAAGTATATGGTGTTAACAAGGAGGGTAAGGGAGTAGGAAGGGACTTAGTCTACCTTGGTTCTGATATAAATTCTGCCAACAACACCTAAGCAGAAATAAAACGAAGAATCATTCTTGCCAATGGTTCTCTAGACTTAGAGGGCAATTGATAGTAAGGCCCTATCCCGAAAAATATAAGTGGACTCTATATAAGACCTTGATTATCTCAGTCTTACTTTATGGACCAGAAGCATAGACCCCATCAAAAGCGGATGAAGATATCCTTAGCCGTTTAGAGAGAAAAATCCTTCGAAAAATATTCGGTCCAATTCGTGCTGACATGCTTTGGAGACGAACTATACGAGCTCTACAGTGACATCGACTCAGTAAGAAAACTGCGCATCAGTCGCCTCAGATGGCTAGAACATGTAGAACGAATGGACACCAATGCTCCTGCTCGCAGAAACCTCACCTTAGATGGCGAGCACAAGTAGAACGTTACCTCAACCGACTTGGAATACGCAACTAGAGGCAGTTAGCTAAAGACCGGACTAACTGGAGAGGCTTGTTAGTTAAAGCCCAGGTTCACCGCCAACTGTAGCGTCACCTAAGTAAGCAAGTAAAGTTCGAGCTGATTTTCGTTTAGAAGACTCTTTCTAATTTACTGGCAATACTGCCTTTAACCTTAAATTTGCACACATTTCCAGTCTTCTTCTTATGTATCTTTAGTGATTTATTCAAAAATTTTCTGAAATTTCTTACAAATATGCTGCAATATGATGTACTTGACAGACGCCGTCAATTCCCTCTGTGGTTGTTTTACTATTGTTTCGCTAGCCTACAAATTTATCGCATTCGCTTTACTTCTAGTCCAACACTCTTTAATCACCTTTAAGCCAGTCAAACTCCAAAATTCTAACTCACACTTCCCCCATCTTTTAGATTATTGACTTTGAACTGCCGTCCTAATTATGCTCGACTGTGATGACTTTAAACAGTAACAATGACAAATCTCGGGCAGTGCCAGCACCAGCACCAGCACCTGCACCCGACCTCATTGGAGGCATAATCGGTGACTTTGGCATTTGGCAGCTGCGAACAGTGCTCATCATATTTCTCTGTAAGATTCCTGCGTCATGGTTTATGGCATGTATCATATTTACCGCCCCGGAGCTGTATCCTGTGTCGGAATTCCAATGTGATGTTGGCATTTCCAACAACATCACAATATCCGATGACCAATGCTACATAACCGACATAAACGCAACCCGAACAAAATGTACCAACTTCATATACAACTACGATTTCTACTCCTTGGTGATGCAATTCGATTTAGTGTGCCTTCGGGATATTTTCATTGCATGGACACAGTACTGGCATCTGTTCGGAATCCTGATAGGTGGTGTCATCGCCACAAAGATGATGAAATGGTAAGACATAGAAATACAAAAATAAACTCTCGTCCTAGGCTCAAGGATAAAATACGTATAACTTCTCTCTCGTATTTTCTAGGATAAGTCCAAGGTTCACTATGTTCATTGGAATGGTATTGCAAATCATTTGTGGATGCGTTACAGGATTCGCCAGAGACTTTAGCCTGCATTGTGCATTCCGATGTCTCTCTGCGGCGTGCTGTGCACTCATGTTCACAGGGGGGCAGGCAATTTGTAAGCAAATAAATAGATGCATATGGTATTCATATTCTGTAATATCCTTTTCACATTCTGTCTCTGTTCAGTTTCAGATATTACGGCGGGAAAGTATCGCCTTGGTGTAATAATCCTCTACGACACGTTCTGGTCGATTGGGCTCTTCATGCTACCAACTCTGGCATCGTTCTTTAACAATTGGACGGAAATCTACTTGGGTATCACGTTTCCAACACTCATTCTAATTCTATTGCTCAATTGGACGCCGGATTCTCCAAGGTGGTTACTTCGCAATGGCAAGGACATTAAGCAAGTCGAGAGAATCATTCGGAAGGCAGCAGAAATCAACGACAGAACATTCAAGATTCCGCCAGACTTTACTGAGCAACTTCAATTGCAATCGGATTCGTTCAAGGCGAACCCTCCAAAGGAGGCCAGTTGGCTGGAATTGTGGACAGGGCCAAGGGCAAAGACTCATTTCCTTGCGGCGCATATCGCGCTGGCTGTGTTTATTATAAACTACATGGGAATGCTTCTGAATGTCAGGTCCTTCGGACGGGATTACTTAGCAATTAACACAATAATCATTGGTAAGTACAGTGCTGTTAGGCAGGATGATGGGCTCATTCGATTCGAAAACTTTTTTGGTTCAGGTTTTAGTGAAATTATTGGATGCTTCCTGGCTTTGCATTTCACACTTAAGCACAATCGATGGAAATGGCAGTTAGCCGGTGGATTCAACATCATTGCTGGACTAATTGGCTTCCTGGGGTGGACTTACCCAGTTGACACAAGTAAGTATTGTTATTGTATGTAGGGAGTGTAAGAGTTGGTGTTTCATTTTGAAAATGGGGCTGTAATGGACTGTGACAGAAAGGAAATGAACCTCATTACGAGTTTTGTTAAAGGGGAGGTAAATTGCTTTGTGATGTTCTTACTGAAGGCGACATTAATTTCTAAATAATGAAGCCTACGCCCTTGGAAGTAGGAACATAAATGGAATAATTTAAAGTAATATACTCTTTGAAGCATTTTATGTTCTATATTCAAGTTCTTACGCACCTAAAGCTGGGGCTTTTGTTAATAGGTTTGAGTACGTCCTGTTTCCCTTTCCTTTTAGTTCGCCTGAACTCTCTCTCTCTTAGGTTGTGGAGAAACCCTGATGATTTTGCATCGAGTTAGCCCCTAAATTTTGTTTTTTCGTTCAAGTCCTATACTCATATTACTTTAACCACTGCAGTATGCACCGATTTCACACTCCATTAGACTTCCTTAAAGATTGGTCTTGTTCAAAAAGCTAACAGCAGACATATAATTATAAATGAGCGTTGGGGTAGAGAATGAGGCAGAATTTCGAATGTTCTTGAGTTCCTTTGAGAACTTCAGTTTTGGGTCATAATGAAATTTCACAAAAATTCGTTGCAATTTGCAGACTTTTTAGTTTCTGTCGGGTTAGTCTTGTAATACCGAACAAACAGTTCCTCAACCCTGGGAGCCTCCTTACAGCTCCAATTTTCCAAGTCGTTTCTTTTGGTTTGATACTCTTTATTCGATGAAATTAGTGTTTATGAACATATCAGTAGCGTCGAGGAAATATAACAAACAGTCTGAATTCCTACAGAAAATCTTGACATTTTTACTGAGTCGTCACTCCAGGTAGGATTTCGCTCTATATACGTATCCTAGCCCTCTCAGGCGACTGATGTGCACTTCTCTGACCAGACGCATGTCGCTATACAGCTCGTAGACTTCACGGTTGTGTTTCATTTTCCAAAACCTATCACAAAGTCCAGCGTTCAAAACTAACAAGGATATTTTCAGTCACCTTCGTCACCGTCCATGCTTTTGCGCCAAAAAAAAAACAGCCATAACTTAATTACTTAAGGTGGCGCTACAGTCTGGTGAGGTCCTGAGCATCAACCAACAAGCATATCCAGCCAGCTCGGTCTTTACTCCGATCTTTACGCTTCCAGTTTCGCACGCCAAGTTGGCTGAAGTCCTCTTATACTTACGTGCGCCACCTGTTACGCAGTCTTCCTCTACTGTGCTATGCCGTGGGGACGGATTCGAAAAGTTTTCGACCATGATCCAGCCACCTCAGTCGTGGAATCTTAACGCTTCTGGATAAGTCCGTGTCGTTGTACAAACCGTACAGTTCGTCTTTGTATCTTCTCCTCTACTCACCGTCTATGCAGACGGGACCGATAATCCGTAGAAGTATTTTCTTCTCAAAGCAGCCAAGAGGATCATCATGTCTCTATGCCTCTGCGTTATAGGTTATACTACGGTGTTATATAGGGACACTGTCATGGTGTCTTTGTCTGAATAGATAGCGGAGGTTAGGTAGACAAAATTTGAAACTAATTTACCTCAAAGTTATATTTGGTTGAGGATACTTTCTTGTTGACAGCATATACTTGGTCTTGGCTCATTGTGAGTTAAACTCATCTTCGCCGCTTCCGCCTCTATACTCGAGAAAGCGCCACTGACATCACGCTGCTTTCTCTGATTATGTCAATATCATCGGCGTATGTGAGCTATTGGACGGATTCTTGTGTTTTTGCGTGAGTTTTGCACTATTCTTTCAAGAATGATGTTAAAGAAATCGTATAAGAGCGCATAGCCTTATTTAAATGCCTTTTAATATCAAAGGTATCGGTGAATTTTATACCGACCATGATGGAGCACCGTGCATTCTCCATCGTCATCCTGCAAAAACTGATGAGTTTGTCATGGATGCCAAAACTAGACATTGCTCTGTAAAGCTCATCTTTATAGATGCTGTCATACGCGGCCTTAAAATTGATGAATAGGCGATGTGTATCAATTTGCAGGCGCTCATGGAATTTTTCCAAGATCTGGCATAGTGTAAAATTTGGTCGATTGACTTTTCTGAAGCCACATTTTCTGATGGTCATCTTTTTGAGGATAGGACAACCAATGCTGAAGTTCCATTCATCGGGAATACTTTCTTCAACCATATTACGCAGATGAGTTGGTGTATTCTCCATACCAAATCATCGCCGTCCACTCCGGCAACTTTGTTGGACTTAAACTTAGATATGGCTATCTTCATTTCATCCAGATCGAGTGGACGGAATTGTTGGGCTACATCGTCAAGATTGAAATGTTCTTTCTGCCTGACAGCGGTATTTGGTTCGTTATAGCCGTTATCAGTCTACAGAAACTCTCTTTCCAAATCCTCAGCATTGTCTGCGACTCTACTACTATATTCCCTTGTTCGTCTCTTCAGGCTTCGGTTCGGGGTGTGTACCCGCGGTATACTTTTTTCACATTTTGGTAAAACTTCCGAATATCATTCCTGCAGGAGCATCTCGCAATTTCCTCGGCCGCGCTTTCCATGCTCCTCCGTTTTTTTCCCAGAGAAACCGGTGCTCGCCTCTTCTCTTCTGTTCGTAGAGCTCATGAGCAGCTCTATTCCTTCTTTGCAGCGCCACATTATTTGCATCTTGCTTAGCTACATGTGCTTACCGGCACTCGTCATTAAAACAGGGGTTTCGTTGTGGTGGTCGAATAAAAACCAGCACGTCCGAGACGGCATCTCTGACGGCTTTTTGGCAATGATGCCACTGGTCTTCGATAATTGATGCTCTCGGCATAGGACCTCTTAAGAGATTAAGGGAGACTCGATTTTAAAAATATATGACCATCTCTTGCGATTGTTGCCGTCCGACGTCAAATTCCCGATGTTCGGGATGGCTACAACAAAGTAATGGTCCGAGTCGATGTTGACCCCTCGAAAAGTTTAGACATCCGAAATACTGGAGGAGTGCCTTATGTCGATAGAAATGTGGTCAATCTGAGTGATGGTTGATTGGTCAGCAGTTCTCCAAGTTAGTACAGGCTATACTATCAACAATGCCCTCTCTTCTAAGCTTTGCAGTAAAATCGCCACAGACAACTTTAACTTCATAGCTAGGGCACTGCTCGCAGGTTTTGTCCAAAAACTCCTAGAAGCCATCTTTGTTGTCGTCATCTTTCTCATCTGTGGAGGCATGCGCCCATATAAGGCCAAAGATGCGTTGTTACGAGGTGCTCGCTAACATGCCGGAAACCCAAGTGTTCTTGTCTGGGTCTGACTCTAACAACAAATCCGTATCCAAATAGGCAATGCTTTTGCCGTCGATAGCAATCGCCGTAATATATGTGTGTCGCAGTTTTTCATCCTCTTTCTGTACGGCCCATCCCATCGCATTTCTTTGATGGCGGCAACATCTTCTTTGCAGCAGTCCAGGCATTCGCTAGTTTTTCGCCGGCAGATGGCTTATTAAAGGACTTATTATTCCATATACAAATTCGAAGTCCGTTGTCCTTATTTCATTTGCAGGAGCTATCAACAGTAGATCGGTCCTTATCCTAATTCTATTCTACTAAAAGTAAATGTTGCAGACAATGATGCACTTGTTCCCTTAAATGGATTCTTATTATCCTCAGAAGATCTCAATCTTTTAGGAGCCTCATATTCGTACATTTTTATGGAGGTTTCTTAGAAGAAGTAAGCTTTACATTCCTAGCTGTGATACCAATAGTTCAAGTCAAGGAATCTTTCTCTCTTTCAGAACGGAAAGCAGGGTTTCTAGCTACAAGGACACATTTGATGTGCTTCACTTTGTAGAGCCGCCGGCCGCCTTCTTGCCATATCTAGAGAAAAATTTGCTTTGTTTTGGTGTTTGATTGGACAAATACAGAAGAAGAATCCCCATGTACCTGCCCCTTATTCGAAACTACTAGTCAGAGATACTAGCTAAAGCGATGGCTGCGTCTCTTGTTTATTTTCTGTTGTTCCTCATAGTACGAGTAATATATTTTTTTCGTTTTCATCCATCAGTACGGTCAAAAATATGTGACTCCATCACCACATTGATATAAGAAATGTTGTGTCGCAGGTCAGGTCAGGCTTTATTCGTGAATTTATTTGCTGGTTGGTGTACTCTCTAACCATTCGTCCTTTGCGACAGCTTCAAAAAAAGAATAAGGGTTACTGCCACCTATTTTTCGAAATCTCACAACAAGACCTGTTCGCCATGGGAGAACCAGAAGTTGATGAGTTACCGTCATTGGCGCTAATTCCTCCTCTGCCTTGTATCGAGGTGGACGGATGTCGCTGAAGTAATAACTCACACTCACTCACTGAACAGGAGCGGTATTGCAGTCAAAAGTCTTAAGAGACGTAAGAGAAGTTCAAACCTACTGCTCCAGAAGATTTTAAGAGTTCCGTTTTCTAAAACCTTCAAATTTAACATTTCGAAGTAATGCTTCATTATTTACCCGAAAAGGTGAAAGTGATTTATAAACTCGTTGTTGTTTATTTTGCAACAGTTCACCGCTAGGTAGGGAAAGTTTGTAAGTCCCCAAGGTCGTTTATGAAGTCACTCTTTTCCTTGTTCCTTTTTTATTATAGAAAGAGTTTTAAAATGATGTAATGCGTTTACTAAATACATATCCTCTTCTTCCCCTCAGCTATCCTTGAATAAAATTTCCAACTCTTACATTACGTGGCACCCCTATGTGGGAGTACATAGTATAACTTCAATGTCAATCACTAAATTAAATTCCCTTTTCAGTGAACAAGGACCTGCTTGAATCCCTTTTTATTTTAATAGCTGCTATAGCAAAGGCTGGAGTTTCTACAGCTCAGTCAATGATTATCGCGTGCCTACCAGAATTGGTACCAGCTCACAAGAAGGCACCATTTATGTTCTCCGTAGTGACGTGGGCAAGGATTTGGCTTCTGACGGCGCCATTCGTTAACGTTTTGAAAAAGATTGCTATACCTATGTCGCTAAGTGCATTCTGTTTACTCAGTATTATTGGAGGCGTATGCCTATGTTTCCTGATTACACCGAAACCTTCGCCCCCAACACAGCCTACCGAGAATGGTAGCACGGAAGTGGATAATGATACTTTAACAAAAGAAATCAACAAGGAATGTTGGACTACGGAAGTTTATGATAACGTTAGTATGACTAGGTTATAAGGATACGTTTTGAAGTGCTGAAGATAGGATACTTAATCTACACGAATGCGTAATGTGTGTGTACTTAAATGAGGAACTCAGCGGGCTGTGCCTTATTTGTATATTTGTAATAGTAATAGAAGAAAATGCCTTTTTTACGATCTACTTTTGTAGACTGATTTGCTTGTTTTGGTTTATTTTCCAAAAAATAAAACTCTGTCTCTAGGATAATTTTTAATAAATCTAGTTAGAAAAATTGTTATAACAAATATGTTTTTCTTATTATTATGTATACGCTTTGAATATTTCAATTTTAATTTTTGTTTTCGATTTCAACGTATTTAAAGAGAGAGGTTTGTACATTAAGATTACAATCTTTTATAGTGCTTATTAAAACATTTTCTTTTTTATATATCATGGCAGAGGGTAAGGAAAGCAGATATGATAGGAAATGTATGAAAATTTTAAAAATCAGATGTACAGGGTGTCCCCTAATTCTTCAATGATAATTTGGGAAATGATTCCTGGGTTTAGTCTATTAAAAAAAATTGCTCTACAGTAAGGGTCTATCTCCAATGTTGAAAGCATTTATTTATTTTTATTTTTATTTTATTTATTTATGTACTTGTGATTGCTTAAAGGCAGTAAGATACAATATCTTATAAGTGTGCCTTAAGTTTATTTTACAAGAGAGAGCTAATATAAGATTTTAACAGTGGTTTTGATTTTATGAATTTAATGATATACATAAATTAAATCTTCAATTAGAAATTAAATTAACAAATTTACTAGAAAATGATTTTTTAACATCTTTTTAATGCATGTTTTCATTAAAAAGTGGAGAATTCCACTGACAGACGGCATTGACAAAAATTGACGCTCGGATATTAAACAGGAAAAACGAGGTTGAATTAATTGACGGGATCTATTCGAGGATGATATACTAATTCTTTGAAACAGTATTGTGGCTGTCGTGTTAGCAATATCGGAAAGCAATGTTACACTTCGAAGTTGAAGATAATTTTCCAAAGGCATACCAAGCAGACGATTAGCAAAACCAGACAATCTTTCATATCTTCGTATCCCAAAGGCATAGCGTACAGTGCTGTTAAACGCCACATTGAGCTTTCTTTTACTTACATGGTAGCCAATGGTAATACCAATGTCTTAACAAGTAACATTCTTATCTTAACTGGTGTAAATGACTTACCCACAAGGTACGCAATACGCCATATACTTTACCGACGAGTGAATTAATGTGGTTATCCAAAGTTAGACACTGGTTGAAAATCACCCCAAGATTTTTTGCAGTTTCAACATATTCGATCGGAGCATCGCTGAACACGATCGAAGGAAAATAAGACAGATCCATACTTTTTCTTAATTTTACCAAATATTTCGACTTTTTTGAGTTTAAAATAAAGCCATTTAACTGGGACCAATGTGATATCTTCTCTAAGTCTTCATTTAAACAAGAAACGCCATTCTCAATAAGACCGAGGAGCAGCACAGTTGCACGTCATCTGCATACATGTGAGATGGCAGTTCGCGATTATAGATGGAAGCTCATTAATGTAAATCGAAAACAATAGTGGTCCTAGTATGGAAGCTTGAGGGATGCCGGTAATATTTGGGAGAAAGTCGGATAAGTTATCACCAACCTGTACTGCTTGCTTTCTATTAGTTAGGTAGGAATAAAGTAACTTTGTAGCACCAGCTGAGAAGTTATATTGCTGAAAAAGCTTTTTACATAAAATATCATGATTAACTGTGTCAAAAGCCTTCGAGAAATCAAGCAATACCAGAAAAGATACTTCATCCCAGTCCAACGCCTGCCGAATATCGTCTATGACACTTAACAAGGCATTTATTGAGGATTTAAGAAAAGGCTTACTTTGGTGTACCCAGACCCATGTTAGCGGAAATTTCTCTGTTAGTACTAATGGTAGAAACTTCGTACAGGACTTTGTTTTTAGAAGAAATACTAGCCTTTGTAACTGCGTTTAAATTGTTTTTATCTTATGTGTGTACAAAAACAGTTATAAGTTAAGTGTCCTCCTTAGTTTTGACATACTAGAGACTGTTTTTGGATTTCACTACAAATGTTTATTGATGCTAGCTGCTGCCTCACTTTTGATGACGCTTCTAGAATACGCTCTTCCAATTCAATTTAATTTGTTATTTCGGTTGAATAAATAAGTTCTTTCAAACTATCCAATACTGTAAGGTTAGGAGATCTTGCTGGCAAGTGAAATGGTCCATTTCTTCCAATCCAACGATTACCGTACACCGTCCTGTTGAAAATATGAAGCAGCTAATTGAAACAGTGTCTTCCAATAGTTCTGGTAAATCATTTAGCAATATTTCCAGATAGTTTGTACTGCTTGTACGGGAGAAAGCATCAAAGAAGTCGAAAAACTTGTTCTTGAGGATGCCCGAATAAAGGTGAAAATGATGGCAGAGATCACCAAGCTTTCAATTGGTACCATTCACACCATTCTTCATGACCATCTTCACCTTTCAAAGGTCAGTGCAAGGTGGGTGCCACGAATGCTCACAGCGCCTCAGAAAAAAGTGAGAATCGCATGCTGTAGAGAGCTTTTGGAGATGTGTAGTGAGAACGCGGACGGTGTTATGGATCGAATTGTTACTGGGGACGAAACATGGGTCCACCACTATGACCCTGAAAGCAAACAAGAGTCCAAAAAGAAAAGACGGTGTAAACTTTCAGCGGGTGTGTTGCTTCTTCATGACAACGCTCCTGTTCACACGGCGCGAGTTTCCAAGGCTGCTGCGCGAGAATGTGGTTTCGAAGAAATCCAACAACCACTCTATAGTCCAGACCTTGCCCCTAGTGATTATTTCCTGTTTCCGGATTTGAAAAAATGTCTTCGTGGAAAAAGATTTTCGGATGATGAAGAACTCAAGTCGGCAATAAATGGGTATTTTGCAGAGAAAGAGGAAATTTATATTTTTGAGGGTTTAAAAAAGCTTATCTCAAGATGTAACAAATGCATACCGAGATAACTTGTTTCAAAGTTTCCTTCCCAAATATTGACGCTGAATTTGTGTTGATATGATTTATGACGTATGAAGATAATGAAAATTTGTGATCCCGACTCTTTTAAATTGAGATTCGTCCCTCCAAAGAATTCTGCTAGTAAACTCGTTGTCATCCAAACTCCTCTCCAGCAACCAGTTAGAAAACTCAAGTTTCTTTTCCAAATTATCGGAAAGAAGTTCTTGTACAGGTGTATGGTGGTATGGATAAAGATTTTCTCCATGCAGTACATTAGAAATTTTATGTCTTGAAACATTGAATTCCAAAGCTAAGTGTCTGATGCTGATTGATGGATCGGTTGTAACAGCTTAAAGTATTCGTTCATCAGCCGAAGTTCTTCTTAATTGTGGAGTTCCCGCATTAGGTCATCCATATGAAACTGATTCCGTTTCTCGAAGCCTTCGATGCGTATTTCTAAATACTCCTTTACTAGGAAGTCGTCGGTTAGGATAAAGTTCATGCCTTATTTGTCGCGCACTAGTTGAACTTCCATTGCACAGCCCATAAACGTAAATAATGTCGGCGTGTTCTTAGTTTGTACATGCAGGCATTTCAAATCGCATTTCTAGGCAACTGTAACCTTAAAGTAAAAAATTAAACTGATTTAAAATTTTTTTTCTAATATTTTATACCATTTTTGTTTGGTAAATTTTCGAAATAGAACTTCAAATCCCAAACCTAACTCTTTCTGAGAACTTTTAAAGAACAAGGTAAGGCAATGAGGGTTTTGACAGGTAGTAGACAAATAAAAACGGACGCTTTAAAACTCTTTGATAGCTAAGCGTTTTAAAAAAAAATTGGAAAATTAGTACGTTAAAACTCTTTTATCCAGAACTCCAATAACCGGTAACCTCTAATATCCGGCATTTTGTTTCGCATGTGCTTTGTTAATATTCACTCTAGTATCCGGAGAAACCCTCTAATATCCGGAACTCATTCAGATCTCACAAAAATGAGTTTTTTGCTGAAAAAAATGTAGCATCTGCGGTTTATTCGCAAACGAGTGCCAGATTGCAGTGTGTTAGATATCTATTCAGATCACATAAAAAGGTGTTTCTTGCTCGAGAACAACAGTAAATTTAGGCCGGATAGAACCTTTTTGGAAGCATATGCTGTTTATTGATATTCTTTACAGTTGTTTGAATCCAGCAGACAATTATTTTTAGTGCGTAACTATATGTGTAAGACTATAAGAGTGCAATATGTCGACAAAACGGGCAAAATTGATATTATTCAAAATTTAGAGATAGGCACCACTGTTCGAGTTTCATGCAATAAATATGGAGTAGGAGAGTCAACTGCATACGATATAAAGCAAAAAAAAGAGGCTATTAAGAAGTTTTATGTTGAAGCTTATTCTGTTACAAAAATGAAAAGCCGAAAAACAATGAGGCAATCGGAAAGTCTGGCGTTAGATAAAGCACTTTACGAATGGTTTCGGCAACTACGGTTTCAAGGTATTCCGATATCTGGACCAATACTCATGGAAAAAGCCAAAATGTTTCATGAAAATCTGAATATTGAAACTGAGTGCAATTATTCTCAGGGCTGGCTTCAAAAATCTAAAAGCAGACATGTCATTCAGAGTTTACAGGCATCAGAAGAAAGTATTTCCGCAGATTACGAATGCGCAGCATTGTTTGTAGATAATATTGCTCAGTTTTTGGAAGCCGGAAAGTTAACTGAAGAACAAATCTATAATGCCGATGAAACTGGGATCTTCTGGAAAGTGTTACCAATGAAGACTTTGGCATAAATCCTCTGTAAGTGGCACAAAGGAATCCAAGGATAGGCTTACGGTACATGTGTGTTCAAATGCAGCAAGCACTCATAAGTGCAAGCTCCTTGTAATAGGAAAAAGTGCCCGTCCCAGACCTTTAAAAAATTTTACTGAACTTCCAGTTATTTACAAGGTAAGTTTTACACATAAGGAAGCTATAAAATAAAATTTAGATTTTTATCCAGGACAATAAACGAGCATGGATTACTCAAGTAATGTTCTTAAATTGGTATGAGAACAATTTCATACCCGAGGCAAGGAAACATTGCACTGAAATAGGACTTCCACACAATTGCAAAATCATTCTCTTATTATCCCGCACATCCTAATGAAGTGCTTTGCGATAAAGGATACGTGTGAGTCAAATATTTGCCACACAACTGTTCTTCTTTGATTCAGCGCATGGACCAGGGAATAATAAGGAGTTTTAAAGCTTATTACCGGAAGGATATTGTGCGCCACATTCTCAATAACGATGAGAGAGTGAGGTATGAACATTTTTACAAAGCATTCATTTTTACAAAAATGCGATCTGGAGCCTGTTTGGGACAATGTAAAATCTTCCGTACACTCTTATCATCGCCGATTCTAACAATGCTGACGAATCAATAACTACTGAAATTGAACATATTATTGAAGACATTTTAAACTTTGCTAGTGCACTAGATTCAGGTTAACAAACTCTCGGTGGACTTGACACAAGCAACCTAAACGACTGGATAGATTGCGATTCGGATGCTCCTGTTTATGCTTCTTTGACTGACGCAGAAATTGTAGAAATGGTTCTTAATCCTCATGAAGATAGTGAAGAAGAAGTTGAAGTTGTCTGTAAAAATAGCGCCTTTAAAATATCTGAGGCCATTGCCTCTATTGAAAAAGTTATTAGTTCTTTTGAGGCTAAGATAGAAATACTGCAGCTTTACAGGTTGCAAGATAAAATTTTTAAAGAAAAACCAAAACTACATCAAAAAACATTGGATAAATATTTTAAAAAGTAAATAACATGTTAAGCTTTTATATATATTTGATATGAATTAGACTACTTAATAACTTGTTAAAAGAATATCATTTTTTTTAAACTTCTATTAACCGGAAAATCGATTATCCGGAAGACCGTTGGTCCCGGACATTCCGGATAAAAGAGTTTTAACTTAACTGTAATTCTTAAGTTTAGAAATTGGATATCTTAAGACTCAAACAAGATATCAACTTTATTTAAACGCCGTTACAAAGACTAGTGTTTCTTCTAAAAACAAACGAAGTTTCTACCATTAGTACTAACAGACAAATTTCCGTTAACATGGGCCAGGGTACACCAAAGCAAGTCCTTTCTTAAATCCTCGATAAATGCCTTGTTAAGTGTCACAGATGATATTAGGCAGCCGTTGGACTGGGATGAAGTAACTTTTCTAGTATTGCTTGATTTCTCGAAGGCTTTTGACACAGTTAATCATAATATTTTATGTAAAAAGCTTTTTCAGCAATATAACTTCTCAGCTGGTGCCACAAAGTTACTTTATTTCTACCTAACTAATAGAAAGCAAGCAGTACAGGTTGGTGATAACTTATCCGACTTTTTCCCAAATATTACCGGCATCCCTCAAGGTTCCATTCTAGGACCACTATTGTTTTCGATTTACATTAATGAGCTTCCATCTATAATCGCGAACTGCTCATCTCACATGTATGCAACTGTACCTAACCTGCAAATCGGTCTTATTGAGGACTTAGAGAAGATATCACATTGGTCCCAGTTAAATGGCCTTATTTTAAACCCATACAAGTCGAAATGTCTGGTAATATCAAGAAAAAGTACGGATCTCTCCGATTTTCCTTCGATCGTGTTGAGCGATGCTCCGATCGAATATGTTGAAACTGCAAAAAATCTTGGGGTGATTTTCAATCAGTGTCTAACTTGGGATAACCACATTAATTCACTCGTCGATAAAGTATATGGCGTACTGCATACCTTGTGGATAACTCAGTCATTTACACCAGTTAAGATAAGAATGTTACTTGCTAAGATATTGGTATTACCATTGGCAACCATGTAAGTAAAAGAAAGCTCAATGTGGCGTTTAACAGCACTGTACGCTATGCCTTTGGGATACGAAGATCTGAAAGATTGTCTGGTTTTGCTAATCGTCTGCTTGGTATACCTTTGGAAAATTATCTTCAACTTCGAAGTGTAACATTGCTTTCCTATATTTTGCTAAACACGACATCCACAATACTGTTTTGAAAGAATTAGTATATCATAGTCGAGTAGATCCCGTCAATTAATTCAACCTCGTTTTTCCTGTTCAACATCCGAGCGTCAATTTTTGTCAATGACGTCCGTTAGTGGAATTCTCTACCGCGTTACATTAAAGAAGCACAAAATGCAACAAGTATTAAAAAGATGTTAAAAAATCATTTTCTAGTAAATTTGTTAATTTAATTTCTAATTGAAGATTTAATTTATGTATATCATTAAATTCATAAAATCAAAACCACTGTTAAAATCTTATATTAACTCTCTCTTGTAAAATAAACTTAAGGCACACTTATTAGATAATGTATCTTACTGCCTTTAGGCAATCACAAGTACATAAATAAATAAAATAAAAATAAATAAATGCTTTCAACATTGGAGATAGACCCTTACTGTAAAACGATTTTTTTCTTAGAATATGCCCAGGAATCATTTCACAAACTATCGTTGACGAGTTACGGGACACCCTGTATAGAAAAAAAAAATTAAAAAAAAGTACTGAAAACGGAGAGTTGTAAAAATTTGGCTTGAAGTGCAGTTATCGAGAAGTAAAGAAGGATGGCACTTTTAAAGTTCGCGGTACTAGAAATTGTTTTTATTCTCGGAGGTAACATGTTCCATAATTTAACAGTATATGTAAATGAAAAATAGGGAAAAGGAATTTCTATAATTGCGACGAGTTAAATGTCCTATCCGAGCGTTTGTTGAGTTGAGTATGTTAAAAGGATACGGTGGGGTTCTATTTTTTATAGTATTATGCGAACAAAAAAATTCAGTTTCTGGCTTTTATGAAATTTTGGAGAGTACAACCAGGTACGTTTCTTGAATATGTGGAGATGTGGTCGTATCTACGTATCTGCGGAGGCCATAGATGCACCTCACAGAGTCATTGAAAGACACTTGTAACTTTTGTTGAGAAAAGGAATCGAGGGTGCCATAAACTACATCAGCGTAGGTTATGAGATAACTGGTAGAACTATTATTGTTACGAGTTTTAGCCGAGTTCTATGGGAGTGTGGGTGTATTGCTTTAAATCTTCGAATTGCTTTACACTGGAGGTAACAAAGGATGACAAGGTAGAAGTCATCATGAAAAGGTCGTTACTGTCATCCATTGCAAGATTATATGATCCTATGGGATGGTTATCGCCGAAATTTTGTTTTCATTTAACAGCTTATGTATGAAATTAATTAATATTTAGACCTATAATTAACAGATGAATTAATTTGCATTAAGGCTTGTTTATTGTTATTTTTTTTTGCTTTTTTTGTTTGCAGTTTAATGTTTTCATGGAGAATTATTAGAATTCCATGGGATAGTTATTTATTTTCTTTTATTTATTACGTGCGTTACCTTTAACACGTAGTCTCTAACATCGAATCGAAATCCTTCAATTGCGGATGACGTAAGGTCTTCTGCTGTGGAGATTGTGCTTGCGCTACAGCTGCTGCTTTTTTAGCCTCACTGACAAGAAATTGTCGAAGGCACCAGTATTAGTGGTGATTTAGGCGGCACTTCCTGCCTGAGTTTTGGGCATTTGTTCAGATAAACGACGAATGTTTAACTACAACTCATCATCCCGCTATGATATTGACGAAAAACTATGGAGTAGGTTAGGATTGACGATATCTAAAAAACTGCGTTGCGCCTGCTGTGCTATTGCAAAGGCTGTGGTGGTTCAACAGTTGTAACTGTTGGTTTAATACGAGCTGGTGATGTAACAGGAGAATTGCTGCAAATGTTGTGCGGCAGTAGCGGTGGTGGTGGTGTGGCAGTAAATGATAGAGGTGGGGGTGAGAACTGACTCCCGGCTACTTTCAAAATTGCCGAAGAAGGAGCCGATATTGGTGGTAGAACATCGTCTTCAATGAATAAAGGCAACTTACAACGTTGTAATTTGGGTCGATGGCATTTTGGTATTTTATCGCCGCCCAATTCAAATTTTGTAGCAGAAAATTAGTTTGCTTGTCGAAATATTTCTTGTTTGGGTGATTTTTCAACATTACCAGTTGTAGTTGTTCTTGGACCACCTTGGACCATTAGCAGAATCTGGTGGTGGCTTTCGCCAAATCCATGGATCGCTATCAAGCGTCTCTAAATTACCGCGACTAAGCGAAAGAGTTTCTTTCGACATACATTTTTTGAAGATGTGTTCTTTTTTAGTGAGTTATTACACACTTCTAAATTAGACATTTTCAACCACCGATCCGATGGCACATAACCACATAACCAAACATCCTGGACTTTTGTTATTGGTTTGATTGGCGAAACCTTTACAGAAACAATATTGTTCTCATCGGAGACCATTATTGCGTGTTGATGTCGCACTGGAGGACGCGCAGCCTAGTTTCTGTCAATCACTTCTTTTGGTTTGATTTCCATCAAGCCAATCTTTCGCATATCTAAATTAGGACTTCTAGCTGCATTTCGAGTGGCTACAACTCTTCTTGGGCTCGGATTTGTTCGACCAGAACCTAACTTTTTTATTTCACCACATTGCTTTATCAACTCACTTGAAGTAGCAATACTAACGTCTTTAGATTATATGCCGCCCTGGCTTGTTGTCACATCGCTGTCATTGAGTTTTTTCCTCGTCGTCGCCGTAGATTTTCGTTCACATACATTCGATTCAGAATTTAACATGCCACTGACAAGACCATTGGCCCCACGTAATTTTGAAGATTTCAATGTGCTATATCGGGGACCAATATTGTCGGTCCATCTGCTTTTGTGATGGTTATTGGCATAGTTGTTATAATTCGTTGGTGAAGTAGTCATACTGCTGCTACTGAATCGCCCGGGATAGTAAGTTGTATTATTACTACTAATATGGTGTGGGCACAGTAAAAGCAAAAATCAACAATTCTGGAGACGAGGTCTAGACTGGGACAAGTCAATCCTATCAAAATAAAGGAAGTGTGGTGAATTTTGTATAGCGATCTAATGCCACGTGAATCCAATAAAATAATGGAACTCCATTCGGAGTTCGGAAAAGGCCTGTTCCAGAGCAGTTTATCTCCGGATATTAGATGAGAAAGGCAACACACACATGCACATGCTTGTGTCGAAAACTAACGCGGCTAGATTGGAGAGAATAACATTGTCTCTTTTAGAGCTGTGTGGAGCAGTTCTGTTTGCGAAACTACTGCATGCGACAGCGCTTGCCCTAAAGATGGAAGCAATGGAAGAAGAATGGAAGAATGGAAGAAGACGTTTATTTGCAATCGAGTGTCAAAAATGCAAAAACTCACCAACCACGTGAACTGTAGACACATTACTTTCGAGTTTAATCTGGCGGACTTAGCGTCTCGTAGAGTACTTCTGTCAACGATCGTCAGTAACAAATTGTGGTGAGAAAGACCGGTGTTTTTACAGACACAATGAAAACCAATCTTTCCACATCAACCACAAGTATTAGACATGCAACAGGAAACGAGGTCAACCAACGTGCACCACTATTTGGAAGGAAGAGTCAGTTTTATTGATCAACTACTGAAAAATATTCAACACTGTCAAAAGTATGTCGAGTCGTATTCGAAAGCTGAAAAAAAAAAAACAATTCAACGGAAAAGGAGCCCATCCTTCACCAATGGAACTTGAAGAGGCATTACGACGGATCGGGTATGTTAGTTCAAACACAAATGTTCGAAGCAAAAGATATGAGGATATGATAATCTCAACCCGTTTAAGGATGGCGAGGGCATTCTACAATTTGGTGGTAGGCTTGGGAATGGAAAATTATCTGCGAACTAGGCTGGTCATGATGGAAAATTCTTTAAGGACTGCAGAACGATGTAATGAAGAGATTGTAGGGGCAGAAAGTTAGAAGCAGGTTTGAAGGCGTCGGTCGTATGTAGCTGAACTATTTGGCAAATTCTTAGAAACATACTCTGAGTGTACGGCGGACGTTTTTAGTGCGTGAATAGTTTGTTCGAGCTACAATAAAGACATTAGTCGCTGTGGACAACAACAATTAGGACAGCCGTGGTATAAGGAGCTAGTTGCGGTCGCCGAACAATAATCTGCCTATGAGACGTAGAGGTCTTTCTACGATATGTTTGTATTCCTAATGCATACGAATGCGTCTCTCTCAGGAGTGCATAAATTGCATTATCTCAAGTCGAGCATCAGTGGTGAGGCGGAGAGGCTACTGCAACATCTAGACACCGACAAAAGAAAATATGAGCGAGCATGGGAAATCCTTAACAATCCACACAATCACAAGAGGATATTGGTAAACACACAGCTCAAGTTGTTCTTTGATCAAGCGTCGGCCAAAATGGAAACAGCAGTTCGAATAAAACGAATATTAGACACTGCACAAGAGATTATACATGCGTCAGAAAATTTAGCCTCACCTGTTTCTCATTGGGACACAATACCAATTTTTGTGATTTTGCAGAAATTAGCCAATCCTATGCAGCAATTATGGGAACTGGATGGTAGTAAGGATTTACCTTCCATTAAAGATTTTTTCGATATTTTGCAGTGGCGATTTAGGTCTTTGTGGTAAAGATGGAGCTAAAATGCAAGTATGTACTGCATTCCAGATGAAAGTCCTCAAATAGACAAACCGTTTGCAAGGTTTGACAGCATTCTTTAAGAGATTGCACACAATTTTGGAAAATGGATGTGAGATAGAGAAAATAAACTGTGTGTAATATATGAGTTTGTGAGAAGCCAGAAGTGTTGCTGCACACAATATACACCACAACTGTACAACATATTGTAGTTCAACCGACTGGTCCAATAAATACCAGCACCAGCGCACAGAGACAAGTATACCAAGGATCAGCCACTAATTCTAACGCACCCGATTTTCAACCGATGGCATTACAAGTTAACAACTGCCATACACACACCAACACTGTTGCTAGCCACAGCGTTGGTCCACTTGCAAGTATCAGAAGGAAGTTTTTTGACCTTGCGAACATTGGTTGACCCAGGATTCGGGGCATCGTTTGTCACTAAAGAAGTGGTTCAACGATTGCAAGTACAAGCCAAACCGACGTTAGTGGGGTTTAAAGGGTTGGGGAGGGTCAGAACTGTAAAAGCGAGCAAGATCGTAGATCTTCGAATAAAATCGACAGTTTCGGGGTTGGGCCTTCTACCGGCCCAACAAATCAAATTAAAAAATTGCTCTCACCTCGAGGGACTACAGTTAGCAGACGCAACGTTCTCCACTCTAGAGAAGATTGATTTGCTATTCGGCAAACTGGCGGGGTCTGACTGCTCAGAACACACATTTACTTGTATTTTGCGGTTTTTGATACAGTTGAACAGCTTTGGGTAGTGCTTCAGTCTGGATGTGTGCTGCAGAACTGGGACAATACTTCTTTCCTCGATGTTTAACTTCACCAAGCTGGATCTTTGTGACTTGAAGTTAGATTAAGTGAAGTACTATGAAGGGGTAATCGTTTAAGCTATTCTTGAGTTCAGCGAATCGTGCTCGAAATATTTCTGCGGTTCGATTAGCCATGGAGCTTGGAAGTAGAGTGGGGTAATTGTAAGGGCTTGTGAGGAATGCTGAAACCGTTACAGAGTGATGGGGAATGTTTATAATCTCTTTGAGGGCTTGAAGAGTCTGAGGCTTTGTGACATAGATTCGTGACTTCAAAAAAACCCCACAAATAGAAGTCTGGAACAGTTAAATCAGGCGATGTTGCCGGCCAGTGCAAATCGCCAAAACGAGAGATTAGGCGACCCGGAAATGCAGCCCTCAAAATTTCGGTTATGGCTCGTGCAGTGTGCGCTGTTGCTCCATCCTGTGATGATTTTGTGCCACATTGTAGATTGGTAGCGAATGTTTCCGATCGTTTGCAGTTTGGCTTCGAAGAAGAGATGATTGATTTGTGTTGTGCTTTCCTTGTAGTGGCATTGCAAATGGTTTTAATTTTGTTCAGCAAGGATTTGGCTGAGTAAAGGAAAAGACTATATCCTGTTTTGCTGGCTATATTGATTGCTCAAGGGTATTGACACCAGGCTAGTATGTCATAAAAGACGAGGCTAATTCAATGTTTTATTTCGCTATCTTTTGTATTATTGTAAAATCGTCAGCTTACGAGTGTGGGTCAATAAGTCCCTGAACATTTTGAAGAGATGACGTTACCACCTCAAATCTAACATTGAAGCATCTTTCAGAAGAATGCACCCAAAATTTCAAATAGATCTGTCAAATAGTTTTGTTGTGACAGCTATTTGAAACAGATGCCTACAAGAATTTTCGTAAAAATGGAAAAGGTGAATCTCGGATGCTCATTAAACACATTTTTTACCGCAAAAAAAAATATCACATAAACCAAACAAAAGTTTTGAAAAGTATTATACGGACTCTTCACCATCGATTGGTTTACTCAATTTCCGTGCGGTCGTACCAGCACAAGTGACGCCGAACGATCTGGTCACCCAATTGAGGTCACCACCCCAGAAATGTCGATAAAATCGGTATGATACTGCACGATCGGCGAGTGAAGGTGCGCGAATTTGAAGAGGCTACAGGTTTACCACATGGATCAGTAATTTCAGTCTTACAAAAATATTTCGATACTTCCTGGTGATATTCACTCACAATCCGAACAAATTTTTGAGCCATTTAGCAGCCATGGACGAAACATGGAGTCATCACAATACACCAGAGAACTAGGAACAGTCGGAACAATAGACTTCTCCTGTTGAATCGAAGCCGAAGAAGGTCAAGTTGAGTCTGTCGGCCAGCAAGGTCATGGCGACAGTTTTTGTGATGCACGCGATGTCATTCACATCGATTGCCTTCAAAAGGGTAAAACGATCACCGGAGCCTATTGTCCAGAGTTGTTAGATCGATTAAACGCCGATTTGAAGCAGAAACGGTCGCATTTGGTGAGAAAAAAAGTTCTCTTCCATCAGGACAACGCACCTGCGCACAAGTTCGCATAATTAATTTCATAAATTAGGATGCGAATAGGTCCCTCATTCAGATTTGGGTCGAATGAAGAAGTCATCGAAGAAATAAACGCCTATTTTGAGGGCCTCGAAAAATCATATTATGTATTTGGGAGGCATCAAAAAATTGGAGAAACATTGGACGAAGTGTATTGAGACTAAAAGAAGATTATGTCGAAAAATAAAAGATTTTTTTGTCGAAAAGAATGTTCCTTATTGATATTTTCAGGACTTAATGACCCACCCTCGTATGCGCAAAATTGTCTTTCTTTATGGAATGAAACAATTTCATAGCAATGAGCAATGTAGGCAATGAGAAAGAGGGGGATGGAGAGAAGCGAGACTTGGGGAATGCCGTTGAAAAGAGGGAGGAGAATTTTTTTTTTAGACTAGCGCACACTCAAGGCGTTAAGGTACCCTTAAAATGTTTGCACACAGCACGTGCGAAGGAAAATTAGGGAGTGAAGAAAGAGCGGTACCGATGTACATTTATATTAAATGTTTGCAGGTTGTAACGAATACCAAATAGAAAGCTCTGCATGTCATTCCATAGGCGAGTTGTATGACTTAGGAACGAACCACGATATTTCAGAATACGTCCAAGAGTGGGTTTGAGGGTTACCAGGTTCGTTAATGCAGTATGAACTTTGAAATTCACCTCTTTTTAGGACGGGCTCGACAAATGCGTACGCTGTAGATTTTCCAGCGTCGAAGAACACTTCTTCAGAAGAATGGGAGATATACCATCGGGACTAGCGAATTTATTTATGTTAAGAACTTTAAGTACTCTTGCTAATACACGAGTGCGAAAGCGGATTCGTCCCATTGAAGATTCGATACACTCATGTGTTGAGCTATAAATGAGCGTTGAGATGCAGGGTGATGTTTTTGACGAACGACCAAAAGCTTTTACTACCTTTGTGACATCGCAGTATTTTTTGTCTCAGTTTTTGGTCGTACTGAAATTTCACATGCACGTTGCAGCTATTCCAGGCTCATTTGAACTCTTTTCGGTTTTCCTGTGTAGCTTCGATCTTGTGGACTAAAAACCATTTCACTAACCCTGACAGCCTCCTTGCAGCTCGAGTCGTACCACGCCTTTTGATACTCGTCATCCGATGAGGAATAAGGATCTCAATCCAAAGAGAGTAGTGTCTGGGATCATAACAGCAGGGGCATCCACTTCGTTATCGAGGAAACATAACGACCAGTTAAACTTCCAAAAGAAGGTGTTAGGTCCGTTTC
Organism: Volucella bombylans; assembly: GCA_949129095.1. Taxonomy (NCBI): domain Eukaryota; kingdom Metazoa; phylum Arthropoda; class Insecta; order Diptera; family Syrphidae; genus Volucella; species Volucella bombylans. Next base: position 333,400,691 of record OX422140.1, on the reverse strand, counting down.
AATTGGTTTTCTCGTATCTATTCTCTAACGGTGTGGTCGGTGCATGAGAAATTAGTTGACATGACACATCGGTTCGACGAGTCTAGAGGGGATAGCACATCGACTTTGTAGTTATCAGTGTGAGAAGTTAAGAACAAGTCCAGGCGTTTGCCGGTTTTTGACTGTCTGCGTCTGGTATTCTCATTTACAAGCTGGGTCAAGTTGTTTTCCGCAGCGATGGTCTCAAAACAATGTCTTTCGTTTGTTGTTTGTCCAGAATGTCGAACCTACTCAGAATTATAAAAGGTGTTTTTTTTATAGGTTTCGCTTTTAAACTGGCAACACTGTTTCCACAGATTGTCAATTTTACAGTTGAAAGTTGATTTGTGATTAGTACGTTTTGCCATTGTAGGATGAATAGGTGATGGTTCAGTTTGCCAAACCGAACGTGCGCTACATCCATTTAACCGTCGACAAAAATCGTCCATCTGAGCAAGTTATTCGGAACACGATGAATCGTTTTCACACCACGTACGCTCTAGTGGATAATAAGCATCGCCAAAGATGACAAATAGTGCAAACAGAAGAAGTTATTGCCGTCGTGGAACGCAAAGTTAAGGAGAATCCGAATGAGTCTATTCGCCATCGTCCACAGCAATTTGAGCTATGCCCATCCGCTTTACGGGAATACTTTACGGAAAGATCCTGGCTTAAAAGCTTATAAGATCTAGCTTGTGCAAGAGTTGATATCGCGATACCATTATACGCGTCGTAGGTTTGATGAATGTGCCGAAAATATGATGCAACTTGATCCTCACTTGATCCTGAGGCCCATTTTTGGTAAAAACAAGCAAAATTGCCGAATTTGGAGTGGAGAAAACCCAGAGGTCTTTGTCGAGACGCCCTTACAACGATTAAAACCTACTGTTTGGTGCGCTTTATGGGCTGGTGGAATCATCGGCACATATTTCTTTCAGGACGATGCCGGCCAGAATGTTACCGTCAATGGAGAGCACTATAAAAACATGATATCTGACTTCTTCGTTCCTCAGTTGAATGACATTGACGTGACAGAGCTTTGGTTTCAAAAAGATGGCGCAACATGGCACACGGAGTGCGACACCATCAATTTATTACGGAAACATTTGCTGAGCGCATAATTTCGCGTAATGGACCTGTGAACTGGTCTCCACGATCCTGTGATCTCACACCTTTAGATTACTTTCTTTGGGGTTACGTGAGGGCACTCGTCTATGCCGATAAACCGGAGACGTTGGACGATTTGGAAGTCAACATTCGCCATGTTATACCAGCCCCAGTTGCTCGATAAAGTTGTCGACAATTGGACTTCACGATTGCGCTTACTTCGAGCTACTCGTGGAGCACATATGCCCGATGTCATATTTAAACACTAATGGCATAAAATTATATTTTAAATAAAGCTAATGTCATAGACATCAACATTAATTTAAAGTGTTTAATAATATATTTCATATTGAATTTGTATACCTCTAAAAAAAAGCACCATTTTTAAAGGGTTCTCCAATAGGGACTTGACAACTTTGAATTTAATTTGTGAACGCACTCTTTCACTAATCATCAAACTGTCACTGTCAATTTATTCAGTAAACTGAACTGACTGCGTTAACTATAATTTTCGGTCGTAATTCTCGCCCTAGTAGACAGGCAATATCAAGTTTAGTGCAAAAATTTGAATCTACATATTCGTTGTGTGATGTTGCCGTTTCAGTGAGACAACGGGTTGGTCGAAAATATCGCTGCCGTTCAGGTGTCCGTAGCAAACGATCCAAATCAGTCAATTTCACGGCGTTCTCAAGAATTGGTCATTTTACGTAAGGATCTTGGTTTACACCCATACAAGATCAAGCTGACTCAAGAATTGAAGCCGATGGACCATTTGAAGTAACGTACGCTCTCTGTTTGGGTTCTGGAGAAGATGCGCCAAGATGATGAATTTCATCGCAAAATCATCTTCAGCGACGAAGCTCATTTTTGGCACAATGGGTTCGTCAATAAGCAAAATATGCGTTATTGGTCAGGTGAAAATCCGTATGTGTTTCATGAATCACCACTTCATCCACAAAAAATAACTGTTTGGTGCCGTTTGCATGCCGGCGCCGTTATTGGGCCATATTTTTTTCGTCGACGATAACGATCGTCACGTTACTGTGAATGGTCAGCGTTATCGCGCCATGATCACCGATTATTTTTGGCCCGAATCGGAAGATATGGACTTGGACGATATGTGGTTTCAACAGGATGATGCCATAAGTCACACAACACACGCTACAATCGATTTATTGAAGAGTAAGTATGGTGAGCGTGTTATCTCAAGTCATGGGCCAGTCGATTGGCCGCCTCGCTTTAACACCGCTTAACTATATTCTGTGGGGCTACGTTAAGTCATTGATTTATGCCAACACGCCGACGACGTTGGAAGAGCTCAGAGCCAACATTGAACGCGAAATAGCTGCCGTTTCGGCCGAAATGTGTGGCCGAGTCGTTAAAAATTGGGTCCAACGAATCGACCGCTGTAAACGTGCCCGCGGTGGCCATATGAACAAAGTCGAGTTCCATTCATAAATGTTTTGCTTGTACTTCAGCCGATAATAAAGTTTTTGAAATATATCAAATGTTTTGCGTTTTATTTAAAAAAAAAGTTGTCAAGTCCTTATTGGAAAGCCCGATATATTAAAATCGTCCTTAATTACGATTTCAGTATGAGGATACACGGATACAATTCCTTGTATGGAGTCATACTGCGCATCAAACTCGTTAAAGGTTGAATTACTGTCCAGTTTGGGGCTTCTGTAAATACTCGTAAAGTAGTGGTGGATAATTCGCTTACTGATTTGGAATTTTAACCAAATGAAATTGAATTCCAGGTCGGAATAGGGACTACATTGTGGTGGAGTTTGGTAAGATACATCACTGCGCACGTTAATGGCGAGACCGCCGTAGGAAAACAATGATGGCACTAGTTCGTAGCCTGGTAGCTTCAGATCAGAGTGATCTGAGAGTTGTGAGCGGGGATCTACCCGGGTTTTACTAACTGCCAAAAGTGCTGGTCTGTACTCACAGACGTAGACGTACGCAGAAAAGTGGTTACTTTTTAGCCAGCGAATGTTGCCTAAATCCACCCTAAAATCCGGAATCATTATAAAAAAAAAGACAAACACAACAAATTCAAACATCGACGCAAGATAAGGCGTTTAAAATTCGTACAGTGATTTTCCTATTTGTCATAAATTGAAATAAGTATCTGATGATGTTGCTTCCCAAGTTCCATGATTTGAGCTGGTCATACGTACACCGTACACCGTACACCGATTTTCTCAAAAGCTTTTGCAAAGTCAAGGGTGATATGGAGTGGTCGATGTAGGTGAAAGTGGTGTTGGTGCTGAAGTGTGTGGGGGATCCGTCATTGAGATACGAGTACCTAGTGTTGCCGCCTTTATTGTTTTTGGGCGAACCACAGCTAGAATTTGTTCTTCAAATTGTCAAAGTTTAAAGCTTTTGTAGTTTTTGTACGTTTTGATGTAATTAAGATACAAGTAGCTTCGAAGTCACTGTTTATGTTGATTGGGTTTTGGGTGATTTAGGTATAGATGAATGAATTAGAAAGGCAACTCCGCCGTAGGTGTTTAATGATTTATTTTGGGCGATAAAACGGTAGTTTACTAGTTTCTTGAGGATGTGAGGTGACTTTCCTGTAGCTAACCCTATTATTTTAGAGAAAATGTTTGTTATTCGTATTAGTATTTCATTATAGTTATTTAAGTAGCCTTTAATGTTCCATGGTATTAAAAGGTTTGTCGGTTTCTGAGTGGTTTACGGTGAGTGTTGTTTTATTGATGCGGCTCCATCCTGCGTTACGATGGTATACTATAGGCTTCGTGGTGAGCCTGAGGTAGATGGTCTATGGGTAGCAGGGTCATTGACGTTGAAAATATTAATTTGATTATGATGAATCATCATTCTCACTTTGTGTGGGAGCATTTAATAGTTTATTATCGTTGATGGAATTGATAGTTAGTGGGGGGGTGTTTTTGGTAGGCTGTAATATTTATTTTCGCGGATAAGTTTTTGTGTTAGGTTTGAGATAGGTGATATTGGGTCAATTGGTAATAGTGTTCTGTAGTGTGTGTTGATGTTCAGTGGTTTTTAGACACAGATTGTGTTGGTGTATAAGTGCTGGATTGTAGAGTTGATTAAGAGTGGCTACTTTGTGAACTTATTGTGGTTATTTTTTTGTTTGTGAGTTCGTAGTTTTGTGGGGAAGAGGCGGGTTGTATATTAATTTGGGAAGGTGTTGATTGCGAGTTTTTTGGTTGAGATACAGGTTTAGTTACTGCTACATATGATTGGTTTATGGGGTGGGAGATTACACTTCTCACAATGAGGAGGATGATTACACCTTTTGGCAGTGTGCCCGAAGAGTTGGCAGATGCCACAACCCATAAGGATAGAGAAGTACTCTCTAACTTTGAAATTACACTGGTCAATGTTTACAGAATAGATAGGTCAGAAACGGTGGAAGAACAGGAGAATGACACCTGTGGTCGATTGTGAACCTTCTTGATCTTTTTTTTAAATCTACACACTTCTGTTACTCCCTGGGATCTCATTTCAGTGATTAATTTTTCTTCTGGCACATTAATGAGGAAAAAATCGTACCCTTGGAGGAATTTTAAAGCGTAATGGAGGCCTGCTTTTATGTGGCAAATGTTTGAAAGAGATTTTTTTGATTTACATAGTTCTGCTAATTTTTGTGTTTTGGTTAACACTAGGAGATTTCCATCCCGTAGTTGGGTTATGGACTCATATTCGGTACTGACACATCGATTGCTTTTTTAAGGAGAAAAGCACTAAATGAGATCAGGGCTTTTTTTCGTCACTCGGAGCGATAACTATATATTTGGGGTGAGGGAGATTAGGTCTTGATAGTGGAGGATTAAAAAGGTCGGATTGAGGCGAATTGTTTTTCTTCTTTCATTTATGTGTGCGTTCAGAGAGCAGCTCTATATCCAAACTGCCGAACTGGTTTCCCGGTAGTTGGCTCCGAGAGGCCACTTAAAGTATTTTGTTTTTCACTTGTTAGGTTTGGAGATAGATGGAGGAACAGAAAAAAATGTCAGAACGTCAGTCAAGGCTTACATTTTTTTCATGCTGAAGTTCATGAACGAGAACCGTTTGGAAATTATTAAAAATTACTGCAGAAATTCTGAGTCGGTGGTTGCAACTTTAACACCGCTTCTCTGATTTTCGGTCGTAATAATAGTCTTACCAGCCTGTCTGGTGTGCTATAGTGTGCTATAGTGAATAAGTTCAAGCCAACATATTCACTATTGAATGTTCCTGTGGCAGTGAGACAACGCAACTGCCGATAATATCGCAGCCGTAAGTGCATCAGTTCAAAACTTCAAACTTCCACGCCTGTTCACAGGAATTGGGAATTTCTCAGTCCACATTCTTGCGAATTTTGCTTAGCCTACACTCTTACAAGATTAAATTGACTTAACAACTGAAGTCTCTTGATCATTTGAAGCGCCCATTAGGCTCTGCAAAAGTTTGAAGAAAATCCTGAAGTTCATTGAAAAATCATCTTCAGCGATGAAGCTTATTTTTGACTTAATGAGTTTGTCAATAAGCAAAATATGCGTTATTGGACAGCAACAAATCCACGTGTGCTTCAAGAGACTCCACTGCATCCACAAAAAGTGATCGGTGTGAATTCTATGCCGGAGGTGTGATTGGACCATATTTTTTCGTCGATGTTAAGGTCAATGGAGTTCACTGTCGTATCATGTTGGAAGACTACTTTTGGCCAGAATTGGATGGACTTGACTCGCTCATAGATATTCCCGGTAATGAAGTTAGGCGATTACTGTACCTTTTGGTAAAACTTCTGAATTCAAGACCACGCTCTTCTCATGCTAATTTTTTTTCACCTAACAAGCCCGTATTCGTCTCTTTTCTGCTCATAGAGCTCGTGAGCACCACCATTCTATCTAGGCAGCGCCGCTTTGTATGCATCTTGCTTAGCAGCCTATTTAACTCGTAGTTAAACCAGGGTTTTCGTTTTGGCGGCCGAGTGAAACCCAACATATCAGAGGCGGCATCTTTGATGGCATTTTGGCAATGTTCCGTCCCGCCGCAGCCTGAATCCGTTATTGGAGGTGATGTCGTGTAGGCTATACTTTCCGACAGTACCACCAGAGATTCCCTCTCACCTTAGCTTTGCACTAAAATCGCCGAAGACAATTTTAATGTCATAGCCAGATTACTGCTCATAAGTCTAGTCCAAGAGCTCGTACAAGTCATCTTTGATGTCACCATCTTTTTCCTCCGTAGTGGCGTACGAACATGTAAGGCTAATGTTGGTAAACTTAGGCTTAATATGGATTTCTACGAGGCACTCGTTAACATGTCGAAATCTCAAGACGTCTTGGCTTAGTCTGTCTCTAACAACGAACCCACATCCAAGTATTTAGATGTTGCTGTTTTTCATCCTCTTTATCTGCGTCCAATCCGGTCGTATTTCTTGGATGGCGGTAACACCTAATTCGCAGCAGTCCAGGGCCTCCGCTAGAGCCTTCTATGCAGATCCGAAGTTCGTCGTCCTTGTTTTAGACGGAAAATGTTAAAAAATGGTGCCGAATGATTTATATGCACGCAGATTTTTTGGAATGTGTCATAAAGATTTTCATTTAAAGTTCAGCTTTACTTCTACGCAATTACTCGTAGTTTTCAAGTTTATTAAGTCTATTTTTCAGGATTTTTTCATCCACTTGATATTGATTTTGGGACACTTTTTCTTTTATTTTATTTACCAGGTCGATCAAATCACTTTTAAAATTTTTGGGGTAAGACTGTCGACTTTTTTATTTAACTTTTCTAAAGCGTTATTGGTTTGGGATTTGAAATCAAGCAACTCTTTGCCCATTCCAATCATCTGGCTATCAACTGTCATTTCCAACTTGGCAATTATTTTGAAGTCGTCATTTGAAATGGACATATTTTATCATTTTTTCTTACTTACTAAAGGGTCTTTCATAAAGCGCTTCCTATCTTTAAATTTAAATAAAACAAAGTGTGTGTGAGATATCATGGACATTTTTTATTCGTTTGAAAGGTCTATCGATGCCATTATGTATGGAATATAACATCGTTCAAATGTCCCCCGCGGCTTCTCTGATTGGCGCGCATCCGAAATGTCCAATTTTCCATGACTCTGCCGCATAAATCAGGCTGAATTTGACCGATGGTTATGTTGGAATTGAGGGCCGCTGTGGTTTGTGGCTTATTCACACAGACCTGCGACTTCAGAAAACCCTACAAGAAATCGCACGATCTTGGTGGTCAGTTCACATCACCTCCACGAGAGATGACCATGCCCTCGAACCGCTCGTGCAGAATTTCCAATGTGGCGTGAGCTGTGTGGCACGTAGCACTCGCCGTTGATGTGATGGCATGGTCAACGTCGTTCTCAAAGAAATATGGACCGGACACTCTTGGATCTCATGTGGATTGGTATCGTCCCAAAGTCGACACTTTTGTTTGTTGACATACCCATTCATTCAGAAATGGGCCTCATTGCTGAAGATGATTTTTCGACGAAAATTAGGGTTTCCAACTGCTCCAGTGCACATTCAGCGAACACAGGCCGTTGTCCCAAGCTTTGAATTTGTAAGTTATTAAGATAGGGACTAAAAATTTGTTTTTGTTTTGTTTGCCTGCCTCTGTTGGTGGCAATTTATTGTCGGGTCTCACACCAAATTCCCGGCAGTCTCTTGTTATGTTCATTTTCCAGCTTTTAGCCAATTTCACTTAAAGCCAGCTCCACGTTGAGCCGGCTCTGGTTTGAATTATGCCAGGTTTGGCATGAGTAACAATATTCACTGAATTTGAGTGAGGTCACAAGATACGTGCGATACTCACAGTTTGAGGTTAGTCTACTTTATGTCCGTCCATAGAAGTCTTCTCCATAATAGACTCTGCATTATCTATAGGGGGTCTTAAGAGCGTGACTGTTAGGTGTCTCTTCCGCTATTGTTTGTTACTTTGAAAAATATAGTACTTGGAAAGTCGCAGCCAATATTACTCTCCTTAATACGAGGGCGGGTCAATAACTCCGTGACTTTTGGAATAAAACACAGATTTTTTGATAAAAAAATAATTTTATTTTTCAACGTAGTCTCCCTGAGCTCTATACACTTTGTCCAACGCTTCTCCAATTTTTTTATCCCTTCCAAAAAAAATGATTTGTCGAGGTCCTCAAAATAGGCCTTTGTTTGCGAGATGACTTCATCATTGGAGTCAAATCTTTTTCCACCAAGCCATTTCTTCAGGTTTGGGAACAAGAAGTAGTCGCTCGGAGCCAAATCTGGAGAATAGGGTGGATGAGGGAGCAATTCATAGCCCAATTCATGGATTTTTGCCATGGCAATTGCACATGTGTGCACCCTTGCATTGTCTTGGTGGAAAAGAACTTTTTTCTTGGCCAAATGAGGTCGGTTTTTTTTTTCAAATCGTCATTGAATCGGTCCAATAAGTTGGCATAATATTCCCCATTGATTGTTCTTCCCTTTTGAAGGTAGTCAATGTGGATTATCCCGCGTGCATCCCAAAAAACAGTCGCCATAACTTTATTGGCTGACAAACCCACCTTGGCCTTCTTTGGCGCCGATTCACCCTTAGAAACCCACTGTTTTGACTGTTGTTTGTTCTCTGGTGTGTTGTGATGGATCCATGTTTCGTCCACGGTTACAAAACGGCGCAAAAACTCCTCCATATTGCGATTAAACAACGCCAAACCTTCCTGTGAAGTTGTTACACACGAAATTCACTTTTTTCCATTTTCTCCTCAAATTAGTGAGTAGTCTGATAAAAATAGCTGTCAAACACAAACTAACTGACGCAGCAAGTTTAAATTTTGACAGGAGTCAACTGACAGATGCCTGTTGACAGGAGCAATGTTGGTGTTTCAGTAAAGAGGTCAGAAATTCAAAAAGTCACGGACTTATTGACCCGCCCTCGTAGATGTCTTCTCTAAGCATGCGAGCCAAAATCTTGATATTACCATACGGAGGAGAAAGTGGCCATAGATCGCCGCGAAGGTATCTCCAACGCAAAACGTGCCAAACTGGTGGCCGTGGCTCAAATGGTGGTGGACTGGCTTCCAAATCGGAATGTTCGGTATTCGAATCCCAGCCTCGCCAGAAAGATATATTCATTTTTTCAGTTAACGAAAATCAAGTAAGATAAGTAGTTGGCTTGAAATCAATAGCAAGCCAACTGCCACTAAGAATTTAACCTCCCCTAATGTTGGATGCCACCAATGCAATAGAGCGAAATAACCACTGAGCCCAAACATCTGTCTTTCTCTCTCTATCCCATTTTACAAAAAACTTAACACATGCTGAGGCATATAGGTGTATTCATACCCACTTGAGGGTTAAGTTCTTTAAAAAAATTATAATGAAAGTACAATTTTACATGTAATCCTAAAAGTATGTAACGCAAAATATTAAAATAAGCCTAAAAAGCTATATTTTATGATGATAGTTTTTCCAAATGTTATGGTTCAGCAGCTGTCAAAGTTATGAATACATCCAGCTGTCAAAATATTGAGGAAGGCTTGTCATTTCATCGTGCATCGTTTTATGCTTGCCGAACGTGTGGAAATTATTAGAAAATATTATCGAAATTCCGACTCGTGATGTCGGACGTCATGTCATCATGGCTTCAGTGTGCAGGCAATTCATCGAACCGTGGAGAAGATTGAGCGTGAGTACCTATAATTACTCTTTTGGATCTTAAGCCACCAAATAGACAGAGATTGGTGCGAAATGGAGAAAACATAGCCGCCGTAGAGGCGATTCGGCGCCGAAATCGAAATCTTGGTTGCAGGAAATGTTGGGCGGAGATCCAGATTCCAAAAGATCATCTTCTCGAACGAAGTCCATTTCTGACTCAACGGCTATGTCAACAACCAAAATTGCCATTATTGGAGTGAACACAATCGGCCAAGCATCAATGCATCCACAAAGATTGACTGTTTGGTGCGGTTTATTCCGTGGCGGTGTCATTAGACCTTATTTCTTTCGCAATAAGGAGGGAGAAACCGTTACCGTCAATGGTCTCAGGTATAAAGCGATGTTAACAGACTTTCTGTGGTCAGAGCTCGACAACAATGTTGTGAAGGAGAAATTTGGCGACTGGGTCATCCCACGACGAGGGTTCATGAGTTGGCCGCCGCGATCATGCGATTTGATACCACTCGATTATTTTCTCTGGGACTACGTCAAGTAATTAGACTACACTAACAAGTCGACCACTTTGGATAAGCTCGAGGTCAACATTCGACACGCTATTGCCGGAATAACGCCGCACATATTGGACGGAGTCATCAAAAATTGGACCGACTGTCCACCTATAATTACTCAAATGCCTTCCACAGAACCGCTTGCATGAGTCAATCCGCTGGACACAATATCCCAATATCCAATATTCCAGCAATTATAAATCAAATGTTCACCTCCAAGTCGTTCTGGTTTATTGATATAGACCAAAAACTATATAAATGTAACCCTAAGGGAAAAAGTTGAAATGAGTTAAATCACACGATGCGGCCCGCTCATGGCACAAGAGTTCCATTTCCGGGGATAGGATAATCACCGTACTTCGTGTTCAATAATTCATATTCCACAAAAGAGAACAAGATCTCGTGGGAAACTTCAATAAACAAATTTTCCACAGACGAAAAAGTTGAAGATGTCTGAAAGAAGCATTGCTCCCAACACTAAAGGTGGACTTCGAATAGATTGGACGCAATGAGCGGATTTCATCTTTACATCTGAACGTCATCAAAAAGAGAAACGGAACACAGAAGCAAGAGCAGTTGGCCAGAATCACCTGTACAGTTACATAAATTGTTAGTTATTTCTTAAATGAAGTGCTTTTCAAAACTTTACATTTCATTCCTGCTGTATGCCAACTCGCTCCGTTCCACTGAAATATTCTCCAAGCACTACAGTTCCAATAAAATTGATTAACATAGGCAATAGCGATCTTCATTGGCTGTAACTGACTCGCCAAACTCATCTCGGAAAAAGTACGGCCCAAGGACACTTCCGACATAAAAACTATACCTAATAGTGAATTTGTTCGTATATTTGTTGTTGGAACACCTGCAGCTCTTCGCTCGACCAAGTGTAGCAATTTTGTTCATAACACCCATTTGACCAAAAATATGTCCCGTGCACGATGATCGTTTGGCTTTAGCTCTTGGCTGAGTACGATCTTATTCGGCCGTATATACAAGTCTTTTCGCAGGAAAGATTCCCAGCTCTTGACAGTGGCGCGGAATCGATTAATTGCGGTCTTTACTTACCGACTCGCATACAGCCGCAATATTCTCTTCACTTCTGGGGTTTCGCGGTAACATTATGAAGAGAATAAGTCGATTTAAATTTATTCACTAAACGCTCAGCTAAACTTGTACGAAGAATTATAACAGGAAAAGCAAATTGTTAACGCACGTTACAAAGTCATAACTGGCCTTCCTGAAGGAAAATTTTTCGACATTATGAAACTGCTTCAAAACTTCCAAGGACAATCCGTTAAATTTAACTCCTACTGCCATACATATCATTGCACATGTATTTGGAAGATTATGGTAAGATTTTAGATTGTGAGTTATACACATTCAGAAACTATAGCATGGCCCTATGTAATTCGTCCCTAAATATGCTGTCGTTTGTGATTTTAAATTCTATGATATAAACAGCTGATGACTATGAACTTTGACTCCTTGGCTCCGTTCATTGGGATTTGCAAAATGTGATGGATGGAATCTAGACTAGGTACGCTAAGCTGTCCCTTGTTCAGATCATTTAAGTTTATACAATATGACCGAAAGGCTCTACTTCATGATGGTTGCCAACTGAAACCAATTACGTTAGTTCCGCTGTTTCTGATGTTCTCTTGGCGTCACAGTTGTTGATCTATAAAACTTGCAGTAGTTGCTATAAACATCATCGAGTGATTTTGGGAAACGAATCAGAAACAAATTTCTAGCCATCTCTTATGCATCTTAAAGATCCAAGTCAACGCTGACTGTTCGGAAAATGGTTGACAAGTTAATGTATAAACTGCCACGTTACCCAGAGAATCAAGAACCTATGTGTTTGCTCTGGCAATATTTTGTGTTACCTCACAGTCAATAATTCTAAAACTGTTTTTGAACTTGCTGTCGCGTAGACTATATTTGCCAACGGCTTTACTAAAGATAAAGATTTTGATTCAATATTTTCGTGTAACGCAATAAAACTTCGAAATGTTTTATCATCTTTTGCCTTGCTATTCAGTCGCACCATACTAGTCTGTCCATATTTCGAAACGAAATACCTTTGTCCTTTTTTCATTTTGAGGTGTCGTCAATATAGAAATGCATAATATGCACAGCAGGTCTTCGTTTGACGCTTTGCACCTGCTGTCCTGCCATACAAAAGTAGCTGGGAATACAATATATTATACCTAGTCTAGTCATAAATACTGATACAAAGAAAAACGTATGTGAAATAAAAACGCGCCGAATTTATACTTTTTCTTTATCAAATCCCTAGCTAAAAGTTATGCCAGACTTTATTCGAAATTTCAGCCATTTGTCTGAAAGCACGACCTGAGACATACTGGCCAATCATCAATCGCATTACGGACCTCATTCATCGGAAAGTTGTTGAGAGCGCGGACAAGGGCTCGCTTCAAAGACTCAATAATTCCGCGATGAATACAACATGCTATTCCCTCTAAAACGGACCACAATTTGTAATCCAAAGAGTTGAGGTCCGGACTAACAGCTGGCCAATCATCAGGTACATGTTTTTTTAGACACTCTTGAGTGATTTTCGCCTTATAGGCTGAGGCAGAATCTTGTTGGAGTGTCCAGTGATTGTTTGCGAACATTATTCGCCTTAGCGGCTCAACGACGCCTTCCAGAATAGTGGTTTGGTAAATTTTCACCGAAGTCTTGTATCCTCTTTTACAGAAATGGAGTTCGGCTATGAAATCGTAGCTCATTCCCGACCATATCATTATAGTACATTTGTAGGGTCGTGGCCTCTTTAAACCCTTAGAATATGATCTGAAGCTTGTATTGATGCCCGCTTGATCATTTTGCTTTTTAAAAGTTTTTTCGACAATAAAAATGTGGGTGAACAGAACTTGCCTGTGAGCATTTTTAGCGTACCGCCTTAGGAGACCTTTTGATTTTTGCTTACGTTTTTGCTTCAGTGCGACTGTTAGCAGGTGTCCGGTGTGCCTTTTGTAGGCACTAAGTCCCAAGTTTTTTTTATGATGCTGGACATGGATTTTGGCAAAATGTTCATTTCCCGCGACAAGATCTTGTGCTTTCTCAGCGGTTTGGGTCTGATTCGAGCCTGCATGGCTTTGAAAGCTCTCAGAGTCCTCAGAGTGCGTGAACGGATCTTTGACTGTCACGTATTTTCGATATCACCAGATTCCATGATTGTGAACGACAAAAATCTTTTCCGGGACAAAGAAGCATAAAGGTAACTGGTTAAGTAACGGTTAAAATGAAAAGAGTGCAACTAATATTTTATTTAAAATGGTTGCAATAAAAATTGTATCAATATTTATGGCTAGACTAGGTAGACTTCTATTAATTCTTCAGTTGTATCCTGTAAATTCTTAGCTGCAGGTTTTATAATTCAAGTTATTGTAAGATGTCATGCCTACCATTTTTTCCATAAGATCCTACACAATCGAGTTGAGAAATATTTTGCAGATAAGCTGATATACTCTCCTAGCCAAATCATCTTTTATTGCCTTAACCAGTTCGACAGGCGGCCGGCCGGTTAGCTACAGAACTTTTGTTGAAATTAAGTTTCGATATGAATAGACTAAACAACTTGGTCTATTACCAAAACTGGCTTGGAATGGTAAAATGAAACCAGTTTTCCAAAATAATTTGAATAAGGGACTTACGAAACGAAAATCAGAGAATAATCTTTTACATATTGAGGATCTTACTCAAATTATAACTGAAGCTCTTCCAGTAAGTAACAAAGTAAAACGTAGGATTGAGTACAAGCAAGCGTGGTTTGATGCTGAGTGCCGCAGCGCCAGGAACAAATCTTTTGGGCTTCTAAAGCTTCTAAGGCAACACAACACAACTTTTTTTAAGAATTTGTATGCAGCAGCAAATAAAAATTTTAAACAACTCTGTTGGTCTAAAAGGAAACAGCTTGAGCAACAAAATATAGCCGTTTTGAACTCATCAAGATCGTCAGCATATTTCTGGAAAGCAGCAAAAGTCGTGAAAATTACAGATGAATCTCCTTCTTGAACACATCAGTCAAGTTGTTTAGCACTCTGATTTTTAATAGACTTACGGAGTGGGTCAATGCAAAAAAAAATACTGAGCGAATTTCAAGCTGGGTTCAGGAGAAGTTATTCTACTTTGAATCAATTATTCACACTGATAAATGTTGCTGATAATTAAAAAAAAAAGCAAAAAAAACTGTTTGCATTTTTCGTCAATTTTCGTGCTGCTTTTGACTCGATCGTACGTGAAGCTCTTTTTTACAAGCTGTACAAGTTAGGAATTTCAGGCAAAATTATATGTACGATTATATTAGAGACTATGTATGAAAACAATGTAGCTTATGTGTGGAATGGTGAGTTTGTATCAGAAGAATTCACAACGCAAATGGGAGTGAAACAAGGATGCGTTTTAAGCTCACTTCTTTTCATTTTGTTTATAAATGATATCGTGGAAGAAATCGGAGGAGGAATTCTGTTTGGAAACATACGAATCCCTGGTCTAATTTTTGCGGATGATATAGTTTTTCTATCTGAATCTGTTGAAGGAATGCAGCTTATTATAATCCGTCTTGAAAGATACTGTAGACTCTGGAATTTGTCCGTTAGTTTAGAAAAATCTAAAATGATGATCTTCAGGGATGGGGGTGGAAAATATTCACGCAATCACAAATGGAAGTACCAAGGAGAAAATGCAATTGCCATAGTTCGAGATTACAAGTAATTTGGGGTTTTAATCACGGCTAACCTTAATATGAGAAGACACTTTCAATGCAAACTGGCTGAAGCAAAAAGAGCCATTTCCTCAGTCTGGAGCCACTCCATAAATAACGTGTTTATCGAATATAGTTCAAAAATGAAAATTTTTCGTACAAATGCTGCATCAATATTGCTCTACGGTGCTCAAGACTGGGGATATTGCCCATTTGAAGAAGTGGAAAAATTTCTGAGGTATTTCTTAAAACAAGCTTTTCGGTTGCCAGCCTGCACGCCCTACTATATGCTACATTTAGAAACAACAGTACCACCATTGTTCCTAGACATCATCAAGATGCACTTTGAATATGTCGTAAAAGTAATGGAAATGGATGAAGCAAGGCTGCCTAAACAAGTACTGAAGCACACACTTTCAACCGGAGGAAACCTTGTTGCAAAGTGGGAAGAGCTGGGATTTGAACCCGGTAAAAACTTACGTATCCCATCCAATACAAATACCACGAACTTGAAGAATATGTTTAGTACTATTCTTTAAAGGGCAAGCCGCATTTCTTATGAAAAATTTAAAACAGAAGCACAATCATCACAACATCGAATGATATACAGTCAACTGAACTTTGATCTTAAGGAAAATACTAAAATGATAAACGTAATATTTAAATTAAGGGGTGAAATTAACAACCTAAATTACATTCCACATCGATAGGATCTACCAATTCTATGTGACCTTTGTAGCCGATAGGAAAGAGAAGATATATACTACTTCATTGCCAGATGTTCCATCCTAAATGAGATACGAGTGAGTTATTTTGGAGTAACCTTGATGGAAATGAATGAAGTCTTGGACATTTTGAATGGAAAATTAGGTTGGGAGATATTATATAAGTACGCGTCAATTGCACTGAATTACAGAAAGAGGATAATAGATGGTGACTTTTAATTAAATACCAACTAGCATATTAAGTAGTTAAATTTATAAATCGTCAATCTGGTAGACGGTCTTTGGCCAAACCATATTAAACTTAGTTATGCAATTATGTAAAATTATATTTTGATCAATAAAGTTTGCAACTAATATCTACTACAGTGGACTGCAAAGAGCGAGCCTGCGCCAAAAAAAACCAAAAACTGTTTTTTCGCCTGGGAAAGTGATGGCGACTGTTTTTTTGGGATAGTAAAGGAGTTATCTTAATCGATTATCTTCAAAAATTAAAAACCATTACAGGAACATACTACGCATCATTACTTACCAAGCTGAAGGCAGAAATTGCGGAAAAACGGCCACATTTGCAGGAAAAG
Organism: Volucella bombylans; assembly: GCA_949129095.1. Classification (NCBI taxonomy): domain Eukaryota; kingdom Metazoa; phylum Arthropoda; class Insecta; order Diptera; family Syrphidae; genus Volucella; species Volucella bombylans. The sequence goes on along the minus strand of OX422140.1, from coordinate 333,384,329 downwards.
GTTGCAAACGGTTGCCATGGCGAAAACCCATGAATTACGGTTTGAACAGCTTGACTATCCGCCTTATTCACCAGATCTATCCCCAAGCGACTTCTTTTTGTTCCCTCATCTAAAAACTGCACTCGGAGGACAAATGAGGACAAATGAGGAGGCAATCACTTTCGTGAACAATTATTTTGCAGAGAAAAATGCCAAGTACTATTTGGACGGGTTAGAGAGATGGGAGCATCGCTGGGAGAAGAGTGTAGAGTTACAAGGAGACTATGTAGAAAAATAAAAAAAAAATTTGAGAAAAAATGTCTTGCATCATTGTTCGGTCGGAAACTTTTCAGACAACCCTCGTAAACAAAATCAATTAGCGATTTTTAACTATTTTTTAGGGTGTGGTCTGTCAAATATTGAACGTTTATTGGATTTGTGGTGTCTTTACAGAGTACTGCCGAAAAAGAAAAGTGTGTTGCATGAAGATGAAATCACTTGTTTGTGGCACAAAATTGAAACGCTTTTCAGATATCTTAAATGAGAAATGAGCAGTTCAGTAATAAACTGAAACAGTTTCATTTGTTGATCCTTATGTTAGTTAACAGGATACTTGATTAACCAATTAATCAAATTGACTATTTTCGTACTTAAACGATGTTGGTTTAAGGTTCATATTTCCTCAAAAAATTCGACAAAATCGACGAGACATTATCTTTTGGGGCGGATTACCTTCTACCCATCTCAAACCAATTATAATCTCTTAATCACAGGCAGCCCCAGGCTTAATCGACGATTGAAGGACCAGAAATGGGCTCTCAGTCAGTGCCCTCAAAAGTGTGTCTTTTTTCTGTACGATAAGGAGGTCTGACTCATCTAGTGCAGGCATTCCCTAACGAGAAGTCTGGCTGTCATGCTTAACTTCTTTGGACTAAACATATCGAGTCGAAAACCACCAAGATACTGTAGGCCTTCTGGCAGTGTAAAGGAGCTTTAGGCGAGCCATGGGGAGAGTTCAACACAGCTATGATAATGCCAATTATATCTGATGCGTCGGTTGTCCGGTAGAAGAAGCTTTTATGAGAATACGTTGCTACTGCTTTTACCAGACGCCAAATAATGTTCTGTCTCGGCTATATGGTATGAGGGCTTTTCCTAGGACACCTCGCTTTGCTTTAGGCACACTGATGTTCATACGATATCTTCTGTTTAAAAAGAAGTGGTCTTTAGTACAACACGCATTGAAGTTTTGTTGACTTTGCGTTCCAACTGTCCTTTGACTCTGGCCTTATAAACACGCCATATGATGCATTCACATCAGACCTTATGTGTGAAATGAAATTCTCCATGCTCAGAAATGGTGGGAGACAATAAAATTAATATTTTGGAAAGATGGCATACAGGGGCGAAGTACATAGCCATGCTACAATTAAAACTTTATTGCACCCGTCAAACACTTCAAAGCTAGTTCGAGAATTCAAAGCTTCTCTGAATGCAGATGGGAACCCGAATTCATCAAATCTTTTTTGGGTTTTAGATCACAATGAGTTGCTCTAGGCTCCCATTGATAATTGTGTATTGTGTGAGCATAACTTCATATTATATGGCTCCACTGGATGCAGCCAGACCAAGCGAATGCTTCTTCTCTATGGTATCACTGGCTTTCTTTCTGTCCTTAAGTAAGAAGGACTCTGGATTTTTTACTGGCATCCTAAAGACTAGTTCTTTGCCTGAGTGGTTTGTTCCGACAGTTGAAGAAAAAACTAAGTAAACACCTTCAAGGCGCCCAAAAAGGATCTTAGTTCACTCTAAAGTGAAGTATCTATGACTAATCTTTTTCGTGAAATTTTTCCAATGTTACCAGCAAATGAGCACATATTTACCCCTCCAATTTTTTATCTTTCCACGGTCAGCCAAACATCTCAATTATCTTCTGTTTTGCAAATCTTCCACCGTACGTTACCAATAGAAAATTGTTCATCAACATGTTGACAATAGTTGTTACTACAATATTGTAGTATTGTCGTATTGTTGTTACCGCATTAACTACAGAGGCATACATAAATTCTCGATTATACCAGTCAATTCACACTTTCACGACTGAAAACATAAATATTTTCCAAGTGAACTAGCTAACGAAAACACCTCAATTATTTCGAGTACACTATCTAAACGTATTAAGCGGCCTTAAATGTCATGGTAACTGCTTAGGTACATATTTACTAAAGCAATCCATCTATCAACCAGATATGTGTAACTTCAAAAAACTCGGCTGCTATGTTTAGGTTTTATGCCCAAATTCGAAGCGCCCGTGACTGGAGAAAATTTTAAAATTAATTCAATTAACTGTGCAGAAGAAGAAATTCGTAAAATTTTAATATCCATTAGCACTACAAATGACAAATGTAACGTGGCAGTGGGGATTAAGTTGATATTGATGCAAAATTTAAATATTTATTGGGAAATGCGTAGGGTAGATGACATCAATGCCTTTTGGTGATAGCTTTCCTTCTCGCATTGTGAAGGCTTAGTACACTACTACTACTACTAACTACTAATCGCTAACTCCTAGAAAAGTATATAGCCACTAGTATACGAAGTTCGGATACCAAGCGACCTTCGGACTAAATCTAAATTTTCTGCAGTGCCTTGCTCTCCACTGTAGGCAACGCTCTTTTCCGATACAGGTGGGGCATAATAAAGACTCAATTAAGAAATAGGCATTGGAGACCTATGAGCACCTAACATTCAAAATAATTATTTTTTTTCCTTGCACGTTCAAATGAAAAACTAACTCAGACTCAACGTTGTGAAACCACCCCGTATGTGTGCCAATAGATGAAATATCAACAATCTTAAGGTGCGCAATCATCACATACTGTGCAGGGCTTTAAGTGGTCGAACCAATTTTTGATGACTCGGTCCAATATGTGCGGGGTTATTCCGGCAATAGCGCGTCGAATGTTGGCCTCGAACTTGTTAGCGTAGTCTATGGACTTGACGTAGACAAAATCGAGTGGTGTCAAATCGCATGATAGCGGCGCCATGGTCACCAAATTTCTCCTTCACAACTTCGAGCGTTGCGTCGCTTGTATGTCATGTACCGCCGTCTTGCTGGAACCACAGCTCGGATATACCGATGTTGTCGAGCTCTGACGACAGAAAGTCGGTTAACATCGCTCTATACCTGTGACCATTGACGGTAACGGTGTCTCCTTCCACGTTTCGAAAGAAATAAGGTCCGATAACGCCGCCATGCCTTAAATCGTACCAAACGGTCAATCTTTGTGGATGCATTGATGCTTGACCGAACACTTGTGGATTGTGTTCTGTCCAATAACGACAATTCTACTTGTTAACATAGCCACTGAGCCAAAAATGCGCCTCGCCCGAAAAGATGATTTTTTGGCTAAAATCCGGGTCTCCAAAAGAGTGTAATCACGCTCAAACATTTCCACGGTGTGACGAATTGCCTGCATACTGAAGCCATGATGATTAGTAATTTGAGCACGTTCAGCAAGCGTAAAACGGTGAAAGATGAAATGCAAAATTTACTGAATATTTTGACAGCTGGTAACCTTGACAGCTGCTGAATAATAACAATTGGAAAAACTATCATTGCTATCTGCTCACCCACGAGCAGTTTAAATTTGATACAATAAAGTATACCTAAAGTTGTGTGTTTAAGTATTATACATAAAAGTACATTTAAACAGTTTTAATGAATTTTCAATAATTTACAGAATTTCCTCTGTTGTGTCTTGTTTTAGATCGAAGCAGGCTTGACGATGTCTCTGAAGACTTTATTTTGGAACCAATGGATTAAGGCAATATTTGTTTGGGCAGTACTCCACCATAGCGCCCAATTTAATATGACGTCATTCGACGATATCGGCTAAAGACACTGACGTTGGGAACAGCAAACGCACCCTTCCAAACTATTCGTGTACTCGTACACTAAGATAACTTGCGATTGAGTAGACACGATAGGAGACGCCAAAACATTAAACTTCGAATTCTCACAACTTTTGGACAAAGGAGGCTTCAACCTACGCAAATGGATCAGTAACCATGAAGAAGTTCTGAAATACATACCAGCAAATCATAGAGGACAAATTTGCATATTCGAGGCAGAAGGGAAAGAATACGTATCGAAAACACCCCAGTGGCTTCCTCGAGAAGATAAATTCATCTTTCGTTCAACTAATTTTGGGAACGACGAGCAACAAAGGTCAGTATTGCTCCATTCGTGCAAGACTCTTCAATCCATTGCGATGGCTGCACCCTATTATAATTCGCAGTAAATTATCTCTGCGACGGCTGTTCAAAAGGAATTAAAGGTGTCAAATAAATCAGATTTCCAAGATTGTTAGGGATAAGCTCAAAAGATATCAATGAGTTACATGGATATTGCGACGCATCACAGATCACCATGGCAGCAGTTGTGTACATGTTCATACGGACGCTTGAACGAACACCATCTGCCAAGCTACTAAGTTCAAAAGAAAAGGTCACACCCGTAGCAGCTCAAACCATCCCATCCGTACTATGCATTCTAATATGCATAAAGCCCAGTACCTTGGCTAAAGTAAACGTAATTTCCACACATATGAAAACCTTCCTCTCACAGTACTACGAAACAGTTCTCGAGCCTCACATTAAGGTTCAGCTGCAGAAGGCTATGCCTCGCTCAACGTTTCTTGATAGCAGTAGAGCTTTCAAAAATGCTGATACTTCCTTCATTCGCTTCTTTATTTCCCTCAACATTTATAGAATTGTCTGCATCTAGCCAATATGTCCCTTAATGATGCTCTCTCTATCATCTACAGAGAATTATTCAATTCTATTTTTCTCTATGTCCACTTTTCCGGCCATAAAATCCCTTCTACGAGCCCCCTGTGGTATAATCGTCAACTTCGATCTTTACGCAATTAGAAAAGCAAATTATGGGCAGTTTTTCTTAGATTCAATTCTTTTGCGGACTGTTCTAACTATGTCGAGTCATACCTTCAATTCGCCCAGCTTTATAACGTTCTCTACAAGCGGTACTTTGATAGTGCGCATCAACGCTTATAAAAGATCCTAAGTCTTTCTAATAATTCGTTACCTCCATCCCTTTCATACGAAAACATATCATCAACCGATCCGCATACCATAGCCAACTCTTTTGCCACTTTTTTAAGCAATCTTTTGCCGATAATTCCTTCGTACCGGATCCCTCTTATTTCAAATATCTAGTTAGCTTCCCCATTGGCCTCTCTATTTCTCAAAGTTTTGATCATACAGTAATAGAATATAAATTACAACAACTTAAAGATGAATACGTACCCGGCCCAGATGGCCTTCCATTCATATTTCTTGAAAAGTGTTCCTCCACACTTTCCCACCTTCTTTCAAATCTCTTCCAGTTATCGCTCGCTCAAGGTGAATTTCCACAGATATGTGGAAATCTTCTTTCATAACACCGATACACAAAAAGGGATTGAAGAGCGAAGTCACTAATTACCGCCCCATAGCTAAATTTTCACAATACCCAAACCTCTCGAAAGCATTTTGTACGAAGCCTTAATCTTCCAGTGCAAATCTCTTATTTCCCCTAATCAACACGGCTTTCTGAAAGGTAGATCACCTACCACTAACCTCATCGAATTCGTGTCCTCTGTTCTCTCAGCGTTAGAAAGTGGTAAAAAAGTTGACGTTACAACAAATGATTTCAGTAAGGCTTTTGACAAGATATCTCACAAACTAAGCCTGTTCAAATTGTCCGTCCTGGGCTTTGAACCCATTTTGCTAAAATGTATCTGGATAATCACTTTTATAGTAGTAAGGTCTGCCCTATCGGCCACTTTCTTGGCTACTTCAGGTGTTCCTCAAGGTAGTCACCTAGGTACACTCCTCTTCATCCTAACTATTAACGACCTTCAACGAGTCATTCAACACTCAGCACTTTCTCTCTATGCTGACGATACCAAATTTTGTAAACCCATTTCCTCTCAACATGACTCCAGTCTCCTTCAAATAGATTTAAATAGTTTTTCCACTTAGTGCATGAAGAACTGCTTGGAACTCAATGTCACCAAATGTCAATCGACTACCTTCTCACATAAGTGCAACAAGTCTCCTCAACGAATTTACCATCTCCACGGCCAACCTATACCCCTTGTTGAATCTATCCGCGACTTTGGCATATTATGCGACAGGCAGCTTAATTTCCGCTCGCATATTGACGAGATAATTTCTAAAGTAAACTCATCACTCGGCTTCGTTAAAAGATGGTCCAAAGAATTCTGCAACCCGTATGTGACCAGATCACTATACAGCACTTACGTTCGCCCCCTTCTCGAGTACGCTAGCCAAGCGTGGTGTCCCTTTCAACGAGTTCGTGTATCCCGAATTGAGAGCATCCAACGTCGTTTTTTTCGATTTGCTCTTCGGGGTCTACCTTGGGACGATCCTCTAATCGAGACCGTCTCAAACTCATTAACCTGAATACACTTGAGAAACGAACGGACGCAGTAGACATTGTTTTCATTCACCGACTACTGTCAGGCTCCGTCGATTGCACGTCTCTTTACAACTCCATTTTCTTTTACACTAACCCTCGAAATCTAAGTTTCCCCCGTCTCTTTTATCTACCAATCCACCGCACCAGACATGGCTCTAACCAACACAATCTCCAAACTCCAACCTTTCCGTTTTCGATTTTAACCGCAGCACTTTTTACCTCAAATTCAATCTCCATCAGCATCTCTAGCTTTAAAACCATAATTATTATTAGTTTTTAAGTCCTAGTTTTGAAGCTTTTAAATAAATGGGGGCATCAGCTCCCACTAGAAATAAATTAAATAGCTTGATGTACTTTATTGTCAACCTTCGGTCGCTGCAAGGATATGAACCTATGGCTTAAGTGTCTAAAATCAAAATACCTTGCGCCATTCCATCATTCCGGCTTAATATGTAGCATCTCTTTGAGTTTCTCGAAAATGGCTAGCTAATTAGGTCTTATTCTAGATATCAAAGTAAAGTGGAAATATTGTTGCAGAACGAAACGAGAAAACCGGCTACTAGCGCAAGAAAACTGTGGACTCAAATGGAGTTGAAAACTTAAAATCTACATCATGGCAAGCCGTCTGGTAGCCTACCAGCTACTTGGAACCTTAAAACCGTAGTATAACCGGCTTGTTCAAAACCTCATCAACGATTAACATTCTATCTTAGCTTTTATTGGATTGACAGACAAAAATGAAAAAGTTTAACGTGGGGCATAACTTTTTACCCACACTACATCGCAGACTCTGTCATTCGTTCGACCTTCATCGTACAAAATTTTGTGAATCTCCGTTGTCCTTTTAGCAGAAATAGAATGTACAGATTGCAAATCCTGAGCAATTAACCATAACTTGCCTAAGTGCACCTCAATGAGAACCTCTCCTTACCAGTGTTGAAGTACAAAGGGGACCACGGTACTGCTGCAATCTATCACCCACTAGCGGAACTTTTTCTTTTATAATTTATACCCTTAAAATGTGGGTGCGGACACGTTTATTTTGGACAATAAATATTGCCTGAAGCTCCTGTGGAATACGCTTCCTCCCCGAGGCAAGCGGAGTAGAGCTTGAAGACATATACGAGTATACTCATAAATGAGTCCAAAACCAATAGCCTTTAAAGCTCTTTCCTTCAACGTAACGTTGCGTAGCAGAAGGTCAATAGAAAATTACCGTCACAGTCACACGAAAGGTTCATACTTTCCTGAAAGTCTGCTGAGAGTGAAGTATCAGTGGATTGGTATTTCTTGACACGCAAAGGCAATTTCATTGATCACTTGAAGTAGGATGCAGAAACCCCAAAATTCCACGAGGGGTTCCCGGAATATAGTAAGTAGGTGGAGCAGTAAAATGTATCTCGAATTAATCCAGGCGTAATGCGGCATTATCCCAAATAGACGAGCAAAGTCCAAAAGGACAGTAATACAATTTCATACAGTGGTTGGGATGGTTGACTATGTCAAAAAAGCTTCAATTCGCCGCCCATACGCTAAAGAACAGAAAAATATAAGCAGTGCTTTCTTATTTATAAAACTTATTCTATTGAGTCTCTAACCTCGTGATACTAGCCTTGGCATTCGGATACTTTTAGAGAAATGACTAAAGTTATTATCAGAATCCTTCATTTCGTTGGATTTGATTTAGCATTCACTTTTTATATCAGTAACTCGTATGTCTTTATAACAATTTTCGACATCTTGTGATAATTGCACAGCACATAACTTGTTAAACTCCCGAAGCTCGAAGGACGCCTTTACTTAATTTGTCCATTTGTCAAGCTCCTCAAGGCTGTTATTACATATAGGTATCTACAGTCGAATAATGATTGCCCTCAAGAAGCAAAAGTTGTAGATACATTGCTCCAGAGACTTAATGAAAGGAAAAATCAATCTTGCCGCCCTGCTCAGCTGACTCTTCATCCACTTGCCACTACGTACGAATACGTAGTTACAACTTCACACTCTGATTCCATAAGTCAAGGTGACAAAAGTTACCAACTCATTATCACACAATTACGTTGATACAACAAAACGAAATGAAGTAACTCGTAGGTTCAGATAAATGACTCATGAACCATTTAAGACTTGCGCGAAATGAGTAATGTAAAGCACGTGCCTCCAGTAGTAGGTGGCCTTATCACTTAGCTTCAGTAAACATTCATAAGCCAACTGAAGAGACAGAGGATGATCAATGTCGTATGTGTATTTAAATGATTATCGGGATCCGAATAATATCTTTGTTGCGTTATTTCCACCCGATTTGGTTCATCGCTTTAATGAAGTCAATGTCGTCAACACCCTGAGCTTATGAATTTGTTGGAAACAGAAAAGAAACACCAACGCAGAAATTGATTCTTTGGTTTTAGGGAATTTTCAAAGAATTTCACGGGATCAAACAATTCTACTAAATGTTTCATTACAACAAGGACAAATAGCAAAACCCATCCGTAAAGCGGAGAAAAGGGCTTGTGACAAGTGCCACAAACATAAACCGATTAAAACAAATTACATGGCTTCTGGTTAAAAAGTTACAATGAATCGTAAGTTGCTAAGTAGTTGATTATTGAGAATGGGGAGGTACAAATGTACATACATGTTACTCGAATGTCTCTCTTCATTGAAGAGGAAGTCCTGGGGTGAATTAATTGCCAGGAAGCTTTGATTGTAACTTCCGTAAGAACGGAATGACAGGACTGTGATAGGCATGGCATTTCGGGCCACAAAGTATCGATTTCAATTTAAGAACGACACATAATGACTTGTGACTAAGGTGATGCTTTGTTGTGTAAATAATTTAAGGAGAAGGCCTTTGGATAAATTTTGATACGAGGTGCCTTCGACAATTTTCCGATGAAGTGGAGTAGGGCTGTCACATGTTTGTTTTGTTTAAGCATTTTCCTGCGAAATACTTGTTGATAATGTAAGTCTTTGGGGCTTTCAATGAAGAGGATTCAATTCAATTTAATTTGTTCATTTGAAGGAAATCGCTTTAACTGTTTCGGAGATTTTTTAATTAAAAGGTGAATGGCAATTGATTTGGCTATATATTAAGTGAACAAATAATTTAAAGAGCAGAGTAATGGAATAATAACTATTGTGGGCACTCTATGACAATCTCTCAGGAAAGCATATGGAATAAACCTTCTCCGACGGCTATTCGAATCGACGTGCTGATGAGGGCGAAGTTGAACAAATGATTTTCAGGAACTATAGTTTCGAAAACGAAGTGGTAGTCATTCTTAACCTTAATTTTTGAATCAAATCCGCTGATCCAGATAGTGCATCTCCCATTCTTCTTAGGAGCTATTCATCCATGCTAACAAAATCACTGCCAAAGCTTTTTGTTCAGTCCGACCCTTTAGGACACATTTCGAGAAGGTGGAAACCAGCATTTTTCTAGCCGATAAAAACGGATCTTTCCCCTTTACAACCCTGTTGCATTTAAATCACGCCCCAAAGATCCTCCACTCCCCTTGGTCATTTTGTTGTCTGTTTTACCCCTCTGCAATCCTGCCTTTTCTTATTATGTCCCCGTTCTTTCGTTCCCGTCATGCTCTGGATGCCACGGCACAGGTGGGAATTACTGGATTTTTTGGATCCAGTTTCCTCTTTTTGCCTAGCGACATACATTTTTAAACCGCGAAAAACCCCAAATTCGAAAATAATAATTGTGATATAAAGCCCATGATTCCCCACGATCTTCAACCTTATACTTGTCTACAAGGAGACTTACGGGCCCCTTAAACTAATTTTTCGGAAAAGTTTTCCTCTACTTGACGGTCACTATTTGGGCTCCCTTAAACTGTCCCTTATAGGGCCCATACACTACGCAGACACGTCTGCACAGACCTGTGTCTGCACAAACATGCTTTCTCCACACACTACGCAAACAGTTTGTCAGACATCAGTTTTGAATAGTTTGTGAGTGCGTGCAAACATAGAAATCGCAATGACAGATACAGCTTGTGCGGCTATTATTCAACAAAAATGAAAGAAAACATAGAATTTTGTGCAAAGAGTGGTATAAAAAAAGTAGTATCCTTTGGCACGTTAAATTACTAAGGGAATTGGAAAACACATCAACTACTGACTTCAATAATTTTAACGAAATTACTACAAAAAGTAACTTCAATTATTATTAAAATAACAACGTTGCTGAGACAACCTATTTCAATAATATTGCGCTTCCTAGCAAGCGGTGGAGACTTATGAAGACTTACAATTTTTATCTGCAATTGCTCCACTAACAATAGGAAAAATTGTAATAGAAACTTGCAAGGCCATTATATCAGTTTTGAAAGGAAATATAAGAGCAAGTTTGGATTCCGATTTTATTAAGATGTTTTTGTTTACATTTCAATGTTTTGTGACATGTCATCAAAAAATTCCTGAGTTTTTCTATACATTCGCGTACATTTTGGGTTCAAAGTTGGCGGCTGTTGAACAAAAAAAACTTATTGTGGCATTGGTGTTGGAGAAGATACAAAAGATTCACTCTAATAAGGAGTCGAAGATCTGTTCGATGGTTGTAGTAGCAGTCTTTGAAATCCACAGATGACGTTTTCATGCAGTTTGCCAAGGCACCCAGCAAATACTCGTATATAAAATATCCGAAATAAGTTTTCTTACAAAAATTTTCTGTTCTTGGCTAGAAATTTCAGAATATTGTGGTCAACACAATCCTCTGGTCAGTTTTATTAATTTGTCCTCCTCACTCGCATGCCGCTTCCTTTTGGATGTCCCTGGTCTTGGTCTGAAATGAAAACAAAAACATGCATTTATAACAGGGTTTCTTTGTACTATAGTTTAATAAAATTGAATTTTCAGCTACCCATGAATGAACATGGATGGAAAAAAGAAGTTAAGCTGTTTGAAGATATGTGGATTTTTCCCCATTGCGTCGGTGCTATAGATGGAAATCACGTAGATATAACCAAACCGCCTGGTTCCGGATCGTTCTATTTCAACTACAATATAAACGAAATTTTTCAATTATACTTATGGCGCTCACAAATGCAAATTATGAATTCCTTATGGTAAACGTAGGAATCAATGGAAGGGCGTCAGATGCGGGTATATTCAGAGAATCCAAGCTGTATGAAAAACTTCAAAACAAGACATTAGATTTCCCGTATCCTGACCTGAATCCGAATCGAGCGGCGATTTACGATATGTGTTTGTGGCTGACGATACTTTTCCGTTGACGGAAAATATAATGAAGCCATATGGCAACAACACTTTAAAAATAGAAGAAATAATTTTCAACTGCCGTCTATCACGTGCTAGACGTGTAGTAAAAAATGCGTTTGGCATATTAGCATCGCGCTTTAGAATATTACAAAAAACAATAAATTTGGATCCTGACAAGGTGACCACAATTGTATTAACTTATTGCCACATACACAACTATCTTCGCCAAAGCAAAGCAAAACAATGTTTCGAAAATGGATTGTACGTTGAAGACACTAACAATTTTAATATAGATAAGCAATCCTGATTGGCATTCCAAATGTTACTAATAAATAATTTCAAGATGTAATATACATATGGTACAAGCAATAAAATCTACTTACCGCTTCTAAATGATCGCTTTGACTTTCAGTCATTGTTGAAGTTCCTTGGATGGGATCCTCTTGGCTATCCACAAAGTGAAGCAAATCAAAATACCACAACGAAGATTGGAAAACATCATCAGCTCCCGCTCCAGATTTCTCGCTTTTCCTTTGTTTTCTGTAGTCCCGTCGATAGCTGGTTCTAAAATTATTAATTTTTCTCACAACACAATCCCGATCAGCGTTTGGATCGATTTCTTTAAGCTTTTGTACAAGCTTTTCATAAGCATCTGCTTTCAACACGCGATTACAATATTCGGCACTTTTCACGCACCACAGCACCGGTAAACTTTTATACATTTCGAGAAACAGAATCCAAAATTACCTATCACTCCCTTTGTTCATGTTGCCTCATCGAATTTTCACGCCGGTATGCCAAAATTCGCCACACACTACACAAACATGTTTGCACAGACCAAGAAAATTTGTATTTGCTCAGACCGTCGTTGCAAACAGACGACATGGATACACACTACACAGACATTTTTGCAACAACAAAATATATATGTCTGCAGCGACAGTTTATGTAGTGTATGGGCCCTATTAAAGTTTCCCGGGTCCGAGGGTGTAATATGGATCCAAATGGATCCAAGCAGTCACTTGACAAACAGAATGAACATGACGAACACGACAAAACATCGACTGGTGTGATTGGGCGATTCTACAGGGAGGCTGTCAGACCTCTGGAAGTGAGTCCCTTTGCTCTATCAGCTGAATTAGGGAAACCGCGCATGCATGTATGTGTGTGTGAGTAATAACTAGCCGTCATAGCGGAAAAGAGTGATCGACCAACAAAGAATTCTTACGATTTGGCAGGACAGAAACAAGGCAAAACGAACAAGAACCATCGCGTGGATAATTCACATCCAGGATCATCATCTACATCCGAAAAAAAAGAAGAGAAACGGAGGAAGAGACCGAGAATTCAACGCCAAAGATGATCAGAGAAACATTGAACAAAATCTGCAACAATAAGAGTGACTACGGCGGGAAGTACACACTCCCCTCACCAACCCCGACATCAAGACAGCAGCTACCCCAAGTAAGCAGAAAAATAGATAAGTACTCATCTGTCTTTCCTTAGATATATAACAATTTGTGTGATCTTCCTTAGTGGGATATACTCGTACCATAGTGTAATTTACATGACCCGTAAGTCTTCTCTCGTTGCTTCCTGAACCCCGTAACCGTTTAGCGGTAACTTTTGCGACCCCATTGGCCCAAGTGAGCCATAGCCCATACAGTTCTTGTGATCGTACGGAATCGTGGGCCTTCCGTTGGTCGTTAAATTAAACGTTGTTCTTCTCTTGATTAAACGTTAACGTCAGCCAACGCCTTGGTGCCACACGATTTTGATTTCTTTGCGTTATTGTACTTAACTACACGACCTTTTTCTTCCTAGAAGAAAATATTTATTTATTTATTTATTTTCAAGGGATCGATACAAATGAATTTGTAAAGTCCGGGATTTTACGCCGGGGTACTATGCCCATGTGGCGTTTGTCAACAGCACGCGGTGTACCAAGTTCCCATGTGGGTACTTACCGCGCCCTAGAAGAAAATATATTATATTAGCACATATACATATAAGTTAACACAGCATAAGTTCACACAAGTGTCAACATTCGATTCGTCAGTATAAACAACATTACAAATCAACGACAGAAGTTCGCACATGTTCGCAACGTTCGATACATGATACCTACGTTTCACCGGCAACAGATCAAAGAACATCGTCAGCATAAGCAACAAGCAACACTGCATTCACCAAACTACAATACGACACCGTTTCAGCTAATCACTACCGTTCCCATGAAAGGTAGCTGGCTGGTCAGCAGAATTAAGGAATTTAAGTTCTAAGGTTTAGAAACATGTACTCAGTTTTTAAGTAAATTTTTGTAGGGCAGTTACACTCCCCAAATAAAGTTTTTTTTAAACATCTGAACTTTAGATGTCTTAATTTATATACTAGGATTCCCCTTCAGGGAAAAATTATTTGGTGTTCGTTGTGATCTTGTTTTCCCAATTTTATCGTAAAAATTGGGCGGCGTCCACTTTTTCACTGTTCACCTTTTGTTTCTTTCCTTTTACCGAACCCCCCGTGCTGAGTAAACGCTGAATGCAGCTCTTGCGATCCTCTTTGGGCCTGTATTCGGTTCCTCGGTTCTTTGAGACGAGGGAGAGTTACCTCGCGCCGCGAAGATTGGGCACCAAGATCATACGATTTGATGCCATTGAATCTTTTTCTTTGGGATTTTTTGAAAAGAAAGGTATATGCCAAAAACCCAAGAACAATTCCTGAAACTAAGCAATGCCATTCTTCTTGACCAGTCATATGATACCTCGAAAATTCCAACCCCTTACGCTTTCGGTGAGGGTTTAAAGGTGGCATTTTTTTAAGTTTCAGATATTTTCTATGATTAGCAGTTAATTACTCTTCTAACTGTTGAAACGCTAGCATTAACACCTGCTCTTTGCTTTATTTCCGCAGCTGAGTCAGAAGAATTAGAAGCACATCGCAAAATTACACTTCTATCGGCCGCCGTTGTGGTGGTTTTTTTTACCTCCTTTCACGTTTCTTTTTTGTAATAAGTCCATGTGAGCCTCTTCAATATTGTTAAAGGATTTCGCTTTACACATTTTTATCCAAATTTAAATTTACAAAATTATTTTCACTTAGGCCACTTCAACAATTGCTTAAATGTGTCAATCTTCGCAGAATACACGGAAAGAATGAATATAATGACCATGTATGCACCTATTCAGTTGACGCAGAAAAAAGCTGAATTATAGTATTCCATATGGAATACCTTGCAAGAGAGCCAGAGAAAAAATAACTGTGATTTTTTAATTATTCCTTCCAATTTCTTTTCCCAACATCATAGACAAACAGTTACCAGCATGAAATATTAAATTTATGCACATTATTTGAAAATAATGAGAAATGTTTTACCTATTCAGTTGAAGCGGAGTGTATCTCCTCCTATCGAGGTTGTTTATGTTTTTCTCCATTAAATTTCTTTCAGGCAGAGTAATTATTGATGTTCCGATCAAAAAAAATGTCCTGGAGTGAATTTAAATTGAGCGCGGCTCCCAAAGCCTTTCAAAGTGTTGTGCAGCTGTTGGATTGAAATGCCATTTGGTGTTTTGTGCTGCCAGACTTGCCGAAACTTCTACTGATGTGTTTGCTCACCTTGTTCAGTTCATTCATGGCGCCCTTGAAGTTTGTCCCACAATCACTGTACCTGTTGGAGCAGATTCCTTTTCGTGCCACAAACCTCCTGAAAGCTGCTGTGAACGCTGCTGCAGTAAGGTCACTGACTACCTCAATGTGTATCGCCTTTGTTGATAGGCATATGAAGACAGATATGTATCCTTTCGTCATCCTACACCGAACGCAGTTGTAGATTGTTGATTTGACAAGTCGCTTAAGATTGGTGATCCAGTATTGGCTTCTAATCTCAGCTATCATGATCTGCTGTCCACAATGAAGTGTGCGTTGATGCACATCGCTGACGACCAATCTCGCAAAGTAATGTGAGTCTCTTAGTATCATGGGGTGTTTCTGGCCCTTCTACACGTAAGAGTCCTTTAGCGTCAAGAAAAGGATTCAATCGGAGAATAGGACTATCCTTTCTAATGTTCCCTTTTTCTTTCAGCGTTTATATCTCCTTGTGAAATAGTTCACCTTGAACAAGTCTGATGAGCCGCCTTCGCACTCCATTTAGTTCATCAGGTGTGAGTCGGTGACTCTCCAATTGCCTTTTATTTGCTTTGTGTTTTAGATATTCAAAATATCTTTGGCATATAGCTGCACTGCGTACTAGCCGCTTCAGGTTTGGAAATTGTTGACAGTATTAATTTTTGATGATCACACAGTGACAGATGACATCAGCAAGGCTTACTTGTAGATTTGCTAGTTCGTTCTTATAAAATGATGATTTTATTTCACCCTTCTTATTTTCCTTTTTTGTTTACAGCTCCTTAAATTGCATGGCCCTCTTGACACGATGTAACAGTTTGGCTAAGAGAGGTGCTGCTCATAGCTCCTGGTAGCGATACGCATCTCATAACTCTTGGAGCAACTCTTATTTTTGCAGCTAAAAGATGAATATGCTCATGGCCTTCATTTATAATGTGAACATATATTACTGCGGCATAAGCCTTCTCTGAGGCGTGGTGAGTCAAAAGAATATTGTTTCAGCCACAGTTGGTGCACGATTAATTCGGCCTTTATTACGCATGGGGCGATCCATCCTAGCGGGTCGAACAGACGAGCGATGTGTGCAAGTACGGATCCTTTTGTGAACTATTGGACCTCAGGTAAGTTAATAATAATAATATACGAATGTATCTTTCGCGGGATGCCATTGAATCCCAAGTATTTTGGTAGCATCTGATGATTCAAAGTTTAGAGGCAAATTTATTTCCCTTTCACTGTGGAATTACTGGCCTATTTCCTTAGAGGAAACCCGGCTGATTTCAGGACTTCAATAATGTATTTTTGTAAATCGATGGCTTCCTTTTCATGATTCGTACCATAGATGAGGTCGTCGACGTAAAATTCTCCAGTGAGTACCTTTGTTCCACATCTGATGCCAGCTAATATAAGGTGCGCACTGCTAAATATAGTGGGCATCGACGTTCCAAATGTAACTGTATTCAAAGCATAGGTTTTCATCGGGTTATTTTGTCTATTCCTCCATAAAATTAGTTGATATGACGTATATTGTGCTGCCATCAATATCTGTCGATACATCATGCTTATATCTGCCACAAATGCTACCTTGAGATTCCTACACTTCGTGATGAGATCTATAATGTCGGGTTGTAGTCGTGGACCCACCATTACGCAGTTGTTTAACGATACGCCATTAGACTTCTTGAATGATGCTTCGAACACCACACTGAGTTTTGTGGTAAAGCGTTTGTGGTGCAGTGAAGTTTATTTTCAATTCGTTGGTTTGTATTCACTTTTTGGTATTTATATTGTGCGCATATAAGCTAATTATTCGTATGTTTTCAATTTTTATTTCATGCGATTAATAAGAATAAGAAAAATAAGATATTGTGTGTTTACAGGAAGCTAGTAAACACACAATATCTTATTTTTCCCCAGTGCGCGGTCAATTTTGTTGGGAAGCAACAGTGGGGCTCAGACCACGAAGAGCGCCATACACTTTTGATATCATTTTGTTTGTAAATTGTTGGCAATTGGTTCTACTGAAGTAAACTCCAAGATTGTTTATGTTGTCGAGATACTCTATAGGAGTGTGAAGTATGGGGCGAAATCTCGGTTTGTCTACCTCTATTAATGAGAATGCCTTTTGACTTTATTGGGTTGAGACCAAGCTCATTTTTTGTTGACCAAGCATGACTTCGCTTAAAATCGTTATTAATATTGATTAATATGAAATTTTGAATTACAACAAAATTGTTATTATGTGCTGGAAGAAAAACACACAGCGTCGCTTTGAAGAATGGTTTGTGTATCTTACCCTGTTGTGAACGCACCCCGCTTAAAGTAAAGTTTAAGTTGTAGCTGCATGCCTGAACGCTGGTCAATCCTGCACGCCTGAACTGCTGGCATTTTCTTATGAAATGTCATTTTCCTTCTTCCGGCAGATCTCCGCCGTGCAGGTTTCGATAAGCGAAATTCACGAAATACCGTGAAGATGCCACCCAAGAAACCAACTGTACCATCGGCTATCGTCGCATCCAGCAGGACACAAAGATCCAAAACTCCGCAAGACCACCAGCTCATGGATGACTACAACTGTGGTTCGTGCAACCAACCGGAATCCGCAGGAGACATGGTGCAATGCGATGAATGGCACCACTACTCATTCCAATTGCGCACAGGTAAGAGATTTCCTTTACATTATCGCTCTCCAATAGCTACGTCCACATCTGAAAATACTGCTAAAAAATCCCAATTCGTTACCCAACCCACGAGTGTAGAATTTAATGCCCCTGTCATGACAACAACGATTCACCTAAACCCCCTGCACCAAATACGCGCTTTACTACGACATCCAAGTTTGCCGTTAGTGCCATAACGGAGAGGCTGCATCATAGCGGACTCTCGAATGTACAAGCCACTCATGCTACAGCCGAGAGTGGGTATATTTCGGCCATTACCGTCGTCTCCCGCACCGTTGGAAGAAAGTTAGGTATAATACCTTCAATCGCTGCAAGTGAAAACGAAGAAAAAGTGAACGATGACGTAACTGTCCAAGCTGAACCGAAGAAGATGGCTATTGACGCTGTACCACAGGCTGTTCCAGTTCTTAAGACGACTTCGTCCATAGGCGACCAACATAAACGAAGAACTACCATCGCCTCTAGTTGTTCCCGATCTTCGAAATCATCTGCAAGAGCCGTACAGCTGGAGTTGCAGAGACTTGAGGAAGAGAGGGCTTTAGTGGAAAGAAGAGAAAAAGAAGAGCTGGAAAGTAAAAAAAGAAGGGATCAGGAATATTTGGAAAAAAATATGAAATCCTGAATCGACTCCAAGACGTGGATACAGATTCTGAGGAGGCACCAGAGGATGCAGCCGTTTCTAAACTGAAGGTCAACGGGTGGCTCAGTAGATCACCCACATGGAAC
This sequence comes from Volucella bombylans, assembly GCA_949129095.1. Taxonomy (NCBI): domain Eukaryota; kingdom Metazoa; phylum Arthropoda; class Insecta; order Diptera; family Syrphidae; genus Volucella; species Volucella bombylans. The sequence continues at coordinate 333,365,582 of OX422140.1, read as the reverse complement.
TATCTGCACTCGACAGAGATAGCTCCAGCAGGAACATCGGATGTGTTACAAAGTGTCGTAGAACCAAAGCAGCAACCGGCGCTCATCAATCAAATGAAGCTAAAGGAAAAACAATTAACGGGCCACAAATATAGGCCTGCTGTTCCTCCTGTAACACGTTTTTTACCTACGCCAACTGCACCTCAGCCTCAGCATCAGCAGTCTTCAGCTGTACCTGGGTCGTTGCCCTTTCACGGAAACCTATGCGCACCAGCTGTCCGCGGTTTCGACGAGCCTAGAAACATCGTTTCAGTGGAATGTGCGCCTGGACCTTACCCTTCCGCGCCACCAAGAGTCCCGATTACAGTCACATCTAATATGTATTGTACCCCCAGCTGTTCCTTTGGAGGACCGACAACAGCTAGGCCATGCTTTATTTCAGATTTTAATAGAAACACTGAACTCTGTGCTTTTAACAACGAGGAGAACTTGATTAGGCTAAATAGAGCGCTTAAAGGAGACGCACTTAATGCGGTTAGAAGCTTGCTGATACAGCCAAACTGCGTACAACAGGTAATCGATACCCTCAAGATGCTCTACGGAAGGCCGGAAATTATAATTCATACGTAGCTTCGGAAGATTCGGACTATTCCCAACCCAAAGGCGGAGAAGCTCGAATCAATAATGGATTTTGCGCTTCCAGTACAAAATCTTTTCGCCACAGTGGAAGTGTCCGGATTAGTGGAACACCTCAACAACCCAACAATGATGCAAGAACTCGTGGACAAACTTCCTCCGGCTATCCGTCTTAATTGGGCTATATACAAAAAAAAGAAGCCGGGCCGGGGTGTCACTGAGAGGGGATTTGTTAATGCTCACTACAAAGAGATGGAGAACGTGTCTAATGTCTCGTCAGCTAAACTCAAGTGCGGTATATGAGACGGCGGTTGTGCCTCTGTGGTGGAATGTCAGCTATTCGTAAAGTTGGGTGGGCACAAGTCAGAAAAAATAGAGTATGCCGACGGCGTCTCCTAAGGCATGCAGATTCTAAATGTAAATCAATGCTGCGGAACAAAAAACTGTGTGCTAAAACATCATCGACTCTTACGTAATGACCGAAAGGACTCGGCCATGGCATACCTACGGTACCTAGGACCTTCCAAGTAAGTAAGATGGAGAATACTGAGGTGTCGTAAGACACAGGAGTTGTCGGATTGCACTCGCAAAGTAAATTAAGCTCATAACTTTCCAGCAACAAGTCTACACTATTTCGCGTGGTAGCAGTAATTCTCTATGGCAAAGGGACCCGACTGCAAACATTGGCCTTTCTGGATGATGGATCGTCCCTAACACTAATGGACAAAAAGTTGGCCAGGAAATTAGACGTAAAGGGTAGTGAGCAACCGCTTTGCTTAAGGTGGACTGGAAACACGCACAGATACGAAAACAAATCCCAGATTCTGAACTTGCAAATATCAGGTCTAGCTCCAGGCTTGCGGAGGTACGAGTTAACAGAGGTTCATACAGTAGGGAAACTGCAGTTGCCATTGCAAGCTCTTGATGCTTCTGACTTTCAAAGAAAATACAAACACCTAGAAGGGCTTCCCATCCAAACATATATCAGAGACACTCCCAGGTTACTAATCGGACTTAACAATGCCAAACTTGGACTACCGCTAAAGTCAAAAGAGGAAAGTGTACAAGATCCCATAGCGACAAAAACTCGACTTGGATGGGTTGTTCACGGAACATGTCTTGACAATTCCAATGAGGAAGAGCCTTCGGACGAGTTTAGCCTCCACATTTGTAAATGCAACCAGGCTGAATTACAACGGCTGATAAAGCAATTTATTAGCGCTGATAATTTCGGAGCATCGAACTCTGCAAGGACCCTGATGCCAACTGAAGACGCTCATGCTCTACACTTATTAAGAAATTTCACCGTTCGAAAAAATGGCAGATTTGAGACTGCGCTTCTCTGGAAGTTTGACAACTCTCAATTACCAAATAGCCTCCACATGGCGAAAAAACGGTTGGAGTGCCTCCACAGGCGTATGGTACCTCCCAATATTTCCGGTTCGAAATCCCAACAAGCCGGAAAAGCTAAGGATAGTCTGGGACGCCACACCCGCAGTACAGGGAGTTTCCCTAAACTCGGTCCTCTTAAAGGGACCCGACCAACTTACAACGTTAACTTCAGTTATCTTCGAGTTTCGCGAAAATAAAATAGCAATATGTGCCGATATTAAGGGGATGTTCCATCAAGTTTCCATAAATGAAGAAGACCAAAAGTTTCAAAGATTGCGGCGCTCAGTTCGTCAAAAACAAAAATGCAGACGACTTCGCAAAGGACTCCCCCAGAGCAGCTCGGGCGATAAAAGAAAACCACTATGTCGACGACTTGATAGACAGTGTGCCCACAGAAGAAGAGGCGATTAAGCTCGCGAAAGACATTCGATGTGTACATCATCAAGGCGGTTTCTTTATTAGAAATTGGATTTCGATCTTGCTTGCAGTACTCAAAGCTCTCAACACAGTCCCAACCTATCAAATGAATTTAAACACTGATATTGAGCAGGGAACCGAAAAGGTCCTCGGAATGTAGTGGTGCACCTCTGCTGACTATTTAACGTACAAAAAATTGTCAGGCCTATCTTTTTCTCACTCGCCGCCCTAAAAAAAGAGAAGTTTTACGAACATTGATGACAATTTTCGACCCCCTGGGGCTGCTGGCGAATTTTCTTATATACGTCAAAATACTTCTACAGGAGATATGGCGATCCAAAATCGAATGAGAAGCAGAGATTGAAGACCCTGAACATGATAAATGGCGGAAATGGACCCAATACTTACTCGTACCTGAACTGGAAATTCTAAAGATCCCCAGATGTTACATAGAAGGCGCCTGGGTGCCAGAAATTCAGCTACATGCTTTCGTTGACGCCAGTGGGTTTGCCGCTGTGGGGTACATAAGAAACATCAGCAAAGAGTCTTCCAGCACATAATAACAATTTTGTTGTAATTCAAAATTTCATATTATGTGCTTTTCAAAAAACACACAGCGTCGCTTTGAATACGTGATTTTCTACCCAACTGGCTGAAGCTATAGCTGATCTGATTCTTCCCGGTAACGCTTCTATCCTAGAATCTCTGAGAACTGATCGAACCCATTCACCAATTACGGTCCTAGATGGTGCTTTTGGATCACCTGTTAAAGTAATAAAAAGATTTGCTAATAGGTATACTCTTGCTCTTCTTTTGTCCGAAATAGCTATGAGCTTATTAATCCAATATGCTGGACAGACGTTTTGATTAGGATGCTTGGATAAAAGCCATCCAACGTATTACATCCCCATCCGCTGAAGACATATTATCTTTTGAAATCCGCAGTAGCGTTAGATCATGCACTCTGCGACCTGATGCTAACAAAAGAATTGTAGCCGTTCGTCTAGATGCCTCAAACAATGTATTCTTGCGATTAGACGAAACCAACCAATCAAAAACAATCAAATTTGGGGGTTCCAAATCGGCAATTTTACTTTCCTTGGCTGAGCGGATGCAATTGCTTTAAGCACTTGCTTAACCAAAATATTTTCACATGATTCTTCTGGTAACTGGACACAGAAAGTAGCTATGGCTGACTTGTGAACTAAAATTCTACTATACGCTAGATTCTCGTCTAAAAACAAATGCGCTAAAAACCTCGCAATGTCCTGAGATTGTGGTGAGTTCGGGTTTACACAATTTTCTTCGCACCAGACTAGCCACCGTTTAATTGCTGGATAGTTTGTATTTAGTGTGGAAAGCCACCTCCAACTAACCAGGCCTGAAGGCCCAGATGTTCTACTTGAGCTGGCGGAAGGTTGGTTGACACATCCACTAGGACTTCTTGTAGATTTACTATCTCCATCGGATTTTTTAGGGCTCGTGACCTCAAATCTGCCATCCGTTTTTCTCCAAACTGGTGCCACTATTATGTAGCGTCCTTTCGCCGAATTCAGGTGGTCTAATACCCTGGGCATTACATTGGGTGGTGGAAATATCCAACCCAGTAGGAAGTCCCATTGATGGCTGAAGGCGTTTGACAAGAGAGCAAAGTGGTCTCTGCAGTCTAAAGAGACGTAGCTGTTGAAGACGGTTATGTCTGCAGACGCGAATAAATCGACGTCTGGAGTGCCCCAATGATTGAAGATTTTGTTTGTTGCCGGAGGCAACAGATGCCACTCAGGCGGACGCCGTCCTCGGGACAGATGATCCGAAATGCAATTGTACCTCCCCGGAAGGTATTGTGCTGACAGTCGAATTTTCGAACGGTCTGCCAGAATCAATACTTTTCGAGTCAATGCCAGTAGACCTAAAGAGTGTGTTTCGTCTTCTTTTCGAATATATGCTACTAATGTCTTGTTATCTGACTGAACAAGATGTTTCTCTACACTCAAGGCCACATAAACCGCATACAATTCTTTTCGGTTTGAATGCCACTTTTTTTGTTCTTGGTTCAGAGGCCGGACAGCAGTTTTTCGTCAACCTGTGCCCGCAGCGGGCATCTGTCGTTAAAAAATTGGTGTAGGGATGCAAATCTGACTTTATGTGAATGGCTCCGCTCCACCACCTTAAGTCGACAATTACTTGAGGAGAAGCAATTTGTTTCTTTGTCGGCTTTCAATTGAAGGGGCGACAATATATTTGCAAATGATGGCAGTACAAGCGACTCCTTGGAACTACGAACGTTGCAAAATTCACCTGGCCTAACAATCTTTGAACTTGTTTCTGGCTGTGGAGCTGTATTGTGTTGTATTGTATTTATTTTATTTAGTTGCAAAGCTTAAAGCTAATTAACAAAATTTGTTTAATAAATACGGAATTAATTAATAGAAATCATTCTAAAACTTAGAAGTTAGTGCGGAATGACTCCTGAATTCATAATTAAAATGAAAAAATTAAGATCTGATGTGGGGTGACAATCAGTTCGCCATTAATACTAACTGACTTCAAAGATAATATAAAATTCTTAAATTCAAAAATAGTTACGAGTACATTAAAATTCAATAAAATAACATTTCAAACAATAAAGATACGAATATACTTAAGATTAACTTGTAGTGATGATTATGATACACTTCTCAAAAAGGATTCAACAGTAGAATAGTCGATCGTGAATAACCAGTCTTTTACTTTTTTAAGAAACGAATGAAAATTAAGTGCTGTCCGGATAAATAATGGTAGCTTATTGAAAAATGTAGGAGCTGTAAAGTTGTAAAAATGTGAAAAATGTGTTTTGTAAGCGATTGGTACACTGGTAAGATGCATATTATTTATACGTAAACTGTATAACTGGGAGTTCCTGCTAGGAATATTACCACTTTTTCTAAAGAATTCTCTCAGCACTTTAAAGACATAAAGGTGTCTCATTGGTAAGATACGCTGGGCTTTAAATAGAGGCCAGCTCTGAGTTAGGCGATTTTTATGTTCTTGCACTATCAGCAAAAAACAGTATTGTTTAATTAAGTACATCTTTCGTATCAGAAACAACATATGGGATTTAGTGGTTTGGATATGGTCTTTCCAATTTAAGTTGTAGTCGATAAGTACCCCTAGGTATTTATAGTGTTGCACTGATTCAATTATAAAACAATGGGTAGAACACTGAAAGTTATTTATATAATTACCTTTTCTGCAGCTATGAAAGGGTAAGCAAAACTTTTTACAATCATGTGTGTGGAAACAGAGATTTAAACCATATAAAACATTATTAGATATTTCAAAAGTCATGAGTATTGTTTTCTCGCTGATGATTAATTTATGCGCAGTGAACCAAAGCCGCAAAGTTTCTAGGTCTTCCGAAATCTTTACGATACACTCATGTCCTGTATTAGTGGGGTATGTAAAGGCTATGTCGTCTGCAAAAGCAGTGGACGTTCCATTTAGCTTCAGTTTAAAGCGGGAGTTTATATAAATTAGAAACAACAAGGGACCAAGAACTGAACCCTGCGGCACGCCATTTTTAAAAAAACGAGATTCACTAAAATTTCCATTTATATTAACTTTTTGTTGTCTGCATTTTACGAGGTATGAAATAAACCATTTGTGAACTACTCCCCTAAAACCAGCATTATATAATCTTTTTAGTATCAAATCGTGGTCCACCATGTCAAGTGCTTTAGTCATGTCAACAAAGAGAGCCATTGTATGTTTGTTACAGTTTACACTTTCATACAACTGACTGCACACACTGAGAATGGCATCCTGAGTAGACATTCCTGTTCTAAAACCAAACTGATTGCTACTGAAAAAATTATGTTTTTTTAAAAACAAAAAAAAGCGTGACTTTGAATATTTTTGAGAAGGTTTTTAGCAAGGAAATGGGACTATAGTTGCACATACTTCTTCTATTTCCTTTTTTTAAAAGTGGAATAATTTCAGCGCATTTAAGGTGTCGGGGAAAACAGCCATTTTGAACACGAATATTAAACAAATAAACGTGCCCACCAAATATTGACAAATATTTTTCAATTTCAACAAACTGCTTACTTTTACCCAGAATATGATCAACCACTTTCCATTCTTCTCTTATACTATATTACCCCTAGCTAGTATAAATGCATCCGAATAAAACCTATCACGCGTTTCTTTAATGTTTTTATGAACGGTTTTGCAAAGCTTACCATAATATTTTTTAAGTTTTATGTTTTGAGGATGTTTTTTACATTTCACTGCAATTTTATTTTTATTTTTAATCTGTTACAAATGGTTATACGTCATCCGCGGCTTTAAATATTTTTTACTACTGTTAGGCGTTGATAACGTAGTACAGTTTTTAATATGTATTTATAATATGTTTAGAAAAATGTCGAAAGCAATTAATGGATTGCTTTCTCATACACCAAAATTCATATTTTAAGTATTGCTTCAATAATTTTTAATCCGTTAGATATTTCTTTTTAGCAGGTGGGTTTTGGATTTTCAATGGATCGGAATCCGAACATATACTAAGTGCAATCATACAATGATCTGTTAATCTAAAATCATACACAGAACTACTAATCATATTCTTAATATTTTTTTGGAGAAGTATAAAAGTGCCGGTGGCGTTGACCATCTCCGTGTGTCCGGCTCTCTCCACATGCTTTCGGATCATACGGACTAAAAATCCTCCCAACCCTGTGGCTTCTGACACAACCCCGTGGGACCGCTCTTAGCATTTCTTCAAGGGGCTGTGATCCTACACTCTTTTGGGTTTACGTCCTTTCCCGGTATCGTTCTTCTTCTCTTTTCTTTCTTCTGAGAATATCTTCCACAAACTGGCAAATTCTTCCCCAGTTCAGGTCACTCGTCAGCATTTTATCCACTATGTTTTCTGGGTTGAAGGCACCAATGCTGTGTTCCAGTGCTGTTGGGCTTCCCATCTTCTACAGGCAAAAAATGTGTGATGTACGTCGTCTGCTGGGGAGTCGCCGTACTGGCAGGCTGGGCTATCCGTTTTGCCGATTCTATGTAAAAAGGCTTTGAAATTTCCGTGTCCGGTGAGGAACAGGGTGACGAAGTAGTTGACCTCCCCGTGTTTCCGGTCTTTCCACTCAGCCACATTTCTTAACAGCCTCGCTATCCACCTTCCTCTGCTTTCCGAGATCCAGCGCTCTTGTCACGTCAGTATCGTTTGCTGCTCTGCTTGGTCGATTGCCGCTTCCAATCCGATTTCCGCCTTGTTTTCGCGGACGTACTTCCTTTGTGCCGCTAGGAGATCGATGGGAGTCACTCCTGCGACTACAAGGACCGCTGGCTCCGACACCGTTCGGTAAGAGCTAGCCACGCGTAGAGCTCCACGTCTTTGCACTGCTGCCATCTGCTTCCGGTACTTTTCTTGTCGAAGTGCGTCTGCTCAGATCTCACTTCCATATAGGAGAATGGCATGCGTTGTCGACATTAATAGCCTGCGCTTACTTGGCGTTGGACCACTATGTTCGCCATTAATCTACTGAGTGATATTGTGACTCTAGAGGCTCTTTCGCTGCGTACTTTATCTGTTGCCAGAAAGTTAGTTTTATGTCAAGCATCAATCCCAAATACCTCACCGCGTCCTTGCTCTTAATGACTTCAGATCCAATTTTGAAGTCTGTTTGTGTCGGGATTTTCTTCTTCGTCAGAACGACTATCTCAGTTTTCTCTGTTGCTAAACTAAGACCGTGCTCATCCATCCAAAAGGTTGTTCGTCGCGTGACTTGGTTCAACTTTCTTTGCGCGTTTTCAGTGTCTCTTGCCGCGATTTCGTCTTTGTACCCAACGAGAAAGGTGTCTTCGAGCATCTCCATCCGCAGTATATCATCATAGGAGATGTTCTAGAGGTCTGGTCCCAGGATTGATCCCTGTGCTGCTCCAGATATTATTTCCTTCCTTTGTAGGCCTTCTGTGGTCTCGTAGATCAGCTCCCGATCCCTGAGATAGTCCTTCATCATATGTAATAGATAGGCTGGGATGTTGAATCTATTTTCTAGCGCATTTAGTATGTCACCTGGCTGAGTTGAATGCATTTCTTACGTCCAAGGTTGCCAGCACGACGATCTTCTTAGAACCGCAACTTCCTTGTTGGGCGGTTTGAACAGATTTCACCACTTCTTCAATAGCTCCGACCGTGGAGCGTCCTTTCCTGAACCCGTACTGCCTTCCTGCCAAGTCTCCCGCTCTTTGTACTGCATCTGTGAGCCGTGATTTGAGCAGCTTTTCCATCAGTTTTCCCGCTGTGTCCAGCATACATAAGGGCCTGTACGCTGATGAGGAGTCCGGGTCTCCTTTTCCTTTGCTGATCAGTACCAATCGTTGCTTTTTCCAGCTCTTTGGGAAGACTCCTTCTTCGAGGCAACTGTTGTTGAGCAGCAGGTTAGGGCATGCTTGGGCAGTCACTTTTATTACTTCTGCTAGAATTCCATCTGGGCCGGGTGCTCATCGGTTTTTCATTGTCTGCACGGCTAATCCCAACTCTTCTTCGCTGAAACCTAGTGTGTTGTCGGGAGGCCTGACCGGATGAGTTGGGAAGAGGGTGTTTACAATGCACTCCATCCTGTCTTCGTTTAGAATAGGCGGTGCCGATTGGGCTCCCAGTTTCCGCATTACGACCTTGTAGCCTAGCCCCAGGGGTCGCTGTTTATGTCTCGGCGGAGATCCTACCACTTCCGTTTTTTGCTCGAATTGATGACCCTCTTGAGCTCGGATCTTTTGGTTCTGAACTCCGCTGGAGCTTCCTCTATGTTTTTAGCGTGTCTTCTCCTCCCCGGGTAACTATGCGCCTAAGTTGTAGGCATCTCCTGCGGAGGTCAGCTATCTCGTCTGTCAACCAGTACAATGGATTTCTCCTTCTGTTGTTGCAGCTTTTCCTGGACATTGAAGCATCACATGAAAGCCGTATCAGTTGCATCGTGGCTTCAGCTTTTACTTCCGCTGATCCTTGCACTTGGAGCACGGCACTTTCTCCTTCTTCAATGACGGATTTGAAAAGCTCTTCGTCTAACCTGCTGATGTTCCATCCTGGTGCTGGTGAACGGTTCCAGATAGGAGTTCGCCGGTTTGCTTCTAAATCAAAAACAATGTATTGATGATCGCTTCCTGTATAATCCTCGATTACTCGCCAGTTTTTCTTTTATTCTTGCGGATGTAGATTCCGTAGCGAAGGTGAAAGTCGGGGTGTTACCTACATTTGCCACGTTTAGGCCTTGTCTCGCAGCCATCTCAAGTATTTGCCTTCCTTGAGAGTCTGTAGTTGGCATTATCCACTTTTGAGCTCTGGCGTTAAAGTCGCCGGCAATGAGGATTTCGCCTGTCGTTTCATTTAAGAAGTCCTCCAGGTCATCCAGTTTTTGGCGGAAATCGTCGCTACTGTCGTTCGGGCTGAAATATATGCTTACAATCGTGAGTCCATCGGTATTGGCCCACGCGAAACCTCTTTGTGTACCTTGGTTTTTCAGGGAGAATGACCTTGTGTCTGGTATCCAGATTGCAGCGGTTCTTAAGGTGTCCGCTATCCAGTTTATCTCTTTGTGTACGTACTGTTCGCTGATGATGACGACATCAATAGTAGTATAGTAATATAGACAATAGATTGTCAGCCGTTCGTCCCCTGTGGATACGAGTATTTCCCTTTAGGATTCTGGTCATTGTAAAGCCTTTTTCTTTGCATTTTCAAGTAACTCGACACTTACCGGACCCCGGCACATGATTTAAGGCAAACGCTGGTGTTTGCAGATCTGCACATAAGCAACATTTTGGTGATTTTCTGCAGTCGATCTTTTTGTAGCCCCCTTCTCCACAGTTGAAGCAGAGCCCTTGTCCTTTTCTGTCCATGCCCAGGTTGCAGGTTGCCTGATGGTGTCCGTATCCGAAACACTTGAAGCATCTAGGAACTTCTACTCTGCGACGCCATTCTGCACTGAACCTATCCTATTTTGATTTGAGGAATCTTTAACATCTCGTAAGCTGCTCGAGCGTTATGTGGAATATAGCCATTTTCTGCAGGATTCTGTTTATCCCATTCACTGCCACCTGTATTTCCAGATTTTGGACTGATGTTTTCTTCTTGATGGCTTCCTCGACCTCTTCTGCTGTGTTCAGTTCATCCAAATCCCTGATTTCGAGTGCAGCTTTTTCTTCAAGGTTGCGAACCGTAGCTCTTTCTCCTAAAATATTTCTAAGGGATTTCCCAAAAGCCTCTTTGTCCTTTGTCCCCAGTCCCAGTTTTAAGACTTGTTTGTCGCATCGATTTGATGACAGTTTCGGTTTCATCGGGGTTTGCTTTTTACCGAATTTCCCGCAGAATATGAGTGTATTTTTCCTTGCCGTTTGGTTTAATAAGGATTGCCTCGTGCCTGAATTTCTGTTCTGTGTTCATTGTTTCAGTGTCCACACCTTCCGTCTCAAGCACTTTCTCCTGTTTTGATTTGTTTACTGGAATTGAAGAATTTCTAGTTTTCTTATCCGTTTGCTTTACAAGAGGGCCAGATGGAGGTCTCTTGTTTCCGGCTGGGGTCTTGACTTTGTAGTTGGAGCTGTCTCTTCTCCTGGCTTTTCGTTCTCGTTTGCTGGCGGTATCTTCCGAGCTTCAGGGGGGTTCGGACTTTTGCGTCCCACTTCATTTTCTCCAGCGATTCCTCAAATGTAGCAATTCCATTGCTGATGTCTATGCTAACCTTTTTTTCTTAACACAGGCATTCTTCATCATTTTTAAGATGCCGCAACATATCTGTACTTCCTTGGAAATTTTGTCTTCGAGTTTTTGCTCTTCGGGAACCGAGAGGGGAAGCTGAGTTTCTGCAGGACTCAAATCTATAAGCTCTTGCGTAGATTTTTGGGCTTCAACATGTTTTACTAGTCTCCTCAGTTCCTCTTCAGTCGAATTTCCTGGCACCTCTTCATCCGTGGAGCTACTGCCTACAGTCGTCTGGAATATATCCCGAGCGGCTGGAGGCTTTCCTGCTGGAGGATTTTCTGCGACCGGCTCATGCAGACCTACAGGGGTGTTCACTGCCGACGCCGACGGTGGTGTTCATTGCACCCGTGCACGTCTCTTAAAGGGATCTCTTCTGGATTCACTTGTAGCTTTGTATACCACGGGAGTCAATTGTTACACTCACGGGATTACGATCTCAGGTTTTTTGGTTTTGCGGTTACTGTATGTCGACGTCACGGGGCCCGCTTGGGGATTTTGGTTTGAGTTCTGTGTTCCTTCACATAGTTTTTTTTTTTTTTGGTCCACGGGTGGTATTTTATTTCCCAACTACCCTGAATTAATAACGAGTATTAATACCGAGCATTCCTCCATCCGCCACCTGAGGACGCGCCCTCTAGGGGAAAAACAACCCGAGGGTTTTGAGAGGTTCATCAAATATCTTCTTTGATGAATTATAAAAAGCGCTCTCCAGCGAAATCTGACTTACAACTGCAAAATCTTTACACCATTAGACGCCATAAGTAATAAGTAACTTTCTGTATCTTTGTCAAGTTCATTTAAAAGATCAATATTAATATCACCGAAAATAATTCAGTTTTTTTCTTTACAAATACTCAGAGCATCGCCTAATTCATCAATGAAAATACCCTTAGCAAATTCGTGACATCTATATACACACAACATAGCAGACTTGTTAAGACTGCAGTCACCAAAATGACTGCAGTTAATTGACTACAAGACTTTGTTTTATAAGTCATTTGACTTACTCAATGACTTTAACTTTAAAACTACAGTCACCAGTCGTTTTGAATATTTCTACTGGGCAGTTAACTTGAGCAGTCAATTGACTGTAAGTTAAATGACTGCAGAACTTGAGTGACTGTTACCAGTCTTTTAGTCAATTATAAGTATTCTAAAATTGTTAGTCATTTTTGCAGTCAGTTAGTCTTTTGATTGCAATCAATTAACTTATTATTAACTTACAGTCAAATGACTGCTTTTTAGTCTTTTGACTGTTTTTATTCAATTGACTGATTTTAGTCAATTAACTGGTTTTAGTCAATTGACTGCTTTTAGTCTTTTGACTAAAATAATTTAGCTTCCTAGAATTGGATTACTTTAATCACCATTTTAAATATAATATCAATATTCACGATTCACGAATCAATTGGCCAATGGTACTGCGTACGAGTAATCATTGCATTCAACCATAGTTTCGTAAGAAAACGAGGCCTTCTTTTCATTTAGGAATTTTTCATATTTTATTAAGTTTTTTTTTTTAATTATTCAGTTCTCTGCGAAAATCACATTTTAATTTTTGAAAAAAAAACTGAAAAAAAGCACAACTAATTAAATAAAATCATTTCCCTGAAACGCAAAAATTAGACACATACGTACATATGTACATTTTAACAAAATATTGGAACTTCAATAAACGTTAAACATAAAATAAATATGTATAAGAAACTCAAATAAATAAAACATTTATAATAAAATCGTTGGCCTTTTTAAAATGCTATACTTGATGATTACTGTTAACTTTCAAGATCAACAATTTTTCAAAATTGGAGTCTGAGAGTGCTCCTCGCCTCGCCTCCTCGATGAAGGTACAGGTGTATTGTACCTTAAACATTTTTCTTTCAAGTTGGGGTACTTGTTTAACTCTTCCAGCGATAGAGACGATTGAACTAAGTACGAATCTTCCGATATGCAGCTAGAAGAAGTATTGTCCACATCATCTGTAAATTTGTAAAAAACATGTGTTTTGTAAAAGCAATACTGTATGTAAAATAGAACTTAGAATTTGTACCTGCCATGGAAAAGTCGAAATATTTATTCTCAGGTGTATGTGTGGGTTGCTTCTTAGGAGATGTGGCACTACATCTCGCGATTTTTGATCTTACCAGGGAGCTTATTTATCTAAATCTTGGGTCAAGTGCGGAGACCCTCTTTAGCTGAACAGAAGGACAGAGCACAGATGAAACGATGGCATCATGGACTTGTAAGTAAGATTAAAATAGTCAGAAAATCTTCGCACCAAAGCATTTTCCAAACTCAACACTACGTCCATCGTTCTTTGTAGCTAAAGTTGGTAGTAACAAACTGAAAAGCATTCCTCTTTCTTGCGGAAGAAAATAAAGTGCCTCGGCAATTGATTTCATGACCATCGAAAACTCTTCCAAATATTCAATCTCAATGTCAAAAAATGTCTGAACACCCAACTTCTTGCGTAGATCATTGATTTTGTTTTTTTTCTTTATAATATCACGCACAGAGTCATACAGAGAGTTCCAACTTGTAACAACTCGAAATTTGAGTTGGGAACCCAAAGTAGCAACAATTTCTCTGAGCTCTTTGGTCTGTTTACCTTATTCCACAGGTTAGAGCATTTTTGCATTATATTTAAAATATATAGTAATAATAGTATAAATGAACTATATGCATATACATATGTATATACTTTACTTACATTTTGATGTTTAGCGAAGGTCTGGGTGTTTTCCTTAATAATTTTTGAAAAGTCAGTTGAGGCAAGGAAGTTAAGGGTATGTGTCGCACATTTGATATGTCTTGGGAGAGAGTTCTCAAAGATTTCATTGCGACATTCAACAATAGCAGCTTCATCGTCAATTATTTCTCCGATGTTGGTAACATCATAGTCACCATGATCGTTATAAATATAATTTGTGAAGTCAAACTCTTTAAACGCTTTTATAAAATTTGAGCCGTTGTCAGTTACCGTTGCTACAACGTTTTGGCAGTTCAATCCGAATTTCGTATGAATTTCGAGGATCATATCATGAACTCGGTCATACGTATGTGATCCTGAAAAACGTCTGCACGCAAGGGCAACTGACTTTCTCTCGAAAGCTTCATTCAACCAGTGGCATGTGTAACCAAAAAACTACGATGCTTGGTTGACCACACATCCCCTGTAGTACAAAAATATTTGTTTTGCGATAGAACGATCTTGACATTTTCAATCATTGATGCATACATATCAACAATAATTCTCACAGCGGTTTGGCCACACATGACTGGTAATGTAGGGTTTGCGAAATGTATCACCTTATGCTTCACTTTCGACAAAAGATACTGGCAATGTTTTTTCGGCGATAATTTTAACAACCAGCTTTCGAAACTCTTCTTGTTTAGAAAAGCGATTCACTTCTTTGCTTGTTTTGCCTTTTTATTTTCTAAATGCTTCAAAAACTTGCAGATGCCTTGATTATTAATATTGAACCTTTTAACCTTGTTTTGCATAAACTACATTCAGCAAGTATCCCCTTCGTTCTCCGATGGAATTCGGTATCATTGAACTATAGAGGGGCAAAAAAAATTATCATAGTGTAACATGTTTTGTTACTTCATAAAATTTTGTTATAAAAAGAATATTGTAACCCTTAACCTAATTGTAATGAATTTTGTTATAAAATGAAAAATTTATCTTTATTTATCAATAATGAACTTTTGTAAAAATATTTGTAATATAATATATATATTTCCTATTGCATTGGCAACCCTTAAATAATAAACAGCCAGAGAGCTTTAACACAAAAAAGCTTTTCTCGGAAAAGCTCACCTCTTCACAGTCGGGTAATCCACTGAAAGGAAAAATATCACACTTGAGCTGATTTTAGTACGACGGTCAGGTTTTTTTTTTCTACCGTCTACAGTAAATCTGAACAAATTTTTGGAACTAAATATACTACTTAACTTTGTACTGAATAAATATAAAATTTTAAGCAAATATAGAATATTAACTTTTGTAAAAAGTGGGTTTTCCTTATTCCCTATTTTTTTTTTTTTATACAACTACCTTTGTTGGGTTGCCGGTTCAGCGTATTGCTGCGGTTTTCGAACAGCACAACTCGCGGCAGAGAATCCAACAAAGCGGCGTTTTCTTGAGTGAGAGTTCCTACGTTGCCCTCTCCTACGATCCCTGCGAGAGCCAAAGTCTCGTGTTACAATAGCATTTTATTTCTGCTAGATTGGACAGAAATAAGGTATAAAATGCTGTTCCCAGATAGATGGTTCAGTTTAAATTTTAAAATTTTGGACTTGTGCCACTACTGTAGGCAGTGAGCAATATACCAATAACGTTTTTGATTTGTTTCAGCAATATTCACAATTATGTATAAGTTAAGTATTAATTTATAAGTACCTACAATCTACGTGTTACGAAAAATGTAAACTCACTTTTTTTTATAATTTGGAAAACTTGGCCACAAACAATAATGCTCTCCAATTGGTCATCTCCCAAACTGTAGGAACCACTCGGAGCTAGAAGTTCCATTGCGGGAATTTCTTTGTCTGTAGGCAGATCCAATGAATTGGACCCAAGTCTTCTTGTTTTTATTTTTATATGAGCACTATGAACTTCATTCAAAACCGAATATGGTCTTTTAGAATTTCTTTACTCATTTTGATTAGAATAGCTAGGATCAGCTTCATAATCATCTGATGAAAAGTCCATTTCTAATCCTACTTATTTGTAATACCTGTGTCTGAATGAAACACACCACTAATATGTATATTAGATCACAGCACTAACAGAACACTTCACTAACTGACATGCTACAATTTCAATATTGTTCACAGCAATAATAGAGTTTTGCTAAAACTAACGGCTCTAAATAAGTTTAAGCTTGGTTATGGTTTGCTTTTCCACTAGTTTAATGCAATAGCGTAAACAACTGTGCACTGGCCTTGCATATTACTCTCTAGCCTCTTCTCTTGAGAGCAAAGTATTTTTGTTGTGAATTGGTCAACAACGATGATTCATTGTGCAATTGCAATGTTCAGTTACGCGGCTCATTGCGATTGTATACTGTTTGGCGTCTGCAGAATGATTGCTACCTTGGTAAATACATATATTTGAAGCAATTGATAGTGTCAAATTCAAAATCGATATAAATTTCCCACAACACATAAAACGACAAAATGCATGGGAATATCACCACTTACATACATACGAGTATATCAACTTATTCTAATCGAGATGCAAGGTATACATCAGAAATTGTTACAGATAATAAAGTTGTTTAATCAAAACGATATCAACGCAGCTTTCAATTTGCGACAATATTACGAGTATTTCCACCTGTGACAAAGTCATCTCTATATTTGAAAAATATAAAGATGGATATAAATCAGATAATGAAGAGGAAATAATGAACCTTGAAGTTAACTTAGCAAATGATAATATACACCTCCGTATGTATATTCCTAGTTAATTTCGCTTTGGTATTATAGGGATTTCCTTTGCAGTTTCAGTTTTCAATGCATTTTATTTTCTTACTAATTAACTCTTACATACTAACAAAAAATGCTTAAATGCTAGCTTACAATTACTTAACAGTCTTATACTAACTTACTGGCCCCACACAGGCACTCTAAGCTACTCTAAATTCTTATAACTATGTCTTTCGACTTTATTTACATTTTGCTTAGAACTATTTATATTGAATACTTAAGGCTAAGAAAAAATATTCGTTAAGAAAAAACTTAGCATATGGACTTTTTTTATTTTTTTATCAAAACTTAATATCTAACTTAAAATAAACCTTACTCTACTTAACCTAAATACACAAAACACACATAAACACACATAGACAATATACACAATCATATACATATGTCAGTATACACCTTTGTATAAGTTAACGCAACAAAAGTGCAAAATCCAAAATGCACATGTTCCCACGGTACCAAAGTTCGATACATGCATGCAGCTCGTGTCATCGTTCCCACGAGCAGAGGAAATTCTCAACGACATCTGAGTAACCAGCAAACATCCGCTGCTGACACCTTCAACGATACCTGAGATAGCATTGCTGACCATGCAGTAACAACACATTTGGGAAAGCTTCGAGTTAGGTATTGATCGAATGTTAGTTTAGTTCTTAAGTAGCACTCACATTCTTCGGAAGAAATAAAGAGTCGGACGTAGTCAGACAGTTTTTAAAAAAAATAAATTAATTAAATGTAGTTTAATTGGCGCCCAACGTGGTTGGCCTGGTATAACGAGTACAAAGTGAAATTTTTACAAAGCCGACCTCAAGTAGTTCGCGTAAAAAATTTTACAAAGTGAAATTTTTACAAAAGCCGACCTCAAGTAGTTCGCGTAAAAAAATTTTACAAAGTGAAAATTTTACAAAAGTCGACCTCAAGTAGTTCGCGTAAAAAAATTTTTACAAAAGAAACTTTACAAAACGACCTCAAGTAGTTCGCGTAAAGTTTTAACAAATTACTCACGACGCAAATTCAACGAACTTAGTGAACTCGTTAGTGCGCAAATCCGTGAAAGTGTGCTCCGTTTATTGTCACCGGGTCAACCCACAATTATTAGACGATCATCACCGAACATCTATTGATTTCGGAAACTACGAGGGAGTGTGGATGAGGTGCCCTAGTAGCGATAGCAAAGAGGAATTCAACTGAATCCACCAGCGTGGGATGTTCGTCACCATTCTCTTAGTGTAAGAAATATATTATTTTAAGATAAAATTATATTTACTAAAAATAGGATATTATTTAACTAAGGGGTCTCTTCCCTCTCTCAAATTAAGTAAATACATTTAACAGTGCGATTGAAAATAAAAGGAGAAGTAAAACAAATATTAGAATAATAAGTTCCATATTCACATTATAACTTTTTAATTAAGTAAATACATTTAACAGTGCGATTGAAAATAAAAGGAGAAGTAAAACAAATATTAGAATAATAAGTTCCATATTCACATTATAACTTCTTATTGAAATTAAATTGTTGCTTTCAAAAACAAAATCAATTTTGTATATTTAAGATTTAACAAGTTTATTCCTCTTATTAAATTAAACCCATTCCAAAATGACCACTCCTTTAATACGCCCCCCTGTTTTGAATGTTGAAAACCCCAAAGCAAGTACTTCCAATGCAGGAACTTCCAATCCAAATAACGACGTAAGAGCAACACCAGAACTTGAGACACTTATTACGAACATAGTTACTAGAGTTTTTACAGACGAGTGTAGGAATATTATTAGATCCTTAATAACCCCTGATAATTCGATCCAAAGAGGTACCGATCAAGTTATAGATCCCAGATATAAAGATGACTTAGCAGGATTAGATAAGATACCGGACGTTGTCCGAAGCTTAAGAGAATTCTCCGGAACTCCAGGTGAGTTCAGCTCATGGCGCAAAAGCGTCGAGAGAATTCTTGGTATCTACGACCACCTAAAAGGAACTCCGAAATACTTCGGAATTCTCAATATAATTAGGAATAAAATCATAGGCAACGCGGACGCGATTTTAGAATCGTATAACACCCCGCTTAATTGGGAGTGCATATTAAAGTGTTTAACTCTGCACTATGCAGATCGACGGGATCTGGGTACGCTAGAGTACCAGATGACGACGATTGTGCAAGGTAATAGCACGATAGAAGCATACTACCAATCAGTATACAACCACCTTTCGTTGATTCTAAACAAGGTCTCTAGTATGAATCTACCACCAGACGCGTTGTACCATCTAACGTCATCCTATAGAGATAAGGCCCTTGACACCTTCATACGGGGTCTCAAAGGAGATTTGCCACGGCTCCTTGGCATAAGGGAACCAGCAGATCTGCCGACTGCTCTAAATTTATGCCAGAAGCTGGAAAATCAGCAGTTTAGAGCTAATTACGCGAATCACGGTACTGGTGCAAATAGAAAACCACAACCAGCTCCACCAATGCCTACTCGTAGAAATCAGCAATTTTATCCACAGGTCGCTCATCTTCCACAAATACCTCAATACTATTCTCAACAACCTCAGAACTCTCAGGCCCAAAGACAAAATTACCAACCTAATTACAGACCAAATCCCCAATCTAATAATTTGACAAATCAAGTACAACAAATTCCAAACGCTTCCGCACCTAGACCCCCTCCAAGAGGTGAGCCTATGGATGCAACAACTATTAGGACACATAACGTTAACTATGCAAATAGACCCCAAGGGAAAAACTGGCCACCTGCACCCAAGCGTACAATAGACCACCACTCACAGCAAAACGTACTACCGAGCAAATTGCAGAGAAATTTTAACGTCGAAACTACAGAAGTTCCACCCCAGACAAATTCTCAGGACTCAGACGCACAGACCATGGGCGAAATTCAAGAAGAAATGAATAACTACAATAACGCTATATCTGCGATGATGAATCAACCAGGCGAAGACCAGCCATTCAACGAATATCATGACCAATACACGGAGAACGAAGAAACTGCAAAACGTGTTGACTTCGTCGACGTCCATTTTTTAGGTTGACGAATTCGTCCCTACCATACTTCGAATGTAGGACGAAAGACAATAAAATTCTTAAATTTTTAGTGGATACCGGCTCCAATAAAAATTACGTGCAACCCAGTCTTGTCTCTTATCCCATTCCTAACCAAAAAAACTTCCTGGCAAATTCTATTTGTGGCAATATTGAAATAACACACCATGCAAACCTCAAGCTTTTCGGTCTGAACGAGGGTATACAATTTTTCCTTTTACCATCCCTAAAATCCTTCCACGCCATTCTCGGTAACGACAGCCTCAAAGAACTGTCGGCAATAATTTTTGCAAAAGAAAACTACATGCTAGTTAAAAATAAAGTAAAGGTACAATTAAAACAACAGGTTTCTGAATCGGTACATAACATCAATTTAAGAACGAATCATATGTCACAAGAGCAAAAAAACAAATTAAACTTCCTCGTTGAAAATTATAATAGTTTGTTTGGAGAACCAAATGAAAAACTCACTTATACTACTAATGTGAAGGGAAGAATTCGTACAACTTCCGATGATCCTATTTATTCAAAACACTACCCGTATCCTATGTCGTTAAAAGCGGAGATAGATAAACAAATTTGTGAATTACTTGACGATGGAATTATTCGACCTTCACGGTCGCCCTATAATTCCCCCGTATGGATCGTACCAAAGAAAGCGGATGCCTCCGGTGGGAAAAAATTCCGCATGGTAATCGACTACAGGAAGCTAAACTCGGTAACGATCTCTGATCGATACCCTATCCCGGAAACTAACGAAGTCCTAGGTCAACTAGGAAAAAATAAATACTTCTCGGTGCTAGACCTTAAAAGCGGCTTTCACCAAATTCCTCTTTACGAGGGTGACATTGAAAAAACGGCTTTCAGCGTAAACAACGGAAAGTATGAGTTCGTTAGACTCCCTTTCGGTTTGAAAAATGCTCCGGCTATTTTTCAACGCGCTTTGGACGATATATTACGAGAACACATCGGAAATATCTGTTACGTATATATCGACGATATAATCGTGTTTAGCCAAAATGCCGAAACCCATTTCAAAAATTTAGATACAATTTTCAAGACCCTTCAAGAAGCTAATCTCCGAGTACAATTAGACAAGTGCGAATTCCTTAAGCCTGAAGTTGAATTTTTGGGCTTTATAGTGTCATCAGATGGTATAAAAGCCAACCCCAAAAAAATAGAAGCAATTGTTAACTTCCCATACCCAAAAACGCTTAAAGACTTACGATCATTTCTTGGTCTTTCGGGATTTTACCGGAGATTCATCCAAGATTACTCTAAATTGGCAAAACCCCTTACAGCCCATTTAAGAGGGGAGGATGGACGTACATCCAAATCTGCGTCAAGCAAAAAACTCATTTTTTTAGATGAGGCAGCCAAGGAGGCCTTTAACAAAATTAAACATTCTCTTGTCTCCGAAGACGTCGTTTTAACTTACCCAGACTTCAACAAAGAATTTCAGCTTACCACTGATGCATCAGACTATGCAATCGGCGCCGTATTGTCACAAGATGATAAGCCGATAACTTTTATTTCTCGGACTCTCAATAAAGCGGAAGAACACTATGCCGCTAATGAGAAAGAAATGCTGGCCATAGTATGGGCTTTGAAGTCATTGAGAAATTACCTTTACGGACAAACAAAAATTACAATTTTCACAGACCACCAGCCCTTGACATATGCATTAAGTAACAAAAACGCAAATAACAAGATGAAACGTTGGAAGGCCATACTAGAAGAGCATAATTATGAAATAAAATACAAGCCTGGAAGAGCCAATGTTGTTGCAGATGCATTGTCAAGACCGCCAAAAGATACCCAGATAAATTCCCTTACTGCCACTCAGCACAGCGATGAAAGCTCCGGACAAGAGCTCATTCAGATTGTCGACGCACCAATCAACGTTTTCAAAAATCAAATTTTTCTCTCCATAGGAAATAGTCCATCATACGAATTCCAAATAATCTTCCCCACATACCATAGGCACACTATAATTGAAACAAACTACACACAAGAAAAACTAATAAACATTCTCAAAAAATATCTAAATCCATCCGTAACGAATGCAATCAAAACCGAAGAGCGAATTTTAGGCCAGATACAAGAAATATATCCCACTCACTTTCTTCAATACCGAACGCGTTTCGCCAGGAATCTAGTCATAGATCTCACAGACGAAAATATGCAAGAAGCGGAAATTATAAAGGAACATAACCGTGCTCACCGTAACGCGCGCGAAAACAAAACTCAACTTTTACAACGATTTTATTTTCCTAATATGAAACAAAAAATAGAGAGAGTTACCAAAATTTGTAGAATTTGTAAAGAAAATAAATACGACAGGCACCCGAACAAACCCGAACTCCAACCAACCCCCATACCTACATACCCCGGTCAGATGATTCATATCGACATCTATTTTACAGACAAACATACTATTCTAACTGCCATAGATAAATTCTCGAAGTACGCTCTAGCAAAAATATTGAAATCAAGATCCGCGGCAGATATTAAGGAACCTCTTCGAGCACTAATATTAGCTTTCGGTGTCCCACAAACCATAATCATGGATAATGAAAAATCCCTAAGCGCTAACTCAATCACTTTCATGTTGAAAAATATGTTCAACATTAATGTTTTTAAAGCTCCACCTTACACTAGTTCCGTAAATGGCCAAGTCGAAAGATTTCACTCGACACTTTCCGAACTAATCCGCTGTCTTAAAACAGATAAGACCCACTCTTGTTTTTCCGAACTATTGGACAGATGTATTTATGAGTACAACCGGTCTTTACATTCCGTAACCAATCAAAAACCGTTAGACATATTTTTCGGTAGACAACTACTCAATAACCCAGAGAAACTCGAGCTCCTACGCCTAGAGAACACAAAAAAATTACAGGCAAAGCAGCAAGTAGATTTACAATATCATAATAAGAAGAAAAGTCCACTTAGAACTTATGCTGAGGGAGAAGTTATTTATGTCAAAATTAATAAAAGAATAGGGAATAAATTAGGACCCAGATATAAAAAAGAAATAATAGCCCAAGATAACAATTCAACAGTAAAGACTAAGTCAGGAAGAATTATACACAAAAATCTTATCAAAAATTAATCTTTTAACAGGATACTGCTACCGGTATGCAGAGCAGAAACTCAGATACTGGATTATAGCAACTCACAACTTATTAAAATTAGTACTGGTCGTGCAAAAGTACAAAATGGGTCGTTTAAGATCATCCATATAATCGAGATCGAAACCTACGAGGTAGTAGTTAAAAATTTGGAAGACTTGCTAACATCATCAGTTCAAAAGAATCATCCCTTGTTTCCTATCCTCACATTTGAAATTTCCCGTTTAAAAATTTATATTTCTAGATTAAGAATAAATAATAGATCTGAGAGGTCATTGGACTTCTTAGGGAGTGCGTGGAAATGGATCGCGGGTAGCCCGGACCACCACGATCACGAAATTATTACCGATAGAATAAACAATGTATTAGAAAACAATAATAATCAAGTAATAATAAATAAAATGACTATAGACAAGTTAAAAGAATTAACCAATACCACAAACAATCTAATAAAAGTTTTTTCAGAAAGCAATAATAATTATACCGAAAGAATTATGAAAATAAAATATAAGTTAGATATAATTAAGGAAGAGCTAGTAAATGTCGCATATGCCATCCATTGGGCCAAAGCAAATATTGTAAATGCATTTATCTGATCGAATTCGGAAATAAATATAACTGAAACTTTACTTAAAACTGAAAATGTACCATTTCTAAATTTAGATGAAGCCTTGGAATTTGCCGAGATAAAAATTGCCTCAAATGTTAAAAACATTATTTATATTTTAAGTTTCCCAATGGCAAATAGAGAAACCTGTAATGTATCAATAGTAAAACCTGTCAAAAATAAGAAAGTCATAAATAAAATAGAGTACGGATCTATCTTAGAATGTAATAACAATATCTACGGCATTGCGAGTAAATGTAAAACTTATAATAGTTTATCAATTTGTAGCGAAAATAATTTAGTTAATTTAGGAAACTCGTCGTGCATCCCAAAACTACTAAAAAGTCAGAAAGCTGATTGTACCATCATGAACAACGAACATGTTCCAGAAATAGAAGAAGTTTCACCTGGTATCTTGCTGGTTAATCAATTCAATGGCTCAATCTTATTAAACAACGAAACCTTAATGCTTCAAGGTACCTATATCATAAAACACTTTAATACCACTATCGACATCAATGGAAGAAAAATTCTGGCTAAGGAAATTACTCATTACCAACCTTTACCGGCAATACTACAACCATCATATGCACCTAGTAAAACAGAGGAAATGCTGTCCCTGGAAACGATTAAAGACCTATACGTTAACCGCACGAAAAAAATAGAACTACTTCAAACTAAGCACAAGATAAACTTATCAGTGAATATCATCCTCATAATAACTATTTCGGCCATCGTTATATTTACTTACAGAAAAATAAATAATAAAAACCATAATCTAAGCAGAGAAGCTGTCTCAAACAGCAATAATACATCAACTACCACTATTGGTATTAAAGATATTCCTCATCTTACGTCGTCAATTGCAACTCACGAGGACGTTCGTCTTTAAGGGCGGAGGAGTTAACGCAACAAAAGTGCAAAATCCAAAATGCACATGTTCCCACGGTACCAAAGTTCGATACATGCATGCAGCTCGTGTCATCGTTCCCACGAGCAGAGGAAATTCTCAACGACATCTGAGTAACCAGCAAACATCCGCTGCTGACACCTTCAACGATACCTGAGATAGCATTGCTGACCATGCAGTAACAACACATTTGGGAAAGCTTCGAGTTAGGTATTGATCGAATGTTAGTTTAGTTCTTAAGTAGCACTCACATTCTTCGGAAGAAATAAAGAGTCGGACGTAGTCCGACAGTTTTTAAAAAAAATAAATTAATTAAATGTAGTTTAATTTATATACTGACATATGTATATGTTTCTTAGATGCTAGGGATTTCCTTTGCCTGGATGACTACATGTGTTATGAGGACTATTATGAATAAGTACGATCATTTTGTCTTTTTGTTAGATTCATTGTTTTTTTTTCATTTCTTCACTTTATGTTTGCCGTTTGGTTTATGTAGTATGTGCCATGTGGTTATTTTTTTAAAGTAAATTAAAATGTGATTTTCGCAGAGAACTGAATTATTAAAAAAAAAAACTTAATAAAATATGAAAAATTCCTAAATGAAAAGAAGGCCTTGTTTTCTTACGAAGCTATGGTTGAATGCAATGATTACTCGTGCACAGTATCATTGGCCAATTGATTCGTGAATCTTGAATATTGATATTATATTTAAAATGGTGATTAAAGAAATCCAATTCTAGGAAGCTGAATTATTTTAGTCAAAAGACTAAAAGCAGTCAATTGACTAAAACCAGTTAATTGACTAAAAGCCATCAATTGAATAAAAACAGTCAAAAGACTAAGTTTGACTGTAAGTTAATAATAAGTTAATTGATTGCAATCAAAAGACTAACTGACTGCAAAAATGACTAACAATTTTAGAAGACTTATAATTGACTAAAAGACTGGTAACAGTCACTCAATTACTGCAGTCATTTAACTTACAGTCAATTGACTGCTACAGTTAACTGCCCAGTAGAAATATCCAAAACGACTGGTGACTGTAGTTTTATAATTAAAGTCAGAAGTCAAAGTCTTAACTTTAATTCGAAGATTTTAGTCAATTGACTGCGATTTTCTGATTGTAGTACCAAAGTACTGCAGTCTTTAACAGCTCTGCAACATAGTATAATTAACATTCTTAAGTTCCTAAGATAGTTTCATTATATCAGCGCTACTATAATTTAGCTTGGAACAGTCGCATACTTAACCATTCTTCACATAAACTGCTACACCTCCAGCTGAGTATTTATTACTACAATTGCCAAAAGGCGTATATCCCGGTATATTATAAAATTTTAATTCATCCTCGTAAATAAATATTGAACTCAAAACAATGACGACATGCAATTTCACAAGCAACTCAATCTGTGCTACCAGAGCTGAAAATTTTTTTCTCCTGCTGCGAATGTTTTGATGTAAACAAAAAATATCAACACAATTAAGAGAATCGACTGTTTGATCAAAAAGTTGTTATTGCGTGTAATATGTATCTTTTCTGTTTTCTTTTTTGAGAGAAAAATTGTATTGGCCTTGGTGTCCCATGTTACTCCGAGACATTCCAGTTGCTGCATTGGATCCAGTACCGCGTTTTGGTAGTTGATCTGCCATCCCAGAAATTCCAAAGTATTTACAATCCTGATGAGCAAACAAAAAGTCGTCTAGATAGACTAATACCCGAATGCCACGCTTCGGAAGGATCTCCGCGCGATCCAATTCGTTAAGGCAGCAAATATTTGAGGAGCTGGGAATAGGTCGAATGTTAGAGCTGTCATTTCGAGTAACCCCTCGTGTTAAACTAGCCTTAGAAAACAACGATGGCTCATCGATCGATTTTTACCATCCAGTCGTGTTTTTGGAGAAACTCTGGGAAATTAGTTGAAAATGCTTTGCCTTTATATAAGAATTCAGACCTCGAAGGTTCTCGAGAAACATTTTTGGCAAGAAACTTGATTAATCAGAGCATCAATCCTCGGATCTTGTTTTGCTCTTTTGTTTGGAGGTCATGAAGAATTCCAATCAGAGTTGGACGAGGTGTAATTTTTACTAACCTCACTTCCTATCTGCATCAGAATTTGTTTTTGGGATTTCACCATTTGAATCCTTCTCTTGTATATCACTCATAATGATTTAAAGGGTCCGCCATCTAACGTTTTTTTTTTCAACTAGTGCTTATTTCATGAATGGTAATACCTAGCTCATGTCTGATTTGACAGATAATTAGTTTTATCCTTCCGGTTAATAATGGAAAATAATTTCATTCAAATGGCTGCCTCGGCTGGCCATGCAGTAGCCTACACGATCGGTCCAATTTTTAAGCACATTATCGATTGTGTGCAGCTGTATTTCACCAATGGCTTCACGAATATTATCCTTTAAAGCGTCAATTGTCTCTGGCTTGTCGGCGTAACACTTATCTTTTACGGCACTCCACAAATAATAGGCCAAACGACATCAGCTCTGCGGCTGATAATGCGATCTTCAAAAACAGGGCGCAAAACATCGAGTGTACTCGTAGCTTCGGCTGTGTGGCACGTAGCGCCGTCCTGTTGAAACCAAATGTTGCCAATATCCTCCTCTTCAATTTTTGTGAACAAAAATTCGTTCAACATGGCCCGATAACGATCGCCATTGACTGTAACGGCCACTCCTTGCTCATTTTCGAAGAAAAATGGCCCAATTATGCCTCTGGACCAAAATCCGCACCAAGCAGTGACTCGTTTTGGGTGTATCGGCTTTTCAATGTATGCGTGCGGGTTTTCTGTGCCCCAAATGCGACAATTTTGCTTGTTTACATACCCGCAAAGATCAAAATGAACTTCATCTGAAAAGATGATTATTTTGGCAAAATCGGCATCTTCTCTAAGTCGATCGCAGGCCCAATTGGACTTTGTATGGCGTCATACCAAGGTCTTTATGCAAAATTCGTCTCAATGATGTCTCCGAAATGTTCAATTGTTGAGAACGACGGTGAATTGATGTTGATGGCGCTTCACGCACACTTTCTGCCACAGCAGCAATATCCTCGGGTGTACGCACTGTTTTTGGCTTTTCGCGCTTTGGTTTCTTTCACTTTTTTCACAAGATAACGAACATACGGAGCTGACGGTGGTTCTCTTCTTCCAAAATCCGTACGCAATTTTCGCACACATTCTGCAACATTACCATGATTTTCAAAGTAATGTCGCAATATTTCCCAGCGTTGTTCCAGCGTATACACAACCATATTCGTTCAGCGGAATGATAAAACTAATTATCTTTCGAATCAGACATGAGCTGAGTGTTATCATTCACGAAATAAGCACTAGTTGAAAAAAAAACGTTAGATGGCGGACCCTTTATTAACAGCACTGAGTAATTAATTTATTATTTTAACTTTTGTCTATAAAAAAATTGACTGTTCATGGGGAATACACCAAACGCTATGAGATGGTGGAAGTCACATACACTTGCTTCTAACTGAAACTGGTGGCGTTGCAGGCGATAGGCAGAACATTTATGATACGTACAAATGTGTTTAAGGGGTAAGTTACACAAACTATTCTTCAAAGCGACGCTGTGTGTTTTTCGAAAAGCACATAACGCCTGATTTTTATATGATTTTTGGAAGAAGGAATATACAATATTTGTTCATCATCGGCATATGATGCGATGGTGAGCGGAAATCGTGCAACATTCGGATGTATCATTTATAAAACATATGTAAGGAGAGGACCTAGTCCTGAACCTTGAGGGACACCCAGGGGCTTGAAGATTAAAGGAGCGTTTAGTGCCAATAGACACATGATGGACACATATTGTAAGCGGCCAGATAAGTATGCAGCTATTAACTTGCACGCGGAGCTTTAGAAATAGAATTGTCTATGCATAGAATGATTTACACAAAAGGACAATGAAATTCAACATCTAGTCCGGCACGTACTATATCTTCGTACACTTTTACTAACGCGGTAGTGCAGGTACGTTTGGCAGCTTTCCACTTATTGGAAAACTGAACGGTGTTATTATAGTATTAAATATATGAGTTATATGGAGAGCAAATCGGGAAGAAGATTTTGTATAAATGTCGGGTATATATCATGCGAACCAACAGCTTGATTTGATATCATCAATTCCAGAGAGTGAAAATGTTCTTGTTGGTCGTCGAAGGAGACAGATATGCGCTCACACAATCACAACACTTTTTGCTTTGGACAAACTTCCTATTAAGTGCATTATGGCCGGTGTTGTTAGAGTTGATCTTTTCCAGACTTAAGCCTGGTTTCGCGAATATTTCTCCAGAATTTGGAACTCAAGTTACTTGGGTTGAATTTATCCTGATAAAAGGTCTTCTTGTTTTCACGTTTCGTATAGTGGCGTATTCTTTATAAATAGCCGAGCATTTGTGTCTCCTCCACCTAGAGGAAGAAGTTGAAAGTTGTTGTGTTATCAAGGTTAGAAACTAAAAACACATCTAAAAGCCAAGATTTTTTGTGAGGCACGAAGTGAGTTGGTTTCTGACAATTTGTGAAATAAAGATCAAAGGACTCTACCGTGCCAACTGCTTACTTTTACCCTCTATTATATTTAAGTTCCGGTCTCCATAAAGATCATTTTTTGCTTAAAGCGCAGACCGCATGTATATATACACAATATGAGTAGTTCTTCACAACCATGTGTTATTTTGATAAATATATTGTATATTCTAATATTTCATTTGGTTTCGACTTTTTAACAACATTAAATACGTAACGCTTTTTTATATATACCATATTGCTAATCCCCTTCCTACCTTACTACATATATCTATCTGCACGCTTGGGTTTATGGTAATTTCTGATTTTAAAGCGGTCGTCACTTATATTTTTATACAGCCAAGTTCCTAACAAACAAATAACATATTATCATATCATATTATACGCAACTCGTCTATTTTGACAACTACGAGTATTTACAATTTGAACATGCTAAAACCTTTATTTTTGTTTACAAAGAATATTTAACATCTATTTGACTATCCTGTGTAGATCGACTATTACTCATATAAAAGCAACAACTAAAAATTGAAACTACAAGCAACAAAAACAAACAATTAGAATATGTGTGGATGATACATATGACTTAATTTAGGAATGAGCTAAGAAGAGTGTTGGCGAACTTGCGACAACAGCACTAATTTTTATGAACGTAAATAAAAAAGCCTTGTTCAAATTAGTTTGTTCTTTTTTATTGTGAAACGTTATAAAATCCTCTTTAGATAAGAATATATGTAACTCAAGTATAGTACAATAATTTTAGATGACTTACTTTAGTGTTAAGATTAAGTTAGCTTTTTAAAGAAATTTAACCAAAGAATTCTAATTATTTAAAAAAACGAAAGAAACGTGTTCCTAAGGTGACCGTTTTGGGATTAATGATGACTTGTCATCAGCATCATCAGCAGAGGTACCAACGTTAGAACTATATGTTCCAGGGTTGTTAACAAGGAGAATAATGATGAAAAAGCAGAGCGTGAGGATTAACCGGAGGTGCGATGAAGACAATAAAAATGGAGAAAGAAAGGAAAACTTAAACGAAAATGTGAAAAAATGTTGGGGCCGAATCAATGTTCGCTGCTCGAAAGCCTCCAGAACACTGGAGGCATGTCCTACATCGATAGCAATGTGATCAATTTGATTTAGCATTTCATGATCCATAAACCGCCATGATCCCTTGTACAATATGTATTGGTATGAGGAAACCGTGTGTTTCGTAGTGACATTTCATCCCGTCGCAAGGTCAATAAGCTTAAGTCCGTTGCCAGACGTGTGTTGTGTAGGCCATGCTGGCCTAGTGGGATTTTAACATCATACTACGGACATTTCACACATGTCTTGTCGAGGAGCTCGTAACATAGGCCCGTAGCCCTATGTTAGCACATTTAGTCTTGATGCGGATTATCATACGACGTTCGCTCACGTGCAGCAAGCCTTAGTCTGCCGCATATGATAAATCCGCATCTGAATAAGCACTGATTTTTTAGTCTATAGCAATCACTATAATAAATTTACTGCTCCTTATGTCCGGCCCATCCCATCGCACTTCCTGGATGGCGGTAATATCTGTGTAGCATTGTAGCCTCTGCGAAGTGTTTGGCTATGCGTTGTCTGTTAAGGATCCAAACAGTCCGCGTGCAGATCCGAAGGTCGTTGTCTTTGAAACGCTTGGAATGGTCGTGAACAGTGAATGCGTTTTTATCCGAGGCAATTAGTTCGGATAGGGTTGTGAGCTCTATGACGGCGTAGGCCAGCATGGCCTTGCCATTTTGGCCGGGGGCCACCACCCAGGAACAATCACCGTCAAATAAGAAACTGGTCGAAGTTTTAGTTCCCAACTATAATACAACTATCCGCATGATTAGGACATTATTTATCTCGTGTGCAGAGGCTAATACCCTATCATCATACCATAATAATCACCCTATCGAAAGCTGGTATAATTTTTGCAAATGGCGTCGTACGTCAATGATATTTGACATTTGTGAACTAGACGTCTGCAGTATACAAACAGACTAGCAATGGAGCGCTATACTGTACAAGAGCGTGGAATAATTGTGTCGATGTTTTTGATCAATAATCGGTCGGTGGTCTTAGCGCAGTGTGAATTTCGACGTCGATTTCCTAATCGTGTCGCGCCAATTGGGCAAACATTCCGGCTCTTAGCTACTCGACTCGAACAGAGTGGAGCCACAGGAGACCATGCAGGGCGTGGACGCCACCAGACTGGTTGTTCGGCCGAGAATATCGCGGCTGTGGCTGCCGATGTTTCTGAGAACGAAAAAACATCAACCAGACGACGGGCCACGCAATTGGGCATCACCAGACGGACCCTACAAAGAATTTTAGTGAAAGACTTACACAAGTTCTCGTACAAAGTGCAAACAATGCATCAGTTAATGCCTCCTGACCGTCAGTCGCGTGTGAATTACCGTAAATCCATCCTCAATTCTCAACAACGAAGAGGGCAATTTTGTGTCGAAAATCATCATGGGCGACGAGGTGCATTTCCACTTAAGCAGTTACGTCAATAAGCGAAATCTTCGTTTCTGGGGCACTAAAAATCCGCGTATGATGCACGAGGAGCCATTACATCCACTCAAAGCCACTCACGCGGAAGGAGTGACTGAGCCGTATTTTTTTGAGAGCGCCATCGGCAATACGGTCACTGTTACTGGCGAACGCTACAGGGCCATGACAAACGACTTCTTACTACCGGAATTGGATGGCGATTTGGCATGGCCATCAAGATCGCCCGATTTAACCTACCCAGACTGCTTTCTTTGGGGCTACTCTAAGTCGCGGGTTTATGCCAATAAGCCCAGATAATCGCAGCCCTTAAGGAGAATATTCGACAGGAATGCGAACAGTTATCACCGGAAATCTTACGGAAAGTCATGGAAAATGAAATAAAATGGGCACAAATGTTTATCAACACTGGCGGATATTATCTTTTCCACTTAACAAAAACAATTCTAAAGGTCCAAATAAAGATTTCCATCACTCAAAATCATTTTTTTTTATTTAGTAAAATTCAAAAACAAAATTGGATGATTAATTTTGCGCCACCACCGCTTACAATACATTTCTGTGGTGAAAACTTGTTAGAAAAAAACACCAAATATCAATATATCATCAAAGACCCGTGAAACCGTCAAAGAAACAAGAAACCCAACTAATGGCAGCACAAAGCGAAGAGCTGACAGTCCTAACGCACGCACCCATTGTGATCTGCGACCCAAACAAGACTCAGTGAATTCAGTCTGCCAATTGCGTTTAGGGAACCCTTACATTTTGTAACTAGTTTGGGTGTAGTGAGTGGATTCTGTATGCTGTCAATTCAGACTCAGATACTCCGTCGCCTCAAGACAAAAGCTTTCCTAACTAAATCTGTTTCGAAGCCATCCGTGGAGACTCAGCTACATTTCTTTCCTGACTCACATTCTGGCCAAGAGCATTCTCGCGCACAGAAAGTCAATTTCTTAGTTTCGCAGGAAAAGACAGATCTGATGTCATTTCATTGTATTGCATGTTCGGAAGACCAGAGTCAAAGGGCAGTCAGTGCCCAAGTGTGTATTGTGAGTCTTTGTCACAGTTCCTTTTAAATGGAAGGGAGATATCGTCTTCGGCGCATACAGTATCTACAGCGCACACAATGGTCAAGGCATTACTTCACGGATCTTGTTTTGTATCTACAACATATATGTAAGTCTATGTCCAATTGCTGTACATATTGTAGGACTTACCCTCAGAAGATCGATTATATAGATCACAAAGTATATATATGTATATTTTGCGAACTGAACCACGATTTTCGAACTAATTTTACACCATTTACAAGGGTTGTTCTGACGTTATATTCATGGTGGAATGGCAAACTACTCGTAAACTGAGTACAATTCAGCTATCAACTGGCAAATTGGATGCCGCTGGAAAATATTGCCGATTTAAAAGACAATCGTCTAAAAAACACGAATTAAAAACTCAAGCAATGTGCTCTGTCCAATCGGACACAAAACGATTATATCGTTTACATGTACAATGTACATGTACCGTGTAAATGTCTTACAGCATCTGACGTCGCCTCTTCCAACGAAGGACTGGCATACTATGATGTTCAAGACAATGTCTTCCAATTGCGTGGTTGTGTTTTCACTTAATATGGCAAATAAGAATAACTCAAAGTGTGCAAATTGCCACAACCCTTTACTTGATGAGGGTATAAAATGTGGTTTACTTTGGGGAAAATCCTACCAAAAAGTTTGCACAGGAATATCTGAAGTTGTTTTTAAGGAAATTACAAATAAGAATTCAAATTTGTCTTCTCATTGTTTTGAGTGGTCCAAGTTTCCAATTAGACAGTTATTTACTCAAGTAAATGATATAGTCCCGGTCGGTGGTAGGTACGCTAAAAAAAATTGGGGATTTGGATATTCTTCAATTAAATGTGAACGAACTCTTAAATCATGCTCGTGTCAAGCGCAACAACAATGCAGTTGTTCTTGTCATTAAGCCCTGCGCGGAGATTATTAACTTTCGGAGCAGAAATGAACCAAATTTATTCGCTTCAAGTAGTGTTGTCTAAATCAAATGCTCCTAACAGTGCTATCGCTCCTTCCTCTAGTAATAATAGTTTACGCTCACATCGTCGGTGTTGACACCTTTCCCAATAATATGGATGTCATTACCCCAGTTAAACGGGAGACACGTCTCCAAATTTTCAGTACTGGCTAATGAAGAAACAATAATCAAATATGTGGCTTCTAAGTTAAATATAGCATGCAATGAAGTTCAGTGTTTCAAATTAATTATGCTGACTTATCAAAACTAAAATATTTCAATTTTAAAGTTGGTGTGAGGTTAGGTTAGGTTAACGTGGCTGTTGGAAAGACCAACCCACTTATGCTTAATTGGCCCATTGTGACGCAACGTTGATCTGTGATCCTTCTATTCTTGGAACCGACTTGAGAATATAATGAAGCGTAGGAGACTGTTAACGTCTATATTCTTCAGATCGCTTAAGTCGTTGTAGGAAGAAAAGTCAAGTATTCTTCTTTGGGAGAGTGCTGGACATGTATAGAGTAGGTGGAGGATTGTCTCCTCTTCCTCCTCCACGTCCATGCGACTTCTACAGAAGTCG
The DNA here is from genome assembly GCA_949129095.1 of Volucella bombylans. Classification (NCBI taxonomy): domain Eukaryota; kingdom Metazoa; phylum Arthropoda; class Insecta; order Diptera; family Syrphidae; genus Volucella; species Volucella bombylans. The sequence continues at coordinate 333,331,510 of OX422140.1, read as the reverse complement.
TTTGTAAAGGGGCCAAGCCTTCTTGCATGCTTTCCTATAAGGCAGTGCACAGTGATGGCACCTATGATGGCGCTGAGATGTTTCCTATTTAGAGGGATCAGACTCTTAGAGCGATTCAGATCCAGCTTTGGCGAGATCTGTTCGATCGTTAGACATGTTAATCCAACAGTCCACCTAAGGTCTGTTATTTTGTTAGCATCAAGCTTTATTATTAATTTGCTCGTAGCGATTGTAGAATGGTTCCAATTTTGGCGAGTTCATTGGCCCTGCAGTTCCCAGGAATGTCTCTGTGGCCCGGCACCCAGCAAAGATGAAGGTTGAACTGCTCTGCCATCTCAATAAGAAATGATTGGCATTCAAGGGCGGTTTTAGAATATAGTGAGACCGAGTCCAGCGATTATACGAAAATATGCGGATATCCTTTGCAGATATCACGTTTTTCTTCAGCCAGGACAGAGCTTATTTAATCGCCGAAATTTCTGCCTAGAACACTCTACAGTGATTTGGAAGACGGAAAGAGAGGCTTAGATTTAGCTTATCTGAGAAAACGCCGCCACCAACCTCCCTATTGGTTCTAGATTCATCTATGTAGAAGTGGATTGATTTGTCCTTGATATAAGCTAATCTCTGTGAGGGTACCTAGTATTTAAGAATATTAGCTTGGCCAAATAAATTATTTGTCTACTGTGTAGTCGCTTTAAGGCGAATATCTGCGTTCGCCTGCTGAAGATGTCGAGAGGTGTCAAGTGAAACTGTCATAGATTCTTCTATCATAATTAAAACTATTAAGATAATTCTCTGAAAACTTTTTGTTTTATCTACAATTAACATTGTGCGTTAATTATGGACCACCCACACGAGTTGGAAAAATTCGAAAGAAGGGTACCTTTAAATTCTGTTGTGGAAAATATCGGAAACCAGAAATGGTATCCAAATAAACTTCTTTACGACACATGCAAGATAACACCTCTTATGACATACCTTATTAACCTTACATTAAGAAAGCTTCAACGAGTAGAGTTTCATCCTAATACCACCTTGATCAAAGTTCCCGGAATAAGCACCGTGTATCGCTCCCACTGTTCTGATTGAGCTCTGTTTTTTTTTCTGTTAAGTTGGTAAATCTGTTGTTGACATTCTCTCTAAATCTTAGCATCATAGCTTGACATTTGCAAAAGTTACGTAGCCAAGAATACATCTATCTCTGTGTGTGTTGGCGTTTTCTTACAATTTTAGAAATGGATTTAAATTTGCAACAACGAACTTGTATTAAATTTTGCGTAAAAAACGGGTTTAATGGTGCGCGAACGTTGGAAATGTTGGAAAAGTGTTTCGGCAACGATTCTCTAAAGAAAACAGTCATTTAACAGTGGCACGAGCGGTTCAAAAGTGGTCGTGACTCAATCGAAGATGGTGATCGCAGTGGCAGATCATCGACATCGAAAACCGACGAAAACATTGATGGAGTAAAAGAAATGTTGGTCAATAACCGCAAATTAACCGTCAGAGAGATAGCGGAGGACTTGAACATTGCCTATGGATCCGTCCAAGACATTTTGGTTAATGATTTGGATTTCCGCCGTGTTGCAGCAAAGTTGGGGCCAAAAGACCTCAATTTCATGCAAAAAAGAGACCGTGTTGACGTCGCAAAAAAGATGATTTACGAGGCTGAATCCGATCCCACATTCATCAAAAGGATAATTACTGGAGACGAGAGGTGGGTTTATGAGTACGACATGCAATCCAGACATCAGGCAAGTGAATGGCGTTCACCAAATGAGCCCAGACCAAAAAAACCAAGTCGTCTTCGGTCAAAAAAGATGGCAATGCTCACGGTTTTCATGGATTACAACGATGTAGTACATCATAAATTTTTGCCAGAAGGCCAGACAGTAAACAAAGAATATTATTTGGGCGTTATCTGGTCGCCGAAAGAGACCAGAATTGTGGGCAGAAAACTCGTCGATTTTGCGCCATGATAACGCATACTGCCATCATTATTCGTAATTTTTTGACGAAAAATGCAACAAATACCATTTAGCAGCCACCGAATTCACCTGAATTGTCTCCCTGTGAATTCTTTCTGTTCAATCGAGTTAAAAAACCACTACGGGGAAAGCGTTTCAGCAGCCGAGAGGAAGTAATGGAAAAATAACAGGAAGCACTGATGGACATACCGAAAACCGAATATAGAAAATGTTTCGAGGATTGGATCAAGTGCCGTCATAAGTGTGTTGCAGTCGATGGCGATTACTTTGATGGGAACAATACAGATTTAGATGAATAAACTTGTATTTTTAATTTTCTGAATAAATTCCACCTTTTTGATCAAGGTGGTACATTAATCAAACCTTTGTTGGATTCAAATAAAAATGAAAGTTTAGACGACAATTACTACCCTTCGCCATTTAACCTTCTTAATGAAAGATCACAGGTTAAATTTGACATGGACTATATGCATTATAATTGATTTTTTAAGTCTCAATAAAGAAAACTTGAACTTGAACTTGAACTTCAGTTGGATGGCATTGACGTGACAGAGCTTTGGTTTCAATAAGATGGCGCAACATGCCACACGGCGCGAGACACTATCAATTTATTGCAGGAAACATTAGCTGAGCGCTTAATTTCGAGTAATGGACCCGGCAACTGGCCTCCACGATCCTATGATCTCACACCTTTAGATTACTTTCTTTGGGGGTATGTGTCAATAGTCGATAGTCGATGCCGATAAACCTGAGACGTTGGACAACATTCGCCGTGTTATTGCTGATGTTGCTCGATAAAATTGTCGAAAACTGGTCTTCACGATTGCGCTTCATTCGAGTTAGCCATTGGGCACATATGCCCGACATCATATTTAAAGATTATCTATTAAATAAAGCTAATGCTATGGACATTAACATTAGCTTCAAGCATTTTATTTCATATTGAATTTGTATACCTCTAAGAAAAACACTCTTTACGTAGAATCGAAAACATGAAAAAGAAGTTTTTGAAAATGTGCCTTACGTCGTTTCTTTCTTTATAATGTCCTTTATGTTCATCATTCTCTTACTTGGAATGCAATCTCTTGAATCGAGAAGAAAAGTGTATAATGTCATGTTGATCAGAGATCTACCTACTATCTGCTACCCATTGACAGTGAGAATTTGCTTAGGTGTTTGAATTTGTACACTCCTTCAAGAGTCCTAAGACCTAGACAACAAATGGACGAGACAATTAAACAAACTATGGGCACTACAATATCGCGGTATCGACGTACAACTAACGAAGACCTGCTCCGCAATCTTACTATTGACGCACTGCACCGACAGAAAAGTAGACTTCTGACAAGACGCAAAAACTTGTACAGACACTTAACTGACAGTCAAGACGCGGAGATTAGGACACTGAAGTCATCGATTAAAAATGTGCAAATGTTAATAAAAGAGAATTAAAGAATTTCTGTAAGTTCATATTGGAACAACAAGGTTTGGACTGTAAACACCAGCAACCCGAATATGTTTCGGATAAATAAACTATTTCGGAGAAATAATCAGAACGACCTTCAGTGTCTTAAAATATCCCGGACAACAGACAACGAACGGTTACTAACAACAGCAGGTATTGATCCAAACGAGGCCGCTGACGATGAAGACTTGATCGAGGATCTACAGGAAAAGGTTGAGGCCATATGGGCGACTTTCTAGGAAGTATACAAGGCCACTGATATCATTGGCCCTAACTATGACCTGGACAATCGTCTTGGTGCACGACTTCTGCATTCGAAATGAAATAGGGAACTGGCGATCCGAGGGCTCTGGTTTCACCCAGTTCAGCGACGAGAATATGGCAAATAATATCATTGCCAGAGAGGGTAACCTACCCCCGTTCATTTCGAAGGAAGAACTCCATGAGATCTTCGACACAATCAGGGCTAAGAAATCAGTGGATATCTACACCACCCTGTTTAATAATGCAATGAATAATGCACATTATCCAGCGCATTGGAAAACGGCGGTGGTTCAACCTATCCCCAAAAACGGAAAGGATATATCCAATCCGGCGAACCTCCGGTCGATAAGTCTCCTTCCGAATATCAGTAAGGTTTTTGAAAAAGTAATCCATAGAGCTCTGTCTAGGTGGGTTGAGGACAAACATATAGTTCCGGATAATCAATTCGGTTTTAAGGCGGGACATGATATCTCACATGCCGCGTCTAAACTGGTGTCCGATATCCAATGGAATAAAAGCAAAAACCAATTTACTGGTGCCTGCCTTGTTGACTTGGAGAAGGCCTTCGATGGTTAGAGGGTCTTTTCTATAAGTTGACTGGGTTGGGGATCAGTAAACCACTCTTGTACATTCTTTATAATATGCTAACCAACAAACAGTTCATCGTGAAAAATGGTGATGTGACTTCTGTTGGAATATTTCAAATTAAAAAGGGTCTTAAGCAAGGCGCGATGAATTCGCCGATCCTATTTAATGTTTATACAAGCGACTTGATAGGTTCACTTCCATATACTATTGCTTACGTAGATGATTTGCTAGCGTACAAAACAGGTCAAAGAATCGAGGTCATTAATACTCTCTTGCAGTGTTCGATAAGATAAGACGATTTTGCGATGACTGGAAGTTGAAAATCAACTTTCAGAAGTCGGAAACCATTCTCTTTAGGACGCCGTTGTCTGGAGCCTCTAGGGATACCAGAAAAAATTGGCGAACGTTCTCTATCATTGGACAACACGAACAACCTCTTGCCTGTCGAAATGTAGTCAGATACCTTGGAATCCGGCTAGATCAGTTTCTGTATTTTGGCAAAAATGTAGATGGTGCTCTGGCCAGAGCCAAAGGTGCTTTTGCCCTTACAAAGAGACTGTTTTATAGCAGCCAACTCGATGCGAGGGTAAAGGTAATCTGCTACATGGCCCTTATCAGGCCCATGCTGGTATTTGGTTGTCCCGTGTGGTTCAATGTACGAGCAAGCTTAATGGAAAAGATTCGGGTGTTTGAGAGGGCTTGTCTTCGCTTATACAGAACACCAGAGTCGGAGTACAAGAAATTTTATCCTAACGAGGTCCTTTACAACAGGGCTAACCTGATACGAGTGGACAACTTCGTAATTAAGCTGACTCGAAGGCACATTACAAGAACAATTACCTCGACGAGTAACCTGATATCTGGGGCTTACTACCCCAATTACCTACCATGAGAGTGTGCGCTCTGACGTCTTCGTTCCACCGGAAGCATTCCTCTACCTTGATCAGATAGGGTTGATCCAGGATAGATCAGCGGTCCCGTTAATCTTCCATGTCGCTCAGACAGCTGGGGACAGGCGACTCAACTACAACAGAAACGTCGCACACGGCAGTGTGGATCGTCTCAGGTTCAGTAGGGCGGTGGGGAATCGCGATAAGAGGGATGTCGTTCGGCAGCACCAGCATTTCTGGTGGTTGAATGATGGGGAAGATGTTTTGTCGTCGTTTCCGTCAATTACGGACCAGCCTCACTAATGAGGCAGAGCTGACCAATCCGTTTTCTCTGTGAATAGCGATGGCCAGCTTGCATAGGTTTAGGTTAGCATTTAAGAAATATATACATGTATTTTTATATGCAAGGTATATACTACTTAATGTATGTGTATAATTGTGTATAATTTCTATGTATATGTAGGGTAAAGGCACTAGTGCCGGAGAGTTAACACAAATCTTAACTTTGACTTCTTCTTATTTTTTAACTATTAAAGCTTCAGTGAAAAGGTTTGGATATATACATAATGTGGATAATTTTTAAAAAGATTGTAAAACTCCTAAAACATATTTATTATTGTGGTAAATTTTTTTTTTAAATTTTTAAAAAAAGTTCTGTTTGCGCTAGTATCCGGACGGTAATATATAGTGTCCGGACGATTTAGTTTAAGAAGCCGGACACCAAAATTTCATATCAACTTTTAACGTTTTCTTTTTGATTAATGAAACATTTTATTTAGTTTTATACGAAAAAAATATGATTTATTCACATATTTGTTAACTAATTATTCACATAGTAAGTAGATAACAGTATATATATGTATATTTATTTATATAATCTTTAACTAAAAAAGAATTCATAACAGATATTTAGTTTTATAAAAGAAATTAAGTTTTAATCACATTTTTGTTAACAAAATTAACAATAAATATAAATAAATGTACATATATACTCTTTAACAAAAAAATAAAAAGGAATTCGTAAGAGATATTTAATATAAAGAATACTTGTAAAATTATCTAAACTTAATGTTTTAAATTCAGTCTATTACTTAACTAACACTTAAGAATACTTCTAGGTACACGTTTTAAAAGGAAAAATAAAATCAAAATTGAAACTTTAAATTCAGTAAAACAAAAAAAAAAAATTATTAATGCAAAATATTCAGTAAAAATAATATTAAGTTATTTCGCTCCGTAACCTATTAATGGTATTTAAATATCACAGCAATAGTTGCAAATAAAATCGTTTGTGCTTGCGATATTGTACTCTATGTTTGCCATGGAGGTACGCTTAAGATGAAACCATCTAATGCACATATCACATCCAATATTTTTCAAATGATCGTCTTCAACGTCGCTTTGCAGTTCGCCACCACATTCCTGACATTTTTCTTTGATCTTGAAATTCTTTTTTTTTGGCTTTGAAGTTTTGTTAGGTGTAGATGGTGAAAAACAATCTTTATTTGTTACCAAATCTTTAAGGCACTATGCACTTGTCGATGGAGTCATTGGTATAGTGCTTTCAGGATTTCTAATAGGGACTCGCTCAGGTGAGTGTTGTGCAACATCGTCGCCGGATTTATGGTAGAACTGGTTGCTGTTTCAGTTTCCTTTTCCAAAGTGCCATCATTTCGAAGATAGTAAACTCCAAGGCTTAAGGTATTTAAGCTTCCTTCTGCTAGTAGTGGATTAATAGTTATATCGAGTTTATTTGTTGATGGAACTTTATCAGCTTGCGAAGCTTCTGCAGCAATAACCTCCAAAACAGACTTTACTTCAACACCAAAAGCAATTAATTTTTCGGACAGGCTTTCAATAACTTCGGCAGCAATTTTAAACTTATCCACTGAAGGTGATTTTGTCGACTTTGGAGCTTCAGCGATTACTACATTTTCAACGGTGTTCTTAACGCATTTAGAAAAATCGATAGCAGTTGGATTTAGTAAATAAAGACCGCATTTGTGAAAGCCATTCTTGATTGTTGTTGCCATATATTTATTTTTCATTATGCATTCGTTGAAAAGAGGGAAAACATTTTTTTTTTGTGAGTGATTGTCCTAGATTCCTTGTTTGCATAATTGGGTGGCAATACACAAAAAATGATTTGTTCCTTGCTACAAAATTCGATTAACTCCAAAGTCAAATGGGATTTGTGACCATCAACAAATAATATAACTGGACGTTTTGCTTGGTCTGTCAGTAAGCTTTTATGTACACAATTAGTCACGTACTCATAAAATGTTTCACTGCGCATCCAAACGCTCTCGCTTTTCCCTAGGATCCCAGATTGGGGCATACTTTCAACAATGTCCTTTGGAGGACGTATGTATGGGAACACTACCATAGGTTTAAAGAGTTTTCCATCGGCCGAGAAAACAATAAGTACGGTTAATGTTTCTTTTTCATTACCAGCACATGTTTGGTAAATATTTTTATAACCCTTTGGTGCTATCACTTTGCCAGTTTTTGGACAAAGGCAGAAACTGCTTTCATCGCCGTTGAGGATCCTTGATGGGTCGTGTATTATTTCCTCCTGGTTTATGCTCTTTAAATACTCTTCCAGCTCTTTTTTATCTATTTTAAAATATTTTCTTTTGTGACGACGACGGCCCTGCCTTTGCTTATGCTTTCAGCTTCTCTCATAGCCAAAGAAGAATTTCTCTTCATAAATGATCTGAGCCATGTTTTATCTGGTCGATCATCTTTAAAAGGTGTTTCGATTTTCGATTCCTTAATTATTTTTTGCACTGTATTAAGGAGGTCATTAGTCTTTAAGGGAAATCCACATTTGCACATATCGGTGAACCACTCAGCAATTTTACTTCGTCAGGTGTTAAGTAAGGATTTGGTCCCTTTTTTGTTGCCATTTCACCAATTAGCCTCTTACTTTTTAGTCGGTCATGAAGAGTTGATCGACACAGACCATATTTGGCAGCTGCTTTTCTTAAACTCAAATTATTTGTCCGAATATCTTCTCAAGCCCGTGCTAAACTGCTTTCCTCCATTTTTAAGTAATTAAATCTAAAAATATGACATTTTTAATGTTTTACATATTTTAATGCATAAAAGAAACAATTGTCCGGATACTAAACATAATTTTTCAGTACCCGTACAGGCGGTTTCTTAGTTAAAAAACACTGTCCGCATATTGAAATTATTAAAGAAACATGCAATATTCTTTATATAAATTAAGCAAAATACACATAGGTATCGTTTAAATGTATTAAAACTTGAATTTAAAATTTCCATTAAAGTTTCAGTATCCGGACACTCTGTCCGGAAACTAAAATCATTATAAAATTTGGGCTCCAGTATCCGGACACCAAATAATTTGCATAGAATTTAACAATTGTTTCGTTTTTCTTTATTGAACACAGGAATTATTTATATTTAATTAAAATTAAACCTAATTTGATGTGCAAATGCAAGAAACAATGCTTAAGATAAATTAAAATTAAAATTTCGAAAATAGCGTCACTATTTTTGTTAGAGAAAAAACGCACTTAGCTGCATACTTCACGACTACAGCGTACTAACTAATGCGTATTTCGCAAAACAGTTATCGTATCTATTGGAAACTACGTGTATGTATGAAGGAAACATAGAGGTTTGTTTTTTTATGTATTTTTCACACTAAAACCGGAAAATTCTCTTATTATTTGACAATAAACTCCGAAGTGTCCGGATACTAGTGCCTTTACCCTATGTGTGTATTGTGTATGTAGGATTAGGTAGACTAAGGTTTATTTTAAGTTAGATATTAAGTTTTTATAAAAAAATACAAAATTATATCCATAGGCTAAGTTTTTTGTTAACAATTTTTTCTTAGCCGCAAGTATACAAAATAAACATTTCTAAATAAAATGTAAGTGAAGTCGAAAGACACAGATATAAGAATTTAGAGTAGCTTAGAATGTCTGTATGGGGCCAGTAAGTTAGTATAAGATTGTTAAGTAATTGTAAGCTAGCATTTTTTGTTAGTATGTAAGAGTTAATGACTAAGAAAATAAAATGCATTTAAAACTAAAAAACTAAAACTAAACCTAAGACCTAAGACCTATGAACGATTTCTGATTCTTTTATCAGAAATATATGCAAATAAAACGCGTGCTACTCCAACGAATGACAAATGTATTGTGATGATTCCCTGAATAAGTACAGCTCAAGTAAGAAAATAAAAGAAAGAACTTATCGGTACATAGTATGGCATGATATATGCTTTCAGTTAACAATGCTACGATGTAAGATAATGCAAGATTACAGAAGTGGCATTAACATTTGAACAGTACAGTGACTAAGAAGAAATTTCATAGTATTTACATATTTGAGTTTAATGGCTTATAATGATTTCTTAACATCCTCCCCGCATTGAAAGTCTCCACTTTCAATAGATTCGCCTGCATGACTGTCTATTTCAGTGGGAAGTAAACAAACTTTGGAAACAGCTCTTCTCAGCACACCGCTCGTAGTTCGAATGATCACTACACGCACAAGATTATCTTCTCCTCGGACGACACCTTCGACTCTTCCTAGCGCCCACCTTAGGGGGGTAAGTTTTCGTCTTTGATGATAACCAGAGCACCAACTCGAAATTCGTATTCCTGTTGATGCCATTTGTTTCGCTGCTGCAGCAGATGCAAGTATTCTAGGCTACAACGTTTCCAGAAGTGTTGATACATTTGAGATACCCTTTGCCATCTAGATAATCGGGACAGGTTAATATTTGTTACATCTGGCTCCAGTATCGCACTTAAGGTACCACCTACTAAAAAATGAGAAGGCGTTAAAACATTAAAGTCAGCAATATCTTCGGAAATGGGACACAAGGGCCGAGAGTTTATGATTGATTCAATTTGACAGATTAAAGTATGCAACTCCTCTCGACTAAGAGGAGCATAACCAGCGACACGACGAAAATGGTACTTAGCTATCTTCACTGAAGCCTCCCATAATCCTCCGAAATGAGGTGAACGAGCTGGAATATGCTTCCAGTTGATGCCCTCGTTGAGGCACATCTCATGGACTGCTTGATTGTGGTTGGAGTTTTGAAGTAATGTTTTTAATTCATTTAATTCTGAACGTGTGCCTATAAAATTGGTTGCATTGTTTGAGAATATTGTTACAGGCTTGCCTCTCCTGAAAATTAACCTTTTCAATGCTCCTAAAAAAGATGCCGTTGATAGATCTTCCGCGAGTTCCAAATGAACGGCTTTGGTTGCGAAACAAATGAATAAAGCAACATACATTTTGGTTAGGGGCCTTCCGCGAATCCGAGAGTGAACATAAAATGGCCCACAGAAATCAACACCTTTACTTGTGAATGGACGAGTAGGTTGAACCCTTTCCATTGGTAAATTGCCCATCGGCTGATGTGCAGTTTGTGGTTTGGTTCTAAAACACCGTACGGATTTGTTGATAGTTTTTCTCACCGTTTGACGTCCTCCAAGTGGCCAATACTCTGTCCTTATGATAGCCAGCAAAGTCTGTGTGCCTGCATGCATGTTTTGAAGATGAAAATGCGAAATGACTGATGATGTTACAGGATGCCGCTTTGGAAGCACGATCGGGTGCTTTGCATTAAATTCCAATGATGAGTTTGAAGTCTTCCACCAACACGAAGTAAGCCGAATTCGTCTATAAAGGGATGAAGTGATAGAAGTTTGCTCTTATTATTAATATGTCCCTTTCCTTTAAGTTCATAATACTCCTTAGCAAATTCATTTCTTTGAATCATGCGCATTAAAGTTGTAGTTCCCATGTCGACATCTTTGGTTGTTAAAGTCCCTATAACGCGATCTTTCCTTTGACCCTTGATGTTGTTAACAAAGCGGTGAATGTATCCGAAAATCCTTCGAAGTTTTCCAAAAGAGTTAACAAATTTACACGACGCAGAAAGATCTTCGGACCCTGTGACCAAAAGAATTGATCTTGCACTCCGTTGTTCTGATAACTCTTTTGGAATGACAAGTTCAAGTTACGGCCACTTTGTCTCTGGGTTTTTCGAAAACTCTGGACCACTAAACCACAACGAAGAATTTATAATTTCTCCAGGGTAAACCCCTCGAGATAGTATGTCAGCAGGATTTTCACTTGTTGGAACATACTTCCAATCCATACCTTGAGTTAAGGTTTGTATTTTGCTAATTCTATTCGCAATGAATGTAGTAAATTTGCATGGAGCGGATTTAATCCATGATAGGACGACTGTCGAATCAGACCAGCAGAGAACTCGATGGCATTTTACTATTTTGTTAGTGACCATAATATCTATCAACTCAGACAGCAGCAGAGCCGCACACAATTCAAGTCGTGGGATGGAGATAGTTTTTATCGGTGCTACTCTTGTCTTTGAGCACAATAATCGAACGATAATGCTACCAGCAGAGTCGATGCTCCTTATGTAGATGCATGCACCATAAGCGTCCATGTTGGCATCAGCAAATCCATGCATTTCGTATTGAGCGCAAAAGGACGTAACGTATCTTGGAATTTTGATTTCATTGATGAGTTTCAGTTCATTACAAAACTCAGCCCAAATGGTATGTATATTAACAGGGAGAGACTCATTCCAATGTAATTTCTCTTTCCAAAGTAATTGCAAGACTATCTTAGCCTTGATTACTACGGGACTGACAAAACCTAGAGGATCATATATTCTAGCAATATCAGATAGAAGCTTTCGCTTGGTGATTCTTTTCCACATTGGAAGATTTGTATGCAAACCAAAATTCATCCAGAGTAGGCTCCCAAATTAGACCCAAGGTCTTTGTAACCGTTCCATCATTTATTTTTAAAAAAGACTCTCTATCCTCAGTTGGAATATCTTCCAGGATCGTTGAATTATTTGAACACCATTTTCTTATTTTGAAGTGACCTTTACTCAATAGTTCAGTGACTTGGCTCTTGATTTGATATAGTTCGTCTAATGTGTCTCCGCCACTCAACATATCATCGACATAAAAATGGTTTCGAACGATTTCAGAGCCAATAGGAAAATCCTTATTTTCATCCAAAGCAAGTTGATGCATGGTTCGTAAAGAGAGGAAAGCAGCGGGAGCGGTGCCATAGGTCACAGTGTTAAGTGTGAATATTTTCAATTCCTCGCTCTCGTCATTGCGCCAAACAATACATTGAAACTGAGTGTCAGGTGGGTTGACCAAAACGCATCTATACATTTTACAAACATCTGCAGTGAGAGCATATCTATAAGTTCGAAATCTTAACAGAGTTATAAAGAGGTTAGCTTGGATTGTTGGTCCAACTAGCAGTACATCGTTCAGCGAAAGTCCTGTAGAAGTTTTGGCTGAGCCGTCATATACGACTCGCAATTTGGTTGAAGTGCTGTCGGCCTTCATGACGCAATGGTGTGGTAAAAAGAAGTGTGGACGTTGCAGAATATCATCAGGAGCAGGAGACATGTGACCAAGGGCCAAATATTCATTGATGAAGTCACAGTATTGGAGCTTTAACTGTGGATCGCGGGAAAGTCTTTTCTCAAGATTGTAAAATCGTTTGCATGCACTATCAAATGAAGATCACAATTCAGAAAATCCCGATTTAAAGGGCAGATTGACGGAGTATTGGCCCGATGTTAACCTTTTGTGGGTTTTAATGAAATGCTGCTCACATGGGTTGTCCTCTGATAACGAAAACCTACTGTGATGATCATGCGATTCTATTTCCCAAAAGGATTGAAGCAATTTAGCTAAATTATTGTCATCGTTTGAGTGAACATTCTGAGGAGGAGTCTGAGATGCTGTAAGACAAACTTTATTACCGTTGACTTGGAGCAAATTCCCAGCGACAATCCAGCCAAAATGAGTTTTTTGAAGTATCGGTAAGTTCTGTCCCAAGCGAATTTGCCCAACTGACAATAAATCAAAAAAGATTTCTGCTCCAATGAGTAAATCTACGCGTTGCGACTTAAAGAAAAACGGATCTGCAAGTTGCAGGTTGAGGATTCTCAAGTCGACGTTTTTAATAGTTATTTTTTCGTTGGTTGTCAATAATTGAGGACAAGATGCATGCGTTTATGTTGACTGTGAAGTTGTTTAGTCGAGAACGAATGCTGATACTTGTGTTTTGCGTGATTAAATATTTGGAATTTCCGATTCCACTTACACAAGAAGACATACTATGGCGTTTAAGATTCAATTGATGTGCTAAACGCTCGGTTATAAAATGTAACTGTGCGCCGGAATCGAGCAAGGCTCTGCAAGGCAAATATGTTCCAGTGGAGGATTTAACCAAAACTATTGCAGTAGCAAGAAAAACAAATGCTTCGTGGTTTGATAAATCTTCCTCATTTCTTTTTGACAAAGAGGGAAGGGCTGTTTTGATTTGATTTGACGTTGTGTGCGAACTTTGTAGAGGGGTCGATTCAACTCGAGTATCGCTAGTGGTTGTAGGGAGATGCAACAGTATATTATGACGGCCAGAACATTTTTGGCAATTTCTAGACTTGCAACAGCGAACAGTATGACCTGATCATAAATAGTTTAAGCACAGGCTTAATCGTTTGGCCTCAACAAATCGGTTTTGTGGTAATAAATCACTGAATTTTGAGCAATTATAAATATTGTGGTCACTTGAGTTACAAAACATGCACGACCTAGCTACGTTTGATGCAACAAGTGCCCCTTTGCTATGGTTTAACCTTCTACTGCAGCTACTACTACTATTTAAAAATCTTGCCTGTTTATGGGTATCCATGCTGGTTCCAATAGCCTCCTCCACTCTTTCCAAAGATTGACAACGTCTTTCTATAAATTTCACCATTTCGGTCCAAGTTGGTATTTGATTCGATGATGATTCTTCCTCCCACTTCCTATGTGATTGAAAGTCCAGCTTGTTGGATATAAGATGTATCAGAAATACATCACAAATTTGTTCTATTGATCCCAAAGTTCGAAGAGTGCGGTAATGAACATTTATGGCGTCGCTCAAAACTCTAAGCCTCTGTACCGAGCTCGATTCCCACTTCTTTAGATTAAAGAGATCCTTCACATGTGCCTGGAAAATAAGACGTGTATTATCATACCTTTCTTTAAGTAGCTGTATTGCGATATTGTAATTCGAAGCTGTAACCTCTAACGATTGTATCGTTTTGTACGCTGAATCCACTAAGCATGACCGAAGATGCTGAAATTTTTCAATATCTGTGAGCTCATCGTCTTCGTCCACAAATGTCTTAAATATCCCATAAAAGTCCAACCAGTCACTATATTTACCACTGAATTTAGTTAGCTCAAGTTTTGGCAGCCGATTTGTTTTAGACTTCTGAATCACAAATGACGTGGAGGTCTCATCTGGTGTATGTGGTGCTGCCTTCGGAGTCTTATTATTGATAAGCGTTAGAATTGTAGTTTTCCGGTCGCAATATGAATCCTCAAAGTTTGTTCTCTTATCCTTCTCCAACTCAGAAATGTCCAGTCCCTCGATGTTTGTTTGAATATCGTCGAATTTATGGAAATACGTTTCTAAGAGACCTAGCCTCGTGTTCAACTCGGGTATGGCCATTTCATTTGCTGAAGCACCGAATAAATTTCTCATTTTTGTAAGTTGCCCCATTATGGCTGACAACTTTCTTTTTAAGGTAACTAAATTTTCCTTTTCTGCCATGGCACGAATTAATTTTGGAAACTCGCGAATAGTGCAAAAGTGCAAAACAAACAGAAAAAAAACAAAAAAGTACAGGAAACTTTTAATTTGGACAAATGTGTCCTGTCACCGTCGCCAATGTACGATTTCTGATTCTTTTATCAGAAATATATGCAAATAAAACGCGTGCTACTCCAACGAATGACAAATGTATTGTGATGATTCTCTGAATAAGTACAGCTCAAGTAAGAAAATAAAAGAAAGAACTTATCGGTACATAGTATGGCATGATATATGCTTTCAGTTAACAATGCTAAGATGTAAGATAATGCAAGATTACAGAAGTGGCATTAACATTTGAACAGTACAGTGACTAAGAAGAAATTTCATAGTATTTACATATTTGAGTTTAATGGCTTATAATGATTTCTTAACAACCTAGACCTCTACTATTTGAATTTCCTCATAATACATTATATTATCCTTTTTATCAGCGATTTGACGAGCACTTATCCCAGAGTATCGATACATCGCTGTTGCATCTGTTTGACCAAGCAATCGATTTAAAACGTCCTCACTTCACTACCAATTTGCAAGCTACACAAAGAATTTATTCCTCCACTTTTGCTATTCAAAATCAATCCTGACAACTTACTCCTGACAACCCTCCATCACAGTATTCGCAGAACCCCTTATCAGTCACCTGTTGATAGATGTCATTTAGGGTTGATAACCATAACCGAAATTGATTAAACGAAGAACTACAAAGAAATTTGGATTTATGTAAGTAGAACCCCAATCCGAATTTGGCTACTTGGGCTGAAACCACATCCTTGATTTCAATTAACCTAAAGTACATCTTTACATCTTAATGACCATTAAATCGTCTGAAAGTAGCGCCTCAACATTATACTTACAGTAACCACACTCAATCATTGAAAAAACACATTCCTCGTTCCGGCTGCTTTCCTCCATCTCTCCCTCCATCAATTTAATGGCAGTATTTTTTGTTAATTAAATCAGTAGATCGACAAACAAATTTTCCCGGTTTTTGAATTTCTCCTCCACCCAGAGGAACATCATAAAATATGCTCTCACCGAATGGAGAGCTCACTAGAGGTTGTTTGTATATTTTGAACACATTAAAATAATTCATGTTTCCGATTTCTATCCCAACGAACCATTGCATTGAATCGAATCAATATCGATGATTGAGGAAAACATTTTTTGTGTACTCTTAATTATTTTAATTTTGTTTTTCTTCTTCTTTTTTTTTGGGAAAGGAATCTACGAAGAGGAAATTATTTTTAGCCTGCAGCAGCCTCCCTGCTATGGCAGATAGAGAAATAAATAACCAACCAAACAGCCAGCCGAACGAACCAACAACCCTCAGTTTGAAAAATTCAATTTCCAATTACTTTTCCCCTCCAAGAAAATAGCATTATGTATTTCCTTTTTATAATTTTTATGTGATTTTCCCAAATCACTGATATTTCACTTTGAGAAGACGTGTATCAAACGCCACAGCTGTCAACGGCAACGAAAGTGCCGTCAATCAAAAAAACAAGTCGTAGATACGAATACTCTTACTTTCGTCTACACGGGATAGGGAGTCGACTTGAGTTGTGGAGTAGTGAATTGTGTGTGAACAGTTTAACGGGAAATCGTATCTATCGATCGGTGGTGTAATGGGATGGATAGAGGACAGGTATGTAAGTCAAAAATCACTCATTGAAAGATACCCCAATACCACCCTATCCCATCCCCCCATCCTCCTACGCGACTCGTTTTTTTTAATTGAGGTAGGATTCGGAAAAACCCCTGAAGAGAATATGTGTTGTGAGAGGGGAAGAGGGAATAGAATCAATCTTGAGCGAAATTATTAATAAACAAGTACAAGTACGAGTACGAAATTCGATTATTTGTGTGAATTACGGTGGTGTTGAAAAATTACCGGCGAATTACGAGTAGTGATATTAAAAGTGCAACTTGAATGGTAAGAGTTGATGTGATGATGTCAAGTATTCAATTTAGTGAAGTCTAGTTCCAAAACCATAGGAGGTTTCGAATTTTTCTCTTACCTTATGCGTTTCGATGTGAAGTGACTACCTACCCATGTTATAACACACAACACTTGCCCAGCGAGATACTTTGCAAATGACAATAAGCAGCGGTTTCAGGCGACATACTCACATGCCCTGGTTGTTATTTTCTGGTTTCTGAGACTATTTTTAAATTTACTCTGTGGAGTGGAGTAATTTGTTTACTTAGTTACTTTAAATGGCCTTGGGCTTGAGCTGACATGTACCTCCAGCAAGCTCGATCCCTCTCTAAGTGCATTTGAGCACGCAGATTTTGTTGATATCTCCCAAATGCCTTCATTTGGTCTTCCATTATTGCGTTGCCCCACTGAGGCGGATTCGAAGATCTTCGGCATGGGGTGTTGGTGTCCAGCAATGAGCTTCAGTTCTCTCCAACTTTTCCCCAACTGCCAAGACTCCTCCTTTTCTATCGTCTTGTGATAACGGATAACATTGTATTGCGTAGTACGCTATGGAACTTTCGCCTTTTTGAAGTATATGACCAATCCACTGCAACTTCTTCCAATGGATGGTTCCTGATCCATTCCCCGGTATAGATGTTCGTTAGAAATACGGTAAGGAACGTTTGTAGTTTTTTTTTTTTAGTAAAAGCTGTCACCTTCTAAGTGCTTCACCAGTTTTGAATTGAATATTTGAGCGGAACAGCCGCAGCTTGGTGTTTAAGCTGATTGAATTGCTTCGCCATATCATGGACATCATTCCAAACGCAGACTTTGCTTTGCCGATTCGGTTGACAATATCCTGTTCAGCTCCACCTTCGGTTGAGACAATACTCCCAAGATGTTGGAAACTCGCGATTCTCTCTATCGGTTGTTCTGTAATGCAAACTTTATTACTGAGGTTGACGATTTTGGTTTTGGCAGTGTTAAACTTTAAACCGTCTCCACTCTTACTGTCATTCGGTGCAGATCTATAATTATATGAGAGAGTAAACAAACGTCGTCAGAGTAGTCCAGATATTCAATACAATACAAATGTCGGATTTCTCTGATTGCTTTCCTCTATGTAGAACATGATATTTAGACCAATCATAGGTTGCTTTAATTTGTCGGGTATACCTCACTTGTGTAAGCCAAGCTACTAGATAAACTACATACCTGTTGACACTGCCTAACGCCTTTTTTAACTATTGCACATCGCTGGCGAATACACGGTTAAGGTCTGTAGCAAAATGCTTCTTCCATCGCTTGAGCTGATCCATATCCGAAACAAGTACAGAACCACCTAAGTCTTTCACCGAATGTTATCTACAGCAATAACCACCTGTCAGCTGTTTGGTGATTCTGGAAACTGTTCTGCTATCACACCTGCTCGCTGCTTATTCTGTTTTTATGGCCAGGGCGTTGATATTATGTCTGTCCCGTCGTACGATACGCTGCACTTCTCTAATTTTCCTTCGATACAGTGACTAAAACTCGTTCCTCCCAACCGCTGGTGTATCTACTCCTATTATGCGATACGAGCTTTAAGTAGTTTACGTTTTCAATCCGGCTCCAGGTATCCTCTCTATGCCGCGTGCTATGTCTTGCCTGATATCTACCAACAATACTTTCCGCTCCAGATATGAAAGCATTTTGCACAGTGTTCCAATGTTCTTGGATGACTGTCAGCGGTCAGCTACTGATTGCTTCCACTTCCGTTACATTGAAGCCAGATCAAACGAAGCATAATATTTCGCAGACTATCAATTTTCCTGTTTGGCGTTTACTGCACTTAGACGAACGGTCCTTTCCAGTAACTACCACTTTCCACAACCGTGGTAAACGGTTCTTTGATGTCCTCATTCTCAAACATTTTGAAGTCCGTTCCTCCGTTTTTATTATTGGTCCGATGCCTTGAATTTGGTGGGGGCTAACGCTCACATTTATTTCGCTTAATGCAAGCTTAAACTAACTTAAAAACTAACAAGAGTTAAGGGTTAGGAAGTAATGGAATGGTGGAGGAGATCAAGTTTAAGACGAGAAATGCTCAGGTTAAAATCAAAAAGGGGGAGGTTTGAGTTGACCTTACGGGGATGCGGGAGATTGGTTTGTTAGAGCCATAAGAGGTGCGGTGGGTTGGGATATATAAGAGACGAGGACATCATAAATTACGAATTGAAGGAAATAGAATTGTCAAAGGAATCGCAGTCCATAGAACTAGAGAGCAGTCGATGAATGAAGAGAATGTCAGCTACGTCTCTACGTTTTTCGAGGGTATTCAGGTTTAGAAGTTTGAGGTGGTCGCGATAGGGAGGTAAGATAAATGGGTCATTCCAGGGTAGTCCACGAAGGGCAAATCGAAGAGAACGACGTTGAATGCTCTCGATTCAGGATATATGAATTCGCTGAAAGGGGGACCACGCTTGGCTGGCATATTCAAGAAGGGGCCGGACAAGGGTAATGTAAAGTGACCTCGTGACATATGGGTTACAAAATTCTCTAGACTATCGTTTGATAAAACCGAGCGATGAGTTGGCTTTAAGGATTATCTCATCAATGGAAGTTTAACTCTCCATCGTATAAAATTCCAAGGTCACGAAGGGATTGAACCTGGGGTACAGGTTGGTAATGCAGAAAATAAAGTCGAGAGGGAGATTGATTCGACTTACGAGACAAAGTCATAGATTGGCATTTATAGACATTAAGCTCAAAGTAATTTTTTAGACACCATGTGGAAAATCTATCTAGGTCTTCTTGAAGGAGAATAGAGTCTTGGGGTGACGAACAAGTGCTGTAGAACTTAGTGTCATCAGCGTAAATGGATATAGAGCAGTGTTTGATAATTCTCTCGAGATCGTTTATAGTTAAAATGGGAAAGAGGGCACCTAGATGGCTGCCTTGTGGCACACCAGAAGTGGCTAAAAACGGGATTGAGAATGCTGACCTAAAGCGAACGCTGTAATAACGGTTCTCCAGATAAAAAAATATCCATTTTAACAATATGGGATCAAAATCGAGGGAGGACAATTTGAAAGCGATCAGTTGATGTGATATTTTAATGAAGGCCTTGGTGAAATCTGTGGCAATAACATCGATTTCGTTGCCATTTTCTAGGGCTGGAAGCGCAAAGGATACGAATTCAAGTAAGTTTGTAGTAGTTGATCTACCTTTTAGAAATCCATGCTGACTGGGTGATATAAGTGACTTGCACTGAAAGCTTAGAACTTCATATAAAAAACTTTCGAACACTTTAGGTATGTGAGAAAGCTTAGCAATGGGATGGTAGTTGGTTACTTCCTTCTTTGATACCTTTTTACGCGTACCAGCCCGCAGACGATCAACATCAGCTAAAACTTGGTTAGTGGTACCATGTTTACTAGTACCATGTTTTAGCGTTTACAGGGCGCTTAAGCCGTACAGCTCCCTTATGGAATGCCCTGCCGAGCTCTTTATTTCCTAGTCACTATAACTTGCACACATTTAAAACCAACGCACATCGGTATCTCTCTTTTTTCCCTCCCTAACTTCCCCTCGCCGACGCTATGTGCAAACATTTTAAGGGTCACAAAATCCCTTGTGCTCTCGCCAATTATAAAAAAAAAAACCACATTCGATATATGGAACTGAAATATCTAAGCGATTGAGGAAAACATGGATTTCCAGAGAAAACCAAAAAGAACAAGGACTACAAAATCAAAGTTGGGAAACTGACCTCTCTTACCGGCGGACAGAAGTTATTTGTTGTGGATAATATTTTATCGTCTGGAAATGGTGGTGATACCAGCGAAACTTGAACAGAATTACTTTTGACACCACCTACTCGCAATCTGGGAAACCAGCAAATAAAACAATCTGCGGTGGGTTTCTATATCGATGATGATTTCTGTCAAGATATCGAATTGTGTGCAAATATGGAACTCGGCACGCAATCCCATCTCTCTGATATCTAATTGACTTTGACATTCTGTCGGCAGAAATTTTCAATACAACTGAAGAAAATACGAGTACAAACCGAATGGCGTGATTTGAAATTCGAATCATCTTCCTAGTATGTTATAGGCTGTTCTATTAAGCACGATTTTGCTTTGATTCTGTAAAATCGTCACAATACTTCATTTTTTGAGAGTATTCCGGTTAAGAAGTTTGAGGCAGTCACTTTATAACGGTTGCTCAAATAACTTTTTTTAATGATATTAAAATAGCCTGTAATTGGTTCACGAATTTCAGCATTTCTGACAGTTTTACTTCCAGAAACAGTTTAATTTTTTGAGCCAATTTCCGATTTAGAACAGTTTAAAGAAATTCGTTCGTTTAAAAACTCAAATTGCTGTGGCAATGATGGCATTTCGAACTTGGTTCTGAAGAAAATATCTTATAATCTTATTGATATCGTAGCACATATTTTTAATTTAAGTGTTTGTCTTGGTATATTTCCGGATGAATTGAAATGTGCAAATGTCTTACCACTGTAAGGATAATACTAATTCGTCGACCAATTTCATAGCTGCCTGCGATTTCCAAGGCATTTGAAAAGTGTATAAAACTGAGAGTATTGAGGTACTTAATAAAGATACATTTTTGAAGTCCATTACAGTTTGGGTTTAGGGCAGGTTTTTCTATGGAAGATGCGCTTTTGGACTTTTGTTCTTATACTCAACACGGCTTAGATAATACAACATGTTGCGCTGCACTTTTTGTAGACATAACCAAAGTTTTTGACATGATTGACCATAATATACTTTTAACTAAGTTACATAATATTGGTTTCCGTGGTCTTGCTCTAAAATGATTTGCGTTTTATTTAAAAAACAGAACTCAAAAAGTCAAAATAGTCAGCACCTTTAATGATTTGAAAGCGTTTAACCTAGGAGCACCACAAGGTTCAGTTCTTGGTCCGATTTTGTTTTTGATATATTTGTTG
The DNA here is from genome assembly GCA_949129095.1 of Volucella bombylans. Classification (NCBI taxonomy): domain Eukaryota; kingdom Metazoa; phylum Arthropoda; class Insecta; order Diptera; family Syrphidae; genus Volucella; species Volucella bombylans. The sequence continues at coordinate 333,309,729 of OX422140.1, read as the reverse complement.
GAAAACTAATAGCTTTCAGATGATATAGTGACTGGTTACGATTCATCTAATCCCTTATATGTAGTAAGGAAAGCTTACAATGGCTGGTAACCCCGGCGGGGACAACCGCCACAACTCTTGGACGTCGCTTGATCCCGATCCCGTCAGTCCAGTCAGAAAGAAACCAAATTTGAATAATTATAAAGACTTTCCCACTATGAACCTCCACACATAAGCCAAAACAAAGGATTGTCCAAAATTCATAGTTATAAAAAGTAAACACCCAGCCAAAAAACTCAACCAGTTCAATATCTTCTTGATCACAAAAGCAATTTCAGGTGTAATTACGAAAAGTAAACACCCAGCCAAAAAACTCAACCAGTTCAATATCTTCTTGATCACAAAAGCAATTTCAGGTGTAATTACTGAACCCCTAAGCATAAAGTTTATGTCCGACGGCAGTATTCTGACCTTCGACTAAGAAAAAAAAAGCTGTCAAACTTATGCGAAATGGAAGTCTCCTTGCACCCTACACTTAACACATCATGTGGTGTTGTTTTCTCACCCGAGTTTAAAAACTTCTCTGAGAACGAAATTGTCGAAGGTCTCGCTGATCAGCACGATTTAGGCTGCAAATAATTCACCAAATTCATTGACGGTAAAACAAACAACACTCCATTGCATATTCTCTCCTTCAATCTCTATGAGCTCCCGCAGAATTAAGTGTAGGCTTCTTGAAAACAAAAATTGAACCATATATCCCCAAGCCAATGCAATGCAAGAATTATTACAAATTTGGTCACACGAAGAAGCATTGTAAATCAGAAGAACAAACATGTCATGTCAAATGCAATCACGAACACGAAAAATGTCCAGCAAACATCAAGGGAACACAAATTTTAGAGATTAAAACTGAAAAAAAATAGATACAAAGAAGCTAGTATGTAAGAAAACCTGAACCCCTATCCCGAAAGAATCTCTCTCTGAGATAATGGAGAAAAGAAAAAGGAGACAAGCCTTTCACAATAAAAACCAATCCACACCAACGCAAAACGACTATCAAATGATAGTCGATGACGTTGATAGTATGTCATCAATTTCAATTTCAACTCACTATCTTTCTAATTATAACAAAAGCACCACATCAACACCCAACAAAAGAGAAACCCCATACAATCTTCTAACCCAATACACCGTCAAAATGTATACCCTACCAACCAAACTAAAAATCACCAACAGTCAAGAACAAAAAAACTTTTCCATCAATAATTTAAACTCATTAGAAATCACAAATAAGAATTAACAAAACATTGTTTAGTTTCTAAACTTAGTTAAGTGTCTCTGTTCAAAAATACTTCCAATCATGGTCCTCAATATTCTTCAGTGGAACATGCAAGACTACCACAATAATTATCCGGACCTTCAACTAATAATAAATAGTACTAAGCCAGATATAATCGCAATTCAAGAAACACATTGTCCATTCGATTTCACCCCACAATACCCTAAATCCTTCATACCATATTTTAAAAACCACAACACTATTGCAACCAACAAAAAACGGAGTTGCACTGTTAATAAGAAAAAGATATCCCACATGAACCCATTTACATAAATACCAATCTCTTGGTAGCAGCGGCAGAAATACACCTTGAAAAGTGGTATGCCAACGACACCGTTACCTACCAAACTCTATTTGACCTTGTAAGAAATTTATCAGGGGAACTTATCTTACTAGCGTGGAACCCTCTGGGGTTCATCGAAAAGCGACATCAGAGGCAAAGAGATAGAATACTTCATAATAAATTCCAACACTACCTTGTTGAATGATGGATCACCAACCCACACCTCTAACTACGGCAGCCATACCCATATTGACATCTCGCTATGATCTCCAAACCTTACACCCTTTTGTGATTGGTACACTTTGAAAGATGCATGCATTAGTGACCATTTCCCAATACTAATTGAAACCAAGAACGTACGCCTCGGGAAAAAAATCAAATTTCACCCCAAAGTTTAAACTTGAAAACGCACACTGGGAAAAATTTCAGAATATAATTGACCAACAACAACAAAGAAGCAGCAAACTTTCACAAGACCATTCTTTATGGGGCAAATTATTCTATCCCCCAGCCAAAACCAAACAAAAAACGGAACGTTTACTAGTGGAGTAACGAATTAAAACTTCTTCGGAATAACAATCAAAACGCATTTCACACCCTACAACGGACTCTTACCGTCGAAAATCTAATACGAGTAAACTACAAAAAATTCCGAGCCCGTTTAAAATATATATATATATATACAATGGAAATCCGCTCAGATACACCAACACACAAAATTTGGAATACCATTAGACACATTTCAAGTCCCTTCCAGGCAAGTATACAGCAACAGTAATACCAATCCTTAAACCACAAGAAAACAACAACTAATTAGAAAGTTACCATCCAATATCTTTGTTGCCATGTCTCAGCTATGGTTGATCAATAGAGCCCAAGTCGCTTTTAGAAAAAATAAGGTCACAATGGATGCTTTATTGCACGCAGACTACGCCGTTTCCAACATTTTATCAACCAGAAATCATGGCACAATAATCTCACTAGACTTCGAAGGAGCATTCGAAAGAATTGGATCACACAGCATCCTACAACAAATGATAAAATGGAAACTTGGTCCTAAAATCATCAGTTACATTAAAAACTTTCGAAGTTAATAATGAATATTCAAGCGTTTGGCCTCTAGATAACGGTATCCCACAGGGATTGCCCCTCTCGGTAATATTGTTCATACTAGCATTCAATACTGTTAGTAAAGGGTTTTCCAATAGGGACTTGATAATTTTGAATTTAATTTGTGAACGCACTCTTTCACTAATCATCAAACTGTCACTGTCAATTTATTCAGTAAACTCAACATTTTCATCATGGTAAAGTACACGAACGAGCAGCGTCTGCAAATTTTAAAAATTTTCTACCGAAATTCGTCGGTAGGAGTCGGTGACTGCAACTTTAAGAGCGTTAACTCCAATTTTCGGTCGTAATTCTCGTCCTAGTAGACAGGCAATCGAAAGTTTAGTGCAAAAATTTGAGTCTATATATTCGGTGTATGATGTTGCCGTGTCAGTGAGACGTCGAAGTGTCGAAAATATCGATCCAAATCAGTCAATTCCACGGCGTTCTCAAGGATTGTGTATCGCTCAGACCACATTATGTCGTATTTTGCGTAAGGATCTTAGTTTACACCCCGATAGACCATTTGAAGCGACGTACGTTCTCCGATTGGGTTCTGGAGAAGATGCGCCAAGATGATGAATTTCATCGCAAAATCATCTTCAGTGACGTAGCTAATTTTTGGCTCAATGGGTTCGTCAATAAGCAAAATATGCGTTATTGGTCGGGTGAAAATCCACGTGTGCTTCATGAATCACCACTTCATCCACAAAAAATAACTGTTTGGTTCGGTTTGCATGCCGGCGGCGTTATTGGGCCATATTTTTTCGTCGACGATAACGATCGTCACGTTACTGTGAATGGTCAGCGTTATCGCGCCATGATCACCGATTATTTTTGGCCCGAATTGGAAGATATGGACTTGGACGATATGTGGTTTCAACAGGCCACAAGCCACACAGCACACGCTACAATCGATTTATTGAAGAGTAATTATGGTGAGCGTGTTATCTCAAGAAATGGGCCAGTCGATTGGCCGTCTCGTTCGTGCGATTTAACGCCGCTTGACTATTTTCTGTGGGGCTACGTTAAGTCATTGGTTTATGCCAACACGCCGACGACGTTGGAAGAGCTCAGAGCCAACATTAAGGCAAAATAGCTGCCGTTTCGGCCGAAATGTGTGGCCGAGTCGTTGAAAATTGGGTCCAACGAATCGACCGCTGCAAACGTGCCCGCGGTGGCCATATGAACGAAGTCGAGTTCTATTCATAAATTTTTTGATTGTACTTCCAGCCAGTAATAAAGTTTTTGAAATATCTCAAATGGTTTGCGTTTTATTTTAAAAAAAAGTTGTCAAGTCCTTATTGGAAAACCCTATAAAATAGTTGTCAGCGAAAAAAATTATACATCACGGAATCTATGCGGACGATCGCATCATAATTGCAAAAATCACCAACATCAATCTAATACAGGAAGCGTTGTTTAGCATTTTTAACAAACTAATTGATTAGGCTGAAACATCGGGCGCGAAAACATCAACCCAAAAAAGCCAACAACAGCATGTTTGCCGTAAGACAAGCTGTAAAAGCTTTTCCTTAAACCGTGGTCCATTAACACCAAAATGCGTTACCACAATCAAAATGTTAGGGTTTTATATAGACAAAACCTATAGATGGTCCTCTCACATCGGACAATTGAAAAAAGGACTTATAACACATCTTAACATCGTGAAGTATTTTTCTGACAAAAGGAGCAAAGTACACATCAATTCAATTCTTAATGTGATTTCCAATTTTCGGTACTGTGCCTTGAATTAAACAAAAAAAAACTCGTCTAAACGCCTCAATTAGAATCGCGCTTGGTGCTTTTCGAACTACGCCCATACCTAATCTACTTGTCGAGCTGGAGTCTTGCCGCTAGAGACCTTCTTACTGCTAAACTCATTCCAAAACTGCATTTCATACGGTTTACCCACACAAAATGACTTTCTTGCAACGATAAAACGTAAGACAAAACCTAAGTTGGAACATACCATCTACAAAGCTGCTAAAATTACAAAGGAACTCAACATTCCACCCGAAATTTTTAAAACAAAGCAATGCCGTTTTCCTCCGTGGTCATTTAAGAATAGCTGCGTCGGTGCCGAACGCTCATTCTTCAAAAAAAACAAAATTTCACCCCGGCCATTTCAGACAAATGTTTAACGAAAAGTGCGACCACCTCTCCAAGCTTAATTTTAATTTTCTATATGCTGACGGTTCAGAAATTAATAACAGTATAGCCTACGCGATAGTCGACCAAGGTTTCAATACCGTACAAGCCCGATACATGAATCCACACAGTACCATGTTTTCAGCCGAAGCACTGCAATTATAGGTGCAATCGAATACGCTGTACAAAGAAGAGGCAAATTCAGTTTTTAAAAAAGTGTATTTTTTTAAGGATTTCCTAAATCCCGTAGACTTTTAGTTGAGTTCCGGGTTCGTATTTTAAATGTATTTTGTATTTTCGTCAAAAAAGCCTGCTACTTTTCCGCACTTTTCGTGATATTTGGATTTTTGTATGGTGCCTTCGGTTTATACATTTTTTTTCGTTATTTAGAACTTTCTTCAAATTTCATTCTTTTGGCAAGAAGTGAACTAGTTGGTATGATGAGAGGCTCTGGGAGTGTAATTGTTGAAGAACAGAACTCGCATTTCAAAACTGATTTTAAGACACAGTAGCTCAAAGCTTTCAGAATCGAAGAAAAATTTGTTAAAGCTAATGAAAAATGGCTAAACATTTCTATTGCATTCTATAGAGCACCAGATTCAGCAAAGAAACGTGGTTGTCCGAAAGTGAGTTTTGAAACTTCTTCCGTACGAACAAAAAGGGTCAAAACGCAAGACTTGAGAGACTCGGTACCTGTTAATGTCCTAAATTATGCTACCCAAATGAGCTTTAGAGCTTCCGGACAGATTCAAGCCTCCAAACTCCTAAACGAAGCAACTGTAAGCCCCAATCGAGCTGAAAAATACAGATCTGCCAACTTTCGGGGGAAGCACAAGAAGCTAACAACAAAGATTTTAAAAATTTCCGCGAAAACTTCTCAAGAAAATCAAGCCGTAAAAAACGAATGAAGATGTATTTAATTCTTTTTACTGAACTCGGATCCCATTATAACACCCAAGCGAAAATTGCATAAAACAAAATCCAATCTTTTCCCAAAGAAGCACTCAACTTGCTAAAACCCCCAAGTGTCCAGGAAACAAATGCTCTTCCTGAGTCTAATGATGCTGATGATAATAATGACGACAGAGATTACAGTGATGATATCTAAGGATATAATAACAATTTTTGGTTTTGTTTTGTATTTAATGGACAAATTTAATTTAATCGTATTTTTTTTTAATTTATAAGTCTCAATAAATACCTATGAACAATTTAAAAAATGGTTTTACTAATTTACGATAAAACGGGGCGTAAAACTGGGTGGGGAAGGTAAGCGTAGTTGATAAAAATTAGATCGTCAATAAATCTTCTTTAAGTTTTTAATATTGAAAAATAGACAAATTTCAGAAAAGTGGGCGTTTTAGTGGGCGTGTCGGATGCGCGGGTTTAAATATATTTTGGGACTGGTCTCAGAAGCTATCCTGTCCTGTCCAACATTTGCAGGTTCTGAGCTGTAACGGCTGATTTTAGGGCATTCTGCCCCACCGTGCGCCGCGGCCGTACAAAATCTAAACAGCAGACTTTTACCTTTTACTTTTACTTTTTTTAATTGTTAAAACACGCAGCAACCTTTGTCAATATGACTCGAAAATTAAACTTGCCTGGGTACCAGGACATGTCAACATCCGAGGAAATAAAGTAGCAGATGCTGCGGCCAATTTAGCCACCAGCGCACCCATATACGGTTGCGACGTCACAAATCCGTACGATTTACTAAACATAATTAGAAACTCGCAGAAACAAAAATCTCTAAGCAATTTCGAAAATATATACAACTACCAGTTCCCCTGCCATATATACTAACTGGGACAGAATCTACAGCAATTATAAGGTTGAGACACGGTCATACCCGCCCCACGCATATTCAACTTATTGACAAAAATTCAACCAACAGATCCTGCTTGTTCTGCAACAACCCACAAAAAATGACAATAGAACGCATCTTGAACATCTGCCCAAACTTCCAACCAGCTGACCACAAATCGACCACATAAATATAATCAAGAACCCCAACCTTGATAATTGTTTTAGAATAATAGAATTCCTCAAAAAATGTAAATTATTGTGCAAATTATAAATATAACTAGCGGATCCCTACGTGCCTCGCTACGCATGAATATTAACATTGAATCAAATTCATTTGTTTTTTTTTTTATTTGGAAAAAATTAAAAAAAAAAAAAGTAAATCAATTCAATACAATAGTGTATAAAAAATTGTTTGTTTGATTGTGTGGTGCATGAATAAATAAATTTGTTGGTGTTCCCACCCTTTAACATGTTAGGTATAATTCACACCACACACGTTTGTTTGAAACGTTTGTCCTTGAGCTTTATTAACAGTCATAGCAAGCAAAGGATAAACGCAGACGTTTGAATTCAAATGGCATATCTGTTGGTATTAATGGGATTCCGCGGTATCAGTACAACTTTTCCTTTTGCTTTGCCGGTGAGAATTGTTGCTTCGATCAAATGGGGCATTAATTTTTTCACGTAAAGTCTCGTTCCATCGCAAAATTTTATTGAATTGAGATTTCGAAGAAGTATGATCGATGAACCAACTTCCAAATTCAAACGATGCGGTGGCATTCCGGGTAGTTCCAGAGAATTCAAAAATTCAATCGGATAATTTACTGCGTGGCAGTTTCTGTTGAATTTGAAAATTTATGTCATTAACATTTGCATTTTTTGGTGCTAAAAGTGCGCAACTGTTGATTTCCACGTAGATCCTGTAATGTTCGATTGAATGCTTCCAAAAATTTAATAATTGCTTCTTCTTGCAAAGCTTTGGCAGAATTTCTCTAAATATTACGTGTTGGAGTTTCAACCGTTTGCATGTTTAACGACACTTTCAAGGCGGAATGTACAGTTTGGCCACCATCCAATAATGTAGCTGCAATACCAGAAGAAACAAGTGCCAATGCAGTTTTTCGTCTAGATCGAATTGTTGCTAAGATTAATGAAATAAGAAATGTTTTTCCAGTGCCACCAGGAGGAGCATACAAAAATAGAATACACCAGTGTTGTTAATGACAGATTGTATGATTCTATCACATGCATTCTTTTGCTGAACCTTCAATTGTGAAATGTGTATCTACACAAACGCACACAATCCATCAGATTCGAATTACTGTTCGCGTTGCTAATCTCGCTCAAATAAATCATGCATTGGTTGATTTGGTGCGATCATTCCTAATTGTCCTAATTCTTTATTTGCAATCATAAGGCAAATATCTTCAAGTATCAATTCCTCATTATACATTTCTAATGTAAATATGAAATCGGGATCCATCGAACGATGTCGAAGTCGAATCAAAATGTCTTCAGCCATGAAATCTTTATATTTATTCCACAATTCAAGTGGGTTTGATGGATAACATGTTGATTGCGAATAACATGCGTATTTGATTTGGGTGAGCTGAAACTGATGCATCATGAAGCATAGCATCCTAATGCGTACCATCTTCAAGCAAACGCAACCGTTAACATGCATCACAATAGGTTGCACACAAATCACCATCAACAGATCCTAAATCGAGCACTCTACGCACCCCAACAGAAATCTGTCAAACGCGGAAATTGACATGTATCTAAGACTAATGGACGAGACAATCAAACGAACAAAGGACGAAACAATACCTCGGTACCAACGCACTGATGAAGCACCAACTTATTCCGCAACGCAACTATTGACGCACTGCACCGACATAAAAGTAGATTGCTGTCAAGTCTAAAAACCTTGTACAGACAGTTTACTGACAGACATAACCCGGAGATCATGACTCTGAAGCCGTCAATTAAAAACCTCCAAGTATTAATAAAAGAAAATTACAGAAATTCTGTAAGTTTGTATTGGAGCAGCAAAATTCGGGCTGTAAACACCAGCAACCCGAATATGTTCCCGCAAATAAATAAAATATTTCGGCGAAATAATCAGAACGACCTTCCATGTCTTAAAATTGCCCGAACGACGAACAACGTACAAATACTGGTAGCAGCGGGCATAGATCCAAATGAGGCTTCAACTCCAAATGAGACAACTTCTTTGTGATCAAGGATCCGCAGGAACAGGTAGATGCTATAGAAGCGACTTTCCAGGAAGTGTACAAGGCGAATGACATCATTGGCCCGAACCACGATCTGGAGAATTGAGACCTTGTGCACAATTTCTACCTTCGAAATGAAATTGTAAATTGGCGATTCGAGAGCTCGGGTTTCACCCAGTTCAGTGACGAGAATATGGCCAATAATGCCATCACCACCGATAGGGTACTACCCCCGTTCATTTCGAAGGAAGAGCTCCAAACGATCTTCGAATCACTTAGAAGTAAGAAATCAGTGTGAACCGATGAAATACCGAACATTGTACTTCGACATTTATACCACCCTGCTTAATAATGCAATGAATAATGCATATTGTCTAGCGCGTTGGAAAACTGCGGTGGTACATCCCATCACCAAAAGGGATAAAGACACTTCCAATCCGGCGAATCTCCGCTCGATCAGTCATCTTCCAAACATCAGTAAGGTTTTAGAGAAGGTGATCAATAGAGTCCTGACTAAGTGGGTTGAGGAAAAACATATAGTTCCGGATAATCAATTCGGTTTTAAGGCGAGGCATGGTATCATTCATGCTGCGTCTAGACTAGTTTCTGATATCCAATGGAACAAAGGCAAGAACCAGTGCACTGGTGCCTGCCTGATTGACTTGGAGAAAGCCTTCGATACCGTATGGTTAGAAGGACTCTTTTTCAAGCTGGACAGGTTGGACATTAGTAAACCACTGCTTTATATTCTTTTCGATATGCTCTCCAGTAGACAGTTCATCGTGAAGAATGGCGATGTGACTTGTGCTGGAACATTTTACATTAAAAACGGTCTGCATCAAAGTGCGGTAAATTCGCCGATCCTGTTCAACATTTACACGAGTGATCTGATAGGTTCACTTCACCATGCCATAGCGTACGCAGACGACTTAATCGCACACAGATCAAGTCCAAAGATTGAGGTCATTAATACACTTTGCAACGTGAATTCGACAAAATTAAGCGATATTGCGATGAGTGGAAGTTGAAAATCAACTTCCAGAAGTCGGAAATAATTCTGTTTAGGACGCCTTTGTCTGGGGCCTCTAGGGATACCAGAAAGAATTGGCGAAAGTTCTCGATCATGGGGCAGCACGGGCAGCCACTTGCTTGTCGAAATGTAGTTAGATACCTTGGGATCTGGCTAGATCAATCTCTGTATTTTAACAAACATATAGATGTTGCTCTGGACAGAGCCAAAGGTGCTTTTGCCCTTACAAAGGGACTCTTTTATAACAGCCAACTCGATGCGGGGGTGAAGGTGATCTGCTACATGGCCCTTATCAAGCCCATGCTTGTATTTGGATGTCCAGTGTGGTTCAACGTGAGAGCAAGTTTATTGAAAAAGATGTGGGTGTTTGAGAGGGCCTGTCTTAGGACTTGTCTTCGCCTATACAGAACACCAGAGTCTGAGTACATAAAATTCTATACTAATGAGGTCTTATACAATAGGGCTAACCTAATAAGAGTGGACAATTTCGTCATTAAGTTGACTCGAAGGCACGTTGTAAGAACAATGACCTCATCGAACAACCTGATCTCCGGGGCTTACTACCCCAATTATATGTATCACGAGAGAGTTCGCTTTGACGGCTTTATTCCTCCAGAAGCGTTCCTCTATTTAGATAGCAAAGGTCTGATCCAGGACAGATTGGCGGTGCCGCTGATCTTCCACCTCGCTTGAACAGCTGAGGACAGGCTCCTCAACTAGGACAGAGACGTCGCACATGGCAGTGCGGAGCGTCTACGTTTCAGTAGGGCGGTAGGGAGTCGCGACATGAGGGATGTTTCCCGGCGGCACCAACAATTTTGGTGGCTTGTTGAAGGGGAGGATGCTTCGTCGTCGAACTCCTTCACTGATAGTTAGCTTCATATGAAGCAAGGTGGGCCAGCCTAATTTTTAATAATTTTAGGTAGGTTTAAATTAGATTTTAAGAAAAAAAAAATATAAAAACAAAGAAAAAAAATAAAAATAAAAAATGAAAAAAATATATACATATATTTATATATTAGGTATATATATATTATGTACATATATATATGCATGTAAGTAGGTTAAGTAGATTAAGATTTATTTTTAGGTAGTATGTAGACTTTTATTTTTAAGTTTTATAATAAAATAAAAAGAGTCCATGTACTAAGTTTTTAAACATGTTTTCTTAGTTTAAGCTGCAGTTAAGTCACTGTAGAATAAGAATAAAACCCATCATAAACGTCGAAATACATAACATTTAAGTATTATGTTTAACTTAGAGTGTCCGCATGAAGCCAGTAATTCAGTTTAAGATAATTTTAAGTTATTTAAGCTAATTTTTAAGCGTTTTTTGGTCTAGCATGTAAGAGTAAATTAATTAATATAAATAAAAATGCGTATAAACTGAACTGAACTGACAGTTCTTAAATCCTGAAACGACTGTGGCCCACGTACGTTCACCAACAACAATCGCGAATAAAAACATTCAACATTATTTGGACTAACTGTATAAATGCGACCTAAAGCATCCGTTGAAAAACCATCATAACCATCAACTGGAATACCTTGTTTGCGCCGTTGAAATTTTTTTGTTGATGCGTTCCAAATTTTTTTTTTTTTATTCAAGTATGAAAGTTTCTTAACAATTTGTATAATTTTCTGCGAAGCCTAAATGGCTTTTCTGCAGAAGGTTGTTTTTCAAAAGTTTAAACTAAAATGATTCATTTATTTTAAATTTAATTTTGCGAATTTAAAAGAAAATTTTTAATATTTTTTTTTTTGTTTTTAAAATTTACAATATTTTTAAGATCAGCAGGTAATTCATTTAATACTGTGGGAACGCTATATTTGAGCAGCCTTTTACCATAGTTATTGTAGTTACAGGGCACTTGTAACATACCCGTAGCACGTCTTCTGGTGTTGAAAGCGGATGTCACTATAGTATTCCAATACCAAAGTCATCTTGAAGATATTTTGCACCTCAAGTACCTTAAATCTTCTTTCGTCAGGAACATTTCCGCAGTTTATTAGCTTCAACGCAGAATTTTGAATGTGTTTTGGAGGCGTTACCCCAGGCCAGTATTCCATACCTTAATTTGGATTCAATCAAGGCGTAGTATACCAGCTCCAAAATTTGTGGTGTTGCATGATTTCTTAAATGAGGCAATGCAAATGAAGCCTTCCTTAAATTAGAGCGTATCTTGTTAATTTGCTTGTCCCAGATGAAATGGCTATCAATGATGACTCCTAGATATTTATAGCTTTCTACGACGTCAATTAAGTGTTTGCTTGATTTAGGGCGGGCATCATTTTGAAAAAATACTCGCTCCTGCGTAGCTTTATGATGTGGACTTCGGATGTGCATCAGCTTTGTTTTAGCTGCGTTTATTACTGAGCCATTGTCGTGACACCATTTGACTACATTATTAAACTCTGCCTGCATTATTCTTGTTGCCGTCTCCAGAGACCTGTGGCGCGCAACTATCGCGGTGTCATCTGCTTAAGCAAATGGAATGCTATTTTTAAAAGTGCGAAGAAGTTCATTTGTGTACAAAATGAAAAGAATTTGACCTAGTTTCGACCCTTGTGGAACTGCATACTGTACATGCTTCATTTCACTGTAAACGTCCTTGATTTTTACACAAAAGGCCATGGCGAGTAGGTAATCCCTTAGCCAGTCCGCCATCACTCCTCGTATACCAATCCGTTCAAGCGCTTCCAGTAACTTTGCATGGTTTAGTGTATCAAATGCTTTACTAAAATCCATAAACATGACCATAATATGATGACTTTTATTTAAGGATTCATTGACGCAATTCGCAAACTCTCCAAGCAATCGTACAGTGCTTTTTTTTCTTCTGGAAACCGTACTGACTTTGGTAGATAAGGGGTGGTTCTCAATAAAGCTAATTAGTCTACTTCTAATTACATCTTCTAGACACTTTTCCATGACTGGCAGTATGGACATCGGTCTATAATTGCCGATTTGACTTTTAACATCTTCTTTGTAAATAGGTCTAACCATAGCTGTTTTCAGTTTTTTCGGAATTTTGCCCTGCACCAGACTGAGGTTAATAAATTTACACAAGAGGGGAGCAAAAATGTCTGCGTGTTTTTTACTATCTACCGGCGATGTTGGTTTCCCTAGCAAAAATTGAGTTGGCTACGAAGGTATTCGCATGATACGATGTGATTGCATTACACTGATACATTATTTCTAGAGTCTGTCCCGAGAAAAGCTTAGCACATTCATTAGAAAGGCTGACCATACTTTTTTTTACTTTTTTCCGATGTGAAGTTCTTAACAAGCACTTCATCAACGCTTAACTTTTTTCTTCCCATTATCTCATTGATTAAGCTCCAAGTTTTACGAGAGCCAGCTTTAATTGCGTTGAATCTGTTTCTATGAAAATTTGATTTACCACCTCGATCAAAATGTTTCCGAAATAACCACCGTGTGCCGCTCCCATTGTTCCGATTTGAGTTCTGTTTTTTTTATTAAGTTGGTAAATCTGTTGTTGACATTCCTTCTACATCTTAGCGTCATAGCTTGACATTTGCAAAAGTTACGTAGCCAAGAGTACATCTATCTCTGTCAATTTTTTAGAAATGGATTTAAATTTGCAACAACGAACTTGTATTCAATTTTGCGTAAAATCGGATCTAATGTTGCACGAACGTTGGAAATGTTCGAAAAGTGTTTCGGCAACAATTCTCAAAAGAAAAGGGTCGTTTACTAGTGGCACGAGCGGTTCAAAAGCGGTCGTGAGTCAATAGAAGATGATGAACGCAGTGGCAGACCATCGACATTGAAAACCGACGAAAACATTGATGGAGTAAAAGAAATTAAATATCAGAGAGATAGCAGAGGACTTGAACATTGCCTCTGGATCCGCCCAAGACATGTGGGTTAATGATTTGGGTATCCGTCGTGTAGCAGAAAAGTAGGTGCCAAAAGAACTCAATTTCATGAAAAAAAAGAGACCGTGTTGACGTCGCAAAAGAGATTATTTGCAAGGCTGAATCTGATCCAACATTCATCAAAATGATTATTACTGGAGACGAGACGTGGATTTATGAGTACAACACGCAATCCAGACATCAGGCAAGTGAATGGCGTTCACCAAATGAGCCGAGACCAAAAAACCACGTCGTTTTCAATCAAAAAAGAAGGCAATGCTCACGGTTTTCATGGATTACAACGGTGTACTATAGTTGGGCCCCCGCCCAATTATCAAGGCTTCGCCCTTTAATGACGTTGTCTAATAATGAACGGGGGCAGAGCAAAGTACTGGTCTTATCGTAAACATCTTCAGATGACGCTACCGAAGGTTGCTACGATTTGATCAGTCACAAGCTGCCGGTCATAGGTCTTGTTGGCGGCTGGACCACCGGTAGTCTCTACCAGGACTTAAATCACGGTACCATGGGAGTCAGGAGCCCCCCGGATCTCGGTCCGGGCCTGACTTGTTAGAGGTAGGCCCCCTTGTGGGAGCGTCATGGTGGCTGTGGTTTAAACCCAAAATCGCGGGTAAGAGTCTTCCTATGGTTTTCCTTTGGTTTTCCTTTGGTTTTCCTTTGGTTTTCCTTGGTTGACTCAATGTGGAGTTGCAATAAGTGCTGGGTGCTGTGACCCTAAGAGCAGTAAGAGGTTTTAGGTCGGCCTCGACTCATACCAAGGTGGAACTTGTGCCGGCAACACAGTTCCGAATTGGTATCATACAGTGAAACTTATTGGTGAGCGCTGGCAAGGCGTATCTTTGCTCCCATGGATGTATGGGCATCCCGTAAGTTTAAGCCCACATGGCAGGTACTTACGTTAAAAACATGAGACATCTGTACTATAGTGCATCATGAATTTTTGGTAGAAGGCCAGACAGTAAACAAAGAGTATTATTTGGGTGTTATGAGACGTTTGCGTGAAGCAATTCGAGGAAAGAGACCAGAATTGTGGGCTGAAAACTCGTGGATTTTGCACCATGATAACGCTCCGTTGCACAGTGGCATCATTATTCGTAATTTTTTGACGAAAAATGCAACAAATACCATCCAACAGCCACCGAATTCACCTGATTTGGCTCCCTGTGACTTAAAAAACCACTACGGGGAACGCCTTTCAGCAGCTAGAGTAAGTAATGGAAAAATCGCAAGAAGCACTGATGGACAATCGAATATAAAAAATGGATCAGCTTTCAGTCCATTTATGGAATACATGATTGGGTAATGATCGGTTATATCGCTTTCAATTACAAATGAATTTATTTGGTTGTCTGCTCTGCTACTAAAATGTGATCTATCACTGACTTAGTCCCTCTTTTGAGATCTATCCTTGTATATTCTTTGATAACATTCATCAGTCCCAACGACGCTAACATCTCTAAATAATCCTTCACATAGTTTGAGTTCAAGTCCCGGATATTGATATTCATATCACCCACTTAGGCCTATTGGCCCATTGTGATGCCACGTGGATCTATGATCCTCTTACAACTGGAACCAGTTTGAGCTTATAATAAAACGTAGGAGACTGTTAACGTCTAAGTTTTCTAGATCGTTTAGGTCGTTGTAGAAGAAAGCTCCTAGATGAAGCTTTCTTCTCTGGGAGAGAGCTGGGCATGAGTAGAGTAGGTGGAGGATTGTCTCCTCCTCTTCCTCGTCCATGCAGCTTCTACAGAAATCATTTTACTAATGAAGCGTTCTTGCGTGCTTGCCTATGAGGCAGTGTCCAGTAATGACACCTATTATAGCGCTGAGATGTTTCCTATCCAAAAGGATCAGGCACTTAGAGCGACTCAGATCCAGCATTGGCCAGATCTGTTTGCACGTAGCGATTGGTATACCTATACTACCTTTGTCCTTTAGAATAGGTAGAGTGGTTCCAATTTTGGCGAGTTCATCGGCTCTGCAGTTCCCTGGGATGTCTCTGTGGCCCGGCATCCAACAAAGGTGAATGTTGAACTGCTCTGCCATCTCCATGAGAGATGATCGACATTCAAGGGCGGTTTTTGAATATAATCAGACCGAGTCCAGGGACTTAATGGTGGCCTGACTATCCGAAAATATGCGGATATCCTTTGTAGATATCACGTTTTTCTTCAGCTAGGACAGAGCTTCTTTAATCGCCAAAATTTCCGCCTGGAACACGCTACAGTGATTTGGAAGACGGAAAGAGAGGTTTAGATTTAGCCTATCTGAGAAAACACCGCCACCAACTCAGTTATCGATTTTAAATCCATCTGTGTAGAGATGGATTGACTTGTCCTCCATGAAATCATCTTCCTCCCAGAATGATCTAGGGGGAAGCTTATATGGTAGTTTTTGTCAAACCAAAGTTCAGGTATGGTGTAATCGATGCTCTCTGTGAGGATTCCTAATGTATTAAGAAAGTTAGCGTGGCCAAATGAATTATTTGTCCACTGTGTAGTCGCTTTAAGGCGAATAGCTGCAGTCGCAGCTACTTGCCTGCTAAAAATGTCGAGGGATGCCAAGTGAAGCAGAATATCTAATGCCGCAGAGGGGGTAGACCGCAAGGCTCCGCTTGTGCATAGACATGCTGTTCTTTGGACTCTGCTTAGTTTAATGCGGTTGACTGCATTTTCCAAGGCCGTCCACCAGGCAACCACCCCGTAAGTAAGTATCGGTCTTATGACCGAGATGTATAGCCAGTGGGTTATGCGAGGTTGAAGGCCCCATTTGTTCCGAATGGCTTTTTTGCAAGAGAATAAAGCTATTGCAGCTTTATTGACTCTTTCTTGAATGTTAGGTTTCCAGTTTAGTTTCCTGTCAAAAATGAGACCCAGATATTTTGCTGTATCGGAGAAAACTAAACTGGTACCGTCTATTGAAGGAGGGTCTATGATTGGAATTTTATATTTCCTAGAAAAGAGGACAAGATCAGTTTTATGGGGGTTTATTCCTAATCCACAGCGATCTGCCCAGCGGGTTAATCTTCTGAGATTTACTTGAAGGAGTTCTTTAATGGTATTGAGATGTTTTCCTGAGATGGCTATGGCAACATCATCCGCATAGGCAATCACTCTGCTACCACCCGCTTCCAGGTATATCAGTAGTTCGTTAACTACTAAGTTTCAGAGAAGGGGTACACCGCCTTGCGGCGTATCTCTGCTAACATATCTTTTAGCAGAAGTCTCACCCAGCTTGGAGTTGATTATACTGCTTTTTAGCATTAGACCGATCAACTCCCCAAGTGAGTTGTCTACCTGCAGAGTTGACGGCGGAGTCGTGATTGCGGATGTGCTGACGTTGTTAAAGGGGCCCTCTATGTCTAGGAAAGCAACCATTGTATACTCCTTATATTGCAGGGATCGTTCGATGTGGCTAGTCAGAGAGTGCACCGACTTTCCTTTACAGTAGGCTCGTTGAGCCGTAGACAGAAGTCGTTGATCAACTTTAGCTCGAATATGGATATCAATCAGTCGTTTTAGAATTTTCAGAAGGAAAGATGATAGACTTATAGGTCTGAGGTCCTTTGGGACTACATGAAAACATTTTCCGGCTTTGGGAATGAATACTACATTGACTTCTCTCCATAACTGTGGAATGTATATAAGTTCTACACAGCCCCTCATAATATTTTCTAACACTGGTAGAATAATATCTGAGGACCTCTGTAGCTCGAGAGCTTGAAGCTATGCAGCGCCCAAAGCAGTCTCTCGTAATCAGACCATGAATTTTGGTCACGGTTGCAGTAGGCCTGTTTGTGGGCTGCTACTGGCCACGAGTTGGGAGCTACCTGGAAAGTGGGTGTCCAGAAGTAGGTTGAGTGATTCATCACTTGAGGTTGTCCAAGAGCCATCGGTTTTTTTCAAATAGATAAGCATCATAGGAATTGTAGAGTGGATTTTTCTCAGCCGCGATGCCTCAGATGTTTCTGTGATTTTGTCATAGAATGACCTCTAGAACTGACGAATCAGTTCTTTTTTGTATAATTTGAGGGATTCTTTATATGAATCCCAGTCGGTCACTTTTCTGTGCTTTTTGCTGCGTTGAAAAGTTTTCTGTAGGCGTTTCTGAGCAGCCGATGTCCACCAAGGTGGCTTTTTCTTGCCTCTTGGTTGAATAAGAGGGCAGGGAGCGGCCATAGCCTGATTCATGTCAAGCTCATTGGTGTCACGCGGGGGACTTGGTAGTTCAGAGGATAGCGTTTCTGACAGTATTCCTCTGTATTTTGGCCAATCAGTTTTCCAGTTCCAGAATGCTGGTTGGCTGGGGGGAGCATCACTCGGGTTTAATTGGATGTATCTGTGGTCTGAAAAGGAGTGTTCAGACGATGCCATCCAGTTTGCTAGCCTTTGGGTGATGCTGTCGGAGACAAGAGTAATATCTAGCACTTCTTGTCGGTTTCTAGTTATAAAAGTGGGCTCATTGCCAATATTTAGTCTAAAAGTGACTCATCTCTATCATTGATGTCGGTACTGCCCCATACCGTGTGATGTGCGTTAGCGTCGCATCCGATTATGAGGCCAGTTTTTTGCCTTCCAGCTTCCATTACCACCCTTTCTAGGTTATCACCAGGGAGAGGTCCCATATGGTCGTGGCCAAAGTAAGCCGATGCCAGCCAGTAGGAGCAGTCTCTAGTCTGGCAACGGTTAAGTCGGGGTCGCTGAGGTTGGGAAGCAGAAATAAATTAAGGCTACGTTTCACTAATATACAAGTTCTAATCTTACCTTTGTCTCTTGTATAGAGAGGAGCTAATGTGGGTGTCCTAAGTCCACGAACCATGCCTTCTACAATCCATGGCTCCTGGATTAGGATTATGTCTTCTGCGTTTTTAGAAAGACGAAGAATGAGTGCGGCCGAAGCCTTTTTTGAGTGGTGGAGATTAATCTGGAGAAACCGTATCATTGCTACAGTTTTCCTGAGTCGCCTCCACCACGGTGTTGTTGAGGTCCTCTGATTCTGAAGATGTGCTCAAGAGCTCATCTTCTATCTCTGATCGTGTGGGACCTCAAATTACTTCGTCATCGCTTTCCATTTCCGACAGGGTGTCTGAAGAGGAGACCGACGGCTTGATAGTCACCTCGGACAGATTGGAGTCGTCGCTATCCAATTCTGGAAAGGATATCGATGCTCCGAGATCCGAGGTTGTGATATCAGGTATTAAAGGAGGAGGAAGTTGCTTATCAGCATCCAGCTCATCCTTTTTGTATACCCTTAAATGTATGGACTCGAATCCGAACCGAATCTCGCCAGATTGATGTGCACTTTGATTCCACATTTCGGTGAGACATGCCATCAAATCACTAGTGGACCTGTTGCTACGAAAACCGTATTGCCGGTCTTTGAGAAGTTTTCGTGTTTCGAGATATTTCATGAGCTGACGATTTATCAGCGTTTCCATAACCTTGGAAAGAAGGAACGTAAGTGCAATGGGTCTGTAGGACGAGAGAGAGAGAGGCTGGACAAATGCTGTTTTCCATCTGCTCGGAAAGAGTCCTAAAGAGTAGGAGTGATGAAAATGCTTACGCAGTGGTTTTGCCAGCATGGTAGAACACCTCTTCAGAAGAAGGGGAGTTATACCATCTGGACCAGCGGATTTATGTATGTTGAGATCTTTAAGTGCTCTTGCTACTACACAGTATGACAACGTTTTGGAACAAGAGTGATGATATGTGTAACTGTATCTTTACAGTTACTTAAAATAATAATGGAAAGCAAAACTGGCCCATTCATGTGTTAAGTGCACAAATAATTCAATTTAGTTGTCTTGTTCGATCGGTTGGCTATCGGAGTAATTTAAAAAAGTGATTTAAGTTGTATTGAGATGGATTTAAGTGAAAGTACAATACTCTCTATAAACTGAATGTGTCGCCAATATATTGTAAAGGCCCATGGAAAGGCTGTAACTGGAAAAGTAACACAGGCTTATATATTTTATTTCAATCGTTCTATAAAACAACACAAAGAATGGATTCCGAATTTTTTTTGTATCTCGTATTATGTTACACTTATCGAATGGTTAAATGGGAAAAAGAACTCGATACCAATGACTTGGAGTGTATAAGTGAATCATTATGATGACTGGTTTTTTTTTTTTTTGTTTAACTAAAGTCAAAGGGCTTTCCGAAAAAAATTAAAAATCAAATTGGAATACCCTATAGAAGCTTCTGTGTGTATGCCAATACCTCATAGTGGAAAATTTCTTGTGCCCACGCCAAGAACACAAGAACCATGTGCAAAGTCATGTGATGAGGGTGACCGTGAAGAAAATTATGCGCTAGAGAAGGAAATATCCGAATATGTGCCTCCTAGGAGTTAATTGAAAGAACCACACGTGATTCAGCAGCAAGAATTGAATGATTTGTTCCGTGACTTAAATTTATCCATCAGACAGTCTAAAATTCTGTGTTCTAGACTACAAGAATGGAATTTGTTATCACCAGAAACTAAGATATCTTTGCCAAGGAAAAATAACAAATATTTATCTGCCTTCTTCACACCGAACGAATCCATATGCTACTGTATTATATACTACTCGTATATATATGAATTACGGATCACTTACAGAACAAATGAATGGCGTCTCTTTATCGATGGATCTAAAACGAGTTTAAAAGCAGTTCTTCAAAATAATGGTAGCGAATATCCCTCCATACCTGTACATCCAATCACTTTAAAAGAAACATACGATACTATGCAATTTATATTAAAGTTGATAAAGTATAGAGACTCAAGCTGGAAAGTTTGTGCTGGCTTAAAGTACTTAGGTTACTAGGATTATAGAGTGCCTTTACACACTATTGCTGCTTTTTGTGTTTGTGGGTGCAGAGAAACGCTACATGGTTAAAGATAGGCCGATGAGATCGGAAGTTGTTGCTGGACAATCAAATGCCAAATATTCACCTCTGATTGAGTCACAAAATGTTACACATAAATCTGGGTTTAATGAATAATTTCGTAAAAGCTATGGACAAAACTGGTGAAGGCTTTTTACATTCAAAATCTGTATTCCCTAAATTAAGTGAAAACTTATGAACGATGTCGATTTTGACCTTAAACTAAATGCGAAGGAACTAGCAGCTTGGACATCATTGAAAGCTGTAATAAATGGTTTTTAAGGAAATCATCGAGCTGACAATTCTGAAAGGTTAGTCGCAAAGTTGTTAAAAACTTATCATCGAAAATAGATTTCTTGCATTCACATTTTGATTTTTTTTCAAAAAACCTTGGGACGGTAAGTGACGAAGGACGAAGAAAGTTATCGAGGTTGGTGGGATGCAGCCATGTTAGGGGATTACTGTTGGTCTTTAATGCGTTCAAGTTCACAAAAAGGGGATAGATGAAATAGGGTGGAAAGTGGGTGCGTTGATAGTCGCAGTTCTAAAGCTGTGTGAATTGGAGGTAGGTTCTTAGATAGTTAGGATAGTCAGAATTAGAACTGGTGCGAGGAAGAACCGCCCATACTTTGTTTCGTATAGAGCGAAGGCTGCTGTTATACCAGGGAAGTTCAGTAGAGAAAAGGTACGTAAAGAGAAATTAAATTAAATATTTCACTGTAAAAATGGAGACAGCATCAGTTAGAGATAGACTGGCAAAATCAAAAGAAGATTTGCTAAGACGGATATTAATTTTGCGAAAATTAGCTTTATGGAAGTTGTAAGAGTAGAGGAAGAAGTGAACTGGGATGAAGAGTTATGGAAAAAGTGAGATACGAAAATTTTCGATATTTGGTAGGGTTAAGGGGCAAAACGTTACTGTGGAATTAATGGGATCGCTAGTGAAAATAAGGTTTAGTTGGAGTTAGGGACCAAACTTACTTGGCATAGGCTTAAGTCTGTTATACGATCAACGAATAGACATTCCTTGTGTGAACTAGCGTTTGACGCGGTAAAAGAGAAGTGATCATCCGATAAAATCCATTTCAGCAAAAGAAGGTTAAATTCGCCAAAGATAAGAATATCGTCGATGGAATCACTTGGAGCAATAAGTTGGTCGCTTTAGCAGCAAGGATGTAGGATTCGAATGTAGCAACACATAAGATACAGCGACGTATTATGGAGTGCTATTGTGAATGACAAGAATCAACTATAGGGAAGGCAGGATCATGGTTAATGAGAGAGAGAGCGAGAGAGTGACCATCATCTTGGAGAACAACATAAGAAGATGGGAATAGCTCTTGGATCAGATTAGTTTCTGTAAGAGCATAGACGTCGAAAAAGAGGCCATGAGATCTAGACAAAACAGTACTAGTTTTGGAGCGCAAGCCTCTTACATATTGGTAGTAAAATGTAAGAGGTAGTTTGTTGCGTGGAGGAGTAGGGGAGTGTAGATGAGATACAGACAAAGAACGCAAGTTAGCAACGAAAAAGTTTATAATGGTCAGCTCGCCTACGCTGAAGTTGAGAAATTCTTTTAGAGTGTACATAGCTGCGGAAAGCAGCCAGGTCATCCGCAGGTCATCAAACCTGTTCTAAGGTTTCCTGAGACTGAGAATGGGATCAAAAGCCCGTGAAACCGAGGAAAGATTGGATATTTGGCTCCAGTAGTAAGATTGAAATTGGAGAGCAGTTGTTAGCATTCGTTAAAAAAAACGCGTTGATGTTGGACCTTGGATGGGAGAGAAGCAATTGGTGCTTCTGTGAGGAGACATGAAGGGTTGCTTAGATATATGTATAGACAAGAGGAAGTTGAACTTCCGTCTGTCGTTAGCCTCCGGTAGCTCCCTAAATGAGCTTGTCTCGCCAATGAAGCAGCAATCCCCTCGCCCGGATCCATACGTATGCTCCTTTCCAATAGCCATTGACATAACTGAGCCGAACGGCATACATATGATACTTGTTTCCGTTCTTTGACGATATCATCCGACTCTCCCGCTGTTGTTTTGTTGTAACTTGTTGATGTTGTTGCGTTTTAGATGTAAGGCCCCCGTTTGTCCTGATTGCTTTTCAACACTCGTTTAACTTAAGCTTTTTATTCAGTGAAAAATAAATAATAATGTTCACAGAACCCGCAGACTTGAACTTTGGTGCTCTACACCTCGGCTTATGGGATTCATTCATTTAATTTTTCATGCATTTAAGCTTTTAGGCTTATCATATTTTTATTATGAAGATCACAACGCCGCCTCCTTGTATGGAGTTGTGTCGATATCTTCAATACATTGTATGAGTATCGTCTGCGTCTCATTTTGTGTATGTATGATTGTCAGGAGCTTGGTCTGTAAACGACTTAGACCATGTGTCTCTTCGTTTCATTCTTGTCAGTGAATTAGTAGTTAACACAAGGACCAGCAATTATCCTGCCCATTATACCTGGAGTTGTGTTTTGTCTGCCAGCTGTGAGTAGATCTGGTCCACGTATATGTATTTTGTTCTTGTATCAGACGTGCAGCTGATCCATCTGCCTCTGGATACAAAGCAAGATAGCTACCAGGTCAGATGATGCTTTCGGTGTCATTGGCGTGGGGCGAGAGAAGCTCTTTTATCTTTTGGCGCGGTACACTCTCGAGTAGCTAATATTGGAAATTACGGCCTGTATTTGACGGAGGACTGGTGGTCGTTTTACCTTCACATTTTGCTGCTGAGCCAAATTTACTTTCATCATGTACTAGGGCCTAGAGTAAATTGCTATAGTTTGCGATAGTTTAGGGTATGTCCCGTGCTCTTACATGAGAGCTGGCTTTTGTCACACACTCCATACCTAATTATTTGGAGCATCACAATTCAACGCTTCTTTCCCAAACCTTTGGCAGTGGACATATTGTACCAGTGTACAACATAGTAGTCTAGGACTTTAATACTCCAATTTGCTGTCGGAACTGAACTAGAAAAAACTGGCTCCAGCTGTGCTGAACCTAGTGACCTCTACGAAAATGAACTCGTTCTGGAACAGTAAATGATTTCATCCCCCTAATCATTCGTTTCTTTAGGTTCTCATTCTGAAGTGTGAAGGAGAATAACTCCGTCAACGATGCATTCAATAAATTTGTAATTCTATTGGCGCGCTCCACTGAATTGCAAACCTATCAGCATTTCAGCGGTCAACTAAAAAGTCATGGCTGATGACCAACTGTACTTGTATTTTATTTTACTTGTATTACGTCCTTGCTCCATTTTATGCATATTTATTGGAAGCACTCTTTGTTTTGTTCCTTTTTGCGCTTGCTGTTGCTATTTGTTATTGTTGTTGCTGCTGCTGTTTTTTGGTTCAGCTGTTGTTGTCGAATTTCCTGGTGTTGTTGCTGACCTTGTTATTGTTTTTGCTTATGTTCATTCTGTTTCTACTGTTGTGCTCGTGCTTGTTGTTTCAGCTGCTGTAATTGGTGTTCGATTTGTTGGTACATATTTGTTGAGTTCATTGTTACATATTTTGCTCCTGGGATTGCTAGTGCTCCTTTATCTTTCCGGTCATTTGTTTTGCCTTAATATCGTTTACATTTTGCTATTTATCTATTCCTGTTGTTTAACTTGTTCCTATTTATTATCCGACCCAGAGATTGCCACCCAAATAATGCCCCTCTCCTCCGTCCACCATGAATGGGTAGTCATTTCAGTTAGAAAAGATACAAGTTGAACCCTGAACCTGAACCCTTTTTTCCAAATAAAACCTAACACTTCCTTAAAATAAACATTAACCCATGACCATCGCCACATTTACTGGGCTATCAGAGACTCGGATTTTCCTACCTGCAAACTTGTAAACGATAATGAAACTCTCTTCACCGAATATATTGTACGTTCATCTGATCATATTTTACAAATACGTTGCTGTTTCCGTTTTACCAAATAAACTCCCACTGATTTAACAAACTCGGCATGAAACGGTAAGTAATAGATCTTCTTTTTTTATATGTATATTGTTTATATTGTTATCGTTATCTGCTTGTTCCTTTGTCGAAGATGAAAGTTTAAATAATAATAATATCCGCAGACATACTGGTATACGATTTATTTTATTTCTGTCAAGAAGTTACAATTATTTCCTTTGTTATTTGATATAACTACAAATTATTTTACTTACCGCAGTTTGCACTTTCCACCTTCGTTGCCGGCTACTTTCAAAGGAATGAAACTATTGAATTAACTGTGAAGGAAGAAATATGGGGAGTGCAGACTGCGGCGAGAGAGTGACAACTATATTTAACTCAACGAACTGTCGGCTATGTGGTGTTCGGGATATGTTCGTTTTATGATTTTGCGTAAGGGCGTTCTTCCACACTGCTTTTGGTGGACAAAAGATAGGATATACTCGTTGTACAGTAAATTGTGAAATAGTTCTTCTTTCAGCACCGAATGTGACTCTATTTCTATCTTGCCTTGGTAGACCTGTTGGATTTGTAGAATTTGAAAATTCTGTTGGAATGTGTACAGAGTCATCATTATTTACAACGTTGTCAATGGATCTATAAATTCGTATACGTCACCAACAATCTAGCTGAAATTCATTAACTTTGGACGCAGAATCATTTGTTGGTGCAAAACTAGCTCTTTCTCTTTCAAGAAGACGTCTTGCTGTTTATATTGGATGTTGAACAGAAGGATATATGCAGTCCACTAATTCATTGATGTTGCTAACTTGGTTTCCAACGGAAAGAGTAATTGTACCATTTGCTTCTGGTACTGCTCCATTTCCGATTTGCAGAAGCATATTTGAAAATGTTTCAGCATCGGCGTCGTTTTGCAAATGAACTCGCATATTCTTTGAAAGATTCATTTTTTTAACGAATTGCCATATTGCAGATTTCTTCAAGCAGGCGTTAACCTCGTCAGCTCGAGTACCTTGAGTTACAACTGGCAATATTTGACGGAAGTCACCTGCTAGTAATATCCTTACACCCCTAAATGGCGCATTAGTTGATCTTAAATCCCTTAAATTTTTGTCAACAGCTTCTAATAACTTTTTATGCGACATTCATCCCAAACAATTAGGGAGCATTTTTGTAACAATTTTGCAAGTGCACTTTGCTTGGAAATATTACAAGCTGCACTACTAATGTGCGCATTACTGACTGGTAATATAAAGGCTGCGTTTCGTGTGCTTTTCGACCATTTCGTATAAGTGTCGCTGCAATGCTAGAAGATGCTACCGCTATTGTAACCTTTCCAGTATATCTAATTTTTGCTAAAACTAAATTTATTGAAAATTTTTTTCCAAGCATCCAAAGAGCATCCAAAAAATGTATTTTGTTCATATTATGTTAGATACTATTTATAACGTTCTTGAATACTACTTTTAGCTGCACAGTCAAGGACTTCGTGCAGTAGTATGAGGTTTCTTTAATAAATTCCGTGTCAAGTAATGTATCATCATTAGCACAATCAGTTGGCAGAGACAGTCCAAAATCGTTAATGCTTTTATTGCTTGCCAAAGCCTTAGTTGTTCGGAGACATGACAAAAAACCAAAATAATAGCGAAATTGCGATAGCAAAGTTGTCGATGATCGAGAAAGAGTAGTGTCAGATAGGCATTCATTCTTTTAGATTAGATTATATTTATTTATATTTCAATCTAAGTTCACTACATTTTTCATTAGATAAATTTTTAAAGAAAATATAGACGAAATTCTGGGTATTATGATCTCGAAATATGGAAATAATAATAAAACACTCTGTGGTGTAATACAACCAGTATCAAGTGTATGACTAATAATAATATTAAAAGGATTAAAGCCCAAAAAGGGAAGATGAAAAGGAGAGTGCAATAAACAGCGAAAAAAGAAAGCTAGGTAAAAAATCAAAATATTAAAAGAAGAACAATGTGAAAGACATAACTTGTAGTGGTGTTTTAACTTCAGACTGTGAAAGTAACCAAGCTCTTTATTAACCCTATGAACATCAACTGTAGACCCATTTCTCAGCGAATATAATCCATTTCTTCTAAAGTGTGTTGCGATACATTCGGCAACACTGCCAGCAGCACCACGATCGGCAACACTTACATAAGTTAGTTTGACATTTATATTACATTCATTTTTCTTTTTCTTTGAAACTTGTGAAACAACGGGCGGTGCTCAAGCACAATAGTAAGTACCCGATTATTATATTAACTTTTGTATTATAATGTTATTTGAAATAAAGATTTTAGTTCATCAAGGATTTGGAATACTCAAAATAAGTGTTTTAATCACGCACCCGGCCCCAGTTTCAACATTCTAAAATTATTGTGGCATGCAAAACAAGTTGCCCCCTTTAATCGTTGTACACTACAGGTGTGGATTCGTCGACTTTCCCGAGCATATTTCTCAATCCAACGAAATATCAAGAATCGTTACACCTGCAACTGTGTAGATAGCAAAAAGACAAAGGTTTTATCTTGAAATACGTTCAATATTACACATTTTCAATATTTTTCTACGTAACCTCACATTTATTTGCACATGGATTCGCGCAACGACATGTCTTTATGTGAAGGCGAAACTACATCCAGTACATGCGCATGGAGCTCGTTGGAGTCAAATGACATAAACACTACAACCGGCTTAGCTACTGTCGCCACTACCGCAACAACAACGGCTGAAAATACGCCAATCGAAGTGCAGACGTCAATTCTTCAACCCATCGAAAAAGTGCCAGATCTTCCTTCCTTCACACCTTCCGTCACCAGGTCATTGCCAAATCCTTTCGCAAGATTTGAGGATATTTACGCATCACAACGTTTTACCCTTCCACCTTTTGCTATCACATCTGCGCAGAATCAACTGCAAGAGGGCACAGCGAGAAACATATTACATTCCACCACGCTGAACAATACCATCGACGTGAATCGGATAGCATTCGAGTCTGCTCAGCCACAAATCACATCGGGGCATTTGAATGTCGCACACGCACCCGGAATAAATGCTACCTGGCACAACTATAATACATGCAGGCATGCTGTTCCTACCACAGTTCCCGTTTGTAGACCAATAACACATACCAGTCAACAGGTATCAAATTCGTTTTTGTCCAGACGAGCTAATGTCTATGGAAACACCGTTGGAACAGCACACTCGGGAAGTGTTTATTTGCCCACAGCAACCGCTGGATGTTGCGGCTATCCGCATTCTACATTCTGTAACGAACCTGTTAATTTTGGAATACCATCTCCAATAACTGTTTCATCCACGCAATCATATGTTGCCGGAGGTCCATCGTATACTAACTCCGCTTTCCCATACATCAATACCGCTGCACCTGATATTTCTTTGTCACAATCACAAATTTTTGCACGTCAAGTGATAACTAAAGAATTACCCAGTTTTTCCGGCAAACCTGAGGAATGGCCTCTTTTCATTACGAACTACTTGCAATCAACCGAACGATGCGGATTCACCGACCAGGAAAATTTGCTGCGTCTTCAAAAATGTCTGAAAGGAGCAGCCTTAGAAGCAGTACGAGGTAAACTCATGATGCCAAGCACTGTCTCCTCGGCAATAGAAATATTAAGAATGCTTTTTGGTCGTCCTGATGTCATCTACGAGTCAATGCAGCGCAAGCTAAGACAGGAGCCAGCTGTAAAATCAGATAAGTTGGAATCTCTTATCCATTTCGCATTGTCTGTGCAAAATTATTGTGCTACCATTTCAGCTGTAGGTTTTGTGGACTATCTCAACGACCCGGTGTTGCTAGCCGAATTGGTGAGCAAACTACCCAGTGAGCTTAAACTCGATTGGGGTCGTCACCAGCTGTCTTTACCTCGTGTTGATATGGGAACATTTGATAGGTGGCTCTTTGCTCTTGCAACCTGTGCCAATCAGGTGACTATCTTCCGACCATTGGCTACTACCAGCAACCACGAAATGAAGAGTCCCAGCAGACAACCAAAGCACAGAATTCTGGTCCATGAAGTAATAGATAAAAATCAGAACTCTTTATCACAGCAAGTGGTCTGTGCAAAATGCCATCAAGCTCATCGTCTATCGGACTGCAACGAGTTTCGCGATCTTTCTACCCAGGAACGATGGCAGTTTGTACGTGACAAAAATCTCTGCCTCTGTTGCTTCAAAAAACATTCGCTGAGGCGCTGCAACGCAAGACGACAGTGTGGAGTAGACAACTGTAAAATGCCTCATAATTTCTTATTACATAGTAATACCCAGGAACAACATCGCCGTCAGATTAGCCAAGTCGGAAGTAGCCAGGCGAAAGATAATCAAGTCAAAAACACAGCACCAGATCCATCTATACTCTTCCATTTCAAGAATCAAAAGACTATGTTTCGGTACATTCCTGTGAGGCTGTACGGCTTTGGCAAGACATTGGATACGTACGCACTCGTCGATGAAGGATCTGCATGTACCCTTATGGAAAAAAGCATCACTTCGGAGTTGGGTCTCACTGGTCCGTCGATGGAATTATGCTTAAAATGGACTGGCAAAATTACTCACAATGAGCCAGATTCTAAGGTGGTAAGCTTAGACATTTCATCATGTGAAGCGAATGCACCACGATTTAATCTACGAAACGTGCGCACCATATCAAATTTGGATGTACCACTGCAGTCACTTGAGGCAACAGTGCTACAGAAACAACGTCATTTGCAGGAACTCCCTATTCGCCCGTACAAGGATGTTCAACCCCAAATCATAATTGGCCTGGATAACG
Source organism: Volucella bombylans (assembly GCA_949129095.1). Taxonomy (NCBI): domain Eukaryota; kingdom Metazoa; phylum Arthropoda; class Insecta; order Diptera; family Syrphidae; genus Volucella; species Volucella bombylans. The sequence goes on along the minus strand of OX422140.1, from coordinate 333,280,268 downwards.
CGAAAATTGGTTTGCCTTTGGAGACTCGAGAAGCAGATGGTTATGATTTGATTGCTAGCAGGAGCAGATTAGGATGGGCTGTCTACGGCAGAAGTAACGACTCAAGTGCGGTACCACAGCGTCTGCTGCACATATGTCCTTGCAGTTCTGTAAGTAAGATGGATGAGATGTTAAAGTCGTATTTTTGCTTAGAATCTGTTGGTGTCCAAGAAACTTCCTCTTCTAAGCAATCCAAAGAGGATGAGAGAGCGCTGCGTATAATGGAAACTAAATCAAAATACTTGCCCGACGAGAAGAGGTGGGAGACAGGTTTGTTATGGAGATATGATTCTGTTGACCTACCGAATTCTTTTGCAATGGCGAAACGTAGACTTGAGTGCCTTGAAACTAAAATGAAACGTGATCCGAAATTGAAGGCCTTTTTGACGGAAACCATCAGAAGCTACGAAGACAAGGGCTACATAAGAAAACTGAAGAAAAAGGAAATAACAGCCGGTGGAAAGTCGTGGTATATCCCTATATTCACCGTGACAAATGCAAATAAGAACAAAAGGAGGCTTGTTTGGGATGCTGCCGCCAAGGTAAACGACATTTCGCTAAACACAGTTCTGATGAAAGGACCGGATCTTCTAGCATCTTTAGTGGGCATACTTCTTCGCTTCAGAGAGAGACCTGTGGCAATCTGTGGTGACATACGAGAGATGTTTCACCAAATTCGTGTCTGCTAAGAAGATCAAGCTGCTCAGAAGTTTTTGTGGCGTAAAGATGATTCTTTCAAGGAGCCTGACGTTTTCCTGATGAGGGTTATGACCTTTGGAGCATCGTGTTCTCCCACGTTGGCAAACTACATTAAGAATAGAAATGCGAATAGATGGGCAGAGGTTCATCCGAAGGCAGTTAGTGCTATAATCCAAAATATTTACGTCGATGACTGGCTGCAAAGTGTGGAAAATGAGAATGAGATGATAGAACTAGCTGGTACGGTGAGGCGTATTCATTGTGAAGGTGGTTTCGAAATGAGGAATTGGTCATCTAATTCGAGAACAGTCCTGGAAACTTTAACGGGTTCAACTAAACAGAGTGACAAAGGAATAGAGGAGTTTAACACTGGTAATGAGAAGGTTCTAGGTCTGTGGTGGCGTCCTGGTACTGATGAACTTACCTTTGTCCAGAAATTCGACAAGTCAGTTTTGGACGAAAATACTTCTCCCAGTAAACGTCAAATCCTGAGAGTCGTTATGTCTATATTTGACCCACTAGGGCTATTGGGTTTTTATGTCATTCATGCCAAGATCATTATACAAAACATTTGGCGTTCAGGCGTCAGCTGGGACGAAACAATACGAGATGCAGATCATCAGGATTGGTTGGAATGGATTCGAAAATTGCCACTCATCAGCACAATTCAACTTCCACGCTGTTATCCACTTGTAAGTATTAGTAATAATCTGCAATTACACATCTTTGTAGATGCAAGCATCAACGCATATGCCGCTGTGGCTTATTTACGAGCTGAAACCAGCGGGAGGGTTTGCTGTTCGTTAGTAGCATCGAAAACTCGAGTTGCGCCTTTAAAACCTGTATCGATTCCAAGGCTGGAGCTGATGGCTGCTATCTTGGGACTGCGGCTCGCCAAATTTATTGAAACCGAAGTGTCAGTGAAAATTAAGAGCCGTACCTTTTGGACTGATTCCAGAAACGTTCTGTTTTGGATTAGATCTGATGCAAGGAAGTTTCAACAATTCGTCGCGCTAATGATTGCTAATATTTTGGAAGGCTCAAACGTCAACGAATGGAGGTGGGTGCCCACAGCCCTTAACGCGGCTGATGATGGAACCAAATGGACGAAACATACAGAATTTAACTCGCACTCACGGTGGTTTTGCGGACCGAAATTCCTCGTATCGCCAGAAAGTGAGTGGCCAGAAACTGTTCTGGGCGATAATGTCGAATCACAAGCAGAAGCCGTTTTTTACTTGGAAATAGAAACTGCCAAAACCGCAGACTTGACTGTTATTGTACCTGATCCAAGTCGTTTTAGCAGATGGGAGAAGTTGCACAATGCTCAACGATATGTGCTGAAATTTCTACAGATGCTTATCAGATCAAGACCAAAGTCACAATTCATAAATGAGTTAATTAAAATGCGGGAATATGATGCAGCTGAGGCAATCATCCTTCGAGCCTGTCAAGAAGAAGCATTCTCAGAGGAATTAAAGAATCTTCGTTCACAAACAGCGGTAAGTCGTAAAAGTTTAATCTTTAAATGCTCTCCGTATTTGGATCAATTAGGTCTGCTTAGAGTAAGAGGTTGCTTGGATCTGATGACAAGTTTACCGATGTGTGTCAAGCGCCCAATTATTATGCCACGTAAGCATCAAGTTACACGACTAATCACGGATTTTTACCATCGCAAATTTCACCATCATCACAACGAAATTGTGGTAAATGAAATACGACAACGCTTTTATATCACAGGTCTTCGGGTTTTGGTCCGATCTATCTCCAAGGACTGTCAATGGTGTCGCAATCATCGAGCTCAACCTGGCGCTCCAAGCATGGGTGACCTGCCTCTGGAACGACTGGCTCCGTTTACACAACCATTTACTTACACGGGAGTGGATTATTTCGGACCCATGAACATACTGATTGGACGTCGACGGGAAAAGCGATGGGGTGTACTATTCACCTGCCTTACTACCCGTGCGGTACACTTAGAACTTACACCATCTTTGTCAACAGAAGCGTTTTTGCTTGTGCTTAAGCAGTTTGTCAGTCGTCGGGGCGTACCAAAAAGGATCCTGTCAGACAACGGCACAAATTTTCGAGGTGCAAGTCGTTCCTTGGTCGACGAACTGGAGAAGATATCCTACCAAGAGCTGGAGCAAAAATATCCTGCGGTCGAATGGTCATTCATTCCCCCAGTCGCCCCTCATATGGGAGGAGCCTGGGAGAGGATGATACGCTCAGTGAAATCGATATTAATGGATATCCTGCACGAGACAAATTTACGAGAAGACGTTTTGAGGGCAACTTTAGCCGATATCGAGCACATTCTAAACTCACGACCTTTAACATACGTTCCGTTAGACTCACCTGAAAATGAAGCACTGACTCCGAATCACTTCCTGGTGGGAAGCTCAAATGGAATCCGAGAACGTGGTAGCGAGGACGGCTCCGGATTGACTCTGCGTAGAAATTGGACTCTATCCAACCAACTAGCAAATCAATTTTGGAAGCGTTGGGTGCGTGAGTATTTACCTTGCATAACAAGGCGCAGTAAATGGTTTCACCCACCGTTGGAAGCACTAAAAGTAGGCGACGTGGTGATTATTGTAGAAGAAAATAGCAAGAGAAACACCTGGGCAAAAGGAACGATTGTTGATCTACATCAGTCAAGAGATGGAGAAGCTCGAAGTGCAATTGTAAAAACAGCAAATGAGTTTGTGACGCGACCGGTGGTTAAGCTGGCTAGACTGGACGTGAGAAGGGTAAATATTACAGCAGATAACACCGAACATTTACGAAGGGGGGAATGTTGCGATACATTCGGCAACACTGCCAGCAGCACCACGATCGGCAACACTTACATAAGTTAGTTTGACATTTATATTACATTCATTTTTCTTTTTCTTTGAAACTTGTGAAACAACGGGCGGTGCTCAAGCACAATAGTAAGTACCCGATTATTATATTAACTTTTGTATTATAATGTTATTTGAAATAAAGATTTTAGTTCATCAAGGATTTGGAATACTCAAAATAAGTGTTTTAATCACGCACCCGGCCCCAGTTTCAACAGTGAATATTACCACTTTTAACAAAAAATACTTTGAGTGCTTTGTAAATAAAAAGCTAACGAAGTGGTAGAATTTTCGCTGATTGGAAAAGGCGAAGCGATGGCTCAAACCTGTTTTTACATAGCAATAACCGAATAATTTTTTTCTGTGCTGCAATAATAAGATTCAGGTTACATATGCAAAAAAATTGCAAAAAAATACGGTTCTTTAAGAGAATAAGGAAGAAAATGGACTGCAACACATCGATCAAAGTTTATAACACAATTGTGAAGCCCCATTTCGAATATTGTTCCACAATTATTTACTCATGCTGTAACCAAGAACATGTGGAAAGACTCCAAAAACTGCAGAATAAAGCGATGAGAAGTATTCTTCAGTGCAATAGATTTACATCGATAAGACTCATGCTAAATGCACTCAAATGGATGAGTATACGTGAAAGGTTACAACTTAACACGTTACTGGCAGTTTTCAAAATGAAGCAAGAAAGCGCACAAAGTATATTAATGAGTGAAAGAAGGACCGTAGGAGAAGCACAACCATATCGATTACGTAATTGCAACAATTTTAGAATTAAACGACAGATCTCAATGTCCGGGCAAAACACATTTATATACAAAGGAATTCTCCTTTTCAACAACCTGCCAGAGTATATAAACCATTAATTTAGTAAAGCACTATGCAAACAAAAGGCTTATATATAGTAAAAAAAATTTAAAACAACATATATAAAATGTAAAATTTAAAAGTATAACTATATACTAATAAATACAACTACTACTACTACTACTACTACAACCTCAACATGCAAGACCATACTCAAGCCATGATTGAACCAATGTGTAGTAATAGATAACTGAAAGTACTCGTAATCTCGATGGCACAAGTTTCCGCAACTGATACATTTTGTTTAAAGATATATATAGTATTTTTTTAGGGGCATTATGTGTAACTTCCAGTATAATTTGTTATCTATCCCAACTCCTTCACGAATTCCAGGTCGAAGCACTTATTTGTACAATTCAGCTTGTCGCAACTAAGGTCATTAGATGTTATGCCTTCAGGTACTAGATTTGGGTTGGACAAGGAAAAACACATTGCCTTAGACTTAGTGCTTAGTATCAGTTGATGGTGATTGAGCCAGATACTAAGCAAATGTAAATCAGAACTTATTTGGTCTCGAATTGTGATTGAAGAGTTGTCTGCGTATGAAAGTACAAGATCGTCTGCATAAGCAATTATACATCCATTGACAGGTAATGAATATATGGAATTAATGTAGACAAGGAAAAGGATTGGTCCTGGAACTGACCCCTGTGGGACACCAGTATTTGGACAGTCTACTTAATTGCATACAACTGCTCTTATTCTAACGCGCTGTTTTCGATTAAACAAGAATGACTTAAACCATTCAGATATATTGCCTCTAAAACCAGCATTGCTTAGTTTCTGAACTAATAGATCAAGGTTAACTTTCAAATCAAGACAAATCAAGAAAAAGTGCAGCTGTTTTTTGATTATTCTCTAATGCAGTGTAAATTCTATTTAAAAAGTCTACAATTGCATCTTCAGTTCACTTACCTTTCATAAAGGCAAATTGCAACTTATTATCTCGTCCGGTCTTTTCAATAAATTTAAGCATTTTGCTAATTATTACCTTTTAAAAAATCTTTGAGAAAACCGATAACAAGCATATTGGCCTATAATTGTTTGGGTCACTTAAATCACCTTTTTTAAAAATCGGAATGAAAGCTTTGATTAATGATATACCGCAAGGGGTTTACTATTGCTTTTCCTACTCGTATCTTCTTTATTATTACGTTACTAATGCCATCTATCCCGCTTGAGCTTTCAGTTTTCAGGGTGTTAATAATAGCAAGAACTTCCGAATTACTAATGGGCCGGAAATAGAAAGAGTGTGGACTCGTTTTATCACGTAGATATCTTTCAGTACTTTGATTTAATTGAATACAAACATTAGGTTTGCACTTTTCGGGAACATTTTTGAAAAAGTTGTTCATGCCATTAACTAATTCCTCATTACTGCTGTCTATTTTATTGCCTAGTTTGAGGAACTGGCTCTTTTTTGTCCTTCCCTAATATGTTATTGATAAAACGCCATTGCTCTTTAGGATTACACTGATTTTCTGCAAATTTGTATTCATAGTGTTGTGGGGGGCAAGCGCTCTTCTGGTACTCTGGGGTTCTCGCACAATTGTCGGGCACAATTGGGAGATTATATTATGAAATTATGGGGAATAAAAGACAAATGCTTATGAATCGTTTTAATAACTTTATTTGTGGTCTTACCTCTAGGAGAGTCGCAAAAGAAGTGAACGAATGAGTGCAAGTTATATAATAAGGAAGTGGGACTAGGCACATTAGAGAAAAAGTATAGGATGAGTTGAGCGACCTTTGTTAACTAGTAGGTCTATTTAGTACGTAATTCAGTATGAATTGTTCAAAGAGTATTTCAACTAAACATTACCGGCCGCCTTGCAGCATTTGCGGCAAAATATATGTCTAAGCTTCGTGAACAACTCTTTACGAGGGATAACTTACAACTAATACCTTACATCTAAGGGGGAATCTTTTGTTAACGGAGGGACTCCACTCACTCCTGCGATTATAATCAATAATTTTATAGAGCGAAAAATTCCTAATACAATATTTGTTAACTTATTTACTATGCAAATTTCAGCAATACGTAAGTTTTAATTTATGAAGCTGTTGTTGGATAAGTGCCTGCAATATTTTCCATACTAGTGCGAACGTTTCAATTAAAGAAGTAAAGTGACTGTAGTAACCGCGTTTTATAATAAATTCATTGGCAAGGAAGCACACAAAGCTTTACAACAGGGCGAGTAATAATACCCTTCCGTTTCTTCAAGTCTACCACTCTTACTCTTTTATCAGGACCAAAGTGAGTTTTAACTACCCTTCCTAATAGCCATTCGTTTGGAGGGAGTTTTTCTTCCCGAATGACAATGAGATCTCATATTTGGAATTAAAATGCGTTTTTTTGTTGCCAGAGCAACATCTATATGTTTGTTAAAATACAGATATTGACATTTCGACAAGCAAGTGGCTGTCCGTGTTGTTCGACGATAGAAAACTTTCGCGAATTCTTTCTGGTATCCCTAGAGGCCCCAGACAAAGGCGTCCTAAGCAGAATAGTTTCCGACTTCTGAAAGTTGATTTTCAACTTCCAGTCATCGCAATATCGCTTAATTTTGTCGAAGTCACGCTGCAAAAGCATATTAATGACCTCAAACGTTGGACCCGATCTGTACGCGATTAAGTCGTCTGCGTACGCTATGGCATGGTGAAGTGAACCTATCAGATCACTTGTGTAAATGTTGAACAGGATCGGCGAATTTACCGCACCTTGTTGCAGGCCGTTTTTAATGTGAAATGTTCCAGCAGAAGTCACATCGCCATTCTTCACGATGAACTGTCTACTGGAGAGCATATCAAAAAGAATATACATCAGTGGTTTACTAATGTACAACCTGTCCAGCTTGAAAAAGAGTCCTTCTAACCATACGGTATCGAAGGCTTTCTCCAAGTCAATCAGGCAGGCACCAGTGCACTGGTTCTTGCCTTTGTTCCATTGGATATCAGAAACTAGTCTAGACGCAGCATGAATGATACCATGCCTCGCCTTAAAACCGAATTGATTATCCGGAACTATATGTTTGTCCTCAACCCACTTAGTCAGGACTCTATTGATCACCTTCTCGAAAACCTTACTGATGCTTGGAAGAAGACTAATCGAGCGGAGATTCGCCGGATTGGAAGTATCTTTATTCCTTTTGGTGATCGGATGTACCACCGCAGTTTTCCAATGCGCTGGATAATGTGCATTATTCATTGCATTACTAAACAGGATGGTATAAATGTTCACCGATTCTAGAGGGAGATGTCGAAGCACAATGTTCGGTATTTCATCGGTTCCCGCTGATTTCTTACTTCTAAGTGAATCGAAGATCATTTGGAGCTCCTCCTTCGAAATGAACGGGGGTAGTACCCTATCGTTGGTGATGGCATTATTTGCCATATTTTCGTCACTGAACTGGGTGAAACCCGAGCTCTCGAATAGCCAATTCGCAATTTCATTTCGAAGGTAGAAATTGTGCACAAGGACTCGATTCTCCAGATCGTGGTTCGGGCCAATGATAACATTTGCCTTGTACACTTCCTGGAACGTCGCTTCTATAGCCTCTACCTGCTCCTGCGGATCCTCGATCACAAAGAAGCTGTCATCATCAACAGCCTCATTTGGATCTATGCCCGCTGTTACCAGTATTTGTTCGTTGTTCGTCGTTCGGGCGATTTTAAGACACTGAAGGTCGTTTTAATTTTTTCTCCGAAATATTTTATTTATTTGCGGGATATATTCGGGTTGCTGGTGTTTACAGCCCGAATTTTATTGTTCCAATACAAACTTACAAATGTTCTGTAATTTTCCTTTATTAATGTTTGGAGGTTTTTAATCGACGACTTCAGTGTCATGATCTCCGGGTTATGTCTGTCAGTAAACTGTCTGTACAAGGTTTTTAGTCTTGACAGCAGCCTACTTTTATGTCGGTGCAGTGCGTCAATAGTTGCGTTGCGGAATAAGTTTTCTTCGTCAGTGTGTTGGTACCGAGGTATCGTTTTGTCCATTGTTCGTTTGATTGTCTCATCCATTAGTCTTAGATACCTGTCAATCTCCTCGTTTGACAGATTTCTGTTGGACGGTGGGTAGAGCGAATTCGAGGAGAGTGCTCTAGTCAGTGTTCTGGTGAAGTGTGCCCAACGCACCCTACTATAATTGTAGGAATGCCTTTGAACAAACTCATCCAATTCCGCAATTTCGTTTGGAACAGTTATTTCGGTGATGAGACCGCAATGGTCACTGTCATATACGAAAGTGTGTAGACAGTTTGTAGTTTGTTGGTTAGTGCACGTCAGTTGTCAGTTGAGTCGAACAGCAGAAGATCCAAATAGGACCCGTGTCTGTTAAACGACGGACTATCCGTCGCCTTAAGCCCGAGTCGATACATCACACTGTGCTGACCCCACCAATTGAATAGTAGGTTCCCTCTAGTATTTGGTGTATTATTTCCCCAATCACTATGTTTGGCATTGAAATCTCCGCCGATAATAATCAGGAACCGAAAAAGCGTTTCGAGCTCTGAGATGAATAAAGTGGATTGAGTAGCCTTCGGCGCATAGATAGACACCATGTACAACCGCTTTCCACTACGGAGGGGGATATACACGATGCATGCCTCCAGCACCTTTAACCTACGTACTACACGACTGTATATTCTTTTAAAACGTATACCTTTTCGTACGAAAATCGCAACGCCTCCTCCCTGAATGGAGTTGGGCCGGTTTCTCCGTACTATTTTGTATCTTCTGTGCCTCATTTTGTGTCTCTTGGTAAGCTTAGTTTCGTTAACCAAAAGCACATCAGGAGCTTGGTCTTTAAGCAACTTAAATAGTGTGGCTCTTCGTTCGAGCCTAATCAGTGAATTAACATTCACAGCAAGGACCTTCAGGGATTGCTCCGCCATGTACGTACCCATTACGGCTGTAGGTGCATTAGGCCTGGCAGCAGCGCGTATATTTGATCTACCCGCGTAGCTTGTTCTGTTATCTGACGTTGAAGCTGAGCCATCTGCCCCTGAATTGAGAGTAAGATTACTAGCATGTCAGGTACCGGTTCAGCTGCTCTAGGCGCTGGGGCCTGAGAAGCTACCTTTGTTTTTTGTGCCGTATTACCCCTACCTGCCGCCATTTGGGCGTAGGTAATGTGGGGAGTAACGGCTGGTGTTTGTACCTGTACGAGTGGTCGCTTAACTTCCACTTTCTGCTGCCGAGCCAGATTTACTTTTTTTATGTATTGAAATTTGGAACAACCCCGATAGTTTGCGGTGTGTCCCGTGTTCCTACATAACGCACAAGAGAGTTGGCTTTTTTCAGACTCTCCGTTCTTACCTAGAGCACATTCCTCGGATTTGTGGTTCTTTCCGCACTTCACGCATCGAGGCTGCATTTCGCAGTTCGACGCGGCGTGCCCGAACCTTTGGCAGCGAACACATTGTAAAATGTTTTCGCTCCTCTTTAATTTTTCCCAGTGTACAACCTGGTAGTCTAGGACTTTGATACTCCTTAGACCATCCAGATTGCTGTCGGGGCTTAGTTGGACCAGGAAGAACGGTAGTTTCCGCTTCTCTCTTTTATCTCTAGCGGTGACTAACGGCTTGACCCCCACGAATTTGAGCCCTTCGCACTCTTTCTCTTTCAGCAGTGCGAGGAGTTCCTCCGGATCAGTAGACGGCTCTAACCCCCTCAGCAGCATAGTTTGCAGCTTTTCACCCTTCTGTGTGAAGGAGAAGAACTCCGTCGTCGTGTCCTTCAGTAATTGTCTTATCTTATTATAGCGCTCCACTGCGTTGCAGTGGATCGCATGTCTATTAATACTTAAACGCTTTATGAAAAAATTATTTCCTATAGCCGACTTACATAGCTCAATGGTGTCTTTTAATTCCATGTTGAAGGTGTTGATTGGTGGCACCCTTTGCTTGACTGTTTTCTGCTGATGTTATTGTTGGTTTTGCTGCTGGTGTTGTTTTTGTTGTTTCTGCTGTAGTTGCTTTTGTTGTTGTTGATTCTGTTGTTGTTGGTTTTCTTGTAGTTGCTGTGTAGCTAGTTTTTTTGTTGTTTGCTTTACTTGTTGTTGCTGTTGCGGATGTTTTTGAGTTTTAGTTTGGGATTGTTGCTGTTGAGAGCTCTGTCGCTCTTGCTGTTCCCTCGCCCTTCTCGCTATTTGCTTAGCTTTAATATCCAGAACTCGTTTTTGCTGTTTATATGTTGTTTATATTTTGTACCTCTTCTTCTTCGTCGTCTGATTCGGAGGCAGCTAGACAGGCGAAGTTATTATGGGCACCCATGTATAGGCTTTCACCACCGTCGGAGACGTGAGGGTATTCAGCGACCACAGGTGTGTCCTTCTTCCTAGCTGCTGTAGTTGATGTTTTCGCCTCTCTCCTGGCTTCAACCGGCAGCATTTCGGTTGAAGCTGTTGGGGAAAGGCGCTTAACAATTATAGTTGGGCTTAGCTTCCTCCTTCTTTTTGCTGTCCCTCCGCTCTCTGCTGTACCTCTCTGGTCCGGCATTATTGCCTCATCGGCTGATTTGATCACGCCATATATTGGATCCGCTATTGCGTGAGCGGACCGGTCGTCTTTATCCATCACCTGATGGATACTCTTATGTCTTGTTTTTTTTTATTAATTATAAAATTAATTAACAAAACAAAAAAAAAGTAGTTTCTCCTCCACCAGGAGTCGAACTCGGTTCACTTTATATCGCCGATCTATTGTCACTTGCACTAGGCCAACTTGCCTCTTTTGAAATTTGTGTCAAATACTTTGTTTTTAATATGTGCACTGTTATAATTCACAAGTAAATCCGAAACACGTCTCTTCGCCACGATGGCCAATGGACGAATGCGGATTTTCATCAGTTGAACATAAGTTGCCAATATTGCATTATAAAGGGAGTTTTTTTTTAGAGGTATACAAATTCAATATGAAATAAAACACTTGAAGCTAATGTTAATATCTATGATATTAGCTTTATTTATTAGTGTTTGGTACGAGTAGTCATTAGTGTTTGAATATGATGTTGGGCATATGTGCGCCAAGGGCTAGCTCGAATCGTGAAGTCCAATTTTCGACAACTTTATCGAGCAACTGCTCAGTTCACAGGTCCATTACGCGAAATTATGCGCTCAGCAAATGTATTCCGCAATAAATTGATGGCGCCATCTTGTTGAAACCAAAGCTCTGTCACGTCAATACTATTGAAATCATGTTTCTATAGCGCTCTCCATTGACGGTAACATTCTGGCTGGCATCGTCCTTAAAGAAATATGGACCGATGATTGCACCAGCCCATAAAGCACTCCAAACAGTGAGTTATAATTTTCGGCAATTTTGCTTGATTACATATTCATTTAACTAAACAGAGAACAAAATTTTGCGTTGAAAATGAGGATCAAGCTGAATCACGTTTTCGGCCCATTCACCGAACCTACGACGCGTATAATGGTCACGCGGTTTCAACTGTTGCACTCCCTTCAAAGTCTTACGCAAGTTTTTCTGTAAGTAGGTAATGCAGTTCGCAGTTGTGGAACTTCTTTTTACTGTATTCCACGCATCGTTCTTTTCTTTTACTAGAACTGAAATCCCCTCCTGCTGTTCTTAAGATTGTTTTTAATTTTAGCAGCCTCCTGGCTTGAGTTGTGTGATGAGTGTGTTGTATTGTAGATGACAATACAGATGGGTTGTTGCTTCGAACAAAGTCGAGAAGCGAGAGAAATGTTAAGTGAATAGACGTATTTTTAATCGCTCCGTCCTTGCGATAACTATTTATCTGAATTCAAACAAATTATCACTAACAGTCTCTGTAATACAAGTGATAGATTACTCGTGTTACTTTGACTCCTTTAATTGCATCAATTGCAAACGTTTTTGAAGACTAATTTATCTGTGGTCAGTGATTTTTGGTTTCTTTGTTGTTCAAAATGCCAACTACTCGCCAACAAGCACTTAAAGAGAAGTCCACCTTAATGAATGCAGTTACTCCAGACAAATTCCAATCAGGTAATAACACGACCTAATCTCACCCACCACCTATGAAGTTCTCAGATAAAAAACCATCCTTGTCTGATCAACTTCGAGAAGAGTTGGCTGATCTACAACGAAAAGAGCGTCTCAGAGATGTTATTGTTCGTGGCATTCTGCAAAGACCGGGAGAAAACCCCATCAAACTGGTAAAAAACATTGCTGAAAAACTGCACCACAACATCACCTCTCACTTCGATGCTTTTCGATTGAGAAATACACCAAAAAATGGTCACAGCCCGCTACTCATCAGACTCTCGTTCCGACAACAACACAACCTCTGCGCACACCACTACCCGTATTTATATTAATGAGAAGTTAACGAAAGAGAATAACTCCTTACTTCGACATGCTCTCCAACTTCGTCGTGAGGGCCTGCTGTTCTCTGCCAAAATGCGCAATGGCTTTGTGTATGTGAAGAAGAGCAAGAATGACACCGAGATGAGAATTTGGTCAACTACGAATTTTCCAAAGTAGTTTTATTTTTAATTTGAATTTAATTCTTTGAATGGAAAATAGCTCCATTCAAAGAATTAAATGAGTTAAACTTAAATGAGTTAAACTTTGAATTTCTAAATTTATTATCACTAGTGAATTCTTGATTTATTTTTACTTTATTTTTTCTAATAATATTATCTACTAAATGTTGTACTTATACTATTTCCTCTCTCCTCCTTCCTCTCTCTATTTCCCTGTACGTTTCACATTTTTCTTTCCAATAGATTACAATGATACCTTATTAGTTATTCCACTTGTGCTGCTATTTCTTGTTTGTGGTGTTTTTCATACATATGGCTCATAGTAGCTCTGTGACTGAGACGCTGAATGAGGTTGGGGTTCAGACGCTAGTAAAAATTTTATCAAATGCCTATGAAGGATTTAAAGTCTGCCACTTCAATGCTCGTAGTCTTAGCCTATCAAAACTTGACTACGTCCGGCATATTTTTAATGATTCGGGGGTTAACATTATTTGTGTAAGTGAAACATGGTTTAAAAGTCTAGATGATGAAAATGGTTATAACCATATTTATGGCATTCCTGGGTACTTCTTAGTTCCGCATAACAGAGTTACTGAAACTACTGGTGGGGGGATAGCTATTTACCATAAAGCAGGTTTGACTTGTAAAATGTTAGAAAAGTCATTGGGAAATGACACTGAATACATCGTGGTCGAAATTTCCAATGGAAATGTGAAGTGTATTATTGGTTTAGTCTATAGTCCCAACCGTATAGATTCATTTTTTTCTACATTACAACTATTTTCCGCATCATACGAGCATATTATACTATGCGGATTTGCTGAAGAATGACAGTAGGTCTCGTTCACTCCTGGATACTACTGCATCGTGTGGCCTTGTGGCCGTTAATTCTTATGCTACTCGCTTTGGCCCTGACACCGCTCCAAATCTTCTTGACTTGATGGTTGTCTCAGACCATACAAACGTGCTACTCCAAGACCAATTGTCACTGGAAGGAGTCTCAGACCATGATCTTTTGGTTTGTACATATGACATTGATTTCTCATTGAATCCCCTGCAGAACCCCTTTCAATTTCGTGATTTCGCAGCAATAAATCATAACATACTTCACCATCAACCATGGCATTCGTGCTACTTTCTATCGGACATTAATGATAAAGTAGAAATCATTCAAACCCTAATTAAAGATCTTTTTAATATACATGTTCCTGTTAAGACTATCACAGTGCCCAATAGTAAATGCCCTTGGTTTACCACTGAGGTGGTATCAAAACTCGTCGAAAATTATATGCTAAATTCAAAAAACTTTCCACTTGTCACAATTGGGAAAGTTTTACAGAGCAAGAAATTACTCTTCACTTGTCACCAGAAGAGCAAAAAAAACATATTTTTTGTCGAAGCTCAGTATTGACCAACCGTCGAAGAAACTTTGGGCAAATGTACGTTCTATTCGGATAGGAAAGAGTCATATACAAACTAAAATGCCAGATGCAGATGAGTTAATTGATGCCTTTTCCCCTAACCCCAGTTGCAATTCTTCGTTTTCACCGGAAAATCAGCTTTTCTTTATTGGATCACAGTTGTTGGAATTTGAAGTAATATCTGAATCGGATGTGATCCTACAGGTTTGTGCTCTCAAATCTAACGGGATTGGTGAGGACGGAGTAGACTTGCGTTTTATCAAAATAATACTTCCCCATTTAATAAGCTCATTAACTCATTTATATAATTTCTGCATTACCTCGTCAACCTTCCCGGATTGTTGGAAAAAATCAAAGGTCATCCCAGTGCCCAAGAAGAACAACCCCTTATTAGCAACCAATTTCCGTCCAATACGACCACCTCAATCGTTTCAATCTTTTACCGTCAGTGCAGTCAGGTTTCCGATCTGGCCATAGCTGTTCACAGCTATGATCAAACTGCTTGATGATATTAGAATTCAATATGACAAGGAATATCGTTCAATGCTCTGCTTACTTGATTTCTCGAAAGCCTTCGACACAATCAGTCATGAGGTTCTTTGCACTAAACTGAAACTTTACTTTGGTATGAGTGATTCCTCAGTGTGTCTAATTAGGAATTATCTTACAAATCGTGTTCAAAGAGTTATTGCTAACTCAAAATACTTTCAACCAAAAAATATAGTTTCTGGAGTTCCCCAAGGTTCAGTTCTTGGCCCAATTCTTTTCTGTCTTTTCATTAATGATTTACCGCAAGTATGTCGAAATACAGATGTACATATGTGTGTCGATGACGCGCAGATATACCTTTCTCGACCACTTGGCCTGCTTTAAGATCTTGTGGATAGATTTAATTCGGACTTGTCTTCCATTGCAAAATGGTCTCAAGACAATGGTCTGATTCTAAATCCAAAAAAGAGTCAGATAATTTTAATTTCAAAAAAAATTTACAACGTCGAAGAGTTACCGCCTATTTTTCTCAACTCCACAAGGCTAATCTTCTCTGACACCGTGGTGAGTCTTGAATATAAAGTAAATCGGTCTCTTTCTGCCACTAATCATGTAAACTTAATTATAGCGCGTGTATATGCAGGATTGCGAAAGCTCTGGCTGTTTTCTAGTTTTACACCTGTTAGCACCAAACTGAGGTTGATTAAGTCCATTCTTTTGCCGATTTTTGATTATGCTATAGTTATCTACTGTAAACTAGATTCTCTCTGCCAGCACAAATTACTTGTCGCTTTTAACGTTATGGTTCGATATGCCTTTGGAGTAAGAAGATACGACCATATAACCCTTTACCATAAGCATGTCCTTGGGTCTTCATTTTCTGATTTTTGGACAATAAGATGCTGTGTTTTTACATAAATTAATACAAAAACAATCACCACGGTATTTATTTGAAAATTTAAAATTTGTTCAGTCATCTAGAACTTTCAATCTTATAAGTATCTGAACTCGTCTCGCCTCTTCCTTGTTCATGTTTCCAGACTGTGGAATTCACTGCCTACCACCATTAAACAAGAAATAGGAGCTAAGCAATTTAAAGCGTTCTGCTTTGCCCTCTTCTTTTCCCCCTATGCTTCCACAATTTTCTCTTTCCTTTCCACAGTATTAGTAACGAATATTCTTTAAGTTAGTTTAAGATTTGATTTAAAACCTGTAAATTTAGTTTTTTCTTTCACTTAATGTTTTAATTGGTCTCATTTTTTTGCATAAACTAATCTAATGTTGTGAACTACTTTAAATGAGCTTTCATGTATTATAAAAGACTTCTGTTCTTATTTGTACCTTGCCAAATAAAAATTGAAATTGAAATTGAAATTGAAGTCCAGTTTGTCATATAGGTATGTTATTTTCACAAGAATACCTGTAGCTGATTTAACATATTGGTATACTCTGTTATGTGGAAAAGATTGGTAGTTTCTCATAGCAAATTATCTGTTTCTCTTTGCTGTGATATGGGTTTCCTAAAGTGCGGTCATACCTGGATCGTATTTATTAATTAATCTTTCCAGAGAATATTTGTTATTTAAGAAGCCTTATAGGGTGTCATGAAACACATACCTAGAATAGAAAGTTTTTCAGTTTCGACGATGGAAAGTGCCATTCATGTATAATGGTTGGGTATTTAAATTTCGCTTTAATAACAGCAAATAGCATTGTGTTTTGAAAGCATTAAATTCCACTCAGCTGATAGTTCCCCAATTGGTTATGGTATATCGGAATTCAATGAGCTTAACATACGCTGCCGTTTCCGTTCTACAGCCCAAGAGCAGGGACGTGAGTCTGAGAACGATTATGAAACTCAGAGAGTGCATTTAGATCATTACTGAAAATTAAAAAGAGTGTCGGAGACAGGACGGAGCCCTGGAGCACACCAACATTTATTTTGTGAATATCAGACTTGAAACCACCCAAGATATATTGAATTGAACGTTCAGAAAGGCAGCTGCTAATCCATTGAAGAAAAGGGTCATCGATTCCAAAATCAGGCATTTTCGAGAAAAGAGCTTGATGCGAAACTCTGTGAAATATCTTAGAAATATCAAGTACAACTATCTTGCTTTCGCCAGATTGATGTACGCTTTGGTTGCACTTTTCGGTGAGACATGTCATCAGATAACCAGTGAACCTCTTGCTATGAAAACCGTATTGGCGATCATTGAGAAGTTTTTGCGTTACAGGGTGTTCGGTATTCATGAGCTTTATCAGCAGTTCAATGACCTTGGAACGAAGGTGCAATGGGTCTGTAGGAGGAAAGAGAAAAATATTCGCCTTTTTTAAGGACGGCATAGACAAATGCTGTTTGCCATGTCCTCGGACAGAGCCCTGAAGAGCAGGATTGATGGAAAAACTTACGAAGTGATTTCGCCAGCGTAGAAGAAGGAACATAAGATAAGTACTGTTATAAATTATCATATATTGGCTCCATTGAATAGTCGAGGCGCTGTACTGTATGTAGGCAGAAATACGACACAATCTGGAAGTGTTTAACCTTCTGCAAAGCGCGTAACGAGCAGATTGGCCTTATCGAAAGAGTTGATAGCCGGAATGTCATTATAAATGAGCGTTGGGATGGAGGCTGAAGCAAAATTTCTGATGTTTGTTGCCTCAGTTTTCGCTCGTATTGAAAATTTACACGGTTCGGTCTTGTGGAACCGAAAAAACATTTCTCTAACTCTGACAGCCTCTTTGCAGTTTTATTTTTGACTTGTTACTATTCATCCGATGAGCGATAGAGGATCCCATTCCAAATTTTTATAATTTTATTTTAATTTAATTTTGGTGGGGCGAAGAGCCTTATTTATCCGGCTAAATACAAGCTATAACTTAAAATTAAACTTAAACTTAAACCTTAAAACCAAGGTCGGTTGGAGTGGTGAAGGCGAAGGGAGAAACGGTGAAAGTCAAAAACAGTAGGGTTCGAATTGATCTTTCGTAACATACGGAAGATTGGTTCGTTCTCGCCATAGAAAGTGTGATGGGTTGGCAGAAAGAAAAGACTAGGGGTACGTAGATTACAAGTGTTAGTGTTGAGGAAAATTGAGTTGTGAAGGGATGCGCATTCAGCGTGACCTAGAAGGAGTTGATGAATGAAGAGAAAGTCGGCTGCATCTCTGCGTTCCTCAAGGGTGTTTAAATTAATAAGGTTGTGACGGTTTTGATAGGGGCGCAGAATAAAAGGATCGTCCCAGGGCATAAATCGAAGAGCAAATCGAAGAAGAACTTTCTAGAAATATGAACACGTTGATATGGGGGGCGAACAAAGGTAATATAGATTGACCTGGTCACATATGGGCTGGTGAATTCTTTGGACCACCGTTTTACAAAATCTAGTACAGAGTTGGCTTTAAGGATTATCTCATCCATATGCAAACGGAAACTGTGCTTTCTATCACACAAAATGCTGTGGTCGAGAGTGCTCTGGATCTCCAGAGGTGGCCACAAATGGGGCCGAGTGGGCTGACCTAAAAACGGTTTTCGAGGTAACAGGATATCCATTTTAACAGTATGGGTTCAAAGGCGAGGGCAGACAATTTGAAAAGTATTAATCGATGAGAGATGTTATCGAAGGCTTTGCTAAAATCGGTTACAACTACATCGACTTCGTTGCCCTTCTCTAGACAGAGAGGGCAAAGGATACGTATTCAATGAGATTTGTGGTGGTTGACCTACCTTTAGAAAGCCATGTTGTCTAGGGGAAATAATTGATTTGCATTGGAAACTTAGAGCTTCATACAAAATACTTTCGAAGAGTTTTGGTCATATGGGAGGGTTTAGCGATGGGACGATAGTTAGTTATTTCATTCTTTGATCCATTTTTGTGGATCGAGGTTATGAAGGAGGTTTTGCAAGCCTAAGGAAATTCTCCTTGTGACGAAAGAGATTAGAAGATTAGAGATTAGGGCAAGGGAAAGAGAGGAAGAATATTTTTAAGCAATATGGCAGGGAGGCCATCTGGGCCGGGTGTGAATTCGTCATTGAGTTGGTGTAATTTATGTTTGATATAAGACGGGTCCAAAATATGAGAGAAGTGGGCCATTGGAGAAGTTCAATAGGTAACTCAAATAGGATGGATCTGGTACAAAGGAGCCGTTGGTGAAGGATTGTTTAACCCTTTCGCTCCCATTGGGATCATATGTCCCAAGCAAAGTTCGAAGAATCCCAGAAAGCTATATTTGAAAGAAAATATTATTTAAATTGGTCCCATTGGTAATTTCAAGCATTATCATTCTTTTTAACTATTACTTTTCCCAGTTTGCACATTAGATTTTTTTTTGCAGCTATCAGAATAAATCAGTTGCCGGTCGAATATCGCACAGTGCACTCAATATTCTTGTACAAAGTTGTTATTTAGTTGTAAATCCGTAGTTTTTTTTACGCTTTCATACTGTGTAAATATCATTACGTGCATTTAGTGCTGAAGAACTACAAAAAGTAAAATATAAATAGTTGTAAGTAGAATTTATTTCTAACCAAATCAGTCTCGGATTATATGTTTCATTGGTGTTTATCGATGGGACAGATACTCATATATCCCATTGGTGCTGTGAGTGCATTTTTTACGTAAGACAGCTTTGGAATGGCTGCACTACTTGAAGATTTGTAACTTCTTTTGGAAGAAGACGACTCTGACTCAAATGACTTCAGTGCTTCAGAGTCTGAATACAGTCATACTAATGATGAGGATTCAACGTCTTAAGATACGGATGTACAATAGAATCTGATCAACATTCTCAGCCAGAAACAAGGGTAATCGTTAACCATCCAACAAGTATTGAACAAAGCAACGATTTCATTGTCTGGTCTAATCCAGTTCCAAGCTATGTTCCACGCAAAAAAGTTCCCAATGTTCGTCAACCTGTAATCACAACGAATGTCAACAGAGCATCTGCTGAGATGTTTTCCATAAACTGTTTCCTAAAAGCTTGCTCATATTTATAGAAGAATGTACGAATAAAAGAATTGAAATTCCCGAAAAGCAATCAGGAAAGAAGTTCCCAAGAACTGATCAGTATCTGAAATTCTTGCTTTTTTTGGCATTTGTCTTATCGTGAGCTATAATAGATTACGAAAAATGCAAGAATATTGGAGCATGAACCCATCTCTTGGTATTTATCTAGAAACCGATTCCAACTTTTGATGGTAAAGTTATATGTAAACTATCCATCAAAACCAACAGATTGTTCTAAGCTATACTACATTGAAGAGTTGGTAAATTGTGTAAAGACCCCCTTTCCATCTCAAAGAACAGAATCACCTTTCAAGTCTATATATGAAAGCATGAAGAAATTCAAAGGTAGGTCATCTTTGAAACAGTATCAACCGATAAAATCAATAAAGCGGGGATAAAAATTTGAGTGCGATGTGACACGAAAACAGATTATACTTATGACTTGAATATGGTATATGCTGTCAAGGAGGAAGAATTTTTAGAAGGAACTCTTGGGGAGAGAGTTGTAAAAAAGCTTTGCTCTACAATGGATCCTTTTTTCACCAGCACTTTGTTACTGCTAAAACTAGACTATGCTGCAGTTGGAACCGTTATAAAATCGAGGAAAAATCTTCCCATCTTTGACAGCAGACTAAAAAAATATGAGAACTTCAGAATCAGCAATGGTGGAATATTAGCTGCAAAGTGGCTCGATTCATAGTACCGTCAAATTGCTACCCACCAACAATCGCTAAAGGTCTACGCAAAATGAAAGACGGTAAGAAAAATGAAGTTTCAATACCAGTTGCAATTAAAAGTTATAACGAAATAATGGGTGGAGTGGATCTGACTGCTCAAAAAATTTTAACTTATGATTTGGATCGAAGATCTGCTAAATGGTGAAAACAGTTTTTTTTTCAAGATATCGAACATGGCGGTTGTAAACGCCTCTACAATCTACTCTGAATTGCTTCATAAAAAGCTAAAACTACTCTAGTTTCTCGTTCGTTTGGCTGAGCAGATGATAGGTATCGGAAAGGAGAAATCAGGAACCCTCAAGAGAAGACGTAGTTCTGGTCGTCTATCTAAGGAACTAAAACATATGACAAATATAGGGGAGCACATGCCAGAAGTTATAACACTGTTTCAGTTTTTTCAGTTTTCAATGCATTTTATTTTCTTACTAATTAACTTTTACATACTAACAAAAAATGCTTAAATGCTAGCTTACAATTACTTAACAATCTTATACTAACTTACTGGCCCCACACAGGCACTCTAAGCTACTCTAAATTCGTATATCTATGTCTTTCGACTTTATTAACATTTCATTTAGAATTATTTATACTAAGTATACAGTAAGTATACAGGCTAAGAAAAAAAATCGTTAACAAAAAACTTAGCATATGGACATTTTGTTTTTTATTTTCTATAAAACTTAATATCTAACTTAAAATAAACCTTAGCCTACTTAACCTACATACACAATAATATACATATATTAGTATATACCATTGTATATATCAATATATGTATATGTTTCTTAAATACTAACCTAAACCTATGCAAGCTGGCCATCGCTATTTATAGAGCAAATAGTTGTGTCAGCTCTGCCTCATTAATGAGGCTGATCCGTAATTGACGGAAACGACGACAAAACATCTTCTCCATCATTCAACCACCAGAAATGCTGGTGCTGCCGAACGACATCCCTCTTATCGCGATTCCCCACCGCCCTACTGAACCTGAGGCGATCCACACTGCCGTGTGCGACGTCTCTGCTGTAGTTGAATCGCCTGTCCCCAGCTGTCCGAGCGACATGGAAGATTAACGGCACCGCTGATCTATCCTGGATCAACCCTATCTGATCTAGGTAGAGGAATGCTTCCGGTGGAATGAAGCCGGCAGAGCGCACACTCTCGTGGTAAAGGTAATTGGGGTAGTAAGCCCCAGATATCAGGTTATTCGTCGAGGTCATTGCTCTTGCAATGTGCCCTCGAGTCAGCTTAATTACGAAGTTGTCCACTCGTATTAGGTTCGCCCTGCTGTAGAGGACCTCATTAGGATAAAATTTCTTGTACTCCGACTCTGGTGTTCTGTACAAGCGAAGACAAGACCTAAGGCAAGCCCTCTCAAACACCCGAATCTTTTCCATTAAGCTTGCTCGCACATTGAACCACACGGGACAACCAAATACCAGCATGGGCCTGATAAGGGCCTGATAAGGGCAGATTACCTTTACCCTCGCATCGAGTTGGCTGCTATAAAACAGTCTCTTTGTAAGGGAAAAAGCACCTCTAGCTCTGGCCAGAGCAGCATCTACATTTTTGCCAAAATACAGAAACTGATCTAGCCAGATCCCAAGGTATCTGACTACATTTCGACAGGCTGTCCGTGTTGTCCAATGATAGAGAACTTTCGCTAATTTTTTCTGGTATCCCTAGAGGCTCCAGACAACGGCGTCCTAAAGAGAATGGTTTCCGACTTCTGAAAGTTGATTCTCAACGTCCAGTCATCGCAAAATCGTCTTATATTTTCGAAGTCACGCTGTAAGAGAGTATTAATGACCTCGATTTTTTGACCTGTTCTGTACGCTACCAAATCGTCTGCGTACGCAATAGTATGCGGAAGTGAACCTATCAAGTCGCTTGTAAAAATGTTGAATAGGATCGGCGAATTCGGCGAATCGGCCTTACTGAAGACCATTTTTAATTTGAAATATTCCAAAAGAAGTCACATCACCATTTTTCACGATGAACTGTCTGTTGTGTAGCATATTATAAAGAATGTACAAGAGTGGTTTACTGATCCCCAACCCAGTCAGCTTATAGAAAAGACCCTCTAACCATCGAAGGCCTTCTCCAAGTCAACAAGGCAGGCACCAGTACATTGTCTTTTTGCCTTTATTCCATTGGATATCAGACACCAGTTTAGACGCGGCATGTGAGATATCATGTCCCGCCTTAAAACCGAATTGATTATCCGGAACTATATGTTTGTCCTCAACCCACCTAGACAGACCTCTATTGATTACCTTTTCAAAAACCTTACTGATATTCGGAAGGAGACTTA
Source organism: Volucella bombylans (assembly GCA_949129095.1). Classification (NCBI taxonomy): domain Eukaryota; kingdom Metazoa; phylum Arthropoda; class Insecta; order Diptera; family Syrphidae; genus Volucella; species Volucella bombylans. Next base: position 333,257,339 of record OX422140.1, on the reverse strand, counting down.
TCGACCGGAGATTCGCCGGATTGGATATATCCTTTCCCTTTTTGGGGATAGGTTGAACCACCGCCGTTTTCCAATGCGCTGGATAATGTGCATTATTAAACCGGGTGGGGTAAATGTCCACCGCTTCTAGAGGAAGATGTCGAAGCACAATGTTCGGAATGCCATCGGTCCCCACTGATTTCTTAGCCTGATTGTGTCGAAGATCTCATGGAGTCCTTCCTTCGAAATGAAGGGTGGTGGGTCACCCTCTCTGGCAATGACATTATTTGCCATATTTTCGTCGCTAAACCGAGTGAAACCAGAGCCCTCGGATCGCCAGTTCCCTATTTCATTTCGAATGCAGAAGTCGTGCACCAAGACGCGACAGTCCAGGTCATAATTAAGGCCAATGATATCAGTGGCCTTGTATACTTCCTGGAAAGTCGCCCCTATGGCCTCAACCTTCTCCTGTGGATCCTCAATCACAAAGAAGTTGTCATCATCAGCGGCCTCATCTGGATCAATACCTGCTATTGTCAGTAACCGTTCGTTGTCTGTCGTCCGGTCTATTTTAAGACACTGAAGGTCGTTTTGATTTTTTCTCCGAAATAGTTTATTGATTTGCGGAAACATATTCGAGTTACTGGTGTTTATAGCCCGAACCTTGTTGTTCCAATATGAGCTTACAGAAATTCTGTAATTCTCTTTTATTAGCGTTTGAATATTTTTAATCGACGACTTCAGTGTCCTAATCTCCGGGTCTTGTCGGTCAGTTAACTGTCTGTACAAGTTTTTAACTCTGGTCAGAAGTCTACTTTTCTGTCGGTGCAGTGCGTCAATAGTAGGATTGCGGAACAGGTCTTCGTTAGTCGTTCGTCGATACCGCGGTATTGTAGTGTCCATAGTTTGTTTAATTGTCTCGTCCATTTGTTTTAGGTAATTGTCGATCTCCTCATTTGACAAATTCCTATTGGACGGTGGGTGGAGCCGAGGAGAGCGCTCTTGTCAAGGTTACGGAGAAGCGTGTCCATTGAGTCTTACTGTAGTTGAAAGAATATCTTTGGACAAACTCCTCCAATTCCGCAACTTCGTTGGGAACTGTAATTTCGGTGCTAAAACCGCAATGGTCGCTGTCATATACGAATGTGCGCAGACAGTTTAATGTTTGTAAATTCGTACCTGTCAGTCGTATACGTTCGTCGTACAGCAGTAGATCCAAATAAGACCCGCATCTGAGAAACGACCTGTTATCCGTCGCTTTAAGGCCGAGTCTATACATGACATCGTGCTGACCCCACCAATCGAGTAGTAGGTTCCCTCTAGTATTTGGCAAATTATTTCCCCAATCTCTGTGTCTAGCGTTGAAATCCCCACCGATTATAAAATAATTCTCCCCCGATTCCAGCCTCAGAAGTCGAAAAAGTGTGTCGAGCTCTGTAATGAATAGAGTGGATTGTGAAGCTTCAGGTGCATAAACATAGGCCAAGTACAGCCGCTTTCCACTGCGGAGCGGGATGTAAACGACGACTGCCTCCAACACCCGGAACCTACGCAACAGTCTCTTGTACACTCTGTGAAATTTTATTCCTTCTTTAATGAAGATCGCTACACCGCCTCCACGTTTGGATCTGGGCCGGTTTCTTCTTCTAACAATATAATTATTGTACTCCAGTTTTTGCTTACCGGTTAGCTTGGTTTCGCTAGCGAAAAGCACATCAGGAGTTTGGTCTTGTAGCAATTTAAACATCGCGGCTCTTCGTTCGATCCTAATCAGTAAATTAACATTCACCGCGAGGACCTTCAAAGTTTGCTCCACCATGTGCGTACCCATTACGACATGTGTTGCGTTAGGCCCGGCAGCAGCGAGTAGATCTGGTCCACCCGCTAGGCCTGTTCTTGTACCTGCTGTTGCAGCTGAGCCATCTGTCCTTGGATTGCGAGCAAGATGGCCAGCATGTTAGGTGCAGCTTCCGTTGTTCTCGGCATTGGCGCCGGAGAAGCAACAGTCGCTTGCTGTACCGTAGCCCCCCTACCTGACGCCATTTGGGCGTAGGAAATTTGGGACGTGACGGCTGGTGTTTGAAATCTGACAGGTGAACGTTTGACCTCCACCTTCTGCTGCCGAGCCAGTTTTGCTTTCTTAATGTCAGCGAACTTAGGACAACCCCGATAGTTTGCGGTGTGTCCCACGTTTCCACATAATACGCACGAGAGCTGCGACCTATCGGATGCTCCGTCAACACCCAGAGCACACTCCTCGGAACTGTGGTTCTTAGCGCACTTCACGCATCGAGGCTGCAGTTGGCAGTTCGACGCGGCGTGCCCGAACCTCTGGCAGCGAAGGCATTGTATAACGCCTTCGCTCCTTTTTAATTTTTCCCAGTGAACCACCTGATAGTCTAGGACATTGATACTCCTTAGACTATCCAGACGGCTTTCGGGACTGAGCTGCACCAGGTAGAACGGCAGACTCCGTTTCTCCCGCCTGGCTCTGGCTGTGGTAAATGGCTTTACCCCCACAAACTTGAGTCCTTCGCACTCCTTCTCTTTGAGATCCAACCCCTTCAGCAGCATCGATTGCCGCTTTTCACACTTCGGTGTGTATGAGTAGTGCTCCGTCGTCGTTTCCTTTAGAAGCTCTTTCATTGTCGCGTAGCCCTCCACTGTATCACTGACTTGGCATAGACTTGAGCCTGTTAAGCGATCTAAGAAGAGGCATTCCTTAGCTGAGTTGGCATTTGAAGCGATGAAAAACGATTGATCATCTGATGGAGTCCACTATAGCTGAAGAAAATTGAATGTCGCCGAAAATAAGGATATCGTCAATGGAGTCAGACAGGTCAATTAAATGGTCGATCGCATCGATATAAAGTTGGTAAGATTCGATAGGTTGAGCTGGTAGGATGTAGCAACATATAACGTAAAGAGAATTGAAAGGGAGTGATATTTTTATTGCGACAAAGTCGACTTTAGAGGATTAAGAAATTGTAATGGGAGAAGAGTTAAGGCTGTTGTGGGTCGCCAGTAGGACGCCTCTATAGGGGGAATCATAATTTGTGCGGTTAGGATCGTCGTCGCGAAAAACATTAGAAGTAGGTTCTTTATGTCGGGAATCAAATTGGTTTCAGTCAAGTTGTAAATATCAAAGGGGAGAGCATGCGACTGACGTAGGACAGCATTGGTTTTAGAGCGAAGACCTCTTGGTTTTAGTAGTAAAATGTAAGACGGATGTTGTGTGGTGGAGGTGTGAGGCGGGATGGTTTAAGATACGACTAGACTTCAGATACGAAATACATGGAAGTAGCTAATTTAAGGAATCTTCCACGCTGAGTCCGTTGATTCAGTCATGATAAATTCTGACGTATGTCCTTCTGAGCTCTAGCAATTTCTGGCAAGACATTGTAGTGTTACTTTGTTGCTCTTATAATTTTGACAAGTCAAACCCAGTAGGACTAGACTAGTACTAGTACGAGTAACATAAAACAATCACAATTGTTGTTAAGCCGTAGTTAGTTCAGTCATCCGTGTGCATCGTTAGGTTGACTGAGGCCGCTGAGTGCCTACTCTAATCATACCATACTTTTCTGTTTTGAAATTGAAGCTTCAGTTATCATTTTCACACTTAACTTGAGCTGCTCCGAAGAATATCGATTACAAGGAAATAAACAAACAAACAAATGAATGAAATAAACACAATAGTATTGTAGTAGCACACTACTTCTTAAAAAAAAAAGTTTGAATTTTCGTTTGCTTGGTTTTAGAAAAAAATGAATGGTTTGAAAGCGTGTTTGTAAATTAATCAGAAGTTCTACAGCTTCACCATCATTTTTTTTAGCCGCAAAAATATTTAAGTGTTCAATAGAAGTGTGCGCTTCGTGGTAGGAATTAATGTTTCCCTCTAGTTGATTATGATCCTCTTCCTCTGAATCACTCTCAATTTCAGTATCTGGAATATTACCGACTATTCCGGAAACATCATCTTCAACATCCAAGTCTTCATCAATACGCACAAAATCTCCTGGTTCACCGTCCAATCTGCATTCACGAAAAAGCTTGGAAGATCTGCTAGAGGCATATCATCTTCCGGATTGAATTCGTCCTGTTCCAAGGGCATATTTTGTCCAAACCCTGCACTCTTAAAGCAGTTTAATATTGTTGTCAGTGTTTCTTGCTGCCAGGCATTTTTAATGAAATAAATATCGTCTAGAACGTTCACAGTCTTTAATAGTGCACTGGTGGAATCTGAGCTCTCCATATGCGTCAAGATATGTAAGTTTCAGAATCAGCGATCGGTAATGAAACTTGAAATTCCTTATCACACCCTGATCCAAAGGCTGGCAAATGGATGTTGTGTTAAGCGGAAGATAAATAACTTTTATATTTGCCAGTTCTAGGTCTTTTGGATGAGAAGCAGCATTATCCAGAAAAAGCTGAATTTTCTTCTTCTGAAGTTTCATTTTCTTGTCAAAAGAACGAAGCCACTCTATCATTATCTCTTGCGTCATCCATGCATTTTTGTTCTGTTTCCATTCTACTGGCAGCTGGACATGTTTAAAGCCTTGGGCGAAAAGATTTACCGATGACCAGCAGCTTTTCTTTGGCTATTGCCATATTGGCACACTGCAAAACGGTCAGCCTTTCTTTTGGTAGTTTTCCTCCTGTGCACTTTTGTCCTTTCAGAGTCATTGTTTTTGTCGGTAGAGCTCTAAAAAAGAGACCTGTCTCATCTGCGTTGTAAATACAGTCACGATCATAGCCTGCCGTAATTGTGTGTAGCTTTTCGAAGAATGATTTAACGTCCCCGAGATCTACGTCTGCAGCTTCCCCACTTATGCTTTTATACGTTACACAGTGTCACTTCCGAAATTTATCCAGCCAGCCAGCAGATGCTTTAAAATCGGTGACTCCCAAAGACCTTGAAACATCTGTTGCATTTTGTCGGTCCCAGAACTTGGAATCCCCTTATTTCGAGCCACACAGAACCATTCAAATACAATTTTATCTATACGACTTCCTTCTGTTGGAATAAAACGCCGTTTAAGATGAGTTGCAGTCGAATTTGATTCCCATTGTCTCAAAAGATCTTTCTTCCTTAACAAGATGTCAGCTGCCTGAGTTTTGCCAACATTAAATTCGGCTGCTACAAGGCGAATGCTTTTTTTATATTTTTCGGAAAAGTTAATTAAATCAATTTTTTCTTTTAGCGTCAAAGTTTTACGTTTCGGCGGCATATTCTAGAAAAAAAATCGCTAATAAAGGAGGATTTTGTATAATGAAACCATGTTAAATGCCTACCTGAATGCAGGATCGTCAAAATTCAAAGGTTAAAGTCAATATGTATATTTATATGTACAATATTTTTATTTCCTTTGCAAATGACTATCACTTACATCAACTGACACCACACCAATGAAGGAAACATAAGCGAATGCGGTCATTATTTTGAGACAGAACGTCTCTTGTGTTTAACGTAAGTACCTGCCATGTGGGCTTAAACTTACGGCATGCCCATACATCCATGGGAGCAAGGATACGCCTTGCCATCGCTCGCAGTCAATCCACTGATACCAATTCGGAACTGTGTTGCCGGCACAAGTTCCACCCTTGGTAAGAGTCGAGGCCGACCTAAAACCTCTTACTGTTCTTAGAGTCACAGCACTTATTGCAACTCTACATTGGGCCGAAAACCTTCCCGCGATTTTGGGTTTAAACCACAGCCACCATGACGCTCCCACAAGGGGGCTTACCTCCACCAAGTCAGGCCCGAACCGTGATCCGGGGGGCTCCTGACTCCCATGGTACCGTGATTTAAGTCGTGGTAGGGACTACCGGTGGTCCAGCCGCCAACAAGACCTATGACCGGCAACTTGTTACTGATCGATTCGTAGCAACCTTCGGTAGCGTCATCTGAAGATGTTTACGATAAGACCAGTACTTTGCTCTGCCCCCGTTCATTATTAGACAACGTCATTAAAGGGCGAAGCCTTGATAATTGGGCGGGGGCGTTATTTTGAGACACGTTCATGCATGTCATGTCTGTATACAATGAAATTTGCTTGCACACGTGCGGTTTATCGACAAATGACCAAAAATTACAATAAGCCGCCGACTTCTATGTAAAAAACTGTCTGGTGAGTATGAGGTCATGTTTCGACATGCGTTTGTGTCCACCTAAGAGAGACTTTTTTATCTTTCGGAATCAATATTCGTGTCCGCGTCCGTCCAAGGGAATGTCCACCCAAAAGAAACTGAAAAGCACATAGTTTATATAGGCACATTTCCGTACATGCAAAAATGTCCGGCTAAGGGAGGCGTCCGCCTAAGAGAGGTGTCCCCCTAAGATATATGTCCGCAATGGGAGATTTCACTGTATTTGTTTTTATTTTTAACTTAGCTGTAATATTCTTATTTATAAGTCCAAAACTTACTCCTTATAATGTTGTTATTGTTAAAATTCTCACCGACTTGCAGGCACCTCAAATGATCTCAAACCTTATAGCGTAAATCACAGTGTAATCAAAGCTTTTTTATTGTTATTATTGTTATTACAAATTTTTGTGCTCAAGCGAAACATCATACAGAGTCAGCGAAGCCACACGCCGCAACATGCCATGAATGCTAATTAACAAGTTGATTTTAGAGCATCTGTCCTTCTTGGCTTACTACGAATTACGTAAATTGTTTTTAACCGATCAGCACGTACATGTACTCGTACATATGTGGATTAATTTGTCAAATAATGTTCTTCCCCTGCATAATGATCATCACACTTTCAAATCTAACAGTCATCGGTATTTCACAATTTTTCCATCATTGTGCAGACGCTATTTTGGGCAAAATATTCTCGTTGGATATGATTTGCTCGTTTTTACAGGACACAGTTGCAGTAAAAGCCTGCCGGGGAATTTCACGGGATTTGTCCATGATAACTGACAAATTAAACACAAATAACATAACCCATATCCATTGGAGATAGTAGCCGGTAAATGAAGGTATCTGATGATTCAACGAAAACAACAAATTTGTAATCCAGATTCTGAGTTTTGCTCGAATTCTGATGTTTAAAATTATATTTTAGTGCTCATTAAAAATTGGTTACAGAGAATACAGTTTGTGGAAATTTTATAAATCAGATCTGGCAAAGTGACTAAGGGAATTTTGATGAGCAGAGTTTGGGGTATACACCGGACATAATGATGACAAAGAAAATGACTCGAAACACTGATCTTTCCTTTAATCATTTGGAAGATATCTGCTGTCACAACATCTACTTATATGAATCTGTATTTGTATAAATTAAGCACATAATATTATTGTGCAAAAAATTCAACTGGAAATTTGATTCTACAATACATTTGAGGGTTGAATTGTAGATACGAGTATTAAGCAATTTTTAGTGGCGACCTTTGTATTACTTTAGAACCAAAAAAAGGTAAAAACAAAGATCTATGGAAACTCTATGAAAAGTCGATGGTGCGGCGGTCTACTGCCTCATCACTAGGGTAAATGACATTCACTTCTATGGCTGCTACGTAACCCAAAACTAACACCCAAGAGCTATCTGACGAACTAACGAGGTTGTAGGTGATACGTGAGTAAGGCATCCATCGGGTATTTCTGACGCTTTCAACACATGATCTACGTTAATGGACTATGATTGCTCTTTGAAGATTTTGCATCACCTTACATATGTCGGGAAAAATATGGTGCTAAAAACACGATGTCCAAACAGTTGACAGGTCCAGTATAGACATTTGTCTTTTTAATTTACCCGCTCTCACAGAAAATGAATAAGCTGAACAAAAAAGAATGTTTGCACAGCTACGAGTTAAAAATGTCCAAACCCAAACTAACAGACATTCCAGTACGCGTCCCAAGAAATGCGATCACAACAAAAAAGATGCAGAAATGTCTAGCTACTTTCAGCTGAGAAGTGACCTCTGAAAGACAATTGAAGAACGCAAGGAAAGATACTTTAGAAAATACTCTCACGAAGCAGCTCTAGATCTCTGAGGAATGTCATAAGACTGTGATGAAGAAACGGGAGGTCAGAATGTCTCCCAAATATCTCAAATATGTATCAAAAAATACTCAGTTTAAAAATAGAGCATCGACTCTCCCATAGACCATTTACCTCATTCACCAACACGAGAGAGATCCTAGAAATCACACCAGATGACAATATAAAGCATGAATAAAAGATCCAGACAACGTCAGGATCCAGGACCGATTTCACAAATACAGCGCCCAAAGCTTGACATGGAGAGAAAAGGAAATAGAAAACCTTGATCGTACTGGTAAAAAGAACTACTTGAGAAGATCGTAAAATATATCGTACTCGTATAGGCAGGACTGCTCATGTTGGTAGTTTGCCAGACCAAACTATTTCTCCCAACAGAAAGTTCTATTTTTAGTTTTGCAGGCGGCGAAGGCCCTCATTTATTCAGCTTAATACAAGCTATAACTTAAAATTAAACTTAAACTAAAACTTAAAACTAAGGTCGGTGGGAGTGGTGAAGGAGAACGGAGAAACGGTGAAACGGTGAAACGGTGAAAGTCAAAGACAGTAGAGTTTGAATTGATCTTTCGTAGCATCGGAAGATTGGTTCGTTCTCGCCATAGGAGGTATGATGGGTTGGCAGAAAGAAGAGACGATGGGTACGTAGATTACGAGGTTTAGTGTTGAGGAAAATAGAGTTGTGAAGGGACGTGCATTCAGAGTGACCTGGAAGGAGTCGATGAATGAAGAGAAAGACGGCTGCATCTCTGAGTTCCTCAAGGGTATTTAAATTGATAAGGTTGTGACGGTTTTGATAGTGGGGCAGAATAAAAGGATCATCCCAGGGCATACATCGAAGAGCAAATCGAAGAAAACAGCGGTGGATGCTTTCGATTCTGGAGATATGAACACGACGATATGGGGACCGTCAAGTGTGGTCCGTACGTGGTGGCGTACTCTAGGAGGGGTCGAACAAATTAATATAGTTCTTTGGACCACCGTTTTACAAAACTTAGTAAAGAGTTGACAGTGCTCTCTATCACACAAAATGCCGAGGTCGTGAAGGGATTGAAAGGTGGCGATAGGTTGGTTGGGGAGAAGGCAGAGTCGGGGAGGAGATTGGTGCCACTTATGTGAAAAGGTGATGGATTAGCATTTTTTTGAAGCACCAAATCGAAAAACTATCAATGTCCTGTTGTAGCAGAAAGGAGTCATGCGGTGAGAAAGTGAAAATTTCCTCAATTCCTCAATTTCAAATTGATAAATTTGGTGTGGTTGATGATCCTATCGAGATCATTTATGGTTGATATAAAAAGAAGAGGACCGAGATGGTTACCTTAAAGAACTGCAGAGGTGGCTAAAAATAGAGCCGAGTCAGCCGACCTAAAACGAACACTATAAAAACGGTTTTCGAGGTAAGAGGATATCCATTTTAACAGTATGGGTTCAAAGCCGAGGGCAGACAACTTGAAGAGTATTAATCGATGAGAGATTCTATCGAAGGCCTTGCTAAAATCGGTTGCAACTACATCGACTTCGGTTTCATTCTCTAGGGCAGAGAGAGCAAATGAAACGAATTTGTGGTGGTTGACCTATATTGTACATATTTCCAGAGAGACAGTAACGGTGAGCGAGTGCCACAGGGATGTACCTTTAGACCTCCCCTATGAAACACAACATGTGACGCAATTTTCCGAATGACGCCACCACAATAAGTTATGATGATCTCTGATGATATCTCTGTGGTCTAACACTTCCACATTCACAAGATAAAGTCCACCAGGAATGAGGCAGTCTGCGAGATAAAAAAATTGGTTAAAGTATGCCAGACTATTTAAGACCATTTAAGGTGGTCCTTGTAACCACCTGTGGAATAATCAATTTTTCGAATTGTGAGCAATCAGAGGAAGGAAGGCCCAGGTTGTGTAAAAAAGCAATGCAGTCAGCGCTTTCTAGGATTCTATTAAATTTCGGTGCTCAAGTCAATCGTTCTATATGATGTTCGGCCTGTGTGATGGGGTTCACTTACAAAGAAGGAAACAAGACGGCAGCTCTCGTCTGTATAGACGCACTGCGCAATGAGAAGAATAAAGCCAGAAACACACTATTGAGTTGTGTCGTGTCGTGATGCGTCATAAGCATATCGGTTTCATGCATTTAGTTTGGTTAGAGACACATTATTATGGTGTGTTGTGTCGCAACCCTATGTGTCGTGTTGTGGATCGATCGAAACCGATCGCGTCAGAGAGCTCGTGGGGGGTTCTGATGCATCACAACACAATAGTGTATTTCCAGTTGTGTCGTGGATGTGCACTCTTCAAAACAAAGTTAAAAGTAAAAAACGATTTTTTTTGATACTGATTCGATTGATACTGTTCAAAACAACGTCAGAGTGCGTCACATTAGTGTGCACACCAGGCATCACGAAACAACACAACACAATAGTGTATTTCTACCTTAAGTCGTTTCCGGAAGATTTGGGACGAAGCACCCTCTGTTGTGTTAACTTTGGGTACACGTTAAAGGCCGTTTTCGAAAACGTCATCTGCATCAAATTGCTTTTGCAAAATGTTCTTAAACGCAAGCTGCGAAAGTCATTTGTTCGAAAACAACATCATAAATCACACTACATTTGCAGCATGTTCGATAATGCAGTGTTTGCAGGGCAGATGTTCATAAACGTCAACTGCGCTGCAAAAAAGCAACCACAAATCTGCGCTGTGCATTAAAAAAATTGGAAAAAAAATGAGTGATTCCGAATATTCAGGGGAATCTCAGTCTCGGGAACAGTAAGTACATAAAATCGGCTAATTTATTTGTTTTAACTAAATATTATGATTATTAGAACCCCATCCCCTACTCCTACCCAGGTATGCGACGATTCTATGGAACGAACAGCTAGATAATTCAGATAATTCCGAACTTTTGGAATTGTTCGTCGTGCATTTATGTAGCAGTTTTAGCAATAACTTATTTTTGTTTAATAGTCTGTTTCTTACACGTAAATTATTATAATTGTTATTACTTGTACTCTCATTACGATTTTCCAACACAATTTTCTCATTAAATTTTGTTAAGGGTTCCATTTTGCTCTGTTCGAAAACGTTAAATGCTCTTGCAAGAAAAAAATCATGTAGATGACACAGATCAACGATACCAAATGACGTTTGCAGTTTGATGTTAGCAACCCTTAAGTATTGCAAATGACGATCAATTTGACGATCAAATGACGTTTTCGAAAACGGCCAAAGACTCCAGTGTATCAGTGGAGGAAAGGAAAAAGGATGAGTAATAGCTGTGGCATTGTCGCTAGCCAGGTGGGATAACACGCCAAATAATATAGTTAAATCCACAAACTGATCCCCACCATCGAGGTATTTATAACGAGATCACGCGGGCATTAAAACTATCACATAACGCAATTTCTGTCTCGGTATGGTGCTTATCGATTACATCTTCACAGATTTCGGCACGATAGCTGCGCTTATGGAGGAGAAAAGTGTTTTGACTAATCTTCCCGGATCCTAATATCGCTTATCATTATTAACTGAGAGAAGTAACGGTTCTCTATTGATTTTTAAAAGAAAGAAGCTATTTTTAGCTTTGAGAGCGCAAAAAATAACGGTGATTACTTCATGCGTTTCTTTTCTATGCAATTCAGCATATGAGATTATGCTTACATAACTGGACAAAAGTATTTTGACATTTTCTTTGTTTCGCGTGCGGGTCCAACAACGTTTTGCAATTGAACAATTTATTTTTGCTTATAATTTGCATTTTTATTTGAATTTTGATCTCAGGTTTCTTAAAATAAAGGGTAAAATATGTGAATTAAGCCAAGATCTGTGAAATGAGATGGCTATGAAGTATAATGCAGGTATCTCGGTAGCATACCTCAGCAAATTATACAAAGTGCCTTTTCAAATTATTTATTACCAAATCAATAAATATAAAAATTTTCTATCAACATATAATTTGGCTAGATCAGGAAGGCCACGCATCTATTTCGATGGATGAGGAATATAAAATATCTGTCAGCAGAACAACCGTTGAAAGACGTCTGAAAGAGGCCAATCTTGCAACCTATGTAACCCGGAAAGTACCCCATATACGAGTATCACCAAAAAATAAGCTTAAGCGTTTATCATTCGCTCAACAATTTGTAAGCAAACCTCAATCGTTTTGGGAAAAAATATTATGGACTGATGAAAGTTCATTTGAATATCATTGATCAAAAAAAGAAAATTTTCTGGAGGATCAGTTACATTTTGGGGATGCATGTGCTTCAATGGCTTAGGTGATTTGGTACCAATCGATGGGACCATGAATTCAGGCAAATATTTTACCGTCCTGAATGACCACGCATTTACTTCCGGTGACAGACTAATAGGGTCTGTCTGGTGCAACAGGACAATGCACCATGCCATTAAGCCCAAATAATCACCAATTTCTTAAGAGACATAGAGGTAAATACTTTAGATTGGCCACCCAGAGCCCTAATTTGAATATAATCGAGAATCTGTGAGTTTATATAAAAAGAATAAGAAGCTCGTTTTTAACTAGAACGCTCGACGAGTCAATTTCTGAGGTCGAAGGTCTCTGGAAGGATTTTCCACTAGATACCATTCAAAATTTGGTAAGATCGATTCCTGGACGCTTGCAAAAGGTCATCGATGTTAAAGAAGGATACATTTTTCATTAATTTTTGTTACTTTGCCTTATATTTAGTTGAATCAGTGGAATGTCTTCCAATAGTTCTGGTAAATCATTTCACAAAAACACTAGACAGTTTGTAGAATTCAGCCTAGGTGGTAGTTAGAAGTGCCGATCCCAGTTCTTGAAGCCTTCGATACGCATTTCCAAATACTCCTTCACTAGGAAGTCATCGGTTAGAATAAAGTTCATGGTATCTTTGTCGCGTTTGTTGTTGAACCTCCATTCCACTTTTTTTCTAATTTTTTATACCAATTCTGTTTGTTAAATTTTCCAAATAGGCCTTCATATCACAAACCTAACTCTTTCTGAGAACTTCTATGGAACAGGGTGAGAAAATTAGGGTTTTTAATAGCTATGCAATTTCGAAAAATTAAATTATTAGAAAATTATTAATACTTGGAAAACTACTATTATTGTCAACTGTTTTTAGAAACGTAGGTAAAAAAATCATATATTCCTTTTTAACCTGCTGCAGATTTTCCCATGTATCATAAAATCTAAATGTGTTTCTGCAAAGCTTTTGATAATTTTCTTTTTACTATTGTTACCTTCATAAGAAAAAAATAGTAAAACGTTATCTTTATTACGCATTTTCTGGAGAAAAATTACCTCAAAATCAAAAATTTGCTCGGAGAAGAAAAATGGAACAAGTTAGAAATTGGATATCTGAAGATTCAAACTTTATTTAAACATGTTACTAGGGATATTATTTCTCCTAAAATAGGGCCCTAAACCAAGTTTCTACCATTTCCGTTAACTGGGGTCAGGGTACACCAAATCCACTTACTGTAGAACGAATTTTTTCTTAGAATACCCAGTCCCAGATGTGGCAAACGGGTCAAGCATACAGGTTTCGGATGACTCATTTGATTATGATCATCATTTAAGCATCACTTTGAATTTGTATGTAATAAAATTGCAAATAAAATAGGATTCTTCAGTAGAAGAAAGCACTTTAACGTCTATTAAAATTTATAACACAATAAAAAAGTCTTATTTTGAATATTGTCCAACTGCGTTGTTTTTAGGATCAGACGAATTATTCAAGGAGGTGCAAAAAATACAAAACAAGGCCATGTGATGCATACTAAAGTATAATCGATACAGTAATGTAAGCTATATGTTGGAAGGATAATAACGCTATTTAACACATTATGTACCATATTTTGTAACATGAAGATTTTTGGGTGTTTCAGCTGTACATATTTCAGCTGCCTAAAAACTAATATGAAAACATAAATTGCTTATCACCCGTAATTTTTTAATAAAAAACATTTTGGGTGTTGGATAAAGTTGTTTATGTAAAGGAATAAACATTGCACCACTCTGTGTGATTTGACAAAGATATGGTGTTTAGACAAGTTCATTCCGGTCTGTTTGTTGTAATAAATATGTACGCATCTAACTCAATAGTGTGCATTAGTAGGCATTCAAGAGCGTACGGAGATATTTTCTATCTTGTGCGTAGAGCGAGGCTGGCATAAAATGATAAGTTCTCGGTCTCTCCGATTGATCGTTAGGAACAGCTTAAACTTCCGAAACGTACATATTCACGTTTGTTTATTACAGTGCATGCAATGCCAAAGAAGTGTTCTGTGTGTGGGGAATTAACTTTTAAATCCCAAAAACGTAATTTCACGCAATGTGTCCGAAAAGATCGAGATAAATCATGGGCTCCTCACATGTGTATTGCATGTTGTAAAACTTGTATAACATTGTTAACAAGTTGGTTGAAAGGTACAAAATGTCATATGCGCTTTGCAGTACCCATGGTGTGGAGAGAACCAAAAGACCATGCAACTGTTTATTACTTTTGTCCCACTAACGTACAGGACATAGGCCTGAAGTCCAAGCATTTACATATCCCAATTTACCATCAGCATTACGACCTGTCGAACGTAGTGAAGAATATCTTATTCCAAAACCACCAGAATCGTGGAGTTTGGATGAAGAACCTGAATGTGCCAATGACGATATGCAATTCGAACAAGAAATCGACAATGATCCAGACTTTAAAACACCAGAATGTTAAACAAAGCCGCATTTACGAGTAATCTCAAACGCTGAACTGAATGATGTGGTTAGAGATTTAAAACTAGCGAAATCACAGTCAGAACTCCTAGCATCCAGATTAAAAGAATGGAATCCCCTCGAAGGTAACGCACTACATGTATGTGACTTCCGAAAACGTGAAGAAGGACTCGCACAAAAAACTCGCACTTGCTCAAGAAGTGACTTTGATATACTGCATGAATTTTGACAACTTATTTGATTAGGAGAATGTTAATGTCTATATTTTCTAGATAGTTTAGGTCGTTATAGAAAAAAGTTCATAGATGAAGCTTTCTTCTCTGGGAGAGAGACGTACATGTACAGAAGTCGTTTGTAAATGCGTCAAGCCTTCTTGCGTGCTTGCCTATGAGTAAGTGTCCAGTGATGACACCTATTATGTCTTTGAGATGTTTTCTATTTAAAAGGATCAGACACTTAGAGCGATTCAGATCCAGCTTTGGCCAGATCTCCTTGGTCGCTAGACATGTTTGCCCAGGAGTCCACCTAAGGTCTGTTCTTTTATTGGCATCCAGCTTTAATGCTAATTTGCACGTAGCAATTGATATACCTATACTACCCTTTTCCGGTAGAATAGGTAGACTGGTTCCAATTTTGGCCATTTCATCGGCTTCGCAGTTCCCTGGAATATCTCTGTGGCCCGGTACCCAAAAAAGGTGAAGGCTGAACTGCTCTGTTATCTCCATAAAAAATGATCAGTATTCAAGGGCGATTTTAGACTATAATGAGACCGAGTCCAGGAACTTGACTATCCGAAAATATGTGTATATCCTTTGCAGATATCACGTTTTTCTTCAACCAGGACAGAGCTTCTTTAATCGCCAAAATTTCCGCCTGGAACACGCTACAGTGAGTTGGAAGACGGAAAGAGGGACTTGTATTTAGCTTATCAGATTAAACACTGCCACCAACTGAGCTATCGGTTTTAGATCTATCTTTGTGGAGATGGATTAACTTGTCCGCCATGAAAGCATCTTCCTCCCAGAAAGATCTGGAGGGGAAGCTTATATAGAAGTTTTTGTCAAACCAAAATTCAGGTATGGTGTAATCGATGTTCTCTGTGAGGATTCCTAATATATTACGAATGTTAGCGTGGCCAAATGCATTATTTGTCCACTGTTTAGTCGCTTTGCGATGAATATCTGCAGTCGCAGCTATTTGCCTGCTGAAGATATCGAGGGGTGTCAAGTGAAACAGATCCCCAGTGTCGCGGAGGGAGTAGAGCGTAGGGCATCGCTTACGCATAGACATGCTATTCTTTGGACTCTGCTTGGTTTGCTGCAGTTGACTGCATTGTCTAATTCCATCCACCAGACAACAACCCCGTAGGTGAGTATGGGTCTTATGACTGAGATGTATAGCAAGGGGGTTATACGAGGCTGAAGGCCCCATTTGTTCCCAATGGCTTTTTTTCAAGAGAATAAAGCTACTATATCTTCCTTGACCCTTTCTTGAATGTTAGTTTTCCAGCTTAGTTTCCTGTCAAAAATGAGACCCAAAATATTTGGGTATCGGAAAATACTAAACTGGTACCGTTTATTGAAGGAGGGTTTATAATTGGAATTTTGTATTTCCTGGAAAAGAGGGTTTATTCTCAATCCACAGCGATCCACACAGCGGGTTAATCTATTGAGATTTACTTGAAGGAGTTCTTTGACAGTATTAAGATGCTTACCTGAGACGGTTATAGCAACGTCATCTGCATAGGCAATCACCGTGCTACCACACGCTTCCAGGTATATCAGCAGTTCATTAACTACTAAGTTCAAGAGAAGGGGACAAAGAACACCGCCTTGCGGCGTACCTCAGCTGACACATCTTTTAGCAGAAGTCTCACCCAGTTTGGAGTTGATTATCCTGCTTTTTAGCATTAGAATGATCAACTCCCCAAGTGAGTCGTCTACCTGCAGAGTTGACAGTCGTGATTGCGGATGTGTTGACGTTGTTAAAGGCGCCCTCTATGTCTAGGAAAGCAACCATTGTGTACTCTTTATATTGTAGGGATCGTTCGATATGGCTAGTCAAAGAGTGCAGAGCCGTTTCCACGGACTTTCCTTTACAGTAACATGCCTACTGTCGGCAGAAGTCTTGGATCAATTTTAGCTCCTATAGGGATATCAATCAGTCGTTCTAGAGTTTTTAGAAAGAAAGATGATAGACTTATAGGTCTGAGGTCCTTTGGGACAACATGAGAGCATTTTCCAGCTTTGGGAATGAATACTACATTGACTTCTCTCAATGACAATGGAATATAGAGAAGTTCTACACAGCTCCTCATAATATTTTCTAACACAGGCAGAATAATATCTGACGACCTTTGTAGCTCCGGACCAGCAGACTTGTATGGTTTGAAGCTATGCAGCGCCCAGAGCACTTTATCTCTCGTAATCAGGCCATGAATTTTAGTCGCGGTTGCAGTAGGCCTGTTCAGGCTGCTACTGGCCGCGAGGAGCTACCTGGAAAGTGGTTTCCAGTAGCAAATTGATTGATTCATCACATGAAGTTGTCCAGGAGCCGTCGGTTTTTTTTTCAAACAGCTAGGCATCATAGGATTTGTAGAGAGGATTTTTCTCAGCCTTTCATGTCAAGCTCATTGGTGTCACGTGGGGACTTGATAGTTCAGAGGATAGTGTTTCTGACAGTATTCCTCTGTATTTTGACCAATCAGTTTTCCGGTAGTTGCTGAAAGCTGGTTGACTCACCTCTATCATTGATGTCGGTACTGCCCCTTACCGTGTGATGAGGGTTAGCGTCGCATCCGATGATGAGGCCAGTTTTCATCAATTTTAATTTTAATTTTCATCAATGATCACTTGTCTGCTACTTCTAATCCAATATATTTCTTTACTGATGACAGTACTCTCTGCTTTTAATATTCGTTTCGGAACTCACGTCCCTGCCCTTCGGCTGTAGATCGGGAACGTCAGCGTATGTTAAGCTCATTAAATTCCAATATTTGCAGCATAACCAATTGCGGAATTATCAACATAGTGGAATTTAATGCACAATGCTCTCTGCTGTCATTAAAGCTAAATTTAAACACACAATCATTATCCATGACTGGCACATGCATCGTTGAAACCACAAAACTTTCCATTCTCGGTTTGTGTGTCAATGACAACTTACTTTGGAATGACCACATATTTGATGTCGCCAAAAACTCCGCGAAATGTCTAGGTTTCCTCAAACGATATAAGAAATATTTCACCCCCTCTGTTTTGGCCACAATATATAAGGCATTTATCCGCTCGAAACTGGAGTACAATGCTCACATCTGGTCAGGCGCTACTAAGACCTCTTTGCACTTGGTAGATAGGATCCAAGACCATCACACAGGTGATGACAAGATTACACAGCCATTCGACGCCCTCGAATACAGACGTAATGTCTCCTGTCTCACCTTGTTGAAGATATCGCTATTTTAACCACCAGTGCTCCACCGAAATTGCCCGTAGCATTCCACCCCTTCTACCTCTTAACCGTGACACCCGTCTCGCTATGAATACTCATCAAACCCAGGGGCGTACTCTGAAATATAGTCATACGTTCCTAAGCTATACAACTCGCTTATGGAATGTCCTGCTGAGCTCTTCATTTCCTAGTCACTATAACTTGCAAACATTTAAAACCAACGCACATACGTATCTTCTTAATGGCCTGCAACTGGAGTATACGAAACACTGCTATTTTCCGTGCGAATGGGACAGCCGTGCTCCTTATATACAGAAATAATGGCTACTACGTCGAGCGCTAACTCCGGGTGTAAAAAATATTACTTATGAACTCCTGGTTGAACCTAAGCACGTATTTCTACCACCGCTCCATATCAAATTGGGCTCAATGAAAAATTTCGTTAAAGGTCTAGATCGGACCGGTCGGAAGAGTGTTCTTGTATCTGAAAGAGAAATTTCCGAAACTAACTTTCGGCAAAATTTAAAGAGGGCATATTTGTATGACCACAAATACGGAAACTTTTCAAAAATAGTGCTAACTGATGTTGAACTAAGAGCATGGAGGGCTTTTAAAACTGTTGTGTGACAGATTTTCTTGGAAATGTAAAAGCCGAAAATTACGGAGATGTTGTAACTGAATTGCTTAGTGCTTACAAGGAAATATGTTGTAACATGACACTTAAACTTAATTTTCTGTATGCTCATTTCGATTTCTTTCCGGAGAATTTGGGTGCAGTAAGCGAGGATCATGGAGAAAGGTTCCACCAGAACGTCACAACAATGGAAAAGCGATGCAAAGTCAAATGGAGTCCTACTATGCTTGTTGATTACTGTTGAATATTACTCCGAGATGTCACAGGGACAAAATGTCGCCGTTAAACATTCGCAAAAATATTTTGAAGTAAGTGTAACATGACAAACGTATTGATATAGATTTAGATGCAGTATAAAACACAATACTTTATAGCAAAAAATCGATGGGTGATAGAGAAAATCTGAGGTCATTTTCTGTTTTCTAGTGTAATTTTACTTAAGAAACATTATGTTGTATGTGTGCTTATATGTGTATTTCAAATAAAATATAATTAGTTGGCAAATTATTTGAGCAGAAAATTGTCAATGAGAATGGATGTTCAATCATATAATTTAATTTTAATTTTAATTTACAAGAACTCAGAAATATCTGTATTTTATTTTACAGGGGCCTTAAAATGTACAGTGAACTAAGTTAACATAAAAAAAATTATACCAATCTAAATAAATTCAATGGGTAGCTACTCGTAGTTTCATATGTAAGATACATAAGTATAAGTTTAAAAAGAGATTTATGTAAGACAAAATGTAACAAATAGCAATAAATAGCTACATAGACTTTAAACTATTTTTCTATTATACAACCTTAATCAGAAAGATTCCAGGAATTTACTCAGAAAATTAAAAATTCAAGTTTATTCATCTAAATCTATATGTTCCCCTTCAAAGTAATCCCGACCGACTGCAACACACTTATTCCAGCGCTTGATCCAGTTCTCGAAACATTTTTTATATTCGGTTTTCGGTATGTCCATCAGTGCTTCCTGCGATTTTTCCATTACTTCCTCTCGGCTGCTGAAACGCGTTCCCCGTAGTGGTTTTTAAGTCACAGGGAGCCAAATCATGTAAATTCGGTGGCTGCTGGATGGTATTTGTTGCATTTTTCGCCCAAAAATTACGAATAATGATGGCACTGTTCGACTGTGCGTTATCATGGTGCAAAATCTACTAGTTTCTGCCAACAATTCTGGTCTCCATCGGCGAATTGCTTCACACAAACGTCTCATAACGCCCAAATAATACTCTTTGTTTACTGTCTGACCTTCTGGCAAAAATTCATGATGCACTACACCGTTGTAATCCATGAAAACCCTGAGCATTGCCTTCTTTTTTGACTGAAAACGACGTGGTTTTTTTGGTCTCGGCTCATTTGGTGAACGCCATTCACTTGCCTGATGCCTGGATTGCATGTCGTATCCATAAACCCACGTCCCGTCTCCAGTAATGATCCTTTTGATGAATGTGGGATCGGATTCAGCCTCGCAAATTATCTCTTCTGCGACGTCAACACGGTTTCTTTTTTGCATGAAATTGAGGCCTTTTGGCACCAACTTTGCTGCTACACGACGGAAACCCAAATCATTAACTAAAATGTCTTGGACGGATCCATAGGCAATGTTCAAGTCCTCCGCTATCTCTCTGATGGTTACTTTGCGGTTATTGACCAGCATTTCTTTTACTCCATCAATGTTTTCGTCGGTTTTCGATGTCGATGGTCTGCCACTGCGTTCATCATTTCGATTGACTCACGACCACTTTTGAACCACTCGCGCCACTGTTAAACAACCGTTTCCTTTAGAGAATCGTTGCCGAAACACTTTTCCAACATTTCCAACGTTCGCGCACCATTAAATCCGTTTTTTACGCAAAATTTAATACAAGTTCGTTGTTGCAAATTTAAATCCATTTCAAAAATTTTAAAAAATCGCCAACACACACAGAGATAGATGTACGCTTGGTTACGTAGCTTTTGCAAATGGCAAGCTATGATGCTAAGATTTAGGGGGAATGTCAACAACAGATTTACCAACTTAACAAAGAAAAACAGAACGCAAATCGGAACAATGGGAGCTCCACAGGGTGATTATTTCGATTGGTATTTCTTAGGCCTTAAAGTGCCTGGATATGATTTTTTTTACCATTTACGACAAGAAGGAAACGGCAATTGTATTTTTATTTGTATTTATTGATTTGATTTGATGTTGTTTATCACAGTAAGATAAATTTTATAAAATTAAGTTTACAAATTGAACATAGTAAAATAAAAGTAAAAGTAACGACGGAAAATGGTTGAACAACAAAAAATATTTGAATAAAAGAGAAAACAAGATTCAAATAACAAAAGACTGTTAATTAAGAATTTAATTGAAACTGAAAACAAATAATAAATATATACTTAACAATTTAAGTTTATTGCTAATTGAAGATGCTAATTAATTATACTACTTAATTATGCCTCAAAAGTAAATCTTTTTGTGTTTTTGACTCCTCTTAGTTCACGGAACAGGGAGTTCCATAGGTGAGTAGCATAAACGAAGAATTGTCGCCCCGACGTCAGGCAAGAATATGAAGTTTTCTTTAAGGTCAGAGTCCTTTGCGACCGAGGAAAAACTAATCTGCTATAGATATACTCAGGTTGATGTGTCTGTATGATATCATGCAGGCAAGATAAGGATCGAAGCACTAGCAGGTTATCGAACGAGCAGCCGACAATACTCTTTGAGTAAACGGACACGTGATCATAATTTCGAAGGCCATAGATATACCGAGCAATATTGTTGTATACAACATTAAGCTTACTTTTAGTAATTGAGTCAACTTTGCCACAGACCTCACACCCATACAGTAAACTTGGCAGTATGAGCGTTTTTGCTAGCATAGTTCTAGAGCTAGATGTAAACATCTGAGTTGACCAAACCATACGAAGGCCTCCATAAACCGTGCGAATAGCAGTGTTTATATGATCAGTCCATGTTAGGGTGTCGTTAAGAATAAGTCCGAGATTTCTTAACGTATGAACAAAGTCTTATCGGTGGAAATGTAGATAGGTTCTGTGTTTTCCTATGAATCACGAGAGCTTTCGACTTTGCCGGATTCAAATATAGAAAGGTACGTTGAGCCCAGAGAAAAATATTGTCCAATTCTACATTTATCAAAGCAATGACTTGAATTAAAATTCATTTCATTTTAAATGCATTTTTTTTATTATATTGAATTCATTAACACTTATACGCTATACAAAAAAAACCCTTAAAAATTTGCTTAATTAGGTATCTTATTCTAACTTACTGGACCCATGCTGCCACTATAAGTTAAACCTAATACATAAACTATGTTTTTCGACGTTTCGTACGATTACAATTTGTTTTTTTCTATATTTATTTAAACTAAAACTAAGAAAACAATTTTATTTAGTGCAAAAACTTAGTATATGGACTCTTTTTATAAAAACTTACTTTTTCCTAAAACATACAAATTGTCTACATATAAATAAATCTTAACCTACTTAAACTAGCTTATTGTATATATCATACAATTTTTTTTTTTTTTTTTTTTGAAAACCCGTTCCTTTAGAGAAGTTGTTATCCAATTAGCTCTTTTATAATTCTTTTTTTTTCTATATCTTCCCTAATCCTACCTAAATCTTTGTAAGACGGCCATGACTAAAAAATTAGGCTAACCGACTTTGCTTCCGAGTGCAAAGTCCTCTCCAACAAGCCACCAAAATTGTTGGTGCTGCCGCCCTACTGAACCGAAGACGCTTCGCTCTGTCATATGCGACGTCTCTCTCGCAGTTAAGTCGCCTGTCCGCAGCTGTTCGGGCGACGTGGAAGCCATAATGAACGCAATATGCTTTTTCAAGTCTCTAAATTCATCCTCATACAAGCAGCTAAATGTATTGCGCTTGATTCAATTTTAGCAAGAATATTTAAACAAAAAAACATTGCCATAAAGTTCTACAATCTGGTCCAAGCCAGCTGAATAAATTTGTCATGTTCCCGGCGCAACTTTGAAGTACCATTTCGGCACCTTCTCATTGTTTTTTCACTCGTATCCGAATTAATTATTGTTTATGTCCGAAAAGTTCGACGACATCCGAAAAAATACTTTGACGCACGTTCCAAATGCTAAATTTTCTCTACAAATCCAGATGGCAAACATTCGATAATTTCTAAACAACTGTAAACAATCGTCGGAAGATGTACAATATGATAGATACGTACTCGTATGTGCCTATACAAGTGAGAGATCTATAGCACGTGTTCGATAATAGCAAAAAACTTCCATACCTTGTAGTGCCCAAATGGCTTAATTTAATTGTTGCTGTAATCCAATCAACAGAACATCGTCGCCTTCTCGGTATTTCTCCGATCCGCGCTAATCCATTCAGTGAAGGAAGTGAATTTGTCACAAGAAAACATACTTCCACCGTGAAGCTACAACCCGATTCCGGGGCGTTTATCGAAAATGTAAACACTGGCAGAATTTCTCACCAAAAAGCATACAAAAAAGTTTAAAAAAAAAAAAAAACCATTTAGTGGAGACTTCTCATCAATGCCTTAATCACTCTCAAAGTTTGTCATCGTCGGTTGTTGTCGTCGTTGTCGCCCCTTATTAACGTTGATCACGAAACAGGTAGCAAAACAAATCTGCATCGTGTGTTCGGTAGTTTTTTTCTTAATTTTTTTTTTAATTCGTTCAATTTCGCGTTCATGGAGGATGCTAATTTGAGATTGATTGAACCAATATTGACTCGACTCATCAAACTAAGGGTAGTGGAACAGAGCAACAAGTTACAATTCTATGTGAACGAATTTTTCTTGGCCCGATTGGACGGTTTTTTTTTTTTTTTTGAATTGAAAGACAGTTTTGTGGGTCATCATCTGCATCAGTATAGCGAGCAGCGTCGGTAGCATGAATTGAAATTGATACCCGGTATCGAATTAGTTTTCATTTTCGCACAGATCTGCCTTAGCTTCAGAAGCGTGTTTTAATAAATATCCACAACGCGGGTGATGTTCGAATAAAAGTGATTTTCTTCCCCAAAAATACTTAAATAAAGAAAAATGTGCCTTCGTGACTAGAAGTGGATTTTAAGGACTTTAACGACAAAGTGTGCCTAAAGAGGTCTAAACTTCTTTTGAGTGTTGCGGCTAACTTGGATCTTTATTTGAAAGGGTGAGTTTGTAGTAGTTTTCAGTTTTCACGTTTTTTTTTAGTAAAGTTTGTCCAGACGCATAGTCTAATTTGTTGAATTGAATTCCTTTACAAGGACTCAAGGTACCAAATCGCTCGGACAAGTGGTATTTCATTTCAACTGATACTTCGTATGTTAAAGTGGTTAGGAAACTTAGTGTTAAAAATGAAATTGAACGGTTCAAAAGAGCGCTTATTCGGGAGTTTTCAAAGGTTCTTGTTTCCAAGAATTTAAATTTATAAAATCGAAAAATATGGACTATTTGTACATATCGATACGACACATAAGTACAAGGGTTTAAAAAAAATTCTAGAATTAGATTTCAACCAAATGGATCGTTTCTCGCAATTTTTTGTTATAACAAGATAATTAATTTAAGTTTCTAATAAGGAATAAAGGAGAAACATTGTTTTTTTTTTTATTGAACTATTGTGCGCCTAAATCACTCAATTAAATTTCTATTACGAAGTTATCTATCTTGAGCTCTTAACTAAGTGGGTATAGTGATTATCTGATTTATCTGATGCTCAGCTTCCAAAGCATTAAAACCGTTTTAGAATCTACTTCGTCAGAAGTCAAATATTTGCGGGCTGTGTTTTTTTTTTGTAAGAGTTATACAATTTGAATTTGGAATAAAATCCAGCTTGAGCAAACAAGCCATTTATTTGATAAACAATTTAAGGTCATATCGATCACGAATGAAATGGTGGCTTCCAAGGCTGGAATCTTTGTTAGCTTGTCACCGTAGACCAACAATTTCAAAAATAGTCCAGCCGCGTCAAATCATACGATCTTTAGGCCAGGCCACAGTCCATTTCTGGAGATGGTGTCGTCATCAAACACTTCCTTCAATAACTCGATGCTTTTGCCGGCAGTATGTTGAAACCAGATGACCCGCAGACTCACTTACTTTTGGACGTTGATCATGGCTCTGGAGCGCATGCCATTGACGGTAACATATCGTTTTCTTAGTTTTCGGAGAAGTACGACCCGATAATGCCACCAGCCCATAAACCGCACTAAGCAGAGTATTTTTCGGTGTGCATCGGTAGCAGGTGGATCAGCATTTCCTCGCTTCAAATTCGGCAATTTGGCTTATTAAAAAAGTCGCTTTAACGGAAATGAGTCTCCTCACTGTACAAAGTTCGATGCTAACAAAGTGAATCGACTTCCAACTGTTCCAGCGCTCTATCAGCGAAGTTACGACGCAAACGAAGATGGCTTGACCTCAACTCTTACAGCAGTTGAAACGTATAAGCATGTAAATTGGGATTCTTGCGCAAAAAATTCCACATAGTCAATCGATGAACTAGGATCTTCCCCAACTTCCCCAACGGCGCCGATATGTTGCGATTCGTCGATTAGGTTGGCCGTAAAATTGGCGTGGCGCTCTATAAACATTTTTTACTAAATACTGACTTTGGGAGTAAATTTCCACTATTTGTGATCTTTACTCAGGCCTAAGTCTTCGCATGATGATTTGCCAAACAATATTCAGTAAAAGATGCTGTCGGATTAATTATCAGCTGTCTTTTTGTTGCCGTATTAAAAAAAAACACACTTTCCACTAATGTGAAAAGAAACAACCACCGAGCTTTTTTTTAATCCCCATATACCTTTACAGAAAATCAAATAGCAATTCATGGCCTAGAATATAGCTACCGCCACTATTTTTAGGTTCAGTGAGTTAAACGGGTGACATGCTGTAGCTACATATTAACCACTGCTTATTAAAATCTTCTCCTGGAACCTGTAGAAATACCACTGGTTTGGAACCATTCAGTTCTTGACCCGACCCACCCGACCACATTCGTTTTTTGGCAGAGATTCTGGGCGAAACCATTCCTGAACACAGGGAATATCGATTTCGTATTTTCAGAAGCAGCAGAAATTCTGGTGTCGTCTGATGGCATATTCATTAAGGCAGTCAATGCACGTGGTTATCTTGTTGGACTTAAGACCACTTCTTTTTGAACGTCTTTGACAGAACAGTGCCTAGAGCAGAGGCAGACGTGGTATGGAAAATACGCTTGCAGTACCCTTTTTTTCTTTTTCTTTTTTTAAAAGAACTTAACACTCAAGTGGGTAATTAATACACTTAAAATGCCTGAGTACGTGTTAAGTTTTTAGGAAAATGGGACAGAGAGAGAAAGAAAGATTTTTAGGCTCAGTGGTTATTTCGTTCCATGGGTGGCATCCAACATTTAATGGGGAGACTAAATTATTAGTGTAATTGGACTTGTTGTTGTATTAGAGGCAACCATTCGTCTTACGTGAATTAAGTTGCCTGAAAAAAAGAATGTCTTTCGGACGAGGCTGTGGGATTCGAACATCGAACCTTCCGATTTGGAAGCCAACACACTACCACTTGAGCCACGGCCACCCACTGGTAAAAGCTGTTGTCATACACGTGAGACTTTTTTGAATTTACAGTGTCCCTTTAGAAATTTGATTACTGATTTACAAATTGTTTTGCTTTTTTTAAAAGGAAGGGCCTAAGCTTTCGGCCAGATACCGATGCAACTCTTTGCGGAGCTGATGGGCATCCACCAAATGGCATATTACGGCAGATTGTGTTCTGGTTGGTCCGTCTGTTCTTCGGCTCATAGCACCTACATCCTGGCATCTGGATTGAATGTACAATACTATATAATTGCTGGCTAGTGTCGACAGTCGTAGACTATTAGTGAGCAAGCAGGGAAGTTTTTCTGTCGGAGAATATGTAAATGTTCTCGTTTATTATAGAGCTGTTAAGCCTTTCTTTGTATGTACGAGTATATTTGAAGTGAGGAAGCTTAGATATAGGCGAATTTAAATGGGTGGTGTTTGGTGGCTTTTGCAGTTTATTTACTCCTACCTTCGTAGACCTTAATTTCGTTTTATACCACCAATTGAGTGCGGCATAGGTAACTATAGGTCTAACTTGCAAATGTAAAATGTCATAAAAAAAATAAAGCAAATATTTTATATTCCATTTTATTTTTTTTACTAAATAATATTTTTTTATATAATATTAGTTAAAAGAAAAAATAAAATCAATCGAAAATTCGAAATGACTGTCTTTTGCTTTAATGCCAGCTTTCAAATGATGTGGCCATTGGTCAATAACGGCATGCTCTGTTATCATGGAAACCGATGACGCTGCTGCTGCCAACGCTGATTTGAGGCTTTCCAAATTTCGGTGAGGAGTCTTTCAGGATATGTTCTCTTGTTCTGATCATAAACAATAATCCAGTGGATTCAAATTTCAGCTTCTCGTCGGCCGATCTCAACTCCGATGAAAACAGGAATATTGACCCTGAGCCACCCTTGCGTGGTTTTTGCCTTGTGCGCGGGAGAAGAGTTTTATTGAAATATCCATCCATCGAAAAGAGTATTGGTTTAATCCCTCGTTTCCACACGTTTTTCGTAGAAATGGAGGGATGATGTGACACCTTGGTGAGATACCCTCCACCAAACCATCACCGAAGCAGCCACGTTGAACCTTTATCAGTTTGTTTGTTGAAAACTTCTTCCAAAAATTTCCCCAGCCGTAAATAAAACATCTGCGTGCTACTGTAGAAGCTTTCTGCATCTTTTCTGAGTAATTTTTAACAGTTGAAGAGATACGAAATGTCCTGTTGACCGACGATAGGCTTTCATGTGCAGATCGTCCCGAATTAGTCCTCACATGAATCTGGTGGATATCTCCAATTGTCTGGGAATGATTTTCTGCTTTCGAAGGGGATCTCTTGGAATTTGTTCACCCACAGCACTTGTACGGATGACTCGTGGACGATCACTTTTTGCCTGCCCTCTACTGTCGACAGTGCACCAAAGCAACTAATGGCCCGAAAAATAAATCGTTTGTTTTAACAAGTTAAACATTTGGCCAGCACTTTTTCCACACTTATGCAAAGCTATTGATGCAATCCGATTTTCTTTAACACCCCACTCGCAGGCTGAGAGCATTCCTGTTCCTTACTCATCAGTACTTGCGATTTGAAAAAACATTAAAGGGTCTTAGTCCTAACTGGAGTTTTAAGCAATGAGCTCTTGAAATTGTGTAACAGAACCTATGACAGGACTATGTACATCCCCATTGTCATTTTGGAATTGGTGTCTCAGTATTCCCCAAGTAAACTTTCGCTAGTCTAATTAGCAAGAATTCGGTTTCGTATAATTTTCTTGGTATGGAGATTCCAATTAAGTTTCTGATCTGGGTACCCTTCGATAGAGAATTATATATGTATAATGGCTACTATGGTACTTTTTCATTGAGGTTAACTTTCCACACCAGTTAGCTACAAGATTAAAAGCCCTCTTGAAAATATCGGAGATGGTTTCTTCAATTTCACTTCTGATTAGCATGATAATACCGTCAGCGTATCCTTGAACATAGAGACCGACGGCACCAAGTAAGTTCACCAGTTTGCTTACCACAATTAATCATAATGGTGGGAACAGAACCCGTTCTTGTGGACACCCATTCGACTCTGAGTCGAATTTAATTTTTTTATTTGCGATCGAGTATTGTCATTGAAATAGAAATGCTTTATATGCATTTTGATATCTGGGCATGTTCGGTGAAACCGAAAGAACATTCGACGTCAAAAAACCATCAATTGTTAGCTCTTTATCTCTGTGATAAATTGAAGCTCTAAAAAGTGTCGATGATTAACATATCTGTATAATTAGCTAGTGATTGATGTGAAGCGAATTTAAGAAAAGACCCCAGCGCTGAGATAAACGATAATTTCTCTCCAATAATTTAGGGTATATCCCATGCACCCATCGTCTTCTTCAACTTTGAAGGGTTGAAATGAGTTTGATGGCCCCATTTTATGTTGGCATCTTTCTTGACCACACATCCAGCACTTTCTAGAAATAGATTTTCTGTCATCAATAGGATTTTCTTGAGATAGGAAGATAGGATATTAACGTCTAGTTCTAGTTGCACTTTTCATGAATCTGATTTGATTAATGTGCCGCCTAGGACGAGGTATTCCCTACTGCCTTGTCTCTCCTGGTAGGAATCGAAGATTCTTTAGATCAGAGTGTTATTATTCATTCGACCTATATGTTCTAATCATCTGAGATGACTAATGTTCACCGGATTGATGTTGCTCGTAAACGTATATCTTCCTTTCAAAAGACTGATCAAAGCAGTCAAAACTACCAACGATATTCTCATCCGCCTTTTTTAGTGTCTTATAGAGAATTGGATTAATATCAAGTTCTCGCATGTACTTATAACCCTTCATTTGATTTCCAATTGGGTTATGAGAGTTATTAGCGGAGCCAAGGCAAACAAAGACGTAACGTCCCCAACGTCATTCCTCACAATTTAAAACCTGAACATCGGCTTATAGTACATATCTCGTCTCTATAGATTTTGTCATATGCAGGCTTAAAATCGATAAATAGGTGCTCAATACTAATCTGAACTTCTGGGGTTATCTCCAGTGGACATACCGGGCATTAGACAACACTAATAAGAGTCAATCAGATCGTTGGTTTTGGGTTTTACCTTTCATGAAATATCGCTGACCAGATCCTATGCGCAATGGTTAGGACACAGTTGATAGAGGTAGCTATATTTGGCACAGTTCAGGGGGCTTATTTTTTATGGATCAGACAATCAGGCAATCTCCAATACGTTTGACTTGTAGTCTTTCATTTTGAACTCTGGCCTTAACTTCTTTCTGGAATCCGTCGACTTAGAAAGCTAGTTTCTTGCCATTAGTAATCTGAATCTGAATCTTTTATTCAATTCTGTCTGTAGTTATGATAGAGAATTCCTTCGTGTCAAAGCATTTAGTAGAGTGAATCTGGCAATTGTTTTAGAAAAGTTGAAGGCATAAGGTTTGTACCGACCACTGCTGCAATAGTTTAAAACTTTTTTACATGGCCGAAAGCAGTTTGTTGTAATTGGAGACTATTTTTCGAAAGACATTATTGTTTTCCCTGGTGTTCCAGAAGGTAGCCATCTAGGTCCCTCTCTATTCATACTTTTTATTAATGATCTACTGAGTCTGTTAAAATATTGCTATTGCCAAATGCATGCAGATGATATAAAATTTGTTGCCAAAATATCAACGATAAATGATTGTTCAATGCTGCAAAATAATTTAAATAGTTTCACTAAGTGGTGCAGCTTAAACGACTTATTGTTAAACATCGGCAAATGGGCTTGCATGAGCTATAACAGGACTATTCACTGTATTTTCCCACATTTTACCTTAAATAACACTCAAATGCTAGTTGTTGTTAATTTTAAAGATCGTGGTGCGATGGAAAATTAACATTTCATCTACATAAAAATTACATTGTTGCCAACGCCAACTGTCTATTAGAGTTCATTAAAAGGAACTCCTCACATTTCAAAGATACCAATACTATTAAGGCATTATTTTGTTCCATCGTTCGTGCCATTGTTGAGTATGCTTGTGTTGTCTGGGATCCTTCTACTTTGCATTACATCATTTATTTTCATCATTCTTATCGTTCCAAATGGCTCGTACTTGGAATGCAGTCACCTGAAATGAGAAAAAAAATTCAACGTCATGTTAATAAGAGATATTTTATGTGCGTCAATCGACAGTGGGAATTTGCTTAGTTTTGAATTTATAAGCTACTTTAAAAGTCCTAAGGCCCAGGCCACTATTTTTTGGGGGTACTCATGATTCTGGCTCTATTTTGAAGCTAAGTTGCGATTATGTGTGGAATGGCACATCATTCAAATGGCCGTCTCGGCATCGTTGGCAGTGCTTCAAGCAGTCGGTCCAACTTTTCATGATTCGGTCCAATATGTGCGGCGTATCGAATGTTGGCCTCAGGCTCGACCAAGTGGTTGGCTTGTTAGCGTTGACTAAGGACTTGACGTAGTCCCAGAAAAAATAATCGAGTGGTGTCAAATCGCATGATGGCGGCGGCCAACTGATGAACGCTAGCAGTAAAATGACCCAAATTTCTCCTTCACAACTTCTAGAGTTACGTCTTGTTGGAACCACAGCTCGGATATATCGATGTTGTCGAACTCTGGCTACAGAAAGTCAATTAACACACCAATTAACCACAGAAGGTCGACTAACATCGCTCAATACCTAAGACCATTTACAGTAACAGTGTCTCCTTCCTCATATCGAAAGCAATAAAGTCCGATGATGCCGCCATGTCATAAACCAAACAGTCAATCTTTGTGGATGCATTGATGCTTGACCGAACACTTGTGGATTGTGTTCGCTCCAATAATGGTAATTTTGCTTGTTGACATAGCCGCTTTGCCAAAAATGGGCCTCGTCTGAGGAGATGATTTTTTGGGCAAAATCCGGATCTCCGGCCAACATTTCCAGCACCCAATTAGCGAACTAATGGCGTTGTCTTTGGTCGTCCTGCCCTAAATTCTTCCATCAGCACAATCTTTTACAGCTGTAGGCTCAAATCCAGCCGCAAAATGAGTGGGGTTCACTCTCTGGCGATGCCGAATTCAGCTAATCGGCGCTGGGTCTTCTTCGATACTGTCCGCTGCAGCGTCTGTGTGTTCTTCATTTCGGACCAATCTTTGTGCGGTTTGTGGATCCAGAAGAGTGTACTCACGCTCAAACTTTTCCTCGGTGCAACGAATTGCCTGCACAGTGGAATTTCGATAAAAATTTTTAATAATCTCCGCATCTTCGACAAGCATAAAACGATGCATGATGAAATGGCAAACCTTACAAAACTATGATTGCTATCTGGTCACCAGTTATATTTCGTAATCTGTTAAAGTTAAATTCGTAGACTGAATAAATAAAAAAAAATAAGCAATTCTTAATTAATTCACACAACATAAACACTGCAACTCTCTTCAAACTCCTTATGCCTGAATAGAATCTTCAAGTTGCAGACAATTCTGTGTTGCTCTTCTGGTTAATATATCTAGTCAGGCAGATTATAACATCCAAAATTGGCGGCGCATATCTAGTCAACTGAAAGTCAACTCCCCACTGGATAATCTTCTTCATACTTAAATAGTATATTGTTCGCCCACAGATCACCATGACTAAACACATTGAAATAGAATACTTCCTGGAAGACTCAGAAAGTTCAAAGATCCCTTTCATCCACAGCGAAAACTCCTTTAATATAAATTCTAACCGATTAGAGATCAGATATTCTGCCATTGCCTTGATGATTTCACAGAGTTTTGCGGTGCCCTTGTCGAATTTTTCTAAACCAGCCTTGATACTCCTACATGTTCCTTAACAATTTTCGAATTTTCTGATGATTTTTAGCCTCAAATACTATAGATACAGCATGCGATCTCCCCAAAGACTTCAAAAGTTCACGTAATCAAAATCCAAGAGTCCAGATTGAACAGCTCCCATTTCACCCAAGTGTTTATAGACTAGAATGTCATCCTTAGCGAAGTGGCATCTCGCAGTGAACTCAGAAACTGCCTTGTGCAATTTTCTCAACACATCATTATAAAGGCTTATTTCTTTTTGGAAAACACCAATCTCCTCTGTATACTCAGCTCTCGAATCTACGTTACTCGCAGCGGGGACTTGATGAAAAACGTCACTCCGGAGTAAACTTAATGGTGCTTTCTGAATCTAAACGGAAAGTACTTTGAGTCGTCGAAGATATCCTACTGGACTGTCACTAGATCTTTGCACTGAGTAGAACTCTATTGGCTTTCTGACGCAAAAGATTTTGAACTAAATCTGGTGATAGTTTATAGCACACATTCCAGACTGAAAATTATGAATGAATGGAAATAAGTTTTCTAGGAGGGTGGTTGTTTTATAACAAAGCTACTCGTAAGTATTGGGTTCTACCACATGAAATATCCGATTTTATAGTCAAAATTTAAGAGTCAATATTATTTTTCCGTAAATATTTATTCAATCAAAATAGGATCCGTTGGCATCTATGACGTTCTTCCAACGCGATACAAGGTCAAATATTCCTTTTTCGTAGAAGTGCTGACTTTTTGAGGAAATGAAATTTTCAAAGGCTTTTATGACCTCTGCTTGGTTCCGGAAGACCTGATGATGATAATCCGTTGGAAAAATGTCAGGAGAGAACGGTGGATGCGGAAGAATTTCAAATCCCAACTGCAATAGTTTTTGCACCGTTACTTGTGAGGTATGGGCTCTAGCATTGTCATGCAAATAGATCGGACCGTGCCTATTGAACAATGCAGGTTGCTTTTCAGCCACTTTGACATGCAATATGTAGTTTTCATCATAGTTGACTATCCGGTGCAAAAACGGTTCAGTTTGGTTTCTTAATATAAGCGATGCGCAGATTCGTTCAGTTCATGAGGTACCCACTTTACCTTTGCTATGAGAGAAAGGTGTCGATTTATTGTCACTGGAGATACTCCCATGGTTTGTGCTATCTCCCGCATCGATTTCGTGGAGTCCGCCGTTGTTCTTAAAGCATCGTCGTCATCTAACGTTTCCGGCTTCCCACGTGGTTCATTTTCGAGTCTGAAATCTCCCGAACGGAACTTTCCAAACCAACGTCGTATAGTGCGTTCGTTTACCGCTACATCCTCAAATGCATCATTAATGTTTTTCATTGCCAATGACGCATTATGTCCCGTTTTAAAGTCGTAAAGGAAGGAACTGCTGACAGCATGGTAAATAATTCATAGCAAAAAAAAACGATACTTGTAACGAACTCTACAATTCTCACACAACTCTTCTACAACTCTCGTACAACTCTTCAGACCTCTTGAACATTTCTATTATTCCATCCTCCTCCATTTTACGGGCACTACCCTCATAATTAGCATCGCAGTGCTCTTTGTGTTCAGCTTAGTATGCCGCATATTCCACAGTATCTGTTGTCTCTATCCAACTTGAACAACCTTCGCATATACGGCTTTTGACAACAACGTCCAAAATTTTGTTTGTGTGCTTTCCAATTATTGAAACAGTACCACGAAGAGAGGAAAAGCCACGTTTTGCCCAAGGCTCATCACCAGCGGAATGTCCTTCTTCTTCATTAATTTCTATTTCTGCTCTCACTACTTTTTTGAAAATGATGTTGGCGACAGCCTCTGCTGCAATTTTTATATTGTATTACAATATTACACCATTCCGCAAAAGTTGTTTATGCCTCGAAAACCAACTCTGATCGTTCTCATCGCTAAAACTAGGCGGCGATTAATTTCAAAAGCTTTTACCACAAACGCAGAAGATAGAATTAAAGAGTCAGTACACTCACAGTTCACTGAAAGTTTAAATCCTAACCTACGTTGTCCGCTTTTACTAAATTTCACTCCACCATTGCAGTATTTACATTTGTAAGCCCCATCAAACCATTTCACCATATCCGGACGCCAGATCCAGGGATGTGAAGAATGTGTTCCCCGTAACGGATGCAAGTACCTCCTCCACTATCGGCATCGGGAATTTCTTCTTTGTTGTTGCTGTATTTAGTGTCCTGTAATCTATGCAGAATCGATCAGTTCCGTCTTTTTTTTCGTTAAGACGATCGGGAAGCAGTAGTCCGACTTAGATGGTTGTATTACCACTTGCTGCAACAACTTATCTACTTTATCCGTGATAATACATACTCCTTTTCGCAAATGGCACTCGATATGGTTGAATACAAATGGATTTTTCGGTTTGCAGTTCTACACTGAAATCTTCCCCCTTATATTCGCCTAATTCGCTGGCATTCTTCGCGAAACACTCCCTGTACTCGTTCACTAACTTTTGTAGTTTCAATCTATTCACCTGCCCCATCTGTTCAACGTCTAATTCCGCTAGTGAAATTTCCTCCTCCGAGCTCTTTTGTGCACCCACTTGGGTAGCACTCTCTGCTACGTTGTCCCTAATTTCCCGTTTCTGGTACGACTTTTCGATCTTTACCTGCGGTTGATCCAACAGTGTGCGTCCAATAATTAGTGGATAGGGTTGGCTATGATTGGCACTTCGTCCACTTCGATTTCTACATACGCCTTTCCAATGACTTGACATCCACCTCCTGCGAAACCAGTTAACTGTCTGCTGTCCTTAAGGAATTGTACTTTGCTACTGTCGGCCGTTGATTTGCACATGGATACGCAGTCACTTCCCAGATCAATGAATGCTAACTCCTTGCTCCCATTCACTTTCACTTCCTTTTCGTACTCGCTTTTTTGTTCGCAAATTAGCAATTGTTGTGACCTACGGCTCGTACTCAGTCCGCTTGGTTGACCTCAAAGTTTTTAGTGTCGGGCAGTTCCGACTAATGTGTCCCACTTGCTGACACTGATAGCACTTTATTGCACCTGGAACAAGTTTTCCTGTAGTCCCTGCCGTATACGCTAACCTCGGCGTGTTTTGGCTTTCTGATCGGTGTTCGTTTCTCCTCCTCAATCCGGTAGTCCAAAGTATCTTTTTAAGTAGGTTCTTCACAGACTCCGGTTGAGCTGATTTAAGAACATCCTTGCACTCAGTGTCGATTAGTCCCTGGAAAATGTACTTGATTAGCGATGTCTCCCGTATATGTCTTCGAGACGTAATGGCCTTCATCTCGAACACGTATTCATCTGCTTCTTCACTCTGTCGTTGTCTACGGTTTCGCAATCGCTCGTGTATGTCCGCATCGTCTTTTGTGGTAGGGAATGTTTCACACAATTCGCCAAAAAAACTCATCCAGGGTCTCTGGCGTTACACTGCGACTCTAGAGCTTCGCTGCCCAAGATAATTTCGTAGTTGCCGCCATCAGCACTAATCTTTCGTCCAAATTGTAGATGCGTTTGATATTCTCCACCTTCTGTTTGCAGTCTTGGGATGATAATCCCGTAGCTTGCTTGGGAAACTTCGGGAGCATGAATGCGACATTTCTCATGGAATAGACATTACTTGGATAGTACTTGTCTTCAGTTCCTTTGCTCATTGGTTCAAGTGGTGGTGTTTCTTTCAATGTTTCGTCGCGCCTGGTCTGCTCCATAGCTGATTTTGTTGTCCTCCGCCTTTCCATTTCCTCTAAACGTTGGACTGTTTCCCGCAATTCACGCAGCTCTTGTTGAACCATTTGCTCCTCACCGCGATCAGCATCCCCTTCTGCTTCTGCTCGGAAGCAAAAAAGGTTCCCACTCCATTCCATACGGTGCACATAGACCACCTGAGGCCCTTCGGGACTGGAAAGGGGGGTACATACTACGTACTCGCACTGGATAATTTCTCTAAGTATGTAGTACTAAAGGCAGTGAAAGCAGCAACTACTAAGTGTGTCTTAAATATGTTAACTGAGATATCTGGGTATTTTGGAGCCCCGGAAAGTGATCGAGACACAGCATTTACGGCTAAAGAATTTGAGAAATTTTGTGAGACAATGGCCATACAAGACATTAGAACTGCAAGATCGTGTCTACTTCCCCAAATTCATTAACTTATTTCAAAAGTATTTGTTGGATCTTTACCAACCCTCAGAGCTTGGTGGATCATTAGTCACTATCCTGCCACTATCCTGCAGAGATTGATAGAGAAACAACGATAGACATTGTTCTATTGTATTTTTCAATTTTCTTTAAGTGCTATTATACGCGACCTTAAAATCGATAAAAATATGGTGTGTATCCATCTGAAATTAATGTGATTCCTTCAAGATCTGCTGTGGTCAAAAGTTGGTCTATGGTAGACTTTCTTAGCCTTGAGGTACACCAAATCAATATTGTAAACAAAGGGCTCGGATAATACAACGGATAAGCTCTGTTAGGAGTCAGTCCAGTTGGCCACTGTGAAAGACAGGGACTTAAGCGGTTGAAGCTAACTAAACCTACACTTAACTACTCCCTAAATAGCGAATTTAATTCAACGGATTATAACTAAAGCTAACTTAACCCTACATATCCCAGTATCACACAGCGATGAGGGCTCGTCGCGACCTAAAATAAGCCGGGCATTGTTGGCTGAGGATGTCCAACTCACACTTATCGCAATTAAACGCGACCAATTGCTACCATTCTGGCCAGATCTCTGAATGTTAGCCCCTTAACGAAGATCCTCCCAGTCGCAACCTGTAAAAAACAGAATCAGCGGAAGTCAGTCACGCCATGTTTGTGCGTCACGTCTGTTCACAGTCGGCCCCACGTTGGGTGCCGTTGTAAGGAGTCAGATGGCCACGGTCTCATCCATGATTCACGGGGTAGTTCCAAAAACCAACCCCATCCGACGAGCTAGTGCCGAGCAACCGCAAGCATGCCACTTCCACCTACTCCTGTATCATGTATGCCACCGTGGCCAACTGACTCCTGACAGATCTTGTAAAGTTAGTCTGCTTTCCTCAAGATCAGACAAGCAATACTAAGCTCCAACTTATTTTCGATTGTGTTAAATAGTTAAGTTAGCGTATGCTCCTCGCCAAGTCATTTTCCACGGAGTTCAACAGCTCGACGAGTACGACCTCAACTCCAGGAGCTTTGTTGAACTCAAGTTTAGACCGAATTTAATTGTTGATTATCATCCCCCAAATTGAATAGTTTACTCTAACAGCAGAATTTTCATCATCGTTACTCTGATATAGTCTACAGAAATGTTTCTTTTTTTTTTTCTTCTAAGAAGCGTGTCCCCTCTGCTCGCAAACCTTCTTCTATACAGCACAGCTCTGTACATTTCATGTTTTGTTGCATATTCTTTAGACAGCGCTGCCGCCGGCCTTCTGTACTTAAAAGTGACAAACTTGTTCATGAATTAAGTTTCACTCGATCTTTAAAGTCTTAAGCGGTTCCTTAGGATTGTAGCCGTCCGACGTCAAACTTCTCACAGTATATTCTCGTCTTGACCGTGTCAGTGTTCGCCCCTGAGAACGTTAAGGCATCCATTATAATGAATGATTTTCTTTCCTCGATCGCATTATGTTCCATCTGGTTGACGATGTTTCGCTCTTCCTCAGAACCTACCATTCTGAATCCATTAGTGGAAGTATTTTCGGACAGGTCTTACCTTCTAACAATACCACAAAAGATACCCTCTTTTAGTAGCTTCTTATTTAATCGATTTCCCATTAGGCCTTACGTAAAAATAGTCCATGAGATAAAACATTCAGTTTTGGATTTATTTAAATTCTCTTTGGTCATCGGAATTCCTCTTTGTTCCAGGAAAGAAGACTGACCTTTGGATACATTGAACCAAATTATTACCTCATACACAATGTATTATTTTTATTAAGAACTACCCTCATGCGGATCTTTTAATTCACGAATTCCATAATGAGATGTCCGTCTTCCAAAGAATATTGAAAAGAGAAAGAGAAAAAAGGAGAGTATAAAGTATGCAACACAGATAAGACATTGCACGATTTAGAATGGTTTTGATTTAGCCCCTTCGTCTAACCAAAACGTGAGTATCTCATGATTAAAAATAAATAAAACAAAACATCGCCGTCTATGGCAGCAGCGTACCATTCAATTATGCCCATTTCATACCGGAGTCGAATGCGAATCTCTTTCATGAGGTCATCAGCTCTTTGCGATTATTTTTACCATTTTCTGGTGTTGTGTTTCCCTTTGGCGTAACGGGTTTATGTACGAGTAGTATATCACGTGTCATTCGCCCGGATTCACCACGTTAACCCGTGTGAATCTTTAAATTCAGTTTTAACTGATCTGTAAAATCGTCGGTGTTTCGTAATACTCATTAATATGCCGGCAATCACAAGTATACATTGGTAGTTTCTAAACGCTTCCAGCCCCTAAAGCTGAATCATACTCAACGTACCTTGGGGATTCGAATAATTTAACAACTGTTTTGATTGTATTAAAATTTATTTAATTGCCTCGCATTATCAAGTTCAAATTCGATTAAAAGAAGATCTTCCACAGATACAAGTATCTACACACCTACAACTACTAAAATGACGGTATAATGAGCTATAACCAGATTAAACCGGTCATGATTCACAAAAGCCGAGAGTAGAGTCTAAAGTCTCGACTTAAA
The DNA here is from genome assembly GCA_949129095.1 of Volucella bombylans. NCBI lineage: Eukaryota > Metazoa > Arthropoda > Insecta > Diptera > Syrphidae > Volucella > Volucella bombylans. The sequence goes on along the minus strand of OX422140.1, from coordinate 333,218,429 downwards.
GCAACCGCCAATGAAGTTTTCGAGTCTGCATTCCAAACACTTGTATCTACAATTAGTCATTATGCGAATTCAGAATTTCAAAATGTACCTCTCCTCCCTGATAGAGAAAGCCAGTTTTGCACTTCGATTGGATACGGGTAGATACTGTAGAGTACTCGTACTCTGTGGGTTGAGTTTTACTGTGAAATAAACATCACGTGCTTTCTCTGCCTTTTGTTTTGTTTTGCTTTGCACTTAGAGTCGCACTAATTATTCTTTCTTCCGAGAAGAGAACAAGTTACTGTCGACAGACGACAAGTAATGAGTGATTCTTATGAATACAAGTTGGCGGTATAAATTGACTTATTAACGCTTTTCAGATTGTTGCACTTGACGACCTTAACGTGAAAATAACATATTTCCTGAACAAATCACAAGATATGGATGTTTACTCATATCAGGGGGATAAGTAATTTAAAATTTTAATGAGGTAGACGACTCACTATGAACTGCATGGATGATGTTTCGACAGCTCTTTAAAGTGAAGGCGCTATCAAGCGCTTAATCGTTTTGCGATTGATTATGGACTATATAGATACATACATAAGTTTAGAGCTCTCACAGCTGTCAAGTTGAGGAGATCTACGCCTGACATTAGAGTGCGTTTGATAATGTATCAAATTGTTGGCATAGGACAAAGTTATAAAGCTGACTACTACAGTATTCTTAGATCAGTGCAATTCTTTGGCACGTCCTAGTGTCCCAACGTAACCTAGTCTGATTCTGTCTTCGTTGGCTATCTTGTCAAGGGTTGCGCGAGAAACTTTAACAGCCTGCTTAAGGATCTGATAGCTGCTTATTTACTTACTTACTTACTTATGTCCTGTTTGCCATTGTGGGTCCTGGGGCCTCGACTATGCCTATCGTGCACAGTTCCTGGCAATGAGCTCCAACTCTCTCCAACTCTTCTCCAATTGCCGTGATTCCTCTTCAACTGTTATGCGGCATGTATTTATTTCTCGGCGACCCGTTCTTCTACCGTGTTGTGATAACGGATTCGCCTAGTTTGCTATGGAACTATCGCCTTTTCGAAGTATACAAGTAAGATCAGTCCACAGCCACTTCTGTAGTTTTTGTGCCTGGTACGACAGAAAACCCTTAAAATGTTCTGTGGGCACCTATAACGAACATTTGTAGTTTTTTTGTGATAGAAGCGGTCACCTTCCAAGTGCTGCATCCATACAACAGCGCGGATTCAACAATTAAACGGAGCAGTTGTAGCTTAGTGTTTAAGCTGATTGCATTGCTTTGCCATATCATGGACTGCATTCCAAATGCATACTTTGCTTTGCCAATTCGGTTGACAATATTCTATTGGGTTCCACCTTTGGTAGAGATAATGTTCCCAGGATATTGGAAACTTTCTATTCTCTCTAACCGGTTGTCCAGCAATGCTAATTTGTGTGACCGGTATTCAATGCACTGTTCAATAACGATCCGGAACGGAAACCTGTTTGTTCAGCTTAGATGTTCAGATGTTCCTTTATTCGCTCGAGAACTGCTTTGGCTATTACCTTAGCAACTGCGGGAAGAACGCAAATGCCTCTCCAGTTTTCACACTCCATAAGACAACGTTTTTCAGGGAGCTTGACAATCCCTTCTTCCACTCGGCGGAGAAACTTTCTGCCTAAAAAGTTCTTTCAACAAGAGGATGTAAAAGCTCTGCTGAAGTTGTTGATCCAACAGCCGCTCCGGCTCGTAGAAGCTCTACAGGAATACCATCTATAATAGTTCTACCGTCTTGATATTCTTCAACGCGTTGATTGCGGTAGTGATCTCACCTGTACCAACAATACTTTCCACTCCAGATGTGAAAACATTTTTTACAGCGTTCCAATGTTCTTGGAGGATTGTCGGCAGTGAGCTGCTGATTGCTTCCACCAGCGAAAAGTGTTCCCTTAATTGTTGGCATACTGAGAAGATCTTTAGCAGGTCGCTATTATACCTAGGCATTCTGGCGGAGACTTTGGACAGATGCAGTACATAACTGTACAGTAGCTACCATAAGGCGATGATCTTGTACCAAATCCATGCCGGCTTCTCGTCCCTTTCGGACGTCTAAAAAACAACTTCTGAAACGTCGACAGATCGACAGATACTCGATTTGGTTGGACGTTAATTGCCCGCCAGTTGACACCCAGCTGACTTTGTGGCAGGTCTTATGCTCAAACATGGTGCCCCCTATGGGTAGGCCATTGATTTTGGAGGAATTAACAAATCTTGCACCATAATCATTTCGGTCTGCAAGGCCGCGCTTCCCTTCACTGTCGTTGCCCACCTTTGGATCTTTGCATTCAGATCTCCCATCACGATGACGCTTAGCTGATTGTAGAAATTTGTCGTTTTCATCGTCAGTCGAAGGATTCGTTGGGGCGTAACAGTGTATAATCATGAACCGATAAGATCCTATCCAGAAAATTAAGCCTCTGTGTGATGTCTATATTAGTAGAAGACCCACTCCGGCTTCACGGGGATTGCCAGTGGGCTTGCCTGAGTAGAGTAGCACTGTGTTATACGTTGGAGATTGGTACTCTCGCGCATTGGACCAACTTACTTCTCTCACTTAAAATATGTCCAGGTTATTTCAAAGGAACTTTCGTTCCGATTGGAGGACCAATATGTAGTTGCTGGGGACCATCACTATGAAGTAAAGCAAGCACTACATCACGATCTTAATTATTGCTCTACAGGCTTGAATCCTGGTTTTGAGCAGTCAATATTTTTCCAATCAATCGCAATGCAGATCACAACATATCCATCGTGTGAGGACTGAAGGATTGGTATATGACGAGGCCGTCAGAGAAAATACCCGCACCAACACATTCGATTTTTGAGAGCAGCCTGTGTAAATTGAGAAGGACTTACTGAAAATATAATAGCTTACAACTGTCCCCGGTTCGTCCTTTCTGGAATTAAGTGATTGAAGTCAATGTTGAAGTGGATTTCAGTAAGATTAAAGTTGGTCGATTGGACAAGACTGTGGTCGAAGGCCCGACTTTGTGTAGAGCTGCATGCCGAAAATGTCAGTGAGAAGCACATGAAGCAGGGGATGGTGAGCCGCCGTTTTTTTTTAAAGGGTTTTTAACGCTATGGTGATACTTACATATATGCAGGAATGCTGCATTATTTTTTTGCTGGTGCAGGCCACCGGAAGACTGTCAGAAGTGAGCCCATAACCTTGTTGCACCCCTAAGGGGCATCTAGAACTTTTTTTTCAATTCTAAGTATGGTTCTGAATGAAATTCTGAATTTGTCGTCGTCTTGTATCGTTCTCAGCGATGAAAAAATAGTTGAAGCCGTTGACTGTCAGTTCACACTCACAAGCGGTCGGTCCAACTTTTGATGACTCAGTCGAACATGTGCGGCGTTATTCCGGCAATAGCGTGTCGAATGTTGGCCACGATCTCGTCCAAAGTGGTTGACTTGTTAGCGTAGACTAAGGAATTGAAGTAGCCCCAGAGAAATTAATCGAGTGGTGTCAAATGATCGCGGGTCAATTGATCGTCGCTTCTATGGCATGTAGAGCCGTCTTGTTGGAACCACAGCTCGGATATATCGAATATCGATGTTGTCGAGCTCTGACCACGGAAATTCGTTCAATAACGGCAATTTTGCTTATTGATATAGCAAGAATGGGCCTCGTCCGAGAAGATGATTTTTTGGCTAAAATCTGGATCTCCGGCCAATATTTCCAGGGCTCGATTAACGAATTCACGGCACTGTCTATGGCCGTCCGGCTTTAATTCTTGCTGCAGCAAAATCTTATACGGCTGTAGGCCCAAATTTAACTGCAAATAAGCCGTGTTGACTCTGTCTGGTGTGTACTCACATTAAAAATTTAAAACGGTGCGACGAATTGCCTGCACACTGAAGCCATGATGAAGTCCGACGTCACGAGATGGCATTTCGATAATATTTTTTAAAAATTTTCGCACATTCGGAAAGCGTAAAACGATTATTAAATGGCAAACCTTACTGAATATTTTGACAGCTAGATGTCATTGGTAACTTTTATAGCTGCTGCAACATAACAATTGGAAAACTATCAGTGCTATCTGGTCACCCTTCAGAAGGTGTAATCAGACAGCTTTTTTTGTTTTGAAATCTGGTCCGCGATTTAAAATTCAAAATTCTGTCTCCGTATGGTTGCCTGAAAATAAGACCTCTGCATGCTATTTTCTTGAATAGCATATTAACTCTAACCTCCAAGATGGTTCTCCGAAATAAAGTGTTACGCATAAAAAATAGTATTTTCCTACTTCAAACCTCCTAAATTCACTCAGCCTCGAAATTTTCAAATAAAATCGGATGAGGTCCGTCCCGATTTAAGAAATCTGACATTCCGAAAACTTTCAAGGGCTGTGCAAAGAAGCGCCCTCACATTCCAGAAACAATTCTTAACTCGGGTGCAATACCAATATTCATCAACATGGTATTATTTGAGGGATGCTTTCGGTTTCAGTATTATTATATTTTAAAGAGTGACATGTGTGACATTTGTGACATGTGTCAAAATCAAACATGCTCAGTTAGCATTGCCATTTCATCATGGAAAGACTTACTACACCCGAATAGCGCTTACAAATTATTGAATTTTATCATAAAAATTCGACCATTTTACGGTCGTCATAGTTGATCTACTGAGGAAGCAATTCAATCCATAGTTACCAAATTTCGCACCAATTTCACGTTATTGGACATCAAGACCACCTACCCGTGTGCGTAGAGTACGTACAGAGGAAAATATTGCTGTTGTATTCCCCAGTGTTAATGATTTGTCCATTTGTCGCCGTTCGCAGCAATTGGAGTTGTGTTACTCTATTACGTGGAAGATTTTACGCTAGGATCTTTGCCTAAAACCTTAGAAAATACAGTTCGTGCAAGAACTGAAGCCGAACGACCTGCCACAGCGTCGAATTTCCGGTGAATGGCCCTTAGAAAATTTGGAGCAACATCCGCTTCTCTATCGAAAAAGTGCTTTCAGCGATGAAACTCATTTCTGGTTGAATGGGTATGTTAATAAACAAAACTGTCATAATTGGTCTGATGAGCAACCTCAGGTAATACAATAGCTGCCAGTGTACCGGAAAATGCACTGTTTGGTGCGGTTTATGGTCCGGCGGAATCACTGGCCCGTATTTTTTAATGAAGTTAGGGAGGGAAAAAAGAGAGATGCCGATGTGCGTTGATTTTAAATGTTTGCAAGTTATATTGACTAGGGAATAAAGAATTCCATAAGCGAGTTGTACGGCTTAGGAAAGAATCGCGATATTTCAGAGTGCGTCCAAAGATGGGCTTCAGTGTGTACTGATTTTCATTTCAGCACACATTTCATAAGGCGTTAGGTAACCGTTACCAGAGACCACTTAGCAGAGGCAAGGCGACCAGTATATGCTTGTCCCACACACCGCTGCGATTTGAGCGATCCGTAATTTCCTGATGAGTCGCCACCTCGGAAATCTTAATTAGCCTAATATGGAATACGCAGCTCCAAACACAACAATAACATTTTGTGACAGCAGTTAGTTTAAGAATACTCTTCGCTCGATTAAGCCACTGTAATCGTCTGTGAAATTGCGCAGTTAATAAATTCACCGAAAAAAAAAACACTTCCTCAAAATGTCTAGCAATGTGGATAGACCATAAGTCACCTCGCCTTTTAATTTACATCAGCCAATTCTAAAAATATTGAAGACGTTCCCTAGACAAAATTAAATTGAATTAAATTAAATTCCTCATCGTGTAGTACACCTGTAGAATTCTTAAAGTTGAACACTTCTGTTAAATTTATAGCAAATGAAACAACAAAACCATCTCGTGACCTTGTACAATACTTAGAATAACGCCTTCAGGTAGAACCTTATTCAATTAAATGACGTCTCCCAAAGATTAAGGAAAAGAACTTCCACTTCCGTGGCATATTCGAGTGTGATTCATTAATTGACACCAAAGACAAATAAATTGTCCTTGCTCTGTCAAAATGTGTCCAAATACTTTTGTTGTCACATCCGCATGATTTGAACATAAAGACGTAAACCTCCCTGGTATCTGCGCTATTCATAAAATTCTCAAAAACCTCGATGCTATTTATAGCCCTGAAACATGTGTATCTCTCGGTATAACTTAGATTAACTTTTGTCTTGTCTTCATAGATTCTACGGGTACACTTATAAATTTAGTAGCAAAGTAGCCCACAATATGTTGAGGAAATAAATTTTGAATTAAATTTCCTGGTCGCCACTTTTATGCCAAGGTATATCATTGCTCCCTTCTTAAGAAGAGCCAGAACGAGAAAAAAACCCCGGATAGCCCATCAAATTCGTACATATTCCACTTCATTCGTTTGTCTGTAGCAAAAAACTAAATACCATCACGTGGATTAGCGTGCCAATGAAGATTTTATGCTTCACACTCCTTGACAAAGACAAAACCAAACGGATGTAAGGAATAGGCCAAACGGATGAACACTTTAGATGCACATTACAATACTCGTACTATGATCCTATGAAATCCCAAAGATACGCACTATCAATCTCAATTGTTGTCATTACCAAAGAACTATGTATCTGCCAACCATTTAGGCGGGACACCCGACGTTCAAGTTCACGGCCAGGCGAATAGCTCAGTGTCTTGGTCATCTTACCGCCAACATTTGCCGTCCATTTTCCCCGCGCAATATGAGATCCGCCAACCACAAAGAGAAATAAAAAAAACCGATGAACTTTTACGATCTATTTTTATGAATAGATAGCTAGATAGCTCTTTAGGTACACATCACTAAACACTACATTTGTAGTTTCTAGCAGCTCGTCGCTAGAGGTTGCCAAGATGCCAAGACGAAAAGATGCCAAGATTGCAGATACAGGCACTGGTGGATTATGTTCTTGTTCTTTAGTTATTCAATTCGACAAAAAAAAAGCATAGGCGATACAGCTAAACCCAACAGACAGACTGCAAAAAGTGGGACGACATTTTGCATACATAACATATATGTACTCGTATTGATACAGACAAAACAATGCAAGGTGCTTTCACTTTTTTGAGTCCCAAAAACGGAATATCTTTTACAAATACAACCACTTAATCAACAACAAAAACAAGGGCTAGTTACATATTCTTCTATTCATTCCTGTAGTCGTATTGAACTTGAATTCGAATTTGGTAACAGTTGGCAATGGTTCTGGGATTTCTTTTGATCGGGGCACCGATGAACGCAAAAAAATAGAAAAACTTCCGCCACAGACGTTCCTCTTAGTTATCGCGCACAGACACAAATGGTACATAGAGCCAATTGAGAATTCGTTATTACAGATAAATGTCATAAAGCGAACAAAAATTCCTGATTTTATACAATAGATATACGAAAAATTCTATTACACGAATAACGATCAAATTTAACGGTGTGTGGTGATTAGAAATCGGTTACGGTTTAAATTACTTCCGATTTTTAGATAGGAAGTAAATGAGAAACGAAAGATATATTGTGTCGCGATCTTATATAATAAATTTGTTGGAAAATGTCTTCTGACAGTGCTATGGAGGAGGATGAGGATACATTAAAAGGGATTACCACGTCTAACAACGTTGGATCTGTTACTGGTGTACCTGAGAAACGACCCGAACATGTGGAGATAAAAATAATTATGCTGAAAGTTGAGGTGAATTTCGGAGCAAAGATACAAGTAGTGAACATTTTTTTTTTTTTTTTTTGAATTTTTTTTTGGAAACTTCATAGTAGTGTGGTGAGTTTACTAATGATTCACCTAGACAAATGGGATCTGGAAATCGAAATTATTTCTTCTGATTCATCCATTAGTTTGTTCGTTTCCTTCTACAACTACTTTTCTAACAATCTGTAACTGCTGGTTGGTAAAAGATACGAGATACGAGAGGTACCCACCTAAATATACAATTTCAAACTATGCTAAAAGCAACCCTCCCATGTGTATCAAGCTTTAGCCATTTTTTCTGAAAATTTAGTCTGCGCCTCTACTGTGTTGAATAAAAAATAGAGGTGAAGCTCTCATTTAGCCTTTAAATCCTTTATATTTCTAGGCTTGCTGGTTTTTTTTTGACAGTTGGAATGAAAGGCGTACAAATTCTACTCATGGCACGTTATTGCACTGGCTGCACTGCCACTTGTAGCTTTGAGTGATCAATTTAGCTTTCCTTCGAAGGCTTCTCTGGTCGAAATTTGAGATTTATAAGGATTTTCTTTGTACACAATACAATAGTAGGTAAATGCACTTAGCACCTATCGTGTCGTTGTTTCACTTTCCTGTTGATTCTTAACACGGAGACTACCGCCAAGGCAAGTTAATCTTATTGTCATCGATCATCATCATCATTTTTGGGTCATAAAGGCTGCCGAATTTGAACGCTAAGTTAACCGCAACGCACTAACATAATGTGCAGTATCATCATAGCAATTTTTTACATCCAACTAAAACAAAGTTTTTAATTTTTTGGCAATCTTAGCGCTACAGCGCAGAATGGACCTAGACCTCAACCATAAACATATCAAGTTAGCGCGCTATTTGGGCAAACTGCGTTTAGTAGCGAATTCCAACTTAATTGAATTATTCTTACCTAGATTTCTTAACTAGATTTCCCTCTACTGCCTCAGAGCATAGATTGAAGATACTTCGCCCTGTTCATCTCAGACGACTAGTGCGTGCTTTTCTGAACAGGTCCATGTCTTTGAACTGCTTCTTTATTACATATTTTCCTTGAAACACTGTCAAAGCAAACAGTACCAAAAATCACCAGAAGAACCTTTCATTTACAACGACTTAAACGATCTTCATCCGCCTTCTCGTCATAGAGCAGGATTCACAACGTTGTGAGATTCAAAATTGATTCTGGTTTTGTTTTGAAGCTACGTTAAGGCCATTATGTGTGGAATAGCACGTGAGTCTAATTTTTGATGACTCGGTCCAATATGTGCGGCGTTATTCCGGCAATAGCGTGTCAAGTGTTGACCTCGAGCTCGTCCAAAGTGATTGGTTTGTTAGGGTAGACTAAGGACTTGACGTAGCCCCAGAGAAAATAATCGAGTGGTGTCAAATCCCATGATCGCGGCGGCCAATTGATGAACGCGCGCCATGAGATGACCCAGTCGTCAAATTTCTCATTCACAACTTCGAGCGTTACGTCGCTTGTATGGTATGTAGCGCTGTTTTGTTGGAACCACAGAAAAACGGTTAACATCGCTCTACACCTTAGACCATTGACGGTAACGGCGTCTCTTTCCTCATTTCGAAAGAAATAAGGTCCGATGATGCCGCCATGCCATAAACCGCAGCAAACATCCAATCGTTGTGGATGTATTGATGCTTGGCCGAACACTTGTAAATTGTGTTCGCTCTCGGGCCTCGTCCGAGAAGATGATTTTTTGGCCAAAATCCGGATCTCCGGCCAACATTTCCAGTGCCCAAGTAGCGAACTCACTACGTTATCTATGGTCGTCTGGCTTTAATTCTTCCCTCAGCACAATTTTATGCGAATGTAGGCCCAAATCCAACTTTGAAATAGGTCGGGTCGGCTCTGTGGCGATGCCCAATTCAGTTGATCGGCGCCGAATCGAAATTTCTGGGTCTTCTTCGATACCTTCCGCTACGGCAGCTATGTTTCGCACCAATTTCTGTCTGGTTGGTGACTAAAAATCCAATAGGGTATACTCACACTCAAACTTTTCCACGGTGCGATGTATTGCCTACACACTGAAGCCATGATGACTACCGGCCTCACGACGAAATTCACGTTGCGTATTTAGAGTCGGAATTTCGATTATAGTTTTTAATAATTTCCGCACGTTCGACAAGAATAAAGCGATGCCCCTGATGAAATCGCATACTCGTACCTTACTGAATATTTTGACAGCTGTCATAAATTTTTGATGAATAATTTGATGATTTTGGAGCATTGGGGACCCCCATTTCCACCTATGTGGACAGCTGAACAAACTAAATTTGCCATTCTGGATCACCGAAAATCCTTGAGTAGTGCACGAAGAGCCATTACATCCACTCTAAGCCACTGCATGGTGTGCTGTTTACACTGGAGGCGTTTTTTTTTTTTTAGAATGGCTCGGGCCAAAAGGTCACTGTGTATGGTGAGGGCTACAGAGCCATGATCAAAGAATTGTTCATTCCTCAATTGGATGAATTGGGACTGGAGGATATGTGATTCTAGCAGGACTGAACAACGGCGCATACTGCACAAGCCAGAACCGATATTCTAAAGCAACGGCTATAAAGGGTCTTATATTATAGACTGTACTTAACAGCTGAACCCATTTTTAACGTTTCTGTTTCAATACTTGGAAACGCGCCTGTGTCAGTTCGCTGTACGAGTATTCTACCAATGATGTCACTATGCAAGTATCTTAGATCAAAGGTCTTGGTAAAATTTCTTCTAACCTTTACAGAGTAACGAGGGTTTTACATCGTCATTCTACATGTCATGACTCTTCACTAATAAAGGATTTTAAAGAAACCTACCAGATCAGCGAGCGTAGAACAGACATTCATAGAGGTGGTGCTCTTCGGTGCCGTCGTCCTTCTGACAAAATATCCACAGAATTATGTGTCACTATGCCCAGCATACTTAAATTCTTAACAAATGTGTAGTGTCCCGTCACGATACTAGTAAGCCATCAGTAGTCTTTTCTACTGAGGGACAGCATGAAAGTCCCTGTCCTCTTAGAGAGGTCGGGAGCTATTCGTTTGGTGTGCTAGTAATCTGCTAGGTCATGTCATCTGCAGTTAAATTGTTAATGCAAACCCTAACCGAGAACGTAGAAAACCCTAATACAGGTTCGGGTCCCAAAAACCCCTATTCCAAGCTTTGCCTAACAAGTTCATCTGTGTGATCCCACTGTGGGCTAGACTAGACTCAGTAAACTCAGCCTTTCGACTCTATGAAAGAGGTCTTGTATTCTCGAACTCAGTGTGAATGCTTAGGCAACTATGGACTCATCCGTCCTGAAATGCTTTAGTAGAGCCATTATAGAGATGCCAGCGTTCGCGCAATAGGCTAGACCTGGAACGCAATGTTAATGAGACTGATGATTTTGTAGTTGGTATAATTTAGAGGGTATCTTTCTTTGTGGATCAGACTAGTGGTGCTGAGGTTGTCTTCAGTAGTTGACATACCTTTGCTCTCTACTAATTTACGTCCCGCTGTCTTAAATAACTCCACCGGTAGGCCTACTCTTCAAAATTAGATATTGTTTCCCTTACTTCATTTTGATGGGCCGTTTAAAAGTCTTCAGAGATGCTTTTTGATAGCCTTAGTAGTGACAGTGGCTCTTCTACTAAATTCACTTTATGTACTTTTACGTTGTACTTACTTTTTGTTAAGACTTTCGAACGTTGAGGAGCACACCTCCCTTTGTGGGAGTGCTTTGTGCTTCACTGCGGTTTTCGTAATACCAAGTGTTATTTGCGATGGTCGGATGAAATACAGCGCATCAAGTGTGGTGTGTCTGACAGCTCTCTGGTGTCACTAATCTGCAGTATGATAATGGATAACGAATTAGCAAAGGTTCTGGAATTTTTCTACAATTACAGGTGTTCTACTTTAAATATTCGTACGTCCATTCGCGTACGTACCTCGTTTTCAAATAATGCGTCAGTTCTACATTGGTGGTCAGGAAAGCGTACTCTCGCAACAGTGATGTTCCATCCCACAGCATAGCGAATAAGTCTAAGCCCATTTACAAATACTGCCTCGTTACGGCTTCACTTTACTTCTCTTTCAAAAGATGTCCACTTTTTTCTAATTTTACGTAATGCTTAGGGTCATTTCTCGTAGGCTTTATCGAGGAACTCGTAAAAAGATTTTTCAGTAACAAAATCAATTTCTTCTATATCAGCTTTGATGCGGACTGTTACAATGCGTTCGCCCACAGTTTAAAAGTTTCCATAGTTTGCATGTTACAACAAACCCGCGCCCACATAGACCCTGCTTCTATTCCATGTAGATCTCATCGTAGTAGACGTCAGAGCTTTTCCTCCCTTTTTTTGGACATATACCATGGCACTTCCACGATGGCAATGATATCTCCCGATAGGCCATGTTGTTCCCAGTTGTTCGGCTGCAAGTGGCCTGTTCAACGTAATAACATTTCAGCAACAGATTCCAACATCTTTGCAGTTTTCTTTCTATTTTAATGAATCATAAAAATTTCGTCCTTATCCTAGGCACTTGGTTGCTTCTAGGCATCTCTATTTCAGCCCTCTAATTTATTTTCCTCAGCTTTATCTACTCTCTACTTGGGCACTACCACCAGGGCCACTCTTTATGCTCAAATCATCTGAGACAAACAATGCACATATACTGGTTTACCCCTCGTTTAGATCGCCATTAAAGCCATCTTTAATGTATACTATCTCTGTGTTTGCCGAAGGTACATTGGTGCAGGTTTTGTTTCATATTTTGTTGTAAATATTAAAGTCCTGAAAATGTTTCCTCTCAGTTAAAAGTCATTAAAATGATGTGAACTAAATATATCAACAGCAATCACCTTAGTGTTCCAATCTTACCCTATAATCGTTAGGAATCGTGCTTAGATATTCGATATTCAGGTCACCAGAGGAGACAAAGGTGAACTTCACTTCACCAAGTAGTGCAACTAATTGTAGAGATGTAAGCATCGTATTTAATCAACATATTAGATAGTAGTACTTACAGCAGAGCAAACTATGCCCTCAGTAAGAGACATAGCTTATCAGTCCCGATTGCTACGCGAAGTCGACATCACCCTCACAGTCGGCATTTCAGCTTGTTGTGTCACTCATAAGTGACAAAGTTACTTATAGGATACTTAGGAGCTTATAAAAAGCAAAGTGCCCCGTCACGACGCCATTCACCAGTTTACCGTGCTTCTTATTGATGTATAGCTAAAAAGTAGCTGACACCTAAGAGACGTCGAACAGCATTAGTTTGGTTTTCCGTCATCTTGGAGAGAGTCATTCTGTCAGCAATTATGCTCATAGGGAAGTCCTAACCGTCAATGTAGTCCTAACGTAGGTTCAGTTCTTGAGAAACCTTCCCAGGATCATCGAAACAGATTGAAACAGATGCAAACCCTTCTTCCCACCACAATATAATAAAGAGCAAGCAAGATCGCTTATATAGTCGCTAGGAAGATAGACGCAAGTTTTCCTAATGATTAGTAAAATCTTACGTTGTCGTGCTCCATAAAGAGACCAGCCCCGCTTCTCAGATACATTTTGGAGCAATCCATGAATACCCGACTACATTCCTTCCCAGGATCTGATTCTGACGGAAACCATTCCTCGACACAGGTAACATCGAGTTCATATTTCGTATTCTGGTATCACTGTAACAGACGCTATGGCCATACACCATTCTGGGCAATATAACCAAAACATCATTGCATGTTGTATCAAAGATCATTTTTCTTTAAACACACAATGGCCTTGAGAGTGCAGGCACTGATATGAATATCAAGGGAAAGGAGATTCATTGGAATGTCTTCCCAAAGGCTTCTTTAAACTCCTAGAAAACCGACAATTCCTTGGGGGTGTTTGACATAACATTTTTAGTCAATTAAATTTATTTTCCAACATGAAGCTATGAAGGTCGACGATTCAGACAACTCAGTTTCCTCCTTCTCGTATAGTAAACAATCTCAGTTTTGAAATGATTGACTGAAAGACCATTTCTAAATCACGAATCGTCAATTACGTCTATGGCCTTGGGTCGAACCATATGTCTCCCATGAAGATAGGCCGTCGGCTTTGAGCCAACCAATATTTGTGCCTCTCATCACATATTACTCTCAGTAGGGCATCCGCAATCAGGGTCCTATTCACCATCACTACTCTTAGCCACAAAACTAGTGATTCATCCGCAGCGACGGGTTATCTGGTCGAATTACATATGACGTCAAAAGTTGTGTTGTTGAAAGCATCCTCAATGTCGATGAAAATTCCCAAAGCATATTCCTTCTTGATGAGGGCACTCGCCCTTAATCGTCCATTAATGACGTAGTCTAATAATAAACGAGGTAGAACAAACACTGGTCTTATTGTAAAGGTTTTCCGATTGACGCCACATGCTGCGATTCATCTGAGATGAATGGCTGCCTAAAATACAACAAGAAGTCAATTTACACTAATGACACAGGTCAACACGAATTTTGACTTTGATAAGAGGGTATGACGTTTTAATAGATTTATCGATAGTTAGACGAAAAAAGAAATATGGCCTGAAAAAGTTTGCTTTTGTATCCAGGAGAACGGTTGATCAATATTTTAGGAAATCCATAGTTTCCATTTTAATTTATCGATAAATCGAAACAAACACATTTATACCACCTTGATCAAAAAGTTCCCACGTGGCGCTCCCATTGTTTCGATTTGAGTTCTGTTTTTCATTTATTAAGTTGGTAAATCTGTTGTTGACATTCCCTCTAAGTCTTAGCATCATAGCTTGACTTTTGCAAAACTTACGTAGCCAAGAGTACATCTATTTCTGTGTGTGCTGGCGATTTTTTACAATTTTAGAAATGGATTTAAATTTGCAACAACGAACTTGTATTCAATTTTGCGTAAAAAACGGATTTAATTGTGCGCGAACGTTGGAAAAGTGTTTCGGCAACGATTCTCTAAAGAAAACGGTCGTTTAACAGTGGCGCGAGTGGTTCAAAAGTGGTCGTGAGTCAATCGAAATGATGAACGCAGTGGCAGACCATCGACATCGAAAACCGACGAAAACATTGATGGAGTAAAAGAAATGCTGGTCAATAACCGCAAAGTAACCATCAGAGAGATAGCGGAGGACTTGAACATTGCCTATGGATCCGTCCAAGACATTTTAGTTAATGATTTGGGTTTCCGTCGTGTAGCAGCAAAGTTGGTGCCAAAAGGCCTCAATTTCATGCAAAAAAGAAACCGTGTTGACGTCGCAGAAGAGATAATTTGCGAGGCTGAATCCGATCCCACATTCATCAAAAGGATCATTACTGGAGACGAGACGTGGGTTTATGAGTACGACACGCAATCCAGACATCAGGCAAGTGAATGGAGTTCACCAAATGAGCCGAGACCAAAAAAACACGTCGTTTTCAGTCAAAAAAATGGCAATGCTCACGGTTTTCATGGATTACATTCATGATGCACCTTATGCATGTGGAAACGACTTGTGCAACTTTACGCTCCAGGTGTGGAATGAAAAATTGCTGCTGTACGCTGTGCATTGTTTTAGAAACTGCGAAGTGACCATCTGTATGTGCTTCTGTTATTACTTCACGTTCCATTTATTTTGGAACAACAAGAAGATCGAGACCACCTACATGCTTGTATAAAATGTCTCCCTTCAGCTTAAATCTTTGATAAGGGCGGTCTTTAATAATTTCGAAAAAAGTCTTTTTTTGGTCTATCCTTAACAGCGCAGCAATCTCAGATCCAACCACAAGCACGCTGGGAAACCGGCTTAAACAGTCAACGTGTTTCATACGTTCAGCACTACGATGTTCAACCACGAATGTATAATCCTGAAGGGCTAAAATCCATTGGGCTACCTCGCGTGGAACATCCTTCTTCCGGACAGTTTGTGTAAACGCGGCACAATCTGTGATTAACTTGAATTGAATGCCCAGCAAGTAATGTCTAAATTTTTTAATCGCCTCGTAAGCTGCTTTAACTTCCAAAATGTAACTGTGCCGTTTAGAATCGCTGGGTTTAGTTTTCTTACTTCAGAAGAATATTGGATGAAGGTCTCCTTCCAACTGCTGACACAAAGTTGCTCTGAACCCGTCTTTTGATGCGTCGGTATGTAATTCTGTATATACATCCTTAGTATCGGCTCCTGACACAACATGTCTTTCAGCTGTTGATTGCATTCAATTCAGCAGCGTCAATTTTGAACTCGACATCTTTTTTCATATTTTTTTTAATTTATGGACTAACAAAATTTCCAGCTTTAACCTTTGCTTCTGACAACTTTTGAAAACATTTTTTTTTTTCAGATCTTCCATCTAGCATTTTTACGAATTGTTTCATAAGTCCTAACTTGATGTGTAAAGGCGGCATTAATACATTTTCAGGTTCAGAAATAGGTTCACATTTAACGTTTTGTTTACCAACACAAAATTCTGTTTTTAATGGCCATGATCATTGAACATAGTGTTGAGCATCCGCTCTACTATCCCACAAACAGAGACAACACGGATATTTTGCATATCCACCCTGTAGTCCCATTGAAAATTCTACCATATTAAAATGTCCAATGAACTGCCACTTATACTCTTGATATTTCAAAGTTTCGAGTAAAATTTTGACAGTCATAGTTTTCTTTCAGATGTAGGTACAGAATGAGCTTTCAAGCTTTTCGTCGAGCTGTCAATAAATAAATGTCTCATGACGACTACGTTGATCTGTTATTTTGACATCAATAAGCAAATTCCATTGCTTCAAACGAGACTTACTCTTCGACAAATTGAATTCAAATCTAAAGTCACCGAAACCTCTGCAACATGCATCGACCATATTTTTCTTAGAAATAGGAGTACGAGTATTTCCAAAGTTCGTCCGTTTTTACTAAAGTGAGATGTTACTGATCACTATGCTACTGGAATTTCCTTTACAGATCTTCTGAAACATAGCAATAACAAAAGAATTGACTCAAACTCTTATAACAGTTAGCAAATTTGTTTTTCTAAGCTCAATGAGTATCTTCCTGCTGAAACCTGGGCCGAAGTGTGTTGTTGTAATTGTCCCTCTTACGCCTTTGAACGATTCTTGAATACTCGTATAATTGTTGATTCTGTTGTTAAATGTAAACACATCAAACGAGAATCGAATATAAGAAAAATTAAGCCGTGGATGACTGACTGTCTCTGCGACAGTCTATAGGAAACTACATTTTTGAACAGATAAATAGGCAGAAAGAGTTTTTCTATAAGCGTCAACTCGATGATAGTAGATACAATGCGAAAAAACAATTGGAAATAGTTAACGACTTATTAGGGAAAGATGTAGGCGGGAACGAAATTAAATCGCTAAAGATAACAGATACTAAGCACACTACATCTGATGAACTAGAGATGAGTAATAGTTTGAATATGGTTTCTAAAAATATACCAATTAATGTTCAACCAGTTCAAGTAGGACTACTAGAATTTTTCCTCGCGGATAGTAGAAGGGTATCGTCTTTCTTTCTAAGTACATTTAGTGAAGCTGAAGTATGTAGTATATGTGATATCTCACCTTAAATCAAAAAAGTCTTGTGGACTTGATGGAATAAGTAGCTTGGTTATAAAAAGGATATGTAATGCTAGAGCATTGCATAATAAAGTCCATTTACATACCTGATTGTCTCAAAACGTCTATCATGTGATCCTAATAATTACAGACTGATATCGCTGCTCTCAGTCTTCTCAAAAATTTTCAAGAAACTACTAAGTTCTCGAATGATTAAATATCTTGATAAGTATGCTCTTCTCAGCCCGAATCAATTCGGCTTTCGGAAAGGCAAACCAACAGAAGATGCTATAGTATCCTTTCTGGAAAATATTAATGAAGCAGTGGATAAAAATCAAAAATCAGCTGGTATGTTTCTAGATCTAACGAAAGCTTTTGATCTGGTTAATCATAAAACGTTGTTGAAGATACTACTGATGTTTGGCTTCCGAAGTAAAATTCTTGGTTGGTTTCCATCATATCTTTCCAATAGAAAGCAGCATGTCAGTGTTAATTCAACTCTGAGTGAGGCTCTATCTTCTCTAGGAGCTGGCGTCAGTCAGTGCTTGGTTCTCTGTTTTTCATCATTTGTATAAATTCTATACTCAAGTTGCCTCTAAATGGAAAAATTGTTGCCTTCGCTGATGACTTGGCTGTCTCTTACTCTGCTCTCTGCACAAATGACTTAGTGAATCAGATGAATCTAGATTTATCCCTGATGAATGTCTGGCTTAGATATCATCAAATGGTTTTTTTTTTTTTTATAATTTACTCGCGCCTAAGGGGTTAAATACCCTTTTACTGTTGCCTGGGCGCGGGCGGAAAGGTAGAAGGAGAAGAAAGGAAATATTGTTTTTGTAGTGGTTTGAAAAACTCAGGTGTGTTTGGTTTCGATATTCGCTCTCCAGTCGTAGAAGTCCGAATAAGACGGTGAGTTTTTTTCTTCACTCAGAGTGATTCGAAGTTTATAATTCGCATTAGTTTTTTTGTGGTTGAAACTCTACAACAGCCAAATCTACGTGTCAGTGTTATGCCTTCACACGCAAAATTTTTCTGTCTGAGTTCCAATTACACAAATGAAAAACCGACTTGTCAAGGGCAGGATTCGAACCTGGACCCTCCGAGTGAGAAGCGATTGCTAGTACCACTACACCACGGCCACCCCGTACTGAGTAATGAGTAGTAAGTCAAAAGTCATGATATTTCCTGTGTTAAGTCAGAATGGTGTAAATGGGATTACATTACATGATTCCAGTTGTAATCCTATAAATTACAAGAGTGACTGCATTGTCTTAGAATCGGTTTCTGAATTCAGATACCTTGGTGTAACCCTAGATAGCAGATTGAACTGGAAACCGCATATAAAGGTGATTAAAAAAACGGTTTACATAGGATTAAATAAGATCTACCATCTCCGCAAACTTGTACCGTCAAAACTTCTAATTGCAATTTACTATGCCTTAATCAACTCCCGCTTGGAGTATGGCATAAGTTGCTGGGGAAGTTCGTATGTTAGTAACCTTCATCCGCCTATCATTGCTCAAAAGAAGGTTATCGGAACTATATTTTTTAAACCAAGGTGAGGGCCCTCCCGTCCTTTGTTCCAATCAATAAAAATATTACCGCTGCAAAATCTGTATATTTACAAGGTTTTGAGTTTGTTCTACCTTCTAGGTGATCATACCTACATAAGAAGGAATGAATTGTATTCGCTACGCTCATCGAATCCAGTGATTGTTCCTAGAGTTAGAACAGAACATTGCCGCCGAGTTGCCACAAACGCTGCTCCACAACAGATTGCCTCCGGATATACACATTCATATAGGACACATTGGGAGATTTCTAAAATCTTTAAGAAACTGGCTACTCCTTACATCTGACATAAGCTTTTTAAAGCAAATATTAACTTAATTTCTTTACCGTCTCCATTCTCTTACCTAAAATCTTTGTCAATGTCTATATATCCTAAATCTACTCCCTTCCAAGGCGTCTTTCTTTCTTTGTGTGCGTCTTCACATACTCAATTATATCAAAAAGCACTCGCTACTGTTTCTGCTAACCACAAACTCCACTAAACTCCATTTTATGATAAGAAAAAATGAAAATAACTCTTGGCTAGCCAGATAATAAAATGAATTACCTTAAATAAATTAAGTTTAAATTTGACAAAAGCTAATTAAACTTTATTAAATTAATTAGTGAAATGTATCTCCTTAAATTAATATGTAATAAACCTATGTAATACCAAGAATGTTGTACAGTGAAATGGAAATAAATCGAAATCTCTAAAAAATATACCACATGCCACATTGATCAAAAAGTATTAAATCTATATTGTCCCCTTCAAAGTAATCCCCATCGACTGCGACATACTTATGCCAGCGCTTGATCCAATCCACGAAACATTTTTCATATTCGGTTTTCGGTATGTCCATCAGTGCTTCCTGCGATTTTTCCATTACTTCCCCTCCGCTGATGAAACGCGTTCCCCGTAGTGGTTTTATAACTCGATTGAACAAAAAGAAGTCACAGGGAGCCAAATCAGGTGAATTCGGTGGCTCTTGGATGGTATTTGTTGCATTTTTGTCAAAAAATTACGCATAATGATGGCACTGTGCGACGGTGCGTTATAATGGTGCAAAATCCACGAGTTTTCTGCCAATTCTGATCTCTTTCGGCGAATTGCTTCACGCAAACGTCTCATAACGCCCAAATAATACTCTTTGTTTACTGTCTGGCCTTCTGGCAAATTGATGAAAATTCATGATGCACTACACCGTTGTAATCTATGAAAACCGTGAGCATTGCCTTCTTTTTTGACTGAAAACGACGTGTCGTTTTGGTCCCGGCTCATTTGGTGAACGCCATTCACTTGCCTGATGTCTGAATTGCATGTCGTACTCATAAGCCCACGTCTCGTCTCCAGTAATGATCCTTTTGATGAATGTTGGATCGGATTCAGCCTCGCAAATCATCTCTTTTGGGACGTCAATACGGTCTCCTTTTTGCATGAAATTAAGGTCTTTTGGCACAAACTTTGCTGCTACACCACGGAAACCCAAATCATTAACCAAAATGTCTTGGACGGATCCATAGGCAATGTTTAAGTCCTCCGCTATCTCTCTGACGCTTAATTTGCGGTTATTGACCAACATTTCTTTTACCACATCAATGTTTTCGTCGTTTTTCGATGTCGATGGTATGCCACTTTGTTCATCATCTTTGATTGACTCACGACCACTTTTGAACCGCTCGTGCCATTGGTAAACGACTGTTTTCTTTAGAGAATCGTTGCTGAAACACTTTTCCAACATTTTACCGCAAAATTTAATACAAGTTCGTTGTTGCAAATTTAAATCCATTTCTAAAATTGTAAAAAATCCCCAACACACACAGAGATAGATGTACTCTTGGCTACGTAACTTTTGCAAATGTCAAGCTATCAGAGGGAATGTCAACAACAGATTTACCAACTTAACAAAAAAAAACAGAACTCAAATCGGAACAATGGGAGCGCCACACGGTGGTTATTCCGGGAACGTTTTGATCGAGGTGGTATAAGAGTATAACAAAATGCATCAGCATCGTATTTACACTTTCTAGACGGCGTTTTAACCTCTTTTATTCTTCTACAAGACAGTTAATATTATTGTTTGTCACATAAGTGAAATTTGTAGAGGCTATGTGAAAGTTACGACCCCTTTAATTTTTCGCGGTATTTTTAAATATACCAGAGCTACTTAGTATTTTTACGATAACTCAAAAAAATATATTATTATCATAACTACCACAAAAGCAAACTTTATATGGAATATGGGTATTTTTCCCTTATTTTGGAGCATAATGAATAGAAAAAGCATAAAATAAATTTTAGGACAAAGACAAAACAATTTTTTGTAGAGTTGTGTAATTTAGTCTCCCCATTAAAGAACATCTTTCTTTCTCTCGCTGTCCGATTTTCCGAAAAACTTAACACGTGTCCCGGCATTTTAAGAGTAGTCCTCTTGAGTGTTAAGTTTTTAATATAAAAAAAAAAGAGTAAGCGTACACATACAATAAGAACAAGGAAGAAATAAAATATTTGTTGGGTCATCTCTGATTTATTGATAAGGAAACATTCTTTCTACGCAGGAGAGAACTCAATATAGTCCTTAAGAACACTTGTTTGAATTTATATCCGGTCGATGAGTTTTCAAGTGGGGAAAAGTCCTACGACATTCATCTGGAAGAGGAAAGACAAAGAAAATTAGATTAGGGTGCGATTTGTGTATTAGATCCTACTACAGACAGATACACATGTGTGCTCATAAGAATAAATGACCCAAACAGGTGCTATTTATTCTGTGATATATATATCTGTCGCCTCTTGTTGAAAAAGTAAATAGATGAATATAATTGTTGAGTTAACAAGGTATCATAAGTACGTTCTGGCTTTCTTTCGTAGAAATATTGCTCATCGAATTTTTATGTAAAAATGCTCATATGCCTAGCTTTTAAGGTTAATTATAATCAAACCTCATCACTATAATGTATCATATTGTCCCCAATTATCCTGCGAGTGCAAGGGTAATATATAGTTCAACTTCCTTGTAAGTTTAGTCAATTTTTATATAGACGAATAGCAGCTTTTGACGCATGAAAACTTGCGAATGTCCAACCGTAAACCTTCAACTTTCCAATAGCCGTTCTTAGACGAGCCAGTCTTTTATATACATTTTCTCGAATTCCTCCTTGACTATCCTGTTCCAAGTTTTGTTTTAGGACAACTCACTCTTCTCCCAGCTTATGTTAGCTGATTCCAATGCAAAGCTCATTTTGCAACGAACATTTAATCTGCTAGTAAGGAATGTCTAATCTCCTACTACTTTCGATGTCTCTTGTGAATTCAGAGATGTTCTTTCGAAATGGCATTCGGCTAGGGTATCGACATTTGTTAACAAGTAGAAGCTGCCCGCATACTGCACTTGCTAGGAAGTACCAATTCACCAGTGGCAAGTTTGTTTTCTAGTTAATGATTTTTTTTTTATAACTTACGCTCGCCTAAGGGGTTAGATACCCTTTTACTGTTGCCAAGGCGCGGGCGGAAAGGCAGAAGGAGGAGAAAGGAAAAATTGTTTTTGCAGTGGTTTGAAACTCAGGCGTGTTTGGTTTCCATATTCGCTCTCCAGGGGTGGGAGTCCGACTAGGACGGAGAGTTTTTTCTTCACTCAGAGTGATTCGAAGTTTATAATTCGCACTATTTTTTTGTGCTTTAAATTCTACAACAGCCAAATCTACGT
The DNA here is from genome assembly GCA_949129095.1 of Volucella bombylans. Classification (NCBI taxonomy): domain Eukaryota; kingdom Metazoa; phylum Arthropoda; class Insecta; order Diptera; family Syrphidae; genus Volucella; species Volucella bombylans. The sequence continues at coordinate 333,195,898 of OX422140.1, read as the reverse complement.
GTCAGTGTTATGCCTTCACACGCAGAATTTTTCTGTCTGAGTTCCAATTACAAATTACACAAAATGAAAAACTTGAAAGACTTGTCATGGGCAGGATTCGAACCTTGACACTCCAAGTGAGAAGCGATTGCTAGTACCACTACACCACGACCGCCCCGTAAATATTATTGCTCTTCAATACGAGTATTGCTTTTGATTTTCCAATTCTGCTGCCTACATTGAATATGAACCGCTCCCGGCCGGGGCAACGCCTTCTCAATATCAGAAGCTGCCATAGTTCTCAGCCTGTAAACCAACAAAGTTAGATTGAGAATTGTGACCGTATTAATTCTGATCCTAATTTATTTTATTTTAGGCTCTAAACTTAAGATCATTTGGATCAAGTCAAGGATCAAGGGTACTTTAAGATCCTCTAATATTTTACTTTTGTCTAGGATTTGACATTTAGCACAGTTTTAACAAACCTCGATAACACTTATAGCACTGCCAAGCATTAATAGATTTTTCAGAGTCAATTAAGATCACTTGGAGAAGGATCTATGTTCCATTGTCCTACAACGAACCGCAAAGTATTTATGTGGTTTTGTAGGCATTATCTTAGCTACCACCAGTAATGCGCAGTTTCCGAACTACATTGAGTGTACGAGTAGTATTTATCCAGGAAGGTTTCTGTTATATACACTTGTGTATTCAGTGGACGCAGAGAAGGTCTGGCGATACATAAAAAGCCACCAAAACCAAGCGCCTTATTTTTCATGACAGCTTCTGTAGTTAAGATCTTCCTTCCCCTGGGAGGTGTGATGCATAATCAGGAATTTGCAGCAATGCATAGTGAAGTATATGCGAATATATCAATCGCGAACCAATTAACATCAATGTAATATGTGTGTGAATGTGAAACCCAGCAGCAGCGGTACGAATGAGAAGAGACCATGAGATTTGACAGCTGATGAGTTGACTGCGTTCCCGGTAGTACGTTTTCATACATATCATCTCCTTTCTACTTATTTTGAGATCCTGTTGAATCATGGCCGAAGCGCACTATTTGCTTACGAAATCGTCGTGCAGCATTCTCTCGCTGCTCAGAAGGTGGCGTAGATATGTTCATGGGTTGAGCGGTTGGAACTGCATCTCCTTTATTGACATCGGCAGGATCTTGCGAAGATTATGCAGTAGTAAGATGTCCGGCTGCAATGTACTCGTCCGGAACAGTATATCTCGGTGTCATCTGGTTCTGATGGCATTTCCAAATACCTCGATTGGTGCGAATTTGATACATTCTCCTTCCCATATGAGATAGCACTATCCCATGTATCCAACGATGGAGTGTGGAGTAATTACGGGCGTAAACTGCTTCATTTACTTGGAATCTACCTGTGACAAAGTTGAATAATTTGTCAGGAATGTGCTTATCCGGAACCATTTGTGAAAGGATTGTGCGGTGCTGTCTGCCGGAAAGGATTTCTGCAGGTGACTTCCCAGTTTGAGGATGTTCTTCCTCCTCGATTATTTTCTTTAGATTGACCTTGAACGTGCGTTTGAAGCTGGATAAAGTGATTGAATTCCATTTTGACAGCAAAAGTGCACAAATTCGGTGCTGGTAAATTGCGGTCCAGTGTCGCTCACCATGGCTTCTGGGATACCTTCTAGCATAAAAATGGTTGACAACGCTCGAACGGTAGCTGAGGTGGTTGTTTGCTGCATCTAACCAACCACATTTTTCCCAAGAATGGTCCAACAAAATCCAAGTGAACATGTTGCCAAGGCATATCTGGATCGCGCCACGAACTAAATACTTCCGGAGGTGCGGGGCTATTTTGCACGATTTGACTTTTGTCTCGATGTCGACAACACCCCAACGTCCTTGATGAAGTAACTGTAAGGTTCTCTCCTGGAATGATTTCGGTAAGACTACCCTTGTATATTCGGCTTCTAAGACTATAATCCCTCTGTATTGCGTTAGTGATGCTTTATGACTGAAGTATGGCTGTAGGATCTTTTTGCCTGATGGTAATCCCATAGGCCAGCCCTTGGTTACATAGGACGTTATTTTGTGTAATACGGAGTCTAATTTCAATTCAATCACTTTCAAAGCAAGATACTTCGTGTTTATCGAAACTAACATCGGGACCAATAGGAAGTCTGCTCTATTCACGTTGATATGCTTTTTCGTAGGTCGATAACGAATTTCGTCTGAATAGCTCATCAGTGTCATGGCCCAACGTTGTAAACGACTAAGGGTTGCTGTTGAAAGAGCTTTGTCCGGATTGAAAATGGTGAGAAGAGGCTTGTGGTCAGTTAACAATGTGAATTTCCTACCAAAGAGATATTGGTGAAATTTGGTGACCTCATATATTATTGCCAACGCCTCTCAATTTGAGAGTAGTTCAGTTGATGCTCGTTTAACGTTTTCGAAGCGAATGCAATAGGTTGCTCGGACCCATCTTTCATGTCAATAGCTCAAATCATCAGCTGCAAGGACAAGCGGTAGTTCCGGGCGATAATGAGCAAGGCGTTGCTCATTTGCAGTTTAAGTGCATTCTTGGTCTGCTTTCCAAGTAAATGGGACGCATGGAGGCATTCAATGGAGCTGCAATTTGCGAGAAATTATTAACAACAGGTCCACTGGTGATTTGATGGCATGTCTTACCGAAAAGTGGAACCAAAGCGTACATCAATCTGGCGAAAGCAAGATAGTTGCACTTGACATTTCTAAGGCATTTGACAGAGTTTGGCATCAAGCTCTTTCGGCTGTAGAACGAGAACGGCAGCGTATGCTAAGCTCATTAAATTCCGATATCAATAGCATAACCAATTGGGGAACTATCAACAGAGTGGAATTTAATGCTTCCAAAACACAATGCTGTCTGCTGTCTTTAAAGCGAAATTTAAACACCCAGAAATTATCTATGAATGGCACTCGCATCGTCGAAACCGAAAAACTTTCCATTCTCGGTATTTGTGTCAATGACAACTTACGTTGGAATGACCACATATTTGATATCGCCAAAAACGCTGCGAAATGTTTAGGTTTCCTTAAGCGATGTAAGAAAAAATCGTGCGATAAAGCTCATTGATCATACTAATATCAGTCAGCCAATTGATACCCTCGAACACCGACGTAATGTCTCCTATCTCACTTTGTTTTATCGCTATTTCCACCACCAGTGCTCCACTGAAATCGCCAGTAGCATTCCGCCCATTCAAACTTTCAACCGTAACACCCGTCTCGCTATGAATGCTCATCAGTATACCCTCAAGCCCATTTTCGGACGTACTCTAAAATATCGTGATTCGTTCCTAAGCCGTACAACTCGCTTATGGAATGCCCTGCCGATCTCTGTATTTCCTGGTCGTTATAACTTGCAAACATTTAAAAGCAATGTACATCGGTACCTCTCTTTTCTTCCTCCCTAAATTTCCTTTGCCCGCGCTGTGAACAATCACCTTAAGGGTATACAAACCCCTTAAGCGCGCGCCCATTATAAAAAAAAATATTAATAATAGTTTACCTTTCCCATGAAGGTCTCCAGCTCCTTTAGTTTACATGGTCTGGGCAACTTATTAATGGCTGCTAATCCCGAATCCGATGGTCGTACTCCCTGGTGGTTGACCACATGGCCCAGATATTCTGCTTCTTGTGGGAAAAACTGACACTTACTCCGATTTATGCGTAAATAATTGTCTAGCAGCCGCTGTACTGCTTCCTGCTTCCAACTTAAGTAAATGTTCTTGACATGTATTTCCTGCAACAAGGATGTCGTCTAAATATGTTGCGCAGCCAATTCCATTCAAAATCATTTCCAGTGTTCGCTGATAAATAGCAGGTGCGCTTGCAATACCGAATGCGTCGGACATATCGATTTTGCTAAAGAATCTCCCGTTCGCAAGCTTGTGAAAAAGTTCTACGGGTCGAGGGATCGGATATTTATCTACCTCCAGCTGATGGTTGAGTGTGACTTTAAAATCCCCACATATTCTTAGCTTGTTGTTACTGGCTGAAGCGCACTGGCTTCCAAATTCCTGCTTCTTCGAGACGCTTTGCTTCTGCCTTCCAATTGGGAAAACGGCATTGGTCTGGCTTTAAAAAACTTAGGTCTGGCGCTTGGTTTTAAGTAGAGGTGTACTTCATAGGAAGTACAACAGTCTAAATTGTCCTCAAATAGATCGGGATAAGTCGAGAGCAGTTTGTTTATTTCCGATTCTGGTGATGTCGCGTGTCGTGTCTCTTATTGTTGCTGCTTACTGTGGGTTTAGACTCTTTATCCACAAACTGTTTTTGTTGTGCCAAGATATTTTTCATAAAATCTTTCTGAGATTTTAGAAGTTTTGTGACTACATCCAAAATGTTAGGATCGGTCATTTTGGCGGAACAATACTTAAATATGCGGGCAACGTTTGCAGGTTTCACCTACGTGAATTTGTAGTTATCAACACACACGTGGCTTCACAATTCTCGTCGGCCAATGAAGTATATGCGAATATATAAATCGCGAAACATTAACATCAATGTAATATTTATTAATTCAGATATACATATTATTACTTACGAAGATACTTAATTATACCTTAATTATTAGAAGAGGAATATGTGTGTGAATGTGAAATCCAGCAGCGGCACGAATGAGAAGAGACCACGTTTCCTAATGACAACTTTGACAGTCATGAGATCTGACAACTGATGAGTTGACTGCGTTCCCGGTAGTACGTTGTCATACATATCACATAGCACATTCGAGTCCAGAGCAAAGACTATATGAGACTATCATCTAGACGGCATAGGCGAAAGGCTCTTTTTAGTCTTCATAGTCCTTCTACCTTCACTATATGTCTAATGGAGCTTTGGCAACCCGTTAGCTCTTCGTGACTCCGTAAGCTATCTTGCTATCGCTTCTTCTTTTTATAGTCTTGCAAGGTGAGTCACACTACGATGAATTTACTTACGTCCCTTTACTGCTGAAGATGCCAAGTTTGAAAGTATTGTACGCTTTTCTACCCATTTCATACGAATCCTTTGTGTTATACTGATAAGACTTTCAGTCATAAGTACGTTTTGTACAGCTATCCAATGCACCTCTAAGTTCGGTGACACTAAACTACCTATCGTTTCAGCTCCTTTGGTAAGGTGGTACTTAAAATGCTGGAGCACTATAGCCTATAAACATGGGCTTTCAATCAATCCTGTCAAAACTTAAATTATTCTCTCTACGAGAAGGAGGAAACTAACTGATCTGACTCTTCTAGTACGTAAAGACATCACCATCGGAACGGCCAGCGTGTCTACTTTACGGACGCAAATGCAGCGCAAAGAGCAGAACGACCACCAGCGACAACATTGACAAATTTCTTTTTGAAATGCGAAAGCGATCCGTTTGCAAGGACTTTACTCTATTCGGAAATACCACGCTATTATACATGGAACGCTGCATCGAAGAAGTTTCTGGCTTCGCTGATGTCTATTCGACTGATACCCTCGGACGAATATACACAGTTCATCTACGCCAAGACGAATGCTTCTATCTTCTCTTGCTTTCGGGAATCTTTCGATTCCCTGCGTACTATGGATGGTGTGCTGTGCGCCAGCACAACACGTTGGCTTGCCAACGTTTGAATTTGCTCGAAAATGATACACATTGGGACCCAACGCTCGCCGATACAACTGTTTCTGCGCTAGCGAATCAAATTCGTGCATTGTTTGCGATCATCAAGCCACATGTCACCCGTCGACCCGACCGCAATGTGGGACAAACACAAGGACGAGATGGCTGACGACATTTTGCACAGAGTTCACACGACAACTTCGAATTTCGATCTTGAAATTAGCGACGAGATGCGCAACGAAGAGTTAGTTCTGATCGAAGATATGTGCGTGCTCATGTGCGGCAGTCTGCTGTCGACATTGGGAATGCCATCGCCAAATCATTCGATGCACGACGCATTCAATCGCGAATTGCAACGGGAGCAAGACTATGATCGAGATGAGCTGGCCGAAAGAGTCCGAACAAATATGCCGCTGTTGAATGCCGCGCAGAAGAACCTGTACGATTCGCTGATGAAGGTTGTTGACGATGGAATGGGAGGCATTTACTTTCTCGATGCGACTGGTGGGACAGGCAAGACATTCGTCATTTCGTTGATTCTGGCAACAATTCGGTCAAGATCTCAAATTGCGTTGGCTGTTGCATCCTCTGGCATTGCTGCCACATTGTTGCAAGGCGGTCATACTGCACATTCCGCTTTGAAGCTGCCGATGAATCTTCTCACGGTTGACAAGCCAAGGTGCACAATGACCAAGAATTCGGCGACAGCGAAATTGATGCGAGAATGCAAAATCATTATTTGGGATGAATGCACGATGGCGCATAAAAGAGCTTTGGAGGCAGTTGACCGAACGATGAAGGATTTACGAGGTGATTCGTCAAACGCTTCCCGTCATCCCGAAATCTACTGCTGCCGATGAACTTAATGTTGAAATTTAGCACGAAGATGAGAGTCGCATTGCGAAACGACCCATCGGCTGCTGAATTCTCGAGACAACTGTTGGCGCTTGGCAATGGCCAAATTCCTGTTGATGTTTCGACTGGATCGATATCATTCCCGGCAAATGTTTGCGAATTCACATCGTCGAAGGTGGAACTCATCATCAAAGTGATTGGATTAGGGAACGGGCAATACTAGCAGTAAAGAATAAGGACGTCGATAGCTTGAATTTCATTATTCAAAGACAAATCGCTGGAGAACTGCATTCGTACAAATCCGTTGACAATGTGACCGACGGGGACCGACGACCAACTATCCGACGGAATTTTTGAACTCGCTTGATGTGCCAGGAACTCCGCCGCATTATTTACAGCTGAAGGTGGGATCGATCATAATCATGTTGCGGAATGTGAATATCCGAAATTGTGCAAGGGTACGCGGTTGTCCGTCAAGAAACTGATGAACAATGTGATTCAAGAGACGATCATCAAGGTCAAATTCAAAGGAGAGAAAGTCCTTATCCTACGAATTTCGATTATTCCAATTTGAATTTCCCTGTTTTTCGCACGGTCAGCTGTACGTTGCCTGTTCGCGTGTTGGCAAACCGTCTTCGTTGTTTGTTTTTGCGCCGCAAAACAAATCGAAAAACATCTACTGATTTCGATTCCATTCAAATAAATCATATTGAAATTGAAACTATCGGTGTTTTATTATCACTCTGGAGTTTATCTGAAGACGTTAAATTCAGGCGAGACGAAGTTTGCCGTGTCCGCTGGTTCGAATATAAATGTGCTACCCATGGACAAATTTATGCTCATATGGATAGAGAAGTGCATAGCAAAGACAATCTTACTAACTCACTCACTCAGATGGCGCTATAGTCCGGGATGGAACAGGTCCTAAGCTAACATGCCTCCCTAGCTGGCATGGTCTTTTACCAGCAGCCTCCAATTGCACACACGTTTGTTGGCTGCTCTATCCTTTCAGTTGTGCTTACCACATAAGACGAGTTTATTCTCTACCGGGACGCTAATGTCCAAGAACTTTCCTCTCGAAATGTCCGACAGCTATGTCCAAGCTTCTGCGATGTAAAGCAGGACTGATGTGGTCAGTGTATTTTTTGTACTAGAGAGACGGATGCCAGTTCGCTGTTGAAACATTGCCTCCATTCTCGAATGATGCAAACGGGTCTGAAATTACCCGAAAAACTTTCATCTCGAAGTGTCCGAGAGCATTTTCATCCACTTTCGTCAGTGTCCAAGCTTCTGCGATGTAAGGCAGGACTGGAATGGTCAGTATCTTTTTAATACTCGAGAGACAGATGCCAGAACTAGACATGGCTCTGTATAGTTCGCCTCTGCAGACGCTGTAAAATGAACATATGTATATTAAAAAACGAGCTCCTGTCATCTAGTCAAGGTCCCACTTATTCATTTAAATCAACAAAATCAACCAACCGATACAATATCGAAGCTTGTACGTCACAAAAGTACGTCACAAAATTGTAAAAACAAAGTAAAATCAATAAAATACAAAACCCAAGTCTCACAATTCAAAAATTCAACCCAAATAAACGCAGATACTCACCCTAATGTCAGAATATATCTGTGAAAAATATTTGCTCAAAAATTTCAACAGATTTTCATTAGTAATTGCAATTGGGAAAGCCCATGGATTATCCCAACCGATAGCATACCTCTTCGTACATAACCCTCAAACCAGGTCTCTTTGTGTTCGTTTAAGATGGAAATTAAATATTTATCTCAATTTACCTACATGTGTGGAAATATTTAATTTGTTGTCACCTTTGTTGCTGCCTTCATTTGCCACGCTAAATTTAGCTTGCCAAATGGTGAGCTCGAACAAAATTCAATAGTGTCATTGATTTAGTAAATTTAATATATCTCTGCCGCTAACGAGGTGAATTTTATTTACAAAAATATCTCAAAATGTAAACATAAACAGAATTTTTTAGACTTTAATTAGACACTTGTGTTTATATAAGACATTAAACACAATCACACTGTTCGTAGTCAAACAGTCGCGATCGGATGCATTTAAAGGAGGAATAGCCTTTTTTTTCTATAGAAACAATATACTTATAGTAAAGGTAGCGCATTTAAAGTTATTTAAAATTGGATATAAGCGTTAGGATATGAAAATTTCAGTTGCCATTAAGGTATAAAATTTGATATACGATCTCTCGTTTTGTTGGATGGACGACCAAGTTGCAAATATTTATTCGATGGATTAAAATCTCAAAAATCTTCGGAGCCCTTAATTATTCTAATTGATTTTTGAGAAAAAGAAAGCCTATGTCATTGGAAGCGAGCCTTAAGAGATCATTGCTATCTTTTCTTCTGTTGTATGTATGTGGCACAAATGAGTTTATGTAATTAGGTTGTTTAAGTGAATTAGCTGTGAACATTAAATTAAATTTGCATACGAGTCCTAATAGGAAAATATTGCACTCACCTCTTAAAAAAAAAATGTTCTTAGAACTAATGTAGTGTAATATCTGCGAAGATTGCATCATTCAAATCTCAATTGTTGATTGCTGAATTTATTGCTGAATACGGGATGCCGTTGAACCCTGTATCATCGAACCTGTCAATACCCCTGTGCTCTAATAGCCACGAGCCTTATTTTGTTCCTTTAAGACAAGTCCTAAAAAGCATTGAAGCAGTGTAGCATCAATTTGGAGTCAAACGAATTTGAGCTTAACGCTTTCAGTGCGGCTAATTGTATTCCTGTTCCAAGGATGATACAGGCATATTCTTTGATGCCATGAAAGTTAGCTTGAAAGCAATGTTTGTATTTCGGCCATGCACCTACTCCGGTGACCATTTTGTATCCATCCGTATGCCACTTGCTATGGTTAATATTTGATGTTGGGTTTTAGAAGACACATGCTTGTCACTTTGGGATCACTATGTTGAACATCCCATCGAAGTATTAAATTTCTGGTATGCGGGCATTTACAGCGCATATCATGTCGAGTTCAGGAATCTTTATGATGAAGCTGTCGACGTCCGATCATACTGCAAATTTCAGCTCCCCTGTTTGTAATAACCTGACCGTACCTAGAATTCCCACTTTCTTAACATATACAACATATGTGAAGTGCAGTGGGCCCAATGACAGCTGTGAGACAGATTCGCATGTCTCTGAAGATGTTACAGCTTTAATACAGTGAATGAGAAGGCGATGAACGCTCTGACCATGATTGTGTAGATCCAATGCGTGACTTTTGGAGATATCGACGATGACGTTACTCATACTTAGAAGATGCCAAAAAAGTTCGCACATTTGAGAATGCGGACTAGTCATGGAAGATCTACTTAAGCAAAAATGTATTGCCTTTAAGTCGACAAGCATTCGCCGGACTGTAATGCGAATCAAAGCTACATTCCACCATATCAGCTTAATAATGAGAACGTAGGTCTTCGATATTAATATTGTACTCAGTGCCTTCGATCGAAACATCTTCGGCGGTTTAGTTGTAAAACACAGCCTTCACGAGAGACATACCGATGTACGTTGGTTTAGAATGTTTGCAAACCACAATGACTAGGAAATAGAGAGCTCGCATTCCATAACCGAGTTGTACGGCTTAGGGAAGAGTTATGATATTTTAGAGTACGTCCGAAAGTTGACTTGAGGGTAAACTGATGAGCATTCATAACGAGATGGAATGTGCGGAACGCTATTGGCGATTTCTATAGAGCACTGGTGGTGGAAATAGCGATTGAACAATGTGAATCAAAAGACAGTATGTTCAAGTACGAGGGTTGTCTGAAAAGTTTCCGACCGCACGTAATGATAGCGGCACTCGTCAATAAATGCTAGTGAATGCTAGGTGTGCATCTTTTGACAGTTACGTACCGAAGTTACAGTCATTTTGGACGCGCAGTTTTCAGTTGACAGTCGTTTGAGTGAGTCAATGTGAGTGTTTTTTATGAAAATGGGAAAAATTGAGTATCGAGCTGTTATTAAATTCTTGTTTTTGAAAGGCAATACGCCTACGTAAATCAAAAATGAGTTGGACTCTGTATATGGGGACTTTGCACCATCATTTACCACAGTGAAATTTTGTGCAGCTGAATTTAAATGATGCCGTAAGAGCTTGGGAGATGATGTACGTTTGGGACATCCAAAAACTGCAACCACTGACGATAAAATTGTTAAAGTTCACCAAATGGTGGTAGACGACCGCCGAATTAAAGTGAGAGAGATAGTAGGTGTTTGATACATATTAAATCAAGTTTTAGGCATGAGAAAGCTATTCGCGCGTTGGTAGCCGCGTTTTCTTACGTTAGACCAAAAAAGTGTTCGAGTGAACATTACCAACGCTCTGTTGGCGCTGTTTAGGCGCAATAAATCCGAGTTTTGGCACCGACTAATTACTGTAGATGAAACTTGGATACAACATTATACGCCCGAAACAAAAATTCTGTCAAAACAGTGGACTGCAAATGGCTCCAAAAACAGCAAAAACTGTTTTTTTTTGGCTGGGAAAGTGATGGCGACTGTTTTTTGGGATAGTAAAGGAGTTATCTTAATCGATTATCTTCAAAAAGAAAAAAATCATTACAGGAGCATACTACGCATCATTACTTGCCAAGCTGAAAGCAGAAATTGCGGAAAAACGGCCTGTTTCACCTCAGCGGTGGTCATGGCGAAAATCCAGGAATTACGGTTTGAACTGCTTGACCATCCGCCTTATTCACCAGATCTAGCCCCAAGCGACATTTTTTTTGTTCCCTCATCTAAAAACTGCACTCGGAGGACAGAGATTTTCGTCAAATGAGGAGGCAATCACCTTCGTGAACAATTATTTTGGAGAGAAAAACGCCAAGTACTATTTGGACGGGTTAAAGAGATGGGAGCATCGCTGGGAGAAGTGTGTAGAGTTACAAGGAGACTATGTAGAAAACTAAAAAAAAAAAATTGAGAAAAAATGTCTTGCATCATTGTTGGGTAACATCGAAAACTTTTCAGACAACCCTCGACAATCTAGCAAATGCAAAGAGGTCTTGGGGGCACCTAACCAGATGTGGGTATTGTACTCCAATTTTAGGCGGATGAAAGTCTTATACATGTATTGAAGCCAGATCAGATAGGGTAAAATATTTCTTACATCGCTTGAGGAAACCTAAACATTTCACAGCATTTTTGGAGACATCGAATATGTGGTCATTCCATCGTTATTGTCATTGACACACATACCGAGAATGGAAAGTTTTTCGGTTTTTCGGTAATAGCTGGGTGTTTAAATTTCGCTTTAACGACAGCAGACAGCATTTTGGAAGCAATAAGTTTCACTCTGCCGATAGTTGATAATTCCACAATTGGTTATGCTGTTAATATCGGAACTTATTGAGCTTCATATACGCATCCGTTCCCGTTCTATAGCCAAAAAGCAAGGACATGAGTCTAGACAACGAATATGAAAAGCAGAGTATACTGTCGCCAGCAAAGGAATATGTTGGATTAGAAGTAATAGACAAGAAATTAGTAATGAAAATTAAAAAGAATGTCGGAGATATAAAGGAGCCCTGTGGCATACCAGCATTTATTGTGTAACCATCCAAGACGAATTGAGCGCTGCGAAAGGTAATTTCTAATCGATTGAAAAAGAGATTTGTAGATCCCAAAAGCACACATTTTCGACAAAAGGGCCTGATGCCAAACTCTGTCAAATGTCTTATCAAACACAACTATGAGTTTCTTGCTTTCGCCAAATAGATGTATACTTTGGTTTCAGTTCTCGGGAAGACATTCCATCAAATCACCAGTGGACCTGTTGCTACGAAAACCGTACTACTGGGCGTTGAGAAGTTTTCGTGTTTCGAGATATTTCATGAGCTGACGCTTTGTCAGCGTTTCCATGCCCTTAGAAAGAAGGGACGTATGTGTAATGGGTCTGTAGGAGGAGATAGAAGAAGATTCGCCTTTTCTTGAGACGAGCTTGGCAAATGCCTACCTTCTCAGATTGAGCCCTAAAGAGTAGCATCAATGAAAAGTTTTGCCCGCGTGGAAGAACACCTCTTCAGAAGAAGGGGAGATATACCATCCATACCATACCACCAGCGGAACTATGTATGAGATCTCTAAGTTCTTTTGCTACTACGCGAGTGCGAAAGGGGATCCGTCCCTTTGTAGATTCAACGCACTCAAATGTAGGCGGAGACAAAGCACAACCTAGAAGTATTGAGCTGTCCGCAAAGTGTGCAGCAAGCAGATTGACCTTGTCCAAAGAGCTGACAGCTGGAAGGTCATTATGAATGAGCGTTAGGATGGAGTATGAGACAGAATTTCTAATATTTTTGACGAAAGACCAACAATTTTTGCTGCCATTAGGACAATGTCTTGTAGCATTTTGGCCCTGTTTTTGGTCGTATTGACATTTTACACGATTAAGAAAGACGTTATAGATATTCGTGGCTCTTTTGAAATTTTTTTGGTTTTCCGCCGTCGGGTTGGTCTTGTAGGACCGAAAAAATATTTCTCTAACACTGAAAATCTCGCTGGACTGGAACAGGGACTAAATTGTGGTGGAGTTTGGTAAGCCACATCACTACGCACGTAAATTGCGAGATCGAGGTGGGGAAAGAATAATGGCACTAGTTCGTAGCCAAGTAGCTTCAGATCAGAGTAATTTGAGAAGTGTGGGCAGGGATCTACCTGTGTTTCACTATGTGGCAAAACAACTGGCCTGTATCTACAGACGTGGACGTACACAGAAAAGTGCTATATCCACTCTAAATGCCCGTGCCATTAACAAAAAATAAATAGAAGAAACACAAACATCAACAATGCTAAGCAAAGCTGCGAAGTGAAAATCCTGATATTGGTTTACTGAATCAAATTATTGTAGGTATTATGCCCTTACAACAACAGGAAGCAGAGCACCAACATCCATCAGTTGTTAAATACACTCAATCATTGCTCGTGCCATAAGATAATGTAATACAGCAACAGCAGTGACTGTGCGCAAGCCAACAGAGGCAGTGTGACTGTCAAACGTTGCTTGTTGAGCAGTGCTAGAACCTCTCATAATTTTAGTTATGGCAGAGATTCTTTTCTTACAACTACAACTGCATGTGGAGGATAGGTGCAATCGTCGGTCTGTTGTTGCCTCTAGAGGACACTAGGGAGATGGAGACCGAAGCGCTGTAAAAAGCCTGGATTTAAATTGAAGTACGCATTCTAGTAACTTAGCACTTTCTTAGAAAGTAGGGAAGTATGTACATGCCAGTTAGGGAAAGGGAAGAAAGTGAATAGAAGTAGTTAGTTTCTTGGCTTCGAGTTTAGTTAGAATTAGACCACTTGACCCAGTCCCTCACAGCGACAATGTGATTGATTAACGTAGATGAACTCAAATAGTTATTAAATGGCAACACTTTAAGACTGTATGTCATGTATAGGAACGAATACGAATGATACCTGTCATATTTAGAGTCCAATAGGAATGTTGCATCCCTCTTTTGTGGGCCAACAAGCTTTGCACGATTCTTTCTAGGGCGATATGATCAATTGTCAGCCCCTGGGTTCTCAAAACACGACCTTATCTACCTAACATTCGATTTTAGTTACCACGTTTCAGCCAATACATTTAATTTTAGAGATTTCAGACATGTTGACTACTTGGTGTTAGAAAACGACGTGCGCAGCATAAACTGGGAGCAATTATATTTCATGTCTTCACCTAATCAACAAGTCGAATTCCTACAAACCAAAATCTATCAACTTTTCAACAATCACGTACCCTTAAAGACTAAAACATCAAGACATGGACTAAATTCATGGTTTACAACTGACATTCAAATAGTTATGAAAAAACGGGACGAGGCGTATGATCGATGGAAGCGCTTTAGAATAGACGAGCATCTCAGAGAATATCGAACTCTCCGTAATAACGTTATACACAAAATTCGCGCAGCCAAAACACAGCTTTATTCTAAACGCCTGAACGCGTCATTTCCTGGTAAACAGTTGTGGAAGAACCTCAAGGAGATTGGCGTGGCTAAGCAAAAAAGTAGCCTTCCTGACAATGTCGATGGAAACGCACTCAACAAAAGCTTTGTGTCTTATTCCCCTCCGATTGCTTATCCTTCTCCATATGGTCCCAACCTCAACATCAGCACCAGTTCAACGCCTTTCGAAACCTTCGAGCTTTCTGCTATAGACCAGGCGGATGTGGTGGAGAGTCTACTTTCCATTAAAGCTAACTCAGTCGAAGTAGATGAGATGCACCCCAAGTTATAAAGGTTATTCTTCCATAATATTACCGTACGTTACCCATATCTTTAATCATATAATAACTACGGGTGTGTTTCCCTCAATCTGGAAGACATCCAAAATCTTACCCATTCCTAAGAACCCTTCAGGTAACGACTTTCGGCCAATTGCGATACTTCCATTCCTATCTAAAGTCTTCGAAAAAATTATGCATAAACAAATAACTATGTATCTTAATGTGAAGAATCTATTGACACCTAAACAATCCGACTTCCGCGCTAAACATAGCTGCACCACAGCTCTTTTAACGTTAGTAGACGACATAAGACGTAACTTAGATAATGATCAGCTAACATTTCTAGTCCTTCTTGATTTCTCAAAGGCATTCGATACCGTCAACCACGCTATTCTATGCGTAAACTCTCAAGCAAATTCCAGTTTTCCCTTTCAGCGGTGAGACTTTTGGCTTCGTATCTCGTAGGTCTCCACCAAGCAGTATTTGTGAATGGTGGAATGTCCGACTTTCTTCCCACAGGGATCTACATTGGGACCCCTCCTGTTCTCATTATATGTTAACGAGCTACCTTCCATTGTCACAAGTTCCTCCGTTGAAATGTATGCCGACGACACCCAATTACACAACAGCTGTACATTTGACTCGATCGACCTTTGCGTTCGCCAGTTAAACCCTGACTTGGAAAACATTTTTAACTGGTCGCAACAGAATCTGCTGATGATGAATCTCAGAAAGTCAAAGTGCATTGTCATATCGAGGAAAACCTTAAACACCTCCCGATTCTCAGCGCTCCACCTCAATGATGATCCCATTCAATATGTGGATACCGCTAAAAATCTAGGTATGATGTATGGAGCGATCACATCAATAAATCTGCGGGCAAAGTTCATGGTATCCTTCGCTCCCTGTGGGCAACTCAAACCTTCACTCCATTTAAAACAAGAATTCTTCTCACTAAAACACTCATCACTCTTATACTCACCTATGGTTGGGAAGTCTTTGGAAAGTGCGACTCTATCAACAGGCGGAAACTTAATGTCGCATATAACAACGCCGTTCGATACACTTTTGGCTTGCGAAGGTATGATCGCATTTCACACTTCTCCTACCGGATCTGTAACCTCACCTTTGATAGCCTTTTGCAATACCGTACAATAACTATGCTGCATAACATCATACATACGCATCAACCACGAAACCTTTTTAACAGATGCCGTGCGCATCTGTAAGAACAGGGCAACTATTACTCCCGCGATTTTCTTGTTTAACGTCAGAACGCCAATTCTTGGTAAACGCTACTCGACTTTGGAATTCCCTCCCTCGCCTAATTAAAGAAATAAAAAAGGAAAAAACATTTCAAAAAGAACTCAAATCTTATCTTTCGACTTTGTAGTTTATTTCACCTTTTTGATTGCTATGTTAAATTATTATATTTATTGTTTTTATTTTACCTTTGATCGACCGTTTATACTTTTTTGTAACATTGTTAGTCTAATTTACTAGTAGTTTTCTTCTTTATTTTTATTAACTCATTTAAATAAGCTTATCACTACTTGAAAAGATAATGTATCTTACTGTGTAAGCCATCTTAATAAACTGAAATTGAAATTGAAATTAAAATTGATGTTAGATGTTAGGGCGAGTCATCATGTCCAAAACTTCTCTAAAATCTGAAGCTCTCAGTTAATTCAGTGCCAACTTTGATAGAGGAGTAAGATTTCCCTATAATTATCCTACAGGACCTGAAGTATTTGACAAGAATTTCTAAACTAGACATGGCATCGTATAATTCGTCCCTATGCATGGTGCCATATGCGGCTTTGTAGTTGGCAAATAGATGGTGAGTATCGATCTGAAACTCCCAGTTCTTTTTCAAGATCTTTGTGGTGTTCCGGAGTTTCATGAAGACACAAATGTCGGGATTTAAACCTCTGCCAATCAACTCCTATTCTCCCATTATTCGTGCTGGTGTCTTAAAACCTAGTTTTCAAGTGAAGGTAGAGTACCTAACACCTGCTGGACGTCTTTGACCGCTGCAGACTAGAGCAAATCACATTAAGGCGGCGGAAGAATCCCATATACGGATCAATGGCAGCATGTACCATAATAGTCAGTCTCACACCTCTTTTTACAGCTACTACGGCGTATTTGGAGACAAAGTCTAATGGAAGCTGCATGGTTGTGTCGGAATTCTACAATAGGGATGCCAACGCAAGAATCCTAAATAGCCCAACGGCGGCTCTCATAATCTCAGCGAAGCTACTTGCACCGAACTGTTTAGCCGGACCCTTTGGCCAGGGGTTCCATCAAGGACCTTATTAATTAATACCTTGCAATTAATAAGCCTCTCAAATTTGTAGGGTCTTTGGTTGAATTCCTTTTCCTCTAGTATACATTATTTATGACGAGGCTTTTCCTTACTGCGTTCTACAGTATAGTCACTGTAAAAAATAAAAAATTTAAATCCAACTAAGTTACGCCAAAAAAGTCTAAAACTCATCGAAATTCCATTCAAATACTTTCTGCATAGAAGGAGCACCAAGTGCCGCCTCTCCATTCCGGACATGAACGAAAATATTTCCTTTAATAGATACTTTAAGACTTGATTGACATCCTCAAGCCAAAAACCACAAAGATTCTCTCCACCCTGACGTTCATGTTTTGTTTTTAAATCCCAAAAAAATCCATAAGCAAATTGCTAAAGGAAAACGCACCTCACACTCCTTCTGAGACGATAATACTTATCATCTTATCATCTTACCATCCTTACCAAGCGTAAAGTACCTACTTCAGTTCTCCTTCACTATAAATTATTTTCGCTTCCCCGAAATATGAGCTGTCCTCATACTGCAAGATCCCAACATTCAACTCCATTCCTTCCTATCAGAAGCATAGGCTCAGCTAAAATTAAACCACAGCATTAAGACCGAAAAAAAAGAATTCCTAATTACCAGGCTTTGGGTTCCTCTCCCTCCACCAAGGTATCATCACCAGTTAAGGAGTTCCGTTTTTGTTCCCCGGAACTAATCATAATAACCCAATTAATTACATGCAACGTGCTGCTGAATTTCTAGGCATACTGAAACCTTGCCAATGTGCTTGCGATACGAATGCCCGTACAACGAACTATGATATATAGACGCCATAGCTACTCAACCAGTTTACGGATGTTTTTCATCGATACTCGTAGCCCCATTCCGCGGCTCAAGGTTAAGATACTCGCACAAAATATTTTCATTTTCCTTTTTATACGACCATAAATAGGAATACAATCCGACAACAACAAGGATGTGCAAATACTCGTAATCGCAACAATATTCGCATTTTCAATTCGATACGTACGATTACGGATACAAACTACGAATACGACGTATGAATATCCGTATTGGATCGAATTGGTTATGTGTGCCAATCTAAATGAAAAAAGGATTTAACCATCCTCAACTTGGGTCGAGCAACAGCCACGGGACATCGTCGTCGTCGTTCGTCGGTCGTTGGAATAAGCCCGGGGGTTCCCCTTGAGTTCTATTTATTTTTATTTTCGTTGAGGAAATAAAATCCTTTGGAACAATCCGTACCATGTATCGAAAAGTTTGTTGTTTGTTTGTATTTTTTTTTTCTACTGGGTTTTAGCGGGTAGTTGTGGTTGTTTTTGGCAAGGGTTGAGAGGGGGAGTGATAGAAACTTCATTCATTTGAAAGGGAGTATAGTGAAAGGGCGCAATCCACGTGTATACCTTTGCCATTGACGAAGAGCAGAACATTCAAAACATTCTTTCGGCCTTAATCCTCAACGATTGCTGCATGCCCTGCGAAATTTCAATTCCATTTGACTTGCCCGGAAGAAAAAATCGAAAGCTTTAGTCGTACAGAGTTGTCGAGGACTTGTTTTTTTTTTATTTAGAAAAAGAGTACTTAGATGAATTGCCTGTATTTGTAAGTTTAAAATATCCGTGGGTACGTATCAACAAGGTGGTTAGCATAAGGACGCAAAGTCCATAATTGAAGGTTCATCGGTAAAGATAGATAGTCAAGGATGCTTCGATAGCATTCATCATCTGGAGTCCTATAAGGTGAAGACTGATGCTAATGTCCAGTTGGGATCACTCTGATATCACCACGAAAGGACAATGCCTTAGCTACATCTGGAAGCATACAGGTCTAATTCCTAGATCGGTGATCTTCATAAAGTAACGATCGTTTAGATCTCGAGATCTAAAGCGCCTATTGGATTCTGATGAAAGCAGATCTTCAGCATCTTCTCAAGGAAACCAGACAACTTCTAAACACGTCACTTAAGACTGATTTGGAGGAAGGTTGAAATCTTTACAGAACATAAGAAGCTTATTCGGATTTCGAAGAGTGCCTTTTATAAAGACGTTTGCGATAAGATCCAAACCGTCTGTGAAACCAGTAGACTGGTCAAAGTCCTCAAAATGGAAGATCAGCCAGGCTCAATTCTCAGGTAACCTAATCGTTAATAGCTCACAATCAGTTTCTACTAACGAAGCTGCTAGTTAGCTGGATAACACAACACGCCGTAGCTGGTATATCTCATAGGATGTGGTGACGTATGGGGCCATTAAACATCGTTTTGCTTCGATGGCACATGTTATGTTACAAACAGGTTTCTCTAAAGAGAATCTTCACTGCTAGCCTGGAACTGGCGTATATACCTGGCGAACAGTGAGAGTAACATTTATACGTTCATCGACATTGACTGTGCTTTCGACAACAGAACTTTTGACGGCATATGTAACTCGATCAGACAACATGGCCTAGACGAGTCACTAGTTTTGTAGCAATTCTGGTAAATAGGATGCTGACTATGGCCAATATGTGATGGGGTGTGTAGACAGGGGTTGCTCGTAAGATGGCATTCCGTTTCCACTATCAATCGATTCATTGCTCGACGTACTCCATAGTTCTGACGTTTATGCACTAGCATACGCGAATGATGTAGCTGTGCTGCCTGTTGGATCGTGTCTAGGGACCGCCTACCTTCTGGCAGTGCAAAAAGTTGTCGCCAAGACAAGGAGCCTGTCACCGGGAAATTTTCTCTGGATCTACATTGCTGTGATATGGCCAATTATACCCTATGCGTCGGTTGTCCGAAGAATGGTTTGTCTCGGCTGCATGCGGTCTTTCCCTAGAACCCCCTCTCATTGATATTCATATCATGGGCCGTACTCTCAAAGCCATATTCCGCTGGTCTTTGGTACAACACGCATTGGAGTTTTGATGACCTTGCGTCTCGGTTGTCTCTTTGCTTTGGTCTCGTGTATATGCTTTGCGTCTGTCTTCGAAGTGGAGATACACGCAACCGGATGCCAACGAACTATATTGTAAAGAACTGGTCGAAGGTGAAAACATTTGCCTCTGTAGCGACAGCAAAGCTGCGCTTAGAGCCTTACTAAGCTCTCTTACGACTCCAAGTTAGTTCGAGAATCCAAAACATCACTGAACGCAGTCGGAAAGTTGAACTCACTGAGTTTTGAAGAGAAATGAGAGAAATTAAATCGCCGATGAACTTACCAGGCAAGGCTCAGAGGAGAGTTTTTCAGGACCCGAACTTACGTTGGATCCGGCATCCTTTGACAGTTGGGTTTCATATTAGCTTAACTACAGATGATATGACTCCCCAGGTTGCAGACTGACCAAACGAAAACTTCCCGCCGTGTCTAAGAGGTTAGAGCCCTCCTACTGCTGCCCCTCATCAGGATGTCGCTTACTGGCATTATGGCTGGGCATAAGTGATACAACATCCTACCGTGCTTGCTGTGAAAATGATGACGATACCGAAGAGCACTACCTCTGTGAATGTCCGGCTTATGCTCGCATCAAGCTCTAGATCCTTGGCGTTGAAGTGATGGGTGCTGGTACTGTGAGCACTTTGTAACTGAAGCGCTTACTCGAAATACTGACAGATTCCATAACAAGGAACTTGCAATGAGTACAATGGACTAGTTCTTTGTCGGAGTGCTCTATTCCGACAGAAAAAAAAAGTCTGGTCTTCTTCAGGATCGGACGTACAATACTTAGATTGCATTCGTCTTGCATGTTTTCGCCCGACCAGCTCCTTAACAAAGCCACCTGGCAGCACAGCCTAGCAGCGGCCATCAGTATCGGTAGCCTTTTTAGACTTAAGTTGGAATATTATATTCTCACTTCTTCGAGGTTGTGTGCTCGGAATTGTTGTCCATGTTGCCAATAGCGGAATGTTGATCCTCATTGTCGTTTAATAGTATGCAATTATCTCTTGGATGTGGGTCTCACTGGGAACTAAGTTCCCGTGTTCGTAGTTCATTGAGCTTACATGTTTTCCTTATCGTCTGTTATAATTTTCGAACATCTTTCTTGTTATAAGAACTCTCAATTTCCTCTGGATCTCTGGAAGATCTCTCTCCTTTTTTGCTAATAAAGCAGACGAGCCGCTCTATTCCTCCTTCGCAACAATGGTTTATATGTTTTCTGTTTTTCAGCAAGCGCCAGCTGTTGTAGTCGGCCGAAACCTTGCATCTCTGATGACTTGTTGGCAACTTTGCCAGGGCATCGACCTAAGTTAATGGACACTTAATCAAATAGGGCCCCAGCGGTTTCCTGCCTCTGTTCTTAAAGTCATTAGAGATATCCTGCTCGTCCTGTTCTGATCACAACAATGTAGAATACTAGGGGTGCGCAATGTGATTAATCTTTTTGGTGTGGTAAATTGATCACGAGACGGCCAAATGCCCTTATGAATGTCGCGATACGGGGATTATTTGCTTGCTACGTTGACATTTCACGCCGAAGCGAAGTCAATAATCTTGATCCGTTAACCTAGAACGATTTCAACATCATGCTTAGAATATTGCATTGGTGTCGTCATCTTTCTCCTCTGTTGAGGTGTTCGAATTTATTAGGCTGATGTTGGCGTATTTGGACCTGGTGCGGATCTGCATCCAAATAGAGACAAGCCTTCGGTAGCGATCGCCGTGGTGTATGTCGCAGTTGTTCATCCTTGTAACACTCGGTCCATTCCATCGCACTTGATTAGATCTGCTTTAGTCAGTCAGTAATCGAGAATTTCAGTAAGTTCTTCAAAGTATCGTTTTCTATTGCGTTCACTATAAAATATTGCTCCAGCTGGACTAAGTAGGTAGTAATTGAGCTAGATGTCGAAAATTTCGTTATGTGGGCTTTTGCAAAATCTTCCCTAGGAGTTCAGTTAACGCAGCTAATATTTTGCGACAATACTGCCAGATTACATCACACGGTTTTGCCCCACCAAAGGTTACTCTGTTTAATGGCCAGGAGCACTTGATGGTTATTTTGTACATCCAAGTGACTCAAAAACTACCAAATGGCAACTCTCTATAGAAGCTTCTGAAAAGCTTTTCTCATTGTTTGCAGAAAAAGCAGAACCAGCTGATAGTTTTATGACACCCTAGGATAACATAATCCCAGTTACGCTTTTTTTTCTCTCTCTTTCCGCCTACACCCAAACAAAATCGCCCAACACACACAATGATACGAAAAACTACCCTTGAAAATAAATTTTAAATCCTGAAATCCTGTACAACTGCCACCACTGTTGCCGGTGTCTTCTCATTGAAGCTTTCACCACGACATCAGTTGCCTTCCGATGAAAGCGTGGTCTGCAAGCATTTTCGGAGGCTGGCTCCGGGCCTAGGCCAATATACAAAGTGTTTGCAACAGAATAAAGAGAAAAGAAAGAGGAATACCATTCATCAACAACAAACAAAAAGAAAAGTTAAGCAAAAGTGAATCAAAGAAAAGTGAAAGCAATGCAAATCGGGATACCTGAATCGGTTATCGGATAAGTCAAAGTCAAGTTCGTTGAGTTGCCCTCAAAAATGTTCATTCGAAATGAAGTGAAGATTGAAAAAAATTTTTTTTTTTAAAAAAATGCAAAAATATAGATAGAGAAGAGTAGGAAATAAAAAATATTTTTTTTTTTTTTTTTAAGTTCCCAATAAGCCATTAGAGTGTATTGTGGTCCGGGAAATAGTGTCACTGGAACTATTCAAAAGTGAAATGGCTTCATCGTTCCTTATCGGCGAGGACTACAGCAGCAATGCAGAGGATGAAGACGATTTGACGGTACATACGAACAATACATACATACTCGTGCATACATACTCGTATTCGTATTTGTTGAAAAATGAAGATGGAATTTTTCGGATTTTCGTATGAAAGAGCCAGGGATGTCTGTGAAGGGAGTAGTGTACACGTTATTGCGAGACGTAATGGTATTTCATTGCTATGAGTGAAATTTTCGAAATACCAATGCGGGGTTATCTCGTAATTTAAAGTGGCATTCAATGAATAATATCTGATGCTGAAGAGAAAAAATCCAGATTCCAAGATTCGGTAATTCTAAGATTTGAAGGGTCAAAGATACAAGGATATTCGTGTAGGACTATGAGTAGGTTTCTTCTGAGCTCAATAGAGAAATGCGCGTTAATTCTTCTGTGGATACCTATCAAAAAGCAACCTCAGCACGAAAAATTTTCCAACCTCCCCCTGTCATCGTTCACTCAAAAAAAAACAAAAAAAAAATCCTGAAAGCAGTGCAGAGGAAGTACAAGAATACGGCAAGATTTAGCTATAGGAGGGAGAGCTAAATGGTCTAAAACATCCCCCTATTGTCGATTTTTTAGTTTTTCTTTTCGTTGTTCTTATTCTCCTTGAGAATTGTGGTACATTAGTTTGGAGGAGCGATATCTACTACTAACAACGATCCAACGGCACTGGATCGGGGATCACCTTAGTCGTCCTTTGCCTGGGTGTAGTATTCTGTCTATTTTTGGTGATGGTGTTGAAGTGAAAAGACATTTTCAATAGGGATGGCTCCAATCGTTTGATTATACTTACATCCAAGGACGTATTAAGGTAGCACCCAGGATGGCAGTGAATTTGATGAGATTTCCTTCTAAATAGCGTGGTCATGGCGCGTGTTATTCTCAGGGAATTTATTTTTCTTTGACGTTCGGATATAGTGTCTTCTATGTACACTATTTGTTGAGGGTTCTATCTATTTTGATGGTTTTTCGATTCTGTGTTCCCATCAAAGATTTCATTCATAAAAACCACCCACTGTACACACAAGGAGAATGAGTAAAAGAGAATACCACGAAGAGCTACAAAATCAATAGTGAGTTGATTCCAGGCAAAAGAGTTACTCAGCGGCCAACTACGCGGAAAGAGTTATCCCCGGGGCTATTGGATAGTGGAGACTAAAGGACGACAACGCTGTTGGATTTATTAATTTGAACAACAATAAAGGACTTGAGTTAGTATGCACTATGTAACTACTCGTATATTGTTCGGATTGTTGTTGTCTTCCTTGTTTTCATCCATGGATGGTTCTTTCGTAAGATATTAAATTAAAAGAAAAAATTACCCACTTTATCTCGTAAAAAAGTCAGAGACGAAATTGCGTCATTATTCGTAAACGTATCAATGTACCCTTCTATTGGTAGGAGAAGTAACTAATTCTGGTCTCTTCTGTTCTGGGTACAGCTTCAGCTTCTGTTGTTTCTGCTGTTAGATGTGGTGGAATATTAGCCTCGTAGGACATGCTTATCAAATGAGTGATATCACATTGTATTCGCATGCCTTCGCACTTTTTACTACAATATAACGTGAAGGTTACTACAATACAACTACAATACTATCATATAACCATAACCATGCCTACGAAGAACGACTTTCTTTTTATATGATCCTTGCATGTGCTCGTCGTGTTTTTTTACAAGAACAGGTAGAAAGGGATACGTATGATGTTTCCTTCAATTATTAAATAACATTAAGTATTTACAAGTGTAATTTATTCTTGCGTACTTAAGTGAAGGTAGGATGTTGGGGAAGGTCTTTCTTGTAAAAGAAAATATGTGTTGAGAAGGCAGAAGAAGACCGTGTGTTGTAATGGATTACGTTTGTTTTGTTATATCCTGGCTGTTTGTGTTTTTCCTTTTTTATTTATTTTAATGAAATGTGGAGGAGGTCAGGTAGAAATTGATTTGAATTTTAAAAATTCATTT
Source organism: Volucella bombylans (assembly GCA_949129095.1). Lineage (NCBI taxonomy): Eukaryota > Metazoa > Arthropoda > Insecta > Diptera > Syrphidae > Volucella > Volucella bombylans. The sequence goes on along the minus strand of OX422140.1, from coordinate 333,171,113 downwards.
TTACGAGTTCAATTTTTTGCTCTATATAGGGAGGGGTTGTGAGATTTATGTCATGGGATAAATTGGTTTCCAATGGCTTTAAGTGGTAGACTTTGTCTAGAGGGGGCGCTATAAAGATGAAATGTCAAAGAATATTATGACCTTTTGTGTTAATTTTTTCTGCAAATGATTTCAAGCTGTTTATGGCTTCAGGGGGGCTTTGTGGTGTTGTCTTTGCCTACGAGGTTGCTGTTGACTTTTATAATTGTCATTGCATTGACATTGACCTTTGTCAGCTGAAGTTGTTTCGTATTTCATGTTTAACATTGCAATACTTGCGATCTTAGACACGGTGTGGGAGTCATCAATGAATTTGCTAGATGCCGATGAACTTCGATTGAATTATGGAAGCCGAACTGAAATAGACTTAGGAATATAAGGTATTCTCGGGTGTTCTGAAATCATTTTTAATTTTAATTCTCGTACGGACCATCTCGACAGCTTCTATGGAATTCGCTGCAGGTTATACATTGTTTTTGAAAAAGAATGTCCAGATTTTTTTTTTTATAATTTACGCCTAAGGGGTTAGATACCCTTTTACTGTTGGGTGCGGGCGGAAAGGTAGAAGAAAGAGAAAGGAAAATTTGTTTGTAGTGGTTTGAAACTCAGGTGCGTTTGGTTTCGATATTCGCTCTCCAGGGGGTGGGAGTCCGAATAGGACGGAGATTTTTTTTGCTTCACTCAGAGTGATTCGAGTTATAATTCACAGTATTTTTTTTCTGTGTTTGAAACTCTACAACAGCCAAATCTACGTGTCAGTGTTATGCCTTCACACGCAGAATTTTTCTGTCTGAGTTCCAATTACAAATGATGTCGTTGGTGTTGCAGTGGCCCAAAAGATATGACCACCTAGGGTATTCTTGAAACAGTGCCAAGTATAGGCGATACGTGAATATTGACAGGATGTGTGTAGAACCCGAGCGAATCCTGTTTATCATCCAGGAATGCTGAAATTACAAGAAATCTTACAGAGTATGCCATAGCACTCAATTGAGATGCTTTAGCTTTCGTTTTCGGTTTCGAAGGCTTTGTGTTGAATCAAGGAAATATTCTTTTCTGAATGCTGCCGAGAATTTATCTACAAGATCTACAAATCTATAGAGCACAATTTCAGTTTCGCGCGCAACTACACTTGCAAATCGCTGTCTCTTTGTCCTAAGAAGGCAATTAAGTAACAAGGATTCGTCAAGAGAAACTGAATACACTGAATTCTTTGGTGCAGAACCATGCATGTTAGCCAAGATATCGTTGGTTGTTTAGAAGAGGAGATATAACAGCAAACTTTTTACCAGTCACCTGAGACGGCTAGAACATGTAGAGCGAACGAATATTAACGCTTCGACTAAAAGAGTGTTAGATTCCTATAAGCGGAAGGGGACCTCAATAAGAAGTGTGTAGCTGCAAGCAGTCAGACCAAGAGCCGCGCTAAATGTTTAGAATTTTTGGTTGAGCTTTAAATCAGCCCGGGACTGTAGTTCCATTCAAGTGAGTAAATAAGCTGTGAATTATTGAACAATGCAGATAATTGCCTGGATAGCAAATGTCCAGCCCGTCCTTAAAATGGGCGAACCAAAATTAGGAAGGAAAGAAAGAGAGATACCGACATACGTTGGTTTTGAATATTTAGAGGTTATAATGACTGGAAAATAAAGAGCTCGACAGTGCATTTTATAAGCTAGTTGTATGGCTTAGGAAAGAATCACGACATTTACTCGTAAGTCTGAAAGAAAGCTTAGGATACACTGATGAGCATTCATTGAGGGGACCCAATAATTTCGGCAATTTCAACGGGGTACTGTTGGTGAAAATAGCGATAGAACAAAGTAAGAAAGGCGACATTTCGTCGGTGGTCGATGTTGTCCATTGACTGTGTTATATTAGCATCACCTTTGGAGTCCTGTCGCATGGTATTCAATCCTATCTAGCAGGCGCAGAGAGGTTCTAGGAGCAACTGACCAGATATGGGCGTTGTACTACAATTTTAGACGGATGAATGCTTCATACATATATTGAGGCCCGGAAAGCATTTTTTATGTTTATGATGAAACCTAGACCTTTCGCAGCATTTTATGGTCATTCCAACGTAAGTTCTCAGTGACACACATACCGGGAATGGAAAGTTTTTCGTTTTTTTTCATGGATAATGGCTGGAGGCTAATGGCACACCAGCATTTATTTTTTGAATAGTAGACTTGAAACCGTCCAAGAAATCTTGAATTCAATTCTGAAAGGTAATTTCTAATCCATTCGGAACGTATTCATCGATCCCAAATGCACGCATTTTCGACAAAAGTGCCTGACGCCAGATGGGTCTATAGGAGGAGAGTAAAGAAGATTCGCCTTTTTAGGGACGGGATGGATATATGCTGTTTTCCATCTACTCGGAAAGAGCCTTAAAAAGTAAGGTTGATGAAAAAGCCTACGCAGTGGTTTTGTCATCGTGGAAGTACGAGTAAGTACACATCTTCAGAAGAAGGGAAGTCATACCATCTAGGCCGGTTGATTTGTGTATGTTAAGTACACGAGTACGAAAGTGTACTCTCTAAAGTCTAGTAAGACAAAGCACAACCTGGAAGTGTTGGACTGGCCGCAAATTATGCAGCAAGCAGATTGGTCTTGTTCAAAGAGCTGACAGCTGGAATAAGTGAGCGTTGGGATAGAGGATGTAGTAGTTTTTGCCTCAGGTTTTGGTCTTATTAAAGTTTCATCCGCTTAAGAAAGATGATGCAGTTTTACTGGTTCTTTTGAACTCTTTCGGTTTTCCGTAGTTAGGTTGGTTTTATAGAACCGAAAAAGCATTTCTCTAACCCTGACAGGTTCTTTACAGATCAAGTCGTGCTTTAACTCTTCTTTTGGTTTGATAAACTGCATGTAAAGAGGGATAAAGGATCTTATTCCAAGACGAATAGTGTCTGTGATCATATCAGCAGCAGCGAGAAAACATAGCGACCAGTTAAAATTCCTAAAGAAGGTGTTAGGTCCGCTCCAATTGGCTTTCTCGTGTTCTTTTAGGAACCTTTTCTCTAACTGTTTGGTCCATGTGCGAAAAATTAGCTGATGTGACACAGTGGTCCAACGAGCCTAGAGGGGACAGCACATTTACCTTGTATTTGTCGACTATCAACGTCTGGTGTTCGTGTGGGCTCATTTACAAGCTGGGTTAAGTTATTTTCCGAGGTGAAGTTCGCAACACATCGTTCTTCGGGTGTTGTCTGTCCAGAATAGCAGAGCCACCCATCAATAAACTTTTTCTTTTATTCACCGTTGAAATTGGAAATGTGTAAAAGTACATTAAATCTATCACAGTTCTCCCACGTATTGGTGTTTTTTTCTAAATTGGCTTACCTTAAAACTATTATACATAACGTTATCTTCAAGCAGCTTTATCCAATTATTACGAATTGGCTATGCTATAATTCGCCAAATTACGAGTAGTTGTTCCGAGAACTCTAATATGCTGCTTTAGTGGCAAATCTCGCCATTGGACTTCATTCACTGCCTTGGGGTACTCCATTTCCACTTCGGATTCTCCGGTTACTCCCGCTGTACTTTTCATGTCTTTCTCTTTCTTACGAGTATATGTGTACAAACTCGTATGTTTCGGGAAATTTGTGAGATAGCGCCGTCCAAATAAGATCTCTGTGAACGCCTAGGTCCTTTTTCTTTCGATCTTTCGAAGCTTCGCGTTGTATTTCGAAGTGAATCCCACAAAGCCTGATTGACTGCCATAAAGTTTAATGATATTGCGTTGTCGACTGTCTAGGATAGTGTGAGGCGCTAGTTTCACCAATCGGTAGTTGTTGCAATTTCTAATGTTGCCGGTGCCTTTATATTGGATTTTCCATTAAGCACTATTTGAGATATAGAAAAAACTTTAATTTCCCATTAAAGCACATCTCACAGGATTATGAATGGAACTCGACTGCGTGTCCACTACGAGCGCGCTTATAACGATCGATTCGTTATAGTCAATTTTCGATCATTCTCCTACACATTTCGGCCGATATTCCAGCTTGAGCAGGTCTAACGTCGCTGGATTATTAACATAGACCAATTACAATGACTCCAGAGGTGTCAAATCGCATGATCGAGGCGGCTGATTGACTGGTCCACTTCTTCAGATAAAGCGCTCACCAAACTTTGACTTCAATAGCTCTGTTGTTTGGCCCCCTAAATCGCAAGTGGGTCGTGAAACTACTCGTATATTTCACCAATATTGAGTGAACACGTCTCGATAGCGATGTCCATTAGCTGTAACGTAGCGGCCATCATTACCAAGTAAAAAATACGACCCAATGACACCGCCGTCATGAAAACCACACATGTGGGTTTATAGCCCATATTTAGCCAGAAATGAGCTTCATAGATGATTTTGCGATGAAATTTCGAATCAGTTGTGACCATTTCTAAAGACCTATATGAGAAAGTTCAACGTTGACCATTTCATCTGGCTTTAGTTCTTGAATCAATTCGGTGTTATACGAGAATTATACGAATTTTTCGCAAAATTCGCCACAAGGTTATTTGAGCGATACCCAATTCCTGTGAGCGGCGTGGAATGGATTTATTTGGGTCGCTGTCAGCTTCAATATTTTTAGCACTCTTTGCATTTCTTTCTCTCACTGGCACTAGAATGTTGACTCAAATAAAATCGCGAGCCACTTAAATCTCAAGGTTTCTGACTGTCTGACTGGAGGAAATGTTACCCTGTCCGATCGCACGCTGGTTCATTCTTTTCACAGCTTTGCTGTTTACTTCCGTAATTCCACTCATCCAATTCCGGCAGTAAGAAGTCGTTTATCATAGCCCTGAAGCATTCGCCAGTAACAGTGACCGTATAGCCGATGGCGTCCTCAAAAAAATACGACCCAATCACTCGTCCCGTGTCAACGCCGCACCACACAGTGGCTTTGAGTGGATGTAATGGAACATTTTTGAGCCCCTGAAACGTAACCACTTAAGTGGAAATCCGCCTCGTCGCTCATGATGATTTTCGACACAAAATCGTCCTCTTCGTTGTTGAGATTGAGGATGGCTTTACAGTAATTCACAAGCGATTGACGGTCAGAAGGCATTAACTGATGCACTGTTTGCAATTGGACGGGAACATGTGTAAGTTTTTCACTAAAATTCGCTGTAGGCTCCGTCTGGTGATGCCCAATTTCGTAACCCGTCGTCTGCTTGACGTTTCTTCGTTCTCAGCGACATCGGCAGCCATAGCCGCAATATTCTCGGCCGAACGACCAGTCCGGTTGCGGCCACGCCCTGCATGGTCTGTTGTGGTTCCACTCTGTTCGAGTCGAGTAGCTAAGCGCCGGAATGTTTGCGACGTCGAAATTCACGCTGCGCTAACACCACCGACCGATTATTGGTTAAAAACATCGACACAATTATTCCACGGTCTTGCGTAGTATAGCGCTCCATTGCTTGTCTGTTTGTATACTGCAGCTGTCTAGTTCACAAATGTCAAATATGATTGACGTACGACGCCATTTGCAGAAACTATACCATCTTCTGATAGGGTGATTAATTTTACGCCACCTGTATTTCGGTGATTGAATCTCTTGTGGGTTTTTTCTTTGTTGTGCTGCAATTGTTTATCCTTGCTTCCATATTGAGCTATTTTCACTGCTTGCCGAGTGCTTATATGTTATGAACGTAACTCTTCTAATGCTTCTTCTGTCATCACACGTGCTCTTGCTAGCGCTTTTTTAGTCTCTTTTTAGCACGTTCATAGTCTAACTCAAGACGCAATTTATCGGTTTCACTACACTATTTTCGCCTGCCGACGCTGTAAAGTCTTGCCTTTTGTTTTTCACTGTCATTTTCGTTTCATGGTTCCACCACCTCGTTCTTTATTTATGTGGAGCCGGCCTTTTCAAGTACCGAGCGGAGTTATTGCATTACTCTTACCTGTTTCTTCGAACTTGAAGGTATGTGACCTTCTTGGCACTTTGGAATCATTCTCGCAAATTTACTGTGCCAGTTTATTTTTTCGACTGACGTCGGTTTTCGTCGGTTTTTTCGCCGTTTTAAGTTACTCTAGCATAAATGGTAATTCGTCTTGGTTTTGTGTCCAGAACGTCGCAATAGATATGTATAAGATACCTTCATTGCAAAATATGCAAGTAATCCGATGTCCAGTTTGAAGTGAGCTGTTCTAGCACCACATAATCAAACGATATGATATGTGGACTCTGTATAAAACGCAGGCAGTAGACGAAGGCGGAAAATCAAAACACACTCGGACGCTCGGTGTTTACCAAGAGAAAGCTATGGTCACACTCTGGTGGACATCCATTTCTATTTCTCAAATTTTGTGAGAAATTTGACACATTGTATGCCAAATTGTCTGAAAAGCAGCCTATGTTTGTCAATAGGCATGGTCCAATCATATTGCATGAAAATGCCAGGCCTCACACGTCATGCGTAATATGTTGCCCTTTGAGAACCAGAAGATAGAGCGGTAATTTTTGGAAAACGATTTATTCTTAAAGGTCGCGAAACTGTTTGTTCAAGTATGTTGGCACACAGTTGTTTAGCAGCATGTCACGCACTAATAATTAATCATAAGCTTTGCCACAGTGTCTTAGAATGGGTTCAATTATATTGCACGATACCGTCAATTAAAAGTTAGAAACACCACAACTTCCACACAGCACATGCAACTGCTTCATAAAAAAAACATCGTCCGACATCACGCACTTAAAGTTTCTCCTTGGGGTGTTGGGGGGAATAAGAAACAAATAAGAAATAAGACTACATAGATTGAACAACAATTTGTCAATCTATTATTAATAAAACGGCAGACCCAATTATATCCGTTTTGGCCCTACATGTGGCTTGGGTGTTTAGGGAGGGAACAATTTGAAGAATTGAGTGGTCTAGGTCTAAAGGCATTATGTCCTTTCCTAGTCTTCTCATCTAGTTATCGATTGTCCCACCTGAAAAGCTTCGTGCAACTAACAATCGATGCATGATGACATGAAAATACATAACAGTTATCACACCCATTTAAAATTTAATCCATGTCCTACTTTATGTGTAGTAAAAGTGACCTGAGTGTTAATGAACTCTATCCACACACCCACATTTAGTCACTCGTCTGATGCCATATTTAATTCTCATTTCTGACATGTGATAGTTTGGATGTAAATATTGGCACTGAAGTGTCAATACGTATCATACGAGCACAAATATCTGTACTGCTTGTATTGATGATTGATAGTTTTAAATAAAATAAGTAGTGAGTTACATGAGCTCTTAATGTAAACAGTAAATAGTACACCTGACAGATCACATTTTGAGTCGATCTAAAACACACGTGAAGCCAAGAACTTAAAAAAAAAACAAAAAAACCAACATCTCCCCAATTGAAAAGATTTATGGGGAGCTCTGTTCGATGAGAACACTCATAAAGTCGTAAAATAAAAAGCAAACGAAAACAATCGATAAATTTCGATTGGAAATGAAAATGTCTGCATTGAGTTATTGAAAAATAAACTTTACGAAAATATTTGTTCAGGATGTGTTCTTTTTTTGCCTGTTCTTACTCTGCTGATGTTACTGTTACAATAAAGAGAAAAAAAGAAAGAATAAAAACATCAAAATGAGATGGATTCGCTCGAATGTGATGATTTTTTCGATACGAGTACCAAGAAAACACCATGTGTTCCGTAGGTTCTTTGGCCTAGTGATGCTCTGCGGCACTGATTTGCTGGAATGTAATAAATTTTTAGCAACACTTAAGGACTTTGTTGAAATTCGTCTTTTGCTTCATTGCAGATACGTTCATAAATAATAATGGGTTAGCATACCGCCTAGTTCAAAGAGTTATTCAAATCAAATTGTCTCGCATCCGAAGTAATAATATCCATTGACTGCAGTGCACTTGCGCCTGTGTTTGATCCAGCCGGCGAAACATCTCTGGTACTCAATGTTTTTTTCGCAGATCGCTACTTAAGTTTTGAGAAAAACAAGTAAAAACAAATATTTATGACCGGAAATGGGCTTATTGTTTTTCCAAATACTCCCTATAAAGATCAATACGCTTTGGTATGCGTTGGAACCAATTTTCGAGGCACTTTTTCGAATCCGAACGATTTAACTCCAAAACATGTGTTTTAAACGGACCCAGCCGTCGAAAAACGTTGACCTCGCAATTTCTTTTTGATGTCCGGGAGTAAAAAGAAGCCATTGAGTGCCACCTGTGAGAGCTAGCTTTATCGTGGTGGAGAATGGTCCGTGTTGGGCGGTTGCTTTTCCTTATTTCTCCAAAGACTTCTGGCAAACAAATGGTGGTGTACCATTCCAAATTGACCGTTCTATGTTGCTCAAATGGTATGGCCGGTTTTACCGAGACGAAAATTATCGCATGAAAATGTTCACGATTTAATTCGCTTTTCTCGCTATGATGAATTTTTCAAATCTCTGTAAAAAAACGCAAATAGCTCTCGTATGACAAGGCGTTCTGAGCACGTATCCCGCTAAAAATGTTAAAATTTACGACTCTGATGTCAGATTTTACGTGTGTACACTCTTAAACTTAAGTAGTAACCTACGCATGGGTTTCAGTGCGCTCAGCGATGTTTCTATTATTTCCTCTCGGCTGTAAAAACGCGCTCCCCTTTCCACAATTGAACCTTTTTGGGAATTGCCTCACGCAAACGTTACATTACGCCCAAATAATACTCCTTATGGGCAGCCTTCCTTCAGGAAGAAATTCAAGATGCACAACACCACTATAATCCATTAAAACTGTGGGTATCGCTTTGTTTTTTTGACTGAAAATGACGTGGTCTCTTCGACTTTGGCTCATTTAAAGCACGCAATTCACTCGCTTGATGTCTGGTTTGCGTGAAATCCGCATCTTGTCACCAACTTTTGATTGATGACCAATTGATGAATAAGTGACTGGAATCAGCTTCGCTGCTTTCTTTTACAGAAAATTCAATTTGTTCGGCACCAGCTTTGCAGCAACATGTCTCAAGCCCAAGCGATTGGTTAATTTTTTTTTTTTTAAAGAACTTAACACTCAATTGGGTATTAATACACTTAAAATGCCTGAGCACGTGTTATTGTATTAGAGGCAACCATTCGTCTTACGAGAATTAAGTTGCCTGAAAAAAAGAATGTCTTTCGGACGAGGCTGGGATTCGAACACCGAACCTTCCGATTTGGAAGCCAACACACTACCACTTGAGCCACGGCCACCCACGTAAACGTGGATCCAATCGAATTGTCTTACATCTCAGCTAGCCCTCTGATGAACACTTTGCGGCATACAACAAGTAAATCTTTGATTTCATCGACGAGTTCCTCAATTGTTGATGACAATAGCCTGTCACTCCTATTTGGCATCGTTGGCAAAGTACTTTCTCATCATTTTCAATGTTTTTGTGCCGTTATTTTCGTTTTTAACACAAAATTGTAAATTGTATACAACTTCGTTGCTCAGTTTTTGTATCCGCGGAGGTTTTATGGAGATTCTTCACTGGGTCTAGAGCTAGGAAAATCGCCCATGCAGCCGAGACAGACAATTTTTGGACTCTCGTAAAAACAGCAGTGACGTGTTTTCGTGAAAACTTTTTACACTAGCTAACCGACGCATATAATACAATTGGTCATATCATAACCGTGTACATCTGAAGAACCCTCCTCGCTGACAAGCCCAATGTCTTTCTGAAGGCAAATTTACCTGTCCTTCTACAATAACGACAGTGCCTTGGAGGTTTTCGACGTAACTTGTTAATCCAGGGTGGCACCCAGATAATTAACTTTTTAGAGATGATGATGCCTTTGAGCATTAGATCAGTCAGACCTGTCCGCTTTCTCCTTTTCGTAAAGAGAATAACCTTAGCTCTGCGTGGATTGACTGAAAGCCCCGCTGCGTGTGTCGTAGGGCGTCTGCATACCACCTTGATCGCAATGTCCATCTGTGCTTCCTGCGATTTTTCCATTACTTCATCTCGGCTGCTGAAACGCGTTCCCCGTAGTGGTTTTTTTAAATCGATTGAACAGAAAGTAGTCACAGGGAGCCAAATTAGGTGAATTCGGTGGCCGTTGGTTGGTATTTGTTGCATTTTTCCTCAAAAAATTACGAATAATTATGGCACTGTACGACGGTGCGTTATCATGGTGCAAAATCCATGAGTTTTCCGCCCACAATTCTGGTCTCTTTCAGCGAATTGCTTCACGCAAACATCTCATAACGCCCAAATAATACTCTTTGTTTACTACTGATGCACTACTGGATTACAACGGTAATCCATGAAAACCGTGAGCATTGCCTTCTTTTTTGACTGAAAACGACGTGCTCGGTCTCTGCTCATTTGGTGAACGCCATTCACTTGTTTGATGTCTGGTTATTATTTATGATTTATATATTTATATATTTATTATTATATTATGATTTGCGGTTATTGACCAACATTTCTTTTACTCCATCCATCTTTTCGTCAGTTTTCGATGTCGATGGTCTGCCACTGCGTGGCTCGTGCCACTGGTAAACGACCGTTTTTTTTTAGAATCGTTGCCAAAACACTTTTCCAACATTTCCAACGTTCGCGCACCATTAAACCCGTTTTTACGCAAAATTTAATACAAGTTCGTTGTTGCAAATTTAAATCCATTTCTAAAATTGTAAAAAATAGCCAACACACACAGAGATAGATGTACTCTTGGCTACGTAACTTTTGCAAATGTCAAGCTATGATGCTTAAAAAAAAAAAACAGAACTCAAATCGGAATCATGGGAGGGCCACACGGCCGGGAACATTTTGATCAAGGTGGTATGCGAAAACGTGGACGTTATTATCATTGAAAGCGTTAAGCAGTCAGTCGACCAATATGCTCTATTGCACTGGATACAGGCTTGGGGGCAAACCATTTTCACCCTCGCCATCACAGTTTTCCGCAGTCAGCATCCGCAATTAGTGTCCTATTCACCAGCATTGCTTGCATGCACAAAACTTGTGATTCATCTATGTCTGTTGTCTGGCCGAGTTACACGTGCAATGAAAAGCGCGTATTGTTTCTTGTTGAGGTCGCCTTTAATTCTACCCATCAAATTCTAAAGCGCTCTTGTGAAGGATCTTTCACTTTTGTAGGCATGTTGCGTCTTAGACAGAGGATGCATTCGCGTAGCGGTTTTGCGCTAATCAGGTCTGAAACTCTTGGCGAGCGTATAGTCATCTTTTCTGTAAAGGCTACTCTGACCGTTTTGTATGACAGTGTCAGGCTAATAGTGATGATTCTCTTCAGACTATCAGCAGCTGGTCTATGCTTTTGGATATACATATGCATTAAAGGCCAGGCGACTTGAAGCCATCAAAGGAAGCTACAGCGTGTCTGATGACTCATCCATCACCACAATCGATACCGACTATGGCGTGTCCTTAGCTCATTTAATGATTCGTTGAGAGGAGCTGGTTCTGATTAAGTTACCTAGAAAGTGAGTCTAAAGCATAAGACAGAGAATCTCTGCTATTGGTGTAGGTTCATAAGGTTTTCGGAATGATTCCCGTCTGGCTAATTTCCCCCATTTGAGGACTTTGACTAGCCAACTGGTTTCACAGAGTGCAGTTGATTGATCAACAATAAGATCAAGGCTTAGCATCCGATTCTGAATGAATTAGACGTACATTCATGCATGGAGATTGGATTTTATGGATTACATTTTTCCATACATTTTTTCATACATTTTCTAGCTGTACGGTCGAGAAACGATCTGCAATCATCACCCTTCTTTTAAACACGTCAAATCAAATCGGGACGTTGCTTCACAGAGTTGAATGTATCAAGATGCTGCGTTCAACGTACCATTGAACGACACGCTCAAACCTGCGGTGAAATATATTAAATACGAAATAAACCATCATAAACGCAAACTAAGATATGCCGGACTATTTAGGCGAGTTGCTGTTCGAAAACCCCTATTGCTACTACGAAACAAACAGGAAAGATTAGAACGTGCACAAAAACGTAAAATCAAAGTTCGAGGTATTTGGAGAGTTTTCGTTCGACGCAGCGCTGTACCAGACTGCGCGGTTCCTAACGTCAAGCATGGATTCAGTTCTGTTCTGGTCTGGGGATGAGTCTGCTCAAGTGGAATGGGAGATCTGGCACGAGTATTTGGAAGAATGAATAATGAGATATACTCGTACAAAACAATTTTGGGAAAAAACCCCGTGACATCTGGACTAAAATTAATCGGCAAATGGTTCGAAAAACTAACTGAAACATAGGGAAGAAGAAGACATCATACAAATCATGATATGGTCGCCACAATCATAAGATTTCTACCATATAGAGCTGTAGTGCCAGGAGCTGGATTGAAGGGTCCTAGATCAATCCCCTTCCTTAGAATCTGCGTTGTGAATATTCTACTGGATTGCTGAACCAATATACCGAAATAATTCAAAAACTGAATGCCAAGAATTAAAAAAAAAAGTAATCGAGTGCAAAGGTATCTTTGCAAAAAAAAAGTTCGACGACAAATCGGTTTAAGAACCGGTTTATTCACACTCGGTTAACTTTAACCAATGGGTATTCCAGCTGGTAACCATCGATTGCGTTTGTTCACCAAAATGTCGATTTTCTTTGGTTAACGTCATTTAACCAATAATTTTCTGTAATTGTGTTTGTTCATGCTTGGTTACTTTTGACGTAATACAATATTTAGCTACACAACAAAATTATGTGCATAAATTGTGCATATAAAATTCGGATAGTATTATAAATATTAAAATAACGCAAAATGAAGCATAAACTATAAAAAATCAAATTCATAATTCCGGTGAAAAACACTCCGCACCAAACAGTAATAAATAATAGATAATGGCATACATTTAAACGCCTTCAAGAATCGAACAAAAAAGTAAACAAAAACGAAGTTAACCACGGGTTAACGAGATCGGCAGGGCATTCCATAAGCGAGTTGTACGGCTTAGGAACGAATCACGATATTTTAGAGTACGTTCGAAAATGGGATTGAGGGTATACTGATGAGCATTCATAGCGAGACGGGTGTTACGGTTGAGGCCAGATCAGAGGGGGTAAAATATTTCTTACATCGCTTGAGGAAACCTAGACATTTCGCAGCATTTTTGGCGACATCAAATATGTGGTCATTCCAACGTAAGTTGTCGTGGACACACATACCGAGAATGGAAAGTTTTTCGGTTTGGACGATGCAAGTGCCATGGATAATGGCTGGGTGATTAAATTTCGCTTTAACGACAGCAGACAGCACTGTGTTTTGGAAGCATTAAATTCCACTCTGTTGATAGTTCCCCAATTGGTTATGCTGTTGATATCGGAATTTAATGAGCTTAGCATACGCTGCCGTTCTCGTTCTACAGCCGAGAAGCAGGGCCGTGAGTCCGGGAACGAATATGAAAAGCACTATACTGTCATCAGCAAAGGAATATATTGGATTAGAAGTAGCAGACAAGAGATCGTTAATGAAAATTAAAAAGAGTGTTGGTGACAGAACAGAGCCCTGGGGCACACCAGCATTTATTTTGTGAATATCAGACTTGAAACCGTCCAAGACAACTTGAATTGAACGTTCCGAAAGGTAATTTCTAATTCATTGAAGAAGAGAGTCGTCGATCCCAAATGCACGCATTTTCGACAAAAGAACCTGATGCCAAATTCTGTCAAATGCCTTAGAAATATCAAGTGCAACTATCTTGCTTTCGCCAGATTGATGTACGCTTTGGTTCCACTTTTCGGTGAGACATGCCATCAAATCACCAGTGGACCTGTTGCTACGAAAACCGTACTGCCGGTCATTGAGAAGTTTTCGTGTTTCGAGATATTTCATCAGCTGACGATTTATCAGTGTTTCCATGACCTTGGAAAGAAGGGACGTAAGTGCAATGGGTCTGTAGGAGGAGAGAGAAGATGATTCGCCTTTTTTAGGGACGGGCTGGACAAATGCTGTTTTCCATCTGCTCGGGAAGAGTCCTAAAGTGTAGGATTGATGAAAAAGCTTACGCAGTGGTTTTGCCAACGAGGAAGAACACCTCTTCAGAAGAAGGGGAGATATACCATCTGGGCCAGCGGATTTATGTATGTTGAGATCTTTAAGTACTCTTGCTACTACACGAGTGCGAAAGTAGATTCGTCTCATTGAAGATTCGACGCACTCAAGTGTAAGCGGAGACAAAGCACAATCTGGGAGTGTTGAGCTGGCCGCAAAGTGTGCAGCAAGCAGATTGGCCTTATCCAAAGAGCTGAAAGCTGGAATGTCATTGTAAATGAGCGTTGGGATGGAGGATGAGGCGGAATTTCTAATGTTTTTGACGAACGACCAAAAATTTGTACTGCCTTTGGGACATTGCAATATTTTTTGCCTCAGTTTTTGGTCGTATTTGAATTTCACACACTTAGGGCGTTGCAGTCATTTCTGGCTCATTTGAACTTTTTTCGGTTTTCCTCTGTCGGGTTGGACTTGTTGGACCTAAAAAACATTTCTCTAACCCTGACGGCCTCTTTACAGCTCGAGTCGTACCATGCCTTTTCTTTTGGTTTGATACTCTTCATCCGATGAGGAATAAAGGATCTCATTCCAAAGAGAATGGTGTCTGTAATCATATCAGCAGCGGCATCCACGTCGTTATCGAGGAAGCATAACGACCAGTTAAAATTCCTAAAGAAGCTGTTAAGACCGCTCCAGTTGGCTTTCTCGTATTGCCATACGGTTCTTTTAGGAATTTTTTCTCTAACTGTGTGGTCGGTGTACGAGAAATTAGCTGATATGACAGAATGGTCCGACGAGCCTAGAGGGGAGAGCACATCAATGGTGTACTTATCAGGGTGAGAAGTTAAAAACAAGTCCAGGGTGTTGGCGGTATGACTATCAACGTCTGGTATTCGCGTGGGCTCATTTACAAGCTGCGTTAGGTTGTTTTCCGCAGCGAAGTTCTCAACACACCGTTCTTCGGGTGTTGTCTGTCCAGAATGTCGAAGCCACCCAGAATTGTGTATATTGAAATCGCTCGTAATAACGATTTCACTATGAGGATACAGGGATACAATTCTTTGAATGGAGTCAAACAGCGCATCAAACTCTTTAAAAGTCGAATTGCTGTCCAGTTTGGGGCTTCTGTAAATAAAGCAGTAGTGGCTAATTTGCTTACGGAGATGGAATTTTAACCACATGAAGTTGAATTCCGGATTGGAACATGGATCACATTGTGGTGGAGTTTGGTAAGCTACATCACTACGCACGTAAATGGCGAGACCGCGGTGAGAGAAGAATAATGACACTAGTTCGTAGCCAGGTAGCTTCAGATCAGAATGATCTGAGAGGTGTGGGCGGGGATCTACCTGTGTTTCACTAAGTACCAAAACAGCTGGTCTGTACTTACAGACGTGGACGTACGCAGAAAAGTGATTACTTTTTAGCCCGCGTAAATACCACAGGTTTATAACCATGGGTTAAGCAGAATCTCTGGTTACCTAACCAGGGATTTAGCCAACTGTGTACAAACCGGCCCAAGAACAGAAATTCCGTTATGTTTTAAACAAAATAAAAAGTCTTTATTCCTATTTTGGTTTTGTACAGGGTGCCCTAGTCTAGCAGCATAATCGTTTAAGAGCTTATTCCCGAAGTTCCGCCGAACAAGAAATTGTATGGCAGGGGTCTGTTCTCATTTCAAGTTACGGCCCATCAAAGTGGGTGACCTCTAATTTGGAGGTGTAACCACTTTAAACGCTATAATTTCTAAACTAGTACAGGTACAAAAATTGTTTTGGACATTTTGTTAAAGATAATTTAGTATTGCATACAAATCTTAAATGCTTTGGGTACATTTGTGCAGCAACAATAAAGTTATGGCTCGTTAAACCCAAAATTATGAAAATTTACAGTTCCATTTTTTACTTAAAATGCATTTTTCTTAAAATTTTTACTCAATAAATTTTCTAAATTTTATGAAATTTTTATTATTGCAAAATTTCCTAAAAATTATGTTAAGAAACTTTTTTACGTACGATCAATAGATTTTGTAGTAAAAGCCATTTTTCGTCATGTACATATTATACGAGTATCGCACTCATTTTACATGATTTATTATTCTATTGTACAATACCTTTGGCCTGCAGTGTATGGTACTTATGTACCGCTGCACAGTGTCTCATTTTGACTTTTTTGCTTGCAAAAATCATAATTCCTAAACGAATAAAGGTATCAGGGTACCAGGGCTATGAAATTGGTGAATTTTGAGGAAAAATCTTTGCAGAGTGTTTCAGAATCTTCTGCTGAAATTGGACTTTCTCACCACATGGGAGAGACATAAATATTTTACTTAAAGATTACAGAATATTGAAAAGGTCCATGATTGTAGTAATCGCAGGGTGTCTAAAAGCTAATCCGAGCAAAACAGTGGCGAACTAAAGTCAGCGAACCATTTTTTAAAGGTTTCTTTATTTTGTAGCACATCAGAGTACATCATAAAATATTTCAGTGATTCATTTCAAGTCAAACAGCGGAGAAAAAGAGTAAACGGACCAAACATTTAAATTAAAAATAATCAGATTTTTGGAAACTTCCCTCAACATTCGAGGTAATGTCTAATAAACTTATCATTTCTGGAGAATATTGTGCTTTGAAATCTTTTTCGGTTCTGACATGCCTTAACGAAGAAATGAGTGTTGGAAAGCCTTTATTCTGCGGCATCCTTGAAACCTTGCATGTTCAATATTTTGATATCTATATTTCTGAGCTTCTTCTGGCAATTCTTCAAGTGGTAACGGTGGATACTCGATTATATTTTGTGTATAAGCAAAATTTTATGGAAAGTAGGTGTGAGTTGTTTTTCGGGATATTTCTGCTTTAATAACTCTGCCGTTTTCTGGGCATACTCCCCAAACTTGGCAGTGTTAACCTTTTCAGTATTACTTCAAGCCTCGTTATTACCTCTCTATTGACCCTAGTTATACGAGCTGTTGCCTGTGATTCTTAAAATAATCTGTTCATCAGCATTTCATTGATCTTCATTGTTGAATATTTTCGCGTGCTTTTGCATGTAGGACGTGACCGTGTTGACTTTGAATCTTTTAATTCATTCAGGATTTTTTTTTAAATCATAGTTAAATAGATCTAGTGGTTGACAACAATCCCTTTTTTCTCAGTAACTTTACGTACAGTAGGGTGAAGATTAGCAATTTGACTTTTGATATCGATCGTTGACTGAACTTTTTATATAAGCTCTCCAGTTTTCTTAGCATATTGGAACATTATGATTCGGCAAAAATGAACGGATACGGACGGATAACTTGTTGAAGAACTTTGGTTGTCGAATGAGGTCAATGATTGGATTCTGGAACGGTAAGCCCTTCCTCGACTCACTCCAGTAAGGGCCCCATAACGCCAGATTCCTCCAACTGGAACACGTGTTCACGAGATATAATGTCGACATCCTGGGACTGAGCAAGATAAGATGCTTGGTTGCTGGGGAATACCAGGCTGGAGTTGGAGTGATGCTAACTCCAGCTGCGCGAAGAAGCTTCATATCCTGGAAACCACACAGTGACCGCATATTGATGGCTAGATTCCAAAGTAGAGTAAGAAAAGTCACCATCGCACAGTGTTATGCTACAACTGAAGATGCGGCTGAGGATGAAAAGGACGATTTTTACAGCCAATTAGGCGCCGCCCATAATCAAATACCTAATGGGGATATCGTAGTGGTGATGGGGGACTTCAATGTCAATGTAGGTAGCGACAACACTATGCGTAAACAGATGATGGGAGTTTACCGCCTTGGAGAATGGAATGACAACGGTGAGCGGTTTGTGGACATCTGCAATACCAATCGCCTAATCATTGGAGGTACGCTGTATAAGAATAAGACCTGCCACAAGATTAGCTGGGTCTCAACTGACAGACAGCGAACATCCAACCAGATAGATCACATTGCCATCAGCCGTCGCTTTAGAAATTCTCTTCGACGTCCGAAAAAGACGAGGGGGCTGACATTGGACCAGAACGCGTTCACCATCTTATGTTAGGTCATATACGCCTTCGTACTGCATCCGTCAACAGCAATCGCTTAAACTTGCTCAAAACAACCAGGTTCAATACCGACAAGCTCAGAGATCCGCAAGAGGGCCAATTGTTCAGGGACCACCTCGCCTTAAAAGCAGAAGCAATCTTGGTCGATCTCTGGAATGGTAAAAGACAGAAAAGTCATCGCACATGGCTTTCGGTTGAAACCTGGACACGGATCGATTAGCGTACAGCAATCAAACCTTGGATTGCAGCCGCCTCAGCGGTAGAGAGAACCGAACTAGAAGTCCAATATCGTGTGAAGAAGAATGAAGTGGAGCGTAGTCTAAGACGTGACAAGCGTCAGTACATCGACATACTGGCTTCAAGAGCGGAAGAAGATTCAAGCAGGGGCGACAGTAGCATTGCCTACAAAATCACCAAAGGGCTCACTGCTGGTCGGAACTCCAAACAACATGCAGTTAAAAGTGCAGATCGTAATCTACTGATTTCGGATGAGGAACAACTCACTAGATGGAGAAAACATTTTGCTACGGTCTTAAACCACTTTGATCTCGAATTCTTATGATTTTTCCGAGGCAACAAATTCCTGAATTCGCATTGGGCCTCCCAGTAAAACCGAAAAAATGGCAGCAATCAGTTCCCTCAAGAAAAACCAGGCGGTGGGTATTGAGGTCATCTCTGCCGGACTATACCAAGCGGCGCCAAATACATCGAGTGATCTGCTACAGCACGTGGGATTTCCGCAGGAGTGGAAAAGAGGGCGCTCATCAAGCTACCAAAAAAGATAAACCTGATTGAGTGTGGGAACTGGAAATGTATATGCGTTCTTCCAGCCGTAGCCAAACTAATGGTAGGCTTTTGCACTGGATCCTTCTGCATCGACCGCATAAACACCTTACGAATCATTATAGACCAGTGCGTTGAGTACAGGTCTCCGCTACATTTATTGTTCATCGACTTCAAGAAGGCTTTCGACAATTTGAATAGAGATGCTATGTATATGGTTGGCCTTACGCAGGAAAATCCTGCATTTCCTATCCCAGGAAAACTCATAGCTATTATTAGAGCTACATACGAAGGTGGTAAGTGTCTCGTTTTGCACAATGGTAAGAAGTCTGAAGATTTGTAAGTCCAATGTGGAGTACGTCAGGGGTGTATACTGTCATTACTATTGTTTTTGGTGGAATTCGATGGACAATGACATGTTACCTTAAACACCTTGACTAAGCTGACGATGTTTGCCTACTTTCACATCGGATAATGGATGGCCCACAATCTGGAAGCTGAGGCGCACAAAGTGGGACTCAAAATAAACATAGCCAAAACGGAAGCACTTCCAACACCAGCGTTCAACTTAACATTGCCGACAGAAGGTCGAGAAAGTTGGCAACTTTCTATACTTATGAAGTGTGGTCTCGGCTAGCCGGTCTGGCACCTAACTGGATGTGTGCATCAGAATCAGGAAGGGTAAAGATGGGTTCGGAATGCTATCCAAAATCTGGAAAAGCAATGTTTTCAGCTTAAGAATGAAGTTGCGTCTGTTCCGTACCAACGTAGAATAGTACAATCTGGGTGCAGTACTTGGAAGGTGGACACCACTACCACACACAAGTTGCAAACCTTCGTACATATGAGCCTCCAACCATTTCTTATTGTTTTTGAAATACTTTCACAATCTGTATGCATAAGTTGATGTGAATTTTTTTCAATTTCGGACACCTTTCCGCCAACAATTTTTTTCGGACAGTTGGTTATCATTTTTTAAGGCACACATGAACTTTTCGAACTATTGTATTTGAGACTATTGTATTTGAGTAAAAGAAATGTTGGTCAATAACCGCAAATTAACCATCAGAGAGATAGCGGAGGACTTGAACACTGCCTACGGAAGGCAATACTCACGGTTTTCATGGATTACAACGGTGTAGTGTATCATGAATTTTTGCCAGAAGGCCAGGCAGAAAACAAAGAGTATTATTTGGGCGTTATGAGACGTTTGCGTGAAGAAATTTGCCGAAAGAGACCAAAATTGTGGGCAGAAAACTCGTGGATTTTGCACCATAATAACGCACCGTCGCACAGTACCATCATTATTCGTAATTTTTTGACGAAAAATGCAACAAATACCATCCAACAGCCACCGAATTCACTTGATTTGGCTCCCTGTGACTTCTTTCTGTTCAATCGAGTTAAAAAACCACTACGGAGAACGCGTTTCAGCAACCAAGAAGAAGTAATGGAAAAATCGCAGGAAGCACTGATGGGCATATCGAAAACCGAATATAAAAAATGTTTCGAGGATTGGATCAAACGCTGGCATAAGTGTGTTGCAATCGATGGGGATTACTTTGAAGGGGACAATATAGATTTAGATGAATAAACTTGTATTTTTAATTTTCTGAATACTTTTTGATCAAAAAGTAAGTGTGTGGTACACACGTTTCAATGCGTACGAAAAAAGATGCTTCGGCTCGACTTCTGCTCACTACTGCTGACTTGCAAGTCATCCCTCACTACTAGTTTTTGCTGTTTCTGCCGATCCGACTATTGCTGCTTTTGCTTATCCGAGTGTTGCTGCTTCAGTTTATCCGACGACTGTTGCTGGTTCTGTTTATCCAATATATAGGAATTAATGTTCTGTTAAATTTAGGTCGGACCCCTTCGGACCTTTTTTTTAAACTCGACCTAAAGTCTAAAATGTGCTCTGGTGTGTTTAAAGAAACATTAAATTAAATAGTTTTAAAAATTTTATAAAAAAACTGCGTCCAATTTAATTTCACAAATGAACAGGTAGGGTGACAAGATAGCAATAATACTTTTTCCAATTTTTATGTTTCAAAATTTGTCAAAGTTACCAATGACATCTAGCTGTCAAAATATTCAGTGAGGTTAGCCATTTCATCATGCATCGTTTTACGATTGCCGAACGTTCGGAAATTATTAAAAAATATCGAAATTCCGGCTCGCAACGTGAATTTCGTCGTGAGGTCCGTCGTCAACATGGCTTCAGTGTGCAGGCAATTCGTCTCACCGTAGAAAAGTTTGAGCGTGAGTACACTCTTTTGGATCTTAAGCCACCAACCACACAGAGATTGGTGCAAAATGAAAGAAAACATAACCGCCGCAGCGGCCAGTATCGAAGAAGACCCAGAAATGTCGATTCGGCGCCGTTCAGCTGAATTGGACATCGGCTTATTTTGCGGTTGTATTTTGGCTTACGTCTGTATAAGATTATTCTGATGCAATAATTGGAGCCAGGCGACCATAGATAACGCCGTGAGTTCGCGAGATCCGGATTTTGGTCAAAAAATCATATTCTAGGACGAGGCCCATTTTTGGCTTAGCGGCTATGTCAACAAGTAAAATTATCATTATTGGAGCGAACATAATCCACAAGTGTTCACCCAAGCATCAACCACAAAGATTGACTATTTGGTGCGGTTTATTGCATGGCGGCATCATCGGACGTTATTTTTTTCGAAATCGGGAAGGAGACACCGTTACCGTCAATGGTCTCAAGTATATAGCGATGTTAACCGACTTTCTGTAGGCAGAGCTCGACAACATCGATATATCCAAGCTGTGGCTCCAAGAAGACTGCGCTACATACCATACAAGCGACGCAACACTCGAAGCGAAATTTGGCGACTGGGTCACCCTCGACTTCGAGGGTTCATCAATTGGCCGCCGCGATCATGTGATTTAAGACCACTCGATTATTTTCTCTAGGTCTACATCAAGTCCTTAGTCTACGCTAACAAGCAAACCACTTTGGACGAGCTGGAGCCAACACGCTATTGCCGGAATAATGCCGCACATATTGGACCGAGTGATCAAAAATTGGACCCACAGCACTGTCAGCGAAGCCGAGGCTTCCAAGCAAGAATCAATTTTATATCTCAAACTGTTGTTGTTTTATTTAATATTTTTTTTCGTTCTTGTTTGGTCACCCAATATATAATGATTACCAGTTCAATCCCAGTATTGTAAATTTAAAAAAATTGCATTATAAACCCACTCGAAAAATTTAATTATGCGAGCACTTTTGCCTAAATGAGCCACTGTGCGCCGATGTCTCCTTAGCTTACCTCTTGGATAGCGTTAATTCGATTACGTGTATAACTCCAGATAATATTATCAACATATCGCTTCATTGATAGAAAAGTATCACAACTCAAAATCATAAACTTTACTGGAGAGTCGTTTGAAAATTTGCGACGAATGTATACGATTCCAAGAAAACAAAAATCACTTTTTAACATAAAGGGTTTTCCAATAGGGACTTGACAACTTTGAATTTAATTTAAGAACGCACTCTTTCACTAATCATCAAACTGTCACTGTCAATTTATTCAGTAAACTCAACATTTTCATCATGGTAAAGTACACGAACGAGCAACGTCTGCAAATTATAAAAATTTTCCACCGAAATTCGGAATCGGTGACTGCAACTTTAAGAGCGTTAACTCCAATTTTCGGTCGTAATTCTCGCCCTAGTAGACAGGCAATAACAAGTTTAGTGCAACAATTTGAGTCTACATATTCGTTGTGTGATGTTGCCGTGTCAGTGAGACAACGGGTTGGTCGAAGTGTCGAAAATATCGCTGCCGTTCAGGCGTCCGTAGCAAACGATCCAAATCAGTCAATTCCACGGCGTTCTCAAGAATTGGGCATCGCTCAGACCACATTATGGCGTATTTTGCGTAATGATCTTAATTTACACCCATACAAGATCAAGCTAACTCAAGAATTGAAGCCGGTGGACCATTTGAAGCGACGTACGTTCTCCGATTGGGTTCTGGAGAAGATGTGCCAAGATGATGAATTTCATCGCAAAATCATCTTCAGTGACTTCGTCACTTTTTGGCTCAATGGTTTTGTCAATAAGCAAAATATGCGTTATTGGTCGGGTGAAAATCCACATGTGCTTCATGAATCACAACTTCATCCACAAAAAATAACTGTTTGGTGCGGTTTGCAAGCCGGCGGCGTTATTGGGCCATATTTTTTCGTCGACGATAACGATCGTCACGTTACTGTGAATGGTCAGCATTATCGCGACATGATCACCGATTATTTTTGGCCCGAATTGGAAGATATGGACTTGGACGACATGTGGTTTCAACAGGATGGTGCCACACGGCACACGCTAGAATCGATTTATTGAAGAGTAAGTATGATAAGCGTGTTATCTCAAGACATGGGCCAGTTGATTGGCCGCCTCGTTCGTGCGATTTAACGCCGCTTGACTATCTTCTGTGGGGCTGCGTTAACACATTGGTTTATGCCAACACGCCGACGACGTTGAAAGAGCTCAGAGCCGACATTGAACGCGAAATAGCGGCCGTTTCGGCCGTGATGTGTGGCCGAGTCGTTGAAAATTTCGTCCAATGAATCGACCGCTGCAAACGTGCCCGCGGTGGCCATATAAACGAAGTCGAGTTCCATTCATAAATGTTTTAATTGTACTGCAAGCCGATAATAAAGTTTTTGAAATATCTCAAATGGTTTGCGTTTTATTTAAAAAAAAAAGTTGTCAAGTCCTTATTGGAAACCCTATATATACTAAAATTAAATTAAATTAAAATCTAATGTTTCCATTTCTTTTATGTTTTTTTTCAGGTATGTACAATGATTCAAAAACACAAAATCTATGAATGAAATGGATGTGCTACGTATAACTACAGTACTATGCATGTGAGAAAAAGGATGCTTTGTTTATTTGGGCCAGGTTTGTATGATATCAGAAGACATTTGTTTAACATAAAACTGAGAATTTTGAATATACGAGTACCGAAATACTTTGATAGCGAGAGTAAGCCCTTTCTCTGACTTTAGCCTGTAATAGTCATGGAATCGTACTGCCAGTTCTGTTTATTCTCCTTGTAAACCCGTGAATGGCCCTAAATGCCATCAAGTCTGTTCATAAAATCAGGCATGCGATCATAAAATTTTAAAATTCAGTGAAAGTACAGGGTGGCTAATGAATGTTGCTATTTTAAGAAATTCCGTTTTTTTGAATTCATATAATTTATTTGTTTTTAATTCATTACAAAGATAATTCACTTTTATTATGTTCTTTTACAGCCTGTATTGTAGGCGGAATTGCGTCAGTAATTGTTCGAATGAGTTCCTGAAAATCAGTTCGCTTGGGAATTTTCGAAGAATAATAATTCCGTCATAACAGACCTGGCTATACCAACCCGCTTAGGCCTATTGGCCCATTGTGATGTCACGTGGATCTGTGATCCTCTTACCAAAGGAACCAGTTTGAGCTTATGATGAAGCGTAGGAGACTGTTTACGTCTATATTTTTTAGATCGTTTAGATCGTTGTAGAAGAAAGCTCCTAAGTGAAGTTTTCTTCACTTAGAGAGAGCTGGGCATGTACAGGTGGAGAATTGTCTCCTCCTCTTCCTCGTCCAGGCAGTGTCCAGTGAAGACGCCTATGATGGCGCTGAGATATTTCCTATTTAGAAGGATCAGACACTTAGAGCGATTCAGATCCAGCTTTGGCCAGATCTGTTTGGTCGCTAGACTTGTTGGTCCAATAGTCCACCTAAGGTCTGTTCTTTTATTGGCATCCAGCTTTAATGTTCTATTCTACACTTTTCTCTACAGTTCCCTGGCATGTCTCTCTGGGTCCCGGCAACCAAAAAAAGGTGAAGACTGAACTGCTCTGCCATCTCCATAAGAGATGATCGGCATTCAAGGGCGGTTTTAAAATTTAATGAGATTAAGTCCAGGGACTTGATAGCGGCCTGACTATCCGAAAAGATGCGGATATCCTTTGCAGATATCACGTTTTTCTTCAGCCAGGACAGAGCTTCTTTAATCGCCAAAATTTCCGCCTGGAACACGCTACAATGATTTGGAAGACGGAAAGAGAGGCTTAGATTTAGTTTATCTGAGAAAAGACAGCCACCAACCCCGCTATCGGTTTTAGATCCATCTATGTAGAGTTGGATTGACTTGTCCCCCATGAAAGCATCTTCCTCCCAGAAGGATCTAGAGGGGAAGCTTGCATGTAAGTTTTTGTCAAACCAAAGTTCCGGTATGGTGTAACCGATGTTCTCTGTGAGGACTCCTAATGTATTACGAATGTTAGCGTGGCCAAATAAATTATTTGTCCACTGTTTAGACGCTTTAAGACGAATATCTGCCGGCGCAACTATTTTCCTGCCGAAGATATCGAGGGGTGTCAAGTGAAACAGATCCCCAGTGTCGCGGAGGGAGTAGAGCGTAGGGCTTCGCTTACGCATAGACATGATATTCTTTGGACTCTGCTTGGTTTGGTGCAGTTGACTGCATTGTCTAAGGCCATCCACCAGACAACAACCCCGTAGGTGAGTATGGGTCTTATGACTGAGATGTATAGCAAGGGGGTTATACGAGGCTGAAGGCCCCATTTGTTCCCAATGGCTTTTTTGCAAGAGAATAAAGCTACTATATCTTCCTTGACCCTTTCTTGAATGTTAGTTTTCCAGCTTAGTTTCGTGTCAAAAATGAGACCCAAAATATTTGGGTATCGGAAAATACTAAACTGGTACCGTTTATTGAAGGAGGGTCTATATTGGAATTTTGTATTTCCTGGAAAAGAGGGTTTATTCCCAATCCACAGCGATCCACCCAGCGGGTTAATCTATTGAGATTTACTTGAAGGAGTTCTTTGATGGTATTAAGATGCTTACCTGAGACGGCTATAGCAACGTCATCTGCATAGGCAATCACCCTGCTACCACCCGCTATATCAGCAGTTCATTAACTACTAAGTTCCAGAGAAGGGGAGAGAGGACACCGCCTTGCGGCGTACCTTTGCTGACATATCTTTTAGTAGAAGTCTCACCCAGTTTGGAGTTATTATTATTATCCTGCTTTTTAGCATCAACTCCCCAAGTGAGTCGTCTACCTGCAGAGTTGACAGAGCAGTCGTGATTGCGGATGTGTTGACGTTGTTAAAGGCGCCCTCTATGTCTAGGAAAGCAACCATTGTGTACTCTTTATATTGTAGGGATTGTTCGATGTGGCTAGTCAGTGAGTGCAGAGTTGGTTCCACCGACTTTCCTTTACAGTAGGCATGTTGAGCCGTTGACAGAAGTCTTGGATCAATTTTTGCTCGTATATGGATATTAATCAGTCGTTCTAGAGTTTTCAGAAGGAAAGATGATAGACTTATAGGTCTGAGGAGACTATTTTCCGGTTTTGGGAATGAATACTACAATGACTTCTCTCCATGACAGTCAAATGTGGATAAGTTCTACACAGCTCCTCTTAATATTTTCTAGCGCAGGCAGAATAATATGTGACGACCTCTGTAGCTCGGCAGGTATTACACCGTCCGGACCAGCAGACTTGTATGTTTTGTTGTTATGCAGCGCCAGGAGCAGTTTGTCAGTCAGTCAGTCACTTTTCTTGTGATTTTTCCTACGTTGAAAAGTTTTCTACAAGTGTTTCTGAGCAGTCCCAGTGCTGATGTCCACCAATGTGGCTTTTTCTTGCCTCTAGGTTGAAGAAGAAGGCAGGAAGCGGCCATAGCTTTGTTGAGAGCCAGAGTAAATTCCTTGGCTTTCATCTCAAACTCATTGGTGTCACGCGGGGGACTTGATAGTTTAGAGGATAGCGTTCCTGACAGTATTCCTCTGTATTTTGACCAATCAGTTTTCCAGTTCCAGAATGCTGGTTGGCTGGGGAGAGCATCACTCAGGTTGAATTGGATGTATCTGTGGTCTGAAAAAGAGTGTTCAGACGATACCATCCAGTTTGTTAGCCTTTGAGTGATGCTGTTGGAGACAAGAGTGATATTTAGCACTTCCTATCGGTTTCTAGTTATAAAAGTGGGCTCATTGCCAAAGTTGCAAATAAAGAGGTTAGTACTTAAAATATGGTCACAGAGTGACTCACCTCTATCATTGATGTCGGTACTGCCCTATACCTCTTGATGTGCGTTAGCGTCGCATCCGATGATGAGGCCAGTTTTTTCCCTTCCACCTTCCAGTACCACCCTTTCTAGGTTATTACCAGGGAGAGGGTCCACATGATCGCGGCCAAGGTAAGCCGATGCCAGCCAGTAGGAGTCTGTGGTAGTCTCTAGTCTGGCAACGGTTAAGTCGGGTTCGCTGGGGTTAGGAAGTAACCTGTAGACGAGTATGTCAAGCTTCATCATCTTTTGAACCCAAACAGACTTGAAATGGATTCTCCTTCAATATCTCTGAGAAAGATGATATATGTATATCTAAAGATCATATCATCTGCGTAAATAGATATGTATGAATGGTGAGAATAAATAATAAGGGACCAAGGTTGCTGCCTTGAGGGACACCAGAGAAAGCCTTAATTGGTTTAGAAACCAAGGACCTTAATTAAGCATAGCAATGTCGTTCATTTAAATAGGATTGAACCCATGTTATAAAGTTTATTTGTAAACCAAGAGCCTTTAATTTTAAGAGCCTAAGAGGTTGGGCTAGGGAAAAGATCATCAGGTTCAGCAGAATAATCATCTTTGAGGTTTATTATTTTATCTGTAACTTGCGCTAAAGTTATAGCCACAGATTCCAAAGATATTTTTAGGCAGCTATTTAAGTAGAAAAATTAAGAGTCTGGCTCTTGGGTATGGATGGCGAACGCTTGGCTACAAAAAATTGCGAAAAGATTTGCAATAATTTGGGGATCGCCCGATGACTTATCAAGAAAATTCAGAGATGATGGATGATCATCCGATTTATTTTTAGTTTTGATGAACTGAAAGAATCATTTGGTTTCTTAAATGAGTGTGTGGTCCATTCGGTTTAAATAGAGAGTTTGGCAAAGCACAGAGAAATTTATTTGGGCCGACTGGTAGTAGAAGAAATCGGCTTCGGAATGCGGTTTTAAGTAAGTATATCAGAGCTTATTTCACTTGGGTATTTCTTTTTGGGTAAAAAAGGTACAGGCTAAGGTACTTGTAAAACTTTAAAACTTTAAATAATGGTCTCCATTGACCCGACAATGCAGCTTGATGAAACAGCACACCAGGCTTTGACTAGAGTTGTTGAAATTGCCGTTCAAATCAAAATGGGCCTCGTTAGACAAAAAAAGGAAACTTAACAAGTTATTGTCCCCTTTCACTATTTGAATGATCTTCTGACAAAATCCCATGCGAATCGGCAAGTCAGCTGGGTACAATTTACTTCTAATTTGAACTTGATAGGGAAAAGACTTAAAATCTTTGTGGAGAATTTGTTTGTTTATTCTCAGGTGAGCAGATAAGTTCTTGGTCGAAACGCTTGGATTTGTATGTCCGTATGCCCGAACTGAAGGATCTCGGTGGAAAGACCTTTTCGCGATTATCCCACGCTCGGAAAAATAGTCTGCTAACTTCATAACTGTCCATCGGTTCGGAGGACTGCCGACAAACGTCCGTCTAAACTCTCTTATGACAGAAATCCTGGTTTCATCGTCCCAAGCGTCCATATTTGTTAAATTTAATTACAAATCTGTAAAACAAAAAAAAATGGAACCGACTACCGATACAGAAAAAATGTTATTACGTTTTGGTTTGATAGCACGTTTCACCAACCGCCCTTCATTGCAGGCCTTCCATCTCATAGCAATTTTAATATATCGAGGTTTGGCCTGTTTTATTTAATATTTGTTGAAAGAATAGCCATCTGGGTGGTTGTGCCATCCTTACACGAAGAAATCTACTTCCATTGTATGGCATTGGTTCGGTTGTATTTACTTGGCTTCGTCCCATTCGTTGAATGCGAATTTGGAATCCCACTATAGGACACACTGAGGAAATTGTCGCACCAAGTAATCTATACAAGTAAAGCCAAACCTTTTTGTTGAGAGACGTTTTGATTCAGGTTACTTGTGTTCTAGTTTCAAGACAATCTGATTGTAATTGTTTTAAATTACTTCTATTACAACAAAGTAAAATGGAAGGATATTCTATGCAATCCAATCCAACACAATACAAAACAATGTAACACTGTACAATATAGCATCATGCCTAGTCAGTTTGTAAAGTCGCTATTCATAGTTTGACCTTCTAACAAGATGTGGATTATAGAGCCACAAAAAGCTTAACAAACAAAATATTATTCATTTAGTCACTCTATGCGGTCTTAAGGATTCGTAGTCATAATTACGGCTGAAACATAATATTGTATGACATCCTGGTTTCGGAGTTACTGTCCGGTCTTATCAATAGTTGTTCTTCGTTCGAAATTTCTTCAATCAAAATTCATGGTCAATTACGACTACGTTATGTCCGTTAACTGCAATTTGTGAGCCTTTAAATTGTCCCTATAAGCAACCAGTAAGCGTTTAGTGAAAAAAATCGAAACGGCTTACACACTTCATAATGTAGTCCTGCCGGAAGTTAAGAGTATATTATGGCTGCACGAGAGCGGATAAATCGAAACTGCAATCAACCGATTCCTTACCGTTCTCAAAATCTGGGCAACTCTCGAACATCTTTGAGGAGTGTTTGCGAAAGACGTGTCTATACGTCCGTATAAGATTGTATTGGCCCAATAGCCAGAGTCAAATAACCATCATGAACGTCGCACTTTCGCCAATTGGGCTCTATTGCAAATGGAAGAGGAAAATCACCGAAAAATCACCTTCAGTGACTAGGCACATGTTTGGTTAAATAGCAAAATTGCAGCAAATTACTCAGCAGGATGTATACAAAAAATTGAAGTGTTTGATGTGATGTGACGTACCGGAGGCGTTAATGTACCATACTTCTTCCATTTTTTTTTTTTTTTTTGGATAAATTGGAAAATGGCCGTCCCGCTTGTTATATCTTTGCGCCTTTAGACTTTTTTCTTTGTGGCTGCATTAAGTCTCCGGTCTATATGAACGAGAAGAAACTTTAGATGACTTGTGGGTGAATATCTGATGTGAAATGCTGGAATATAGGAGATGATATCTTCGTAAAGCAGATTTCGAACATAATGCTTAGTTGAATATATCGCTTAATTGCAGATATACTACGAGATGCACATATGGTATTACGAATCTCATTTGCAATTTTGGTGATTGAAGTTGGGGAGACGAATAATCGACTCTGGAGTGAACAGACGTGTGACACAATAGTTAAACAATTTTGCTCATTATACCGACGGTTCAACCGCAAGTAGTTATACTTTACATATATTTTCCTTAAAGAGACAGAGACTCATAAAAGTGGAAAGTGATAAAGTGATTAAAAAATCTCCAGCCCCTACGCTGGAGAATAAAATTAATTCTATTGCAAGTGCATCAATTGGTGATAAAATCAAACACGTGCAGCCTTCGCAAATAATAATCTCTCGGTAAATACTCAGAGACTCACGACAAACATGCGAGGAATCTCTGCTCTCCAACATACAAATATGGGAGAAGTCAATAATAATTCAAATGTGACTGAGTGGACAGCAGTTATTGGAAACCTGAAGCGATCTGCAAGCACCTACAACGCGAATATCGGAAAAAGGAAAAAAATAAATGGAGACGGCGTTGGTCGTTCACATACAATGAGTCAACAGAAATCTACTTTGGATAGCAATCCCTTCTCCCCGCTAGCAGACCTGGACAACATGGACAACTGTTCCCTAGTGAACGACGTGAGTGATATTCGAAGAAATTATACTAAGAGGCAAACAGGGCCTACAATAACAAATACTGAATCGAATAGATCCAACAAAATTATATTTTGCCCACCCATATATATCTTTGGTGCTAATTGTACATTACTAACTAACTTAATTAAATTGGCAGCAGCCGAATGTAATATTTCTAATATCCAGTATAAGTTCGTTAATTTAAGTTATCATAAGACTAAGGTATATGTGAATAGTGCGAGTGTACATGGGCTAATTATAAATAGACTTCGCGAGACTGGTATAGGCGCATATTCTTTCTCTCCCAAAGAAACCAAAAAGGCTTCTATACTACTGAAAGGCATTGATGGGGATACACCTATTGACAACATTCGTATAGCTCTGGAGAAATCTGCACCAAATGTGAGGGTTTGTAAAATAAGCCAGTTCTTTACAGCTAGAACAAAAGCCCAAAATATTAAATTGAATATATTTGTTATCCAATTAGAGGTTGGGGAGTCCATCAAGGATTTAATAAATATTAGATTTCTATTGCACCAAAGGGTGTACTGGGAAAAGAAAAGTAATGGGGTGGTTATTAGGTGCTACCGCTGCCAACGATTTGGTCACACTGGAGACTGTTGTGCCTATAGTAGTCGCTGTCTTCTCTGTGGAGAAGGTCATGATTCTGAGTCTTGCATTGAGTCGCACCAAAAATGTAGGGAAATAAATCAGGAAGTTCCTGAACTTAAGTGCATTAACTGCAATAAATCAGGGCATGCAGCCAGTCCATATATAAAATATAAGGAAAGAAGGGAAGCCTTGTCTCATACTGCAAAGCTGAGAAAAGTAACCAACATAAGAGATGTACATGAGAACGTTAATCAACTTATAAGGCCACACGTTTCCTTTGCTGACGTAGCAAAAATGGCATCCAATGAAGAATCCTCAAAAGGACTCACACAGGCAAACAATCAATTTGTACAGACAAGCAATCTGAGCGACTTTCTTAGTGAATCGATTAACTTATTTAACCTTTCATTTAGGGACCTGTTGATAAAAATCAGGCAATTTTGGCCAAAGTATCAACAGCTTCAATCAAAAGAAGAAAAAATGTTTACATACCTAGAGTTTGTTGCTTCAATTGTAATAGTATAATGTACACACCAAACCTAAATATTATATCGATGAATTTTAATTCAATAATTTCCCACGAACGTAGATTTGAACTCTTAAAAATATTAAAAAGTAAAAAACCCCAAATTTGTTTCCTGTCTGAAACGAGACAAACAACAAGACACAAACCTAAATTTGAAAGTTTTAACATCATTCGGAATCACGCCGGCAGGGGAACTGCAATCATCTTGGACGAAAAACTTAAATACAATCCTGTTCCTTTCTACAGTGATATCTTTTCTGTTTGCTTAGCCTCAATTACTTTCAAAAACCTAGAAGGAACACATGTATGGATGCTTCTAGGAAGTATTTATATTCCTAGTAACGCTGGCCGAAGCTTACTAAGAGAGCTCGAGAGGTTATATGCCGTAGCAAGTACTTTTGACGCAATGATTCTTGGGGGGGACTTCAATGCTCGCCATCAACACTGGGGAGATAGCGTTCACAATGGCAATGGACTCAAGATATATGATTGGTTTTACAACGGCCCCTTCTTAAATCTTGATTTGATTTCGCCTAATAGCCCAACATTCCCACGTTCCTCTTCGGTGTTAGACTTTTTCCTACTGTCATCTTTTCTGAATAGCGCAGGTAACAATAATTTGTGCTCGACATTCCCTACAATATCTGACCATTACGGAATTTCCCTTAAGGCAAGAGTCGACAACTTCACACCTCTGTTGCTACCGCCAGTCACTTACAGGAGCTTTAAAAGCACTGACTGAAAAACCTTCAGACTAGATCTTCATAATAGTCTTTCCCGACTAGACATACCATCAGACAGGAACCTTTCGAATACAGAAATAGACACATTCATCGACGAAATTAATTTAGCGCTGACAAGAAATATCGATTCTCATTCGGTAATATGTACACCTAAACAATCTAAATACAGCAACATCTCTCCTCTTACAATGAAACTAATTAAAATACCTTCCCATTGGCTCAGAAAACTAAAAAGAATATATCATAGACACCTTAACAGAATAAATCAGGAATATCGCGAGTTGTCGTCAAAAATTTCATGCATCAGTAGAATCATTAGTAAGAGAATAAACTTAGATATTAATTCTACCTTCAAGTCAAGACTACAGAAAATAAGACCTTCTCCTCAAGCTTTTAAGGAGATCGACAGAATAACTGGGCGAAAATTTTTTGGTACGAACATCTCAAGCGACATACTGACGCATAATAGCGTGGAGCTAGTGGATACTGCGACTAAGCTCAATACTTTTAAAGATTTTTATTCCTCTGTCTACTTAGACAAAATACCTAATTTCAATAATAATCTGACTAATGAAGTGCTGTCCACTGTTACAGAATTTTGTGCTAGTCGAAATGATATCCCCATCACCACGTTTTCGCCATCTCATCTTTCGGTCAACCCCAATGCACCTCATTTCACTACCCCTGACAACATACAGGTTTTAAGGGCCAAAATTAACAACAAACATTCTTCAGGCATAGATGAGATATCTAATTTCATATTAAGAAAATGCTGCCATACACTGGATTCAATTTTGTCTTCTGTGTTCAATCACTGTATCAATAACGGATATTTTCCTACAAATTGGAAAAAAGCCAAACTTTTGCCAGTAGCAAAAAAAAAAGTCTGCTAAGGAAATCAAGGAGTTTCGTCCTATATCTTTGCTCTCAAATATAGGAAAATTTTTTGAAAAAATATTAGCTGAACACGTTAACATTTTCTGTGAGGAGGCAAATGTGATTCCAAGAACCCAATTCGGATTCAGGAAGGAGCATTCGACAGAACACGCGCAACTTCTGTTATGTAATAAGATCATCCAAAACTTAAGGAATAAGAAGTGTACAGTTGGGTTGGACATTGACCTTGAGAAAGCCTTCGATTCTCTCTGGCATAAAGGCATGATTTTTAAACTCATAAGATTAAACTTTCCCACATGGCTCATTCGAATACTTTACAACTACCTACTAAACCGTTTCTCATCCATAGTTATACATTCTGAGTACTCAGAACCATTCCCGGTGTTGTCAGGGATTCCACAGGGGTCCATTTTAGGTCCGATTCTGTTCATCATATTTCTTTATGATTTTCTATACGAGGGTGTTCTAAATGCTGAACGAGAGCCTTGTGAAATTTTTTTTGCAGACGATACCTTAATATTAGCTAGCGATGCGAGGCCTCAAAATGCTCTCGATAGAATCAAGGAGAAGCTTCCTTTGCTGTTAGATTATTTTAAAAAATGGGGACTTAAAATAAACACAGAGAAATGTGGCATTACTTGTTTTCGCAATTCTAGTGGAAAAGGCCATCGTTTAGCTGTGAAAGAGAGCAAAACGTTGAGTTTGCAAATCGGTCAGAATTGAAATACTTGGGTGTATACTTCCACAACAGATTTCTTTTTAACAAACATGCTAGAAAGACATTAGCGAAAGCTAAAGCTGTTACCGCTTCGCTAAAGCCTTTATTGCAGTCAAAAGCATTGCCCTCAAACACAAAGTTACTGGTATACAAAACGCTTATAAGACCTATATTATCATATGGATTCTGAGCATGGTTTACAATCTCCCCCACAGTAGCAAAAGAACTGGAACAATTTGAGAGAAGAATACTTAGATTCTGTTGTGGAAAGTATAGAAGACCCGATAAAAAATGGTATCCAAATAAACTTCTGTATAACACTTGTCAAGTAACACCGCTTATAACATACCTCATTAACCTTACCCTAAGAAAACTTAAACGCATAGAATTCTTTGCTGGACTCAAACAAATGTGAGGGTTTGGACGACAATTACTATCTTTCACCATTTAATCTCCTTAATGAAAGATCCATCCATCATATTGAACAAGATCTTGGTAGAAGCCTTATGTTACCATTTTATGTAAAAGCGTCACAGTCTAATTTGAGAGGATGACATAATTGTCCTCAAAAACATTAAAATACCCTCATATACTCGCACTATACATATATGCTATGTATGTACATATGTTCTATATTGTGTAAGTCTTTAATTTCAAATTAATAAATAGCTTTTGATTATATAAGCATTTATATATTATTCATTAAGAAGATTAATTTGAAATTTGTACTAGAGCATAAGGAGATCATACTACTACGAGTATATGGTATATCAAATAATATTTAAATTGATTGCACATGTCACTAGTCTGTGTTGTTTTGTTTCTTTTTCGTTCTATGTATCTTTTATCTAGTCATTGTTAAAAGTAGCTTAAAGTATGCCGGGAGCAAGCATACATAAAATGGATTATTGTTACAAATAATACATGTATGTATATTGATAGAAAAGCTCACGAAGCTGTATTTCTAAACTCTGTTTAGCCAGGCATATACTGTACAAGTCGGCTACAATCCTGTATAAGTACAAAAAATAATTGTATTGATTTTTAAAGTCTGAATAAAGATAATTGTAATTGTAATTGAAGTTGGCTGTGAGCGAGTTTTGATCTCTACTCGTAACAACAACGTAGAACGTCTCTTGATTCGACTTTCTTCAGGTGCCGTCAGATTTGCTAAGTGCTTTCAAACTGTCTGCTTTGCTGATTAATTGCTGATTAATTAATATTAGCTGTAAGCTTACCTGTACAGAGATAATTTTTAAATAAATATGAAATATGAAATATGAAATATTTTAGGGGCCTCCAAGGAGAATTTACGTTGTTATACAGTGGCAGCCCCATTGAAGTTCCCTTATACTCTTTCAAGTATCGAATACATGGATAATGACAGACCCTACTCAAAATCCTTGATTTTGAAAACACAATTTTGAATCCAACAAGTGCTACACAATTAAAAGCACCTGGCAACAATAATCTCACCACTTAACTTCCAGACACTTGGATGCGTCTCCTGTCTACCTTACCTCCGAGGACTTATTCATTTTAATTTTAATTATATCAAATGTTAGGCCCACTCCAACCAAACCAAACCACAAAGAACTCATCAATGGAGTGCTAAATTTTATGTCATGCCGTAAACGAAAAAAAAACCCCAGGGACGTGTAAAACCGCATTATCTACTTATATTTGACCCTAAAAGATCCCATCCAAACTCCTGCGCTTTTAATGGTATCAGCCATTTCATCTATTGTAGAACCAAGGTGCAAAAGCGTGTTCATATCGGCAGTTAACAACCTAAATCGCAAGGTGAAAGTCAAATTATCCGTACTGTTATTGTGGATTTGCTTCTTTTTTTTCTTTTTTTTCAAATGTGATTTTGATGTAACGAGCGAGCATCATCTTGGTTATGAGTTTGGGTTTCAGTGTCATCGCACAAGTATTTCCTTGGGTCAATATAATTGAACAGGTATGAGTGTGTATACTTACAGAGGCCATTAAAAAACTATTAACCTTAGATCCATACAGAATTAAGAGCGAGAATCCATTTTATCCATGTGACCTAAGTTCTATCTACCAGATACTAGTATCTGTTTCCAGCTATTAAATTTGCATTGAGATAGACACTGACTTTGAGTTTAAGGTTGAAATTGTCTAATGCTTAGCGCTGTGGTGGTTGAAAAGAAGTAACGATTTGTGTTTGTATATATAAGCCAGAAGTGTGCATTATTGAGGTACAAGTACTTGTGCATAAATTATAATAACTATGATGCAGCCATGGAGTATGCTTTCTGTGGTTAATCGATTTACCCAAACCCAAGTGTGTTCATAAGTCTTGAGATTAATTTGCATAAGATAAATCTTCATTTGACTTTATACAGAAATTAAAATATCTGCCAGGAACGTATTTAACTAGAAAGTGGTCTGCAAGTCCCTTCTGTTAGGGGCGCCGTCGCCATTTTGTGTCGAAAAGAGTTGGAGGTCCCATATTACATAAAAAAAAAGTACGAGTGTATTCTTCTTGACGATATCTTTTAAATACTTGATCTGCAGCTATACTCGTCAGAGCAACTTCTGAACAAGTTTGTTTTACACACATACCTTCTATTCTCCCATTTTTTGTTTTGTAAAATCTTTGAAAAGCTTGTGAAAACTAGAATCTTAGATTTTCTAGATAAAACACATTTTTTTAGTGAATTTCGATAAGTAAAATTTGAAGAGGATGCGTTATTGAATTTTTGAAGTCTCAATTATGATCGACGTAATAATAAAAAAAACTGACAACTTCACTTTTTATAGATATTATAAAAGCATTTGACACTGTAACTTTCAGGTCCTTATGCTCAAGTGGTTACTTTCCTATCTAAGCAATGGGAAACAAGTTGTTAACATAGAAAATTGCTTCAGCCAACCTCTGAACATCCCACTTAATTGGTGTTCCACAAGGTTCAGTCCTTGGACCTACGCTCTTTTTGATTTACATTAATTCTGTTCTCAACTTTAGTCTGTGTAGCATAGACTTGGTTGCTAAGACCTTGCTTCAGCCAACCTCTGGACATCCCACTTAATTGGCGTTCCACAAGGTTCAGTCCTTGGACCTACGCTCTTTTTGATTTACATTAATTCTGTTCTCAACTTTAGTCTGTGTAGCATAGACTTGGTTGTTAAGACCTTGGTTCTCCATGCATAAGTTAGTTTTAAGTGATAAGACTAAAATTATATTCTTTAATGTAACACTATCTGCTATTAAATTTCCTTCTATCACATTTCCTAGCAACAATTTCCAGCATATACTGTTCTGATACATGTACACCTCAATGCTTCAATATTGTGAGAACTACTGTTTTTAAGTGTTTCGGTTTGTAAATAGATAGTAAAATAAATTGGAGTGCACATAGTGCATCTTTTAGATCTTATTTACCAAAGAAAACTAACATTATGTACCATCTGAGGCAATTTCGTTCTAGGAAGGTCTCAGAAACTGTTTATTATGGGCTGGAATAATCAGAGTTGCAATATGGTTTAGTCTGTTGAGCTGGAACACATACAAATAAAATCCAACCTTTGCTTGTGGTCCTAAAGCATATCATTAGATTGATTTGGAGAAAGAGGCGTCTAGGAAACAGTCTCAAAGATTCTTCCGCTCAAACATTTGGGCTTTTGCAAAGTTCTTAAAATAAATTTTTTTTAAAAAGTGTCTATTCCATCAACATTGAATTTGCCGAAATAGTTTTTCCATATCCTCAGCACCGACTGTGATTCTACTACAAGGTTTCCTTGCTCATCTCTACAGGTTTGCGTTCCGGTCTTATTACCCAGACACGTTCTTTTTACCTTTTGGTAAAACTTTCGATTATTATTCCTGGAGTAGCACCTCTCTATTTCCTCGATAGCGCGCTTCTCATGCTCTTTCTTTTTTCTCCGGAAAAATCGATGTTCTACCCTCCCCTTTTGCTCATAGAACTCACGAGCCGCTCTCGTCCATTTGTGCAGCGCTGATTTGTAGGCATATTGTTTTGCTGCACATGCATGCCGGCACTCTCCATCAAGCTAGGGGTTTCGTGATGCTGGGCGGGTGAAACCCAGCACGTCAGTTGCGGCATTTCTTAGCCACTGGTCTTCAGCACTTGATGCAGGCTGCCAAAGATTTTCTCGAGAGGTTGAGGGATACATGATCAGAAAAGTTCTGGCAGCTTGTTGCGATTGGCTGCAACTACGTAGTGGTCCGAGTCTTTGTTGGCCGCTCGGAATGTTCGAACATCTCAATTATTTGAGAAGTGCCTTACGTCGATCGCAACATTGTCAATCTGATTGACTGATCTGATCTGATTGAGCCACTTATGAATATTGAGGTGAGGAAACCGCGTGCTTGCTATATAGCAACGTTACGCCCCACAGCGAAATCGATTAGCCTGAATCCGTTTCCAGACGTGGTGTCGTGTAGGCTATGTCTTCCGATTGTGCTACCAAGGACGTCCTCCTTTCAAATTTTGGTATTAACTTCGCCTAGGACGATTATAATGTCATACATGGGACATTGCTCGTAGGTTTTGTCGAGGAGCTCGTAGAAACTTTCTGTGGTAGCATCGTCCTTTTCCTCGGTTGGTGCGTGAGCGTATATAAGGCTGATGTTATCGAATTAGCCTTTGATACGGCTTGTTATAGCGTGTTCGCTCACGTGTCGACAGCTCAAGTGTTCTTGCTCAAATCTCTCGCTTACAATAAATTGGCATCCAAATAGACGCTGCATACGTTCCCTATAGCAATTTCTGTAGTAAACAGTTTTTCATCTCTCTTTTGCCCGGCCTATCCCGCCACACATAGGAGTTGTTGAGAGATTTCGGTATACGCGTTTGGCTAAGTTTCTGGCTGTCACTTGCATTTGAAGCTTTTCTATATCTTCTCATAGTTGTGGCAGTGGGTGAGATTTAGATCTCGCAAATGGTAACTGTCTAAGAATTGCATTCCGATACATGGCAAGGTAAGATAATTGTAGAGAAAGTGTGCCGCAGGCTCCTCTCTCTCATCGTTCCTAACATTGGGGAACGATTGCGTCATTTGTTTGGTGTAGAAATACGCGCACTTGCTTAAGAAAAAAATAGAATTTGTTACTAGGGATCCGAGTCTGGCCAGTTTATTAGCGACCCAGTTCCCTAGGACTACCGTGTGTGATTTAGTACTGCTAAACCACTCTCGAATTTATCGTTTGCAAGGTTGGAGATGCAATTGCCATCTAACCGTCTATGTACGAGTACGTACATATCTATGTTGCAGATTCAGACGTTGGTAATAAATTCAGGGTCAGACAAGCCGAGACCTGATGAATAACTGGGACCGTGGGTTATTAGACAGTGCAGTATGTATGTTACAAAGTTTGGATAGCTGCCGCCGCGCCAATGAATTATACACAGTCAGGTCGTTGCCTTTTTTAACTACAGATCGCCAAACGTTATGACATATGAGAATTGGTTTCATGAACATGGTGTAAACCCAGTACGTGACTTTTGGCAGATGACCACAGCCTTCTTGAACGAGTAGAGGACAATTAAAGTTTTTTTTATTTCGCCTTGCAAGATTATTACTCCATTGCAGGTTGCTATCCAGGATGAGGTCTACGTACCTGGGACTGTAGATCGGCCATCCAAGTTTCTACCACCAACATGTTTTGAGCGCGCTCAGTTTCTTAATTTTTCGATGACGATTGCGGTTGTCCCTATAAAAATCAATAAAATCCTCCAATTTTCAACCCGTGTCGTAAAATTGTTGTCCTCTCTGTCATCCAACTAGACGGCTTTAGGAATTCCTCTTTGGTGTTCCCTTGTTCTGAAGTGCATTTTACATGGAGTCTGCTCTGACTCTGCCTATTGACTCTTGCCTCGTATATACGAGTACAATTAAGCGATATAGAGTAAGCATTTCCGTGGCATTTAGAAGTAAAAACTGGTTGCTCTGTGTGTCGCAGAATGTCCTTTACGATTATAGAGTGCCTCAAATGACTCTCATGTATTATTATTTATTTATCGGTGTAAACTAAGCATCAGGAAATATAGACCATCACACAGAAGACAGTTTTCTTCCTGTGATAATGTATTGCACATCAACACCGTCTTTGAAGGATTGAGGGGCTATACTCGTTTACAACACCAAACTTCGTGAAAATTCAGCGCTGACGTTAAATATCATCATTTCGACAGACAATAATGCATTAAGGCTGCTCCATTATGTAGTAGACCAGCAAGTCGCACATACTGGCTTACAGCATTGTTTTCTATATGAAAGTTTTTACAAATATCAGAGGATCGTCGTTCCATAATCCTGTCAGAAGACAGCTAGTGTTGTACCGTCAATCGAGATATTCATACTAGATCGCCTAATTTTTATTCCCCATTTATGTGGGTGTCAACGCTACCTAACAGCTCAAGAAAACGAAGGATGCATCTTCATCCCTCGACTCGACACTATAAAGTGGATTACCAATTCCTATCCCAATTTGGACAGCAAGAATCAGGAAAACAAGTACGGCTCGCGTTGCGTGCCGACGTCAAAAAAAAGCTTCTGTTAAGATATCCCTCTCGCTGGACATTTTAATCTATATTAAGTGTGCTTTCAGCAACGCAACTATTGACAGCATATATAACTTGACCAGATACCACGACGTATACGAATCACTACTTTTGTGGATAAGAGCAATGTTAGTGAATAGGATCCTGAAAGCTAGAGTACATGTTGGGCGTCTCACTACTTAACGTTCTCATAATTCTAACTTCTATATACGAGTATATATATTATGTTTGTTATATAATTAGCACGTGCTCAAGGGGTATTTGTACCCTTCAACCTTTTGCCCACAGCGCAGGCGAAGGAAACTTAAAGAAGAAGAAAATGGAGGTACCGAACTGGAATGGTCTTAAAAGTTTGCAAACTATAATGGCTAGAAAAAAGAGAGCTTAGCAGGTCATTTCATAAGCGAGTTGTACGGCTTAGGAACGTATGACGATATTTCAGAGTACCTCCGAAAGTGGGCTTGACTGTATACAGATGAGCATTCATAGCGAGACGGGTATTACTTTTGAAAGTTGAAGACGATTTCAATGAAACACTGCTAGTGAAAATAACAATAGAACACAGTGAGACAGGAGACATTTCGTCGGTGGTCAAGGCTGTCAATTAACTGATGACATTAGCATCACCTATGAATTATATCTACTCGTAGCAGGTGCAGAGAGGCTTTACAAGCACCTAACAAGATGTTGGCATTGTACTCCAAATTTGGGCGATGAATGCCTTACATATACTATAGGTACTGATGCCTGATCAGAGGGGTGAAATATGTTAATTCTTACATCGCTTAAAGAAAACTAGACATTTCGGTCATTAGAACGTAAGTTGGAAGTTTTTCGGTTTCGACTATGCAAGTACCATTCATGTACGAGTATAATAGCTGGGTGTTTCAATTTACCCATTTAATAATACTGTTTATATCGGAATTTAATGAGCTTTGCATACCCTGCCGTTTCCGTTCTACAGCCGAAAAGCGGGGTCGTTTGTTCGGGAACGAATGGGAATATATTGGATTAGAAGTAGCCGACAGAGATCATTGATGGAAATTAAAAAGAGTGTCGAGGACAGAACGGAGCCTTGAGGCACACCAGCATTTATTATATGGATATCAGGCTTGAAACAAATGCAAGACAACTTGAATTTAACGTTCCGAAAGGTAATTTCTAATCCATTGAAGAAGAGATTTATGGATCCCAAATGCACGCATTTTCAACAAAAGAGCCTGATGCTAGATTCTGTCAAATGCCTTCGAAATATCGAGTGCAACTATCCTACTTTCGCCAGATTGATGTACGCTTTGTTGTGTCAGAAAACATCGATGCTGTACGGGAACTGATATTGCTAGATATCATTTATAGTGAAATTGGGGCATGCTCTAGTTGCATTGAGTGTTTGCTTGTGAGTTGCATGAACATTTGTCCGACAACAAGATTTATTCGCGTTGAATACCCCAAAATTTGATCATTGCTCAAAAACATGCTAGTGTCGATTGGTCCAAAGAAATGTTGAAAAAAATCGATCGCGTTGCTTCAAAAGACGTCCATAATATCGTGACAGACGACAAATCATGGATCTATGCATATGAGCCCGAAACTAAACAGCAGTTGTATGTATGGGTATTTCAATAACAGCTAAATCCAACAAAAGTCTTTCGCGCATGAAGCACTCCAAAGCAAATGGTCACCTGTTTTTTTTTTTTTTTTTATAATTTTTTTTTTAAAAGGGTTTAGATATCCTTTTACTGTTGCCAGGGCGCGGGCGGAAAGATAGAAGGAGGAGAAAGGAAAATTGTTTTTGTAGTGGTTTGAAACTCAGGTGTGTTTGGTTTCTATGTTTGCTCTCGAGGGGTGGGAGTCCAAATAGGACGGAGAGTTTTTCTTCACTCAGAGTGATTCGAGGTATATCACAGCATTTTTCTTTTCTGTGCTTGAAACTCTACAACAGCCAAATCTACGTGTCAGTGTTATGCCTTCACACGCAGAATTTTTCTGCCTGAGTTCCAATTACACAAATGAAAATCTGACTTGCCATGGGCAGGATTCGAACCTGGACCCTCCGAGTGAGAAGCGTTTGCTACTACCACTACACCACGGCCACCCGTGTTTCTGTTTCTTCGGAAAACCAGACATAGGCTCATCCCGTAAACATAAGTCTACATGACAGGTGGTTTACGTTAAAAATCAGACACTATCGGTCCCATGGTACCGTGATTTAAGTCCTGGTAGGGACTACCGGTGGTCCTGCCACCAACAGGACCTATGACCGGCAACTTGTATGATAACTGGTCAAATCGTAGCAACTTTCGGTGGAGTCATCTGAAGATGTTTATGATAAGACCAGTACTTTGCACTGCCGCCGCTTTTTATTAGACAACTTCATTGATGGGCGAGTCTTCGATAATTGGGTGGAGGCCAACGGTCAATTCAGAGTAGTATACCACCATTTGTTTGCTAGATGTTTTTTGGAGAAATTAGGAAAAGCAACCGCCGAACACGGATCATTCTCCACCACGATAAAGCGAGCTCTCGCAGATAGGCTGAAGCAAGTGGATTTTTGAGAATTCCAATTATCGAATTGATGGGTAATCTGCCGTACAGTCCTGATTTGACACCCAATGACTTCGTTTTAATCCCGGACATCAAAAATAAATGAGTGGTCAACGTTTTTCGACATCCAAAGAAGCGCTCGATGCCCACAAAACGCATATTTTGAGGTTACCTAGTTCGGAGTTGAAAAAGTGCTTCGAAAATTGGTTCAAATCCATGCAAAACTGTATTGAGCTTTATGGAGAGTATTTTGAAAAACAATAAAACCATTTTCGATGACAAATATTTGTTTTTACTTATTTTTCTCAAAACTTAAGTACCAACCTACGCATTCAGAGAAGAAAACGACAGTAAAACAAATGTGCTTCAAATGTGTTGTGGAACCGCACGATTCCCTTAATCCCGGTACATGTTTTCGTAAAAGGAAACACGTAACGCGTTAACACCACAATTGTCGGCAGCAGTTCCAAGTAAAACAAATAATCTTGAAAAATGACAAAAAAAAAAGAGAAATGTATGTACATACAATACAATAGTAATCCTTGTGTTTGTCCTTGCAACCCACGAAGAAGGTCAAGGTGAAAAAAAGCAATTTGTTGTGCCCATTGAACGCAACATTATTCCGGGATCTACTCCAAAACTGAAAACATTTTGAATGGCATTATCATTTGGTCTCATTAGTTCATCGCCTATTTCTGCGATACAATTCATGAGCTTTAAACTGTTGGATGGCTAGACCCATTTCCCGATACGAAATAGCTATTAATAGTTGGTAAAAGGAATTCCAATCTACCTCAGAAATCTAGAAACTCGAACTCTAAATGCATTTATCATAATGATTTATGGTTTTCAAAGGGTTCTCCGGTCTTCACGGTTTGTTCAGAAGTCCGTTCGGTTATATTCGGTTTGGCTTCCTTCCCGCTGACATGGCCAAGTTTATATTAAAGTTTTAAAAATAAATAGACATCAGAAGGTACCGTGATTTACTCCAGGGGGGGTACTCGTTTACCCATATTTTTGTTTTCTTAAAGTCCACGTCCGTTAAAGCATAAGAACTTAAAACAAGGGTAAGAGTACGGATACTCGTAGATGTTTGCAAAGTAACTATAAGTTTGGTATTAGTTTTCGGATTAGAGGATGTCTACTATTTTTATCCATATTCATTGGCATTGTTGTGTATTTAGGATTCTGCTTGGAACAGTCAAACTAGGAATGTGACAGCAAATAAAATTGATTGCCCTAAAAACGAATAAAGGCCCAAACTTGAAGGTACTCGTACTCATAAGTATTCAAGGATTAT
The DNA here is from genome assembly GCA_949129095.1 of Volucella bombylans. Lineage (NCBI taxonomy): Eukaryota > Metazoa > Arthropoda > Insecta > Diptera > Syrphidae > Volucella > Volucella bombylans. The sequence continues at coordinate 333,126,566 of OX422140.1, read as the reverse complement.
GGCAAGAAAATAATAAAGTTGATTCATTCATGGACAAAACTATCATAAGATACAGGGATAGGGCCTGCTTGTGTTACGAAATGAATTTGTTTTCTTTGCTGAGATTTGTGAAGCTTTTCAGGGAAGAATTCACCTACACAAACGTATGGTCAATTCAAAGGCTTTGGCTCGATGAGATGGATCAGAGTGTTGGAATGTCAACTGCTTGTTGACGCTCATTGTTTGCTTAAAGGTCTTCGAAGTGCCTTCCAAATCTATGCTTTAATAAACATTTCACATTTCATAGTGAGGATGTGAAGATTTTCTCGTCAGTGGATGGAACTTGTCGGGAAGCATACCTATTTTTTAGTTTATTGTACTTTAGGTTATTAATTTTTTCTTATCTGGTTTGTATTTTTTTGTACTTGTATTTGTTATTTATTAAGTAACATCATTTACAATAGATTTTATATCATCTTTTAAGCTATAAATGAGAAGTTGTATACAATACAAATATTCAAAAATTCATACAATTAAATTTAAATTTAATGAGGATTAGAAGATTAGAGAGTAGAAGTAGTTTAAAAATTATTTCAGTAAGATTATTGCAACTAATTGGTTAACAAAAAAGCAAAAGTAAATAGTCTTGCCTTTATGAAATTACACCATGTACTTGTTTTATCCTGCCAAATGCCGAAAAAGTGTTTTACCAAAATTGTTCGCATTATAAGGACTCCTAACGCTTGGAGGTAGTGAGTTCCAAAGATGGACAGCATGAAAGAAAAATTGTCGCTCTGAACTTTGGTAATAGATACGCGGCTGGATTAAACTTAACGATCGGGATGAATGTGAAATTTTAAGTTTTTCAAATAAGTATGGAGGCTGCTTGCTAATAATAATTTTATGCAGGTGCTTGATAGTGCAATATTCGAGATATTTATCAAGAGCACATCCCAATATGTTGTTAGAGTATTGTGAAACATGGTCATAGCGTCTGATAATGCTGTTGAAAGCGATGTTGAGCTTACGTCTAAGGAATGCACTACAGCAATAAAAAATTTCACAGCCGTAAGTAAAAATTTGAATCAGTAGAGCCCTCACTAGCATTATTCTTGTATGCAAAGGAGTGAAAGACTGCGACACAGACATATTCCTTCGACATCCGTAGACTTTGCCTATAATAGTGGAGTTGTGATCATTCCAACTTAGAGTACTGTTAATCCATACACCAAGGCTCTTTACTTTGTCAACGAACTCAATTGGATCATTACGAAGCAATATGGTAGGAAGATTAAAGCTGCTTCTGTTAATAACAAGACATTTGGATTTATGTGGGTTCAGTCTCGGCGAATTATTTTCAGACCAATCTAGAATTTTTCGAAGGTCTTCATTAAGTTTATGGGCAGCTTCATCAATGAGGCTTAGTTTAAAACTCAGGTACAGTTGTACATCATCTGTATACATACTCGTATGCAGCGAAGAGTGATTGATAACTTTTGGAAGGTCATTGATAAATATTTTTAATAATAATGGACTCAGTATGGATCCTTGAGGTACACCTGCTGAGGTTGCAATAAAATCCGATGTAACATTTTTAACCACAACAGCTTGTTTTCTTCCAAGAAGGTAAGTGTTGATAAGCTTGACAGCAGATGATGAAAAGCCGAAAAGCCTCTTGAGTTTAAAGAGAAGCTTCATATGATCCACTGTATCAAAGGAAAAGTTAAGTAGGGTCACGAGGGTTGTTAGGTCCTTATCCATCGCCGCTCGGATATCATCCGTTACTTTTAATAGAGCAGACGTACAGCTATGATGAGGTCTGAAGCCAGATTGATGTGTACAAAGTAGTTTATTGCGTTGGATATAGACGGACATCTGTTGTTGTAATATCCTTTCCATTACCTTTGACAAGAAGGGAAGGATGGCAATGGGTCCATATTCAGCCGAGGAGTTAGAGGATGCTTCCTTTTTAACAATTGGAAGAATTTTCGCAATTTTCCACTTTCTTGGAAAAGTAGAAGTCAGTATAACAATATTAAAAATATGGGTTAAGACTGGAAGAATGTAGGGTAGTGTGATTTTAATGAAAATCGGGTGAATTTCATCAATACCAACAGCGTTAGTCGTGATTTTAAGTATAGCCTTGATGACATCAGCTTGTTCAATACATGCAAACTCAAAGCCATTAAATGATATGTCTAGTGAGTCAATAATCGTGCTGGAGGCCGTTTGTACTTTCGCGAATTCTCTATTGAGCTGATTGGGATCTACGGTATTTATTTCGACATTCTTTTAAGACCAACACCAAGCTCACGTAAATTATGCCAAAGAGTTTTTGATGGTAACTTGTGGTGAAAGTGTTTATCGTGAAATGCTCTGTTAGCTTTTTTTTCATAGATTTGACCAGATTCCTCAGTTGGCGGAAATTGTTATAAAATTCTGGGAGTTTAAAACATATCCACTTCTTATAGGCTATATCATGCTTATTTTTAAAGTAAATAATTTCGCGTGTAAACCAATAAAATATGTTGAAAGATATCAACCTGAGTATCTGCAGATACTTCATGATAAATTAGATGCCAATTTATGCTTAGAATATCATGCTCCAGGGCATCAGTATTAAGATTTTTAAAATCTCGGTAGGTGTATTTTGAAGGTAAAGCGTTTTCCAATAGGGACTTGACAACTTTGAATTTAATTTGTGAACGCAATCTTTCACTAATCATCAAACTGTTACTGTCAATTTATTCAGCAAACTCAACATTTTCATCATGGTAAAGTACACGAACGAGCAACGTCTGCAAATTATAAAAATTTTCTACCGAAATTCGGAGTCGGTGATTGCAACTTTAAGAGCGTTAACTCCAATTTTCGGTCGTAATTCTCGCCCTAATAGACAGGCAATAACAAGTTTAGTGCAAAAATTTGAGTCTACATATTCGTTGTGTGATGTTGCCGTGTCAGTGAGACAACGGGTTGGTCGAAGTGTCGAAAATATCGCTGCCGTTCAGGCGTCCGTAGCAAACGATTCAAATCAGTCAATTCTCAAGAATTGGGCATCGCTCAGACCGCATTATGGCGTATTTTGCGTAAGGATCTTGGTTTACACCCATACAAGATCAAGCTGACTCAAGAATTGAAGCCGATGGACGATTTGAAGCAACGTACATTCTCCGATTGGGTTCTGGAGAAGATGCGCCAAGATGATGAATTTCATCGCAAAATCATCTTCAGTGACGAGCTCATTTTTGGCTCAATGGGTTCGTCAATAAGCACAATATGCGTTATTGGTCGGGTGAAAATCCACATGTGCTTCATGAATCACAACTTCATCCACAAAAAATAACTGTTTGGTGCGGTCTGCATGCCGGCGGAGTTATTGAGCCATATTTTTTCGTCGACGATAACGATCGTCACGTTACTGTAAATGATCAGCGTTATCGCGCCATGATCACCGATTACTTTTGGCCCGAATTGGAAGACATGGACTTGGACGACATGTGGTTTCAACAGGATGGTGCCACAAGCCACACGGCACACGCTAGAATCGATTTATTGAAGAGTAAGTATGGTGATCGTGTTATCTCAAGACATGGGCCAGTTGATTGGCCGCCTCGTTCGTGCGATTTAACGCCGCGTGACTATTTTCTGTGAGGCTACGTTAAGTCATTGGTTTATGCCAACACGCCGACGACGTTGGAAGAGCCCAGAGCCAACATTGAACGCGAAATAGCGGCCGTTCCGGCCGAAATGTGTGACCGAGTCGTTGAAAATTGGGTCCAACGAATCGACCGCTGCAAACATGCCCGCCATGGCCATATGAACGAAGTCGAGTTCCATTCATAAATGCTTTGATTGTACTTCAAGCCGATAATAAAGTTTTTGAAATATCTCAAATGGTTTGCGTTTTATTTAAAAAAAAATTGTCAAGTCCTTATTAGAAAACCCTATAGTTAATTCTTTTTATTAAGTTAAAATGAGTACAGAGTGTGAGCGAGATAGACAGTGACGCCGTGATTGAAATGGATAAACCCGCCATTTCGACTAGTGTGAGTGAAACAGATAGAGATGCCACCCTTGTTAAGCAGTGACGCATAGGCACATCGTGCAATACTGCCGTACATTATGCTCCTTCCCTTACAGCACATTATTCTGTATTCTTGTTGATTTCGTGCTTACAATTCTGGCTTTCTTTATTGGACTTCATTGCATTGCGACTTTGATTTGCTATCTGACCGTTTCTGTCGAACCTGGATTTCTTCTGGACTAGTGTTGATCGCTGATCCCGTGATTGTGTATTGCGAATGCTATCACGCCATCTCGATACACTGCTCAGCAATATGCTAACATGCATCTCATTTATGGGGAATGCAGGTATAATGCTAGTTCTGCAGCCAGACTTTATCATGAGAGATACCCAAATGCTTAGCGTCCTCCGGACCAACGAGTGTTTGTATGTGCACCGGTCATTCTCAGAGGGTCGCTTTCCAAATCTAATGGTTAGTGAGGGAAGACCCGTCATGCTCTACGAGGACGAAGTCTTACAAGCAGTTGCACAAGACCCTAGTACTTCAGTACGTGCAATTGAAGAAAGCATAGGAGTACCCAAAAGTACAGCACACCGAATTCTAAGGAAAAACCAGCTCCATCCGTACCATGTACAGCGAGTCCAAAGTCTGCTACCCCGAGATTATCCAGAAAGAGTTCAATTTTGTAAAACGATGGTGCAGAGGTTCAGAGAAGATCCGAGATTCTTCGAAAAAATTCTATGGTCGGACGAATCAACTTTTAAAAGGGACGGTTACATGAACCTCCACAATTTGCACGAGTGGCACGTGGAAAATCCACATTTGATGCGGAAAGATAGATCACAGTGCCGTTTTAAAGTAAACATGTGGACGGGAATTTTTTATGGTAGAATTATTGACCCATTCGAGCTGCCGCAGAATTTGAATGCGGAGATTTTTTGGAGAACCACTTACCAAATTTATTAGAAGACGTGCAACTTAATATTTATGCATGCATGTGGTACCAACAAGATGTCTGCCCAGCGCATTATGCTCGTACAGTAAGAGAGTTCCTCGATCGGGAATACTCCAACAGGTGGATAGGGCGGTCTGGTACAATTTCGTGGCGAGCCCGTTCACCGGATTTAAATTAACTCGATTTTTTTTATTGGGGAGCAGTAAAAGAAAAAGTTTATTCTACGCCGAGAGAAAATTTAAACGAGCTGCGCCAAAAAATTGCAAAAGCCGTTGAGGACATCAACTCCAGAAGATATGCCCGTCTTATTACCAGATCATTTGTAAGAAGATGTAGAGCTGGCATTGCCGCTGGAGGCAAACAGTTTGAACATTTGTTGTAAGATACAAGATTGGTAGATGGCATTTAGTCGCGCAGCAAACAACAGTTAATCACACGCGGATTTTCAGTGCCCCAGAAACGAAGATTTTGCTAATTTACGTAACCGTTTAAGTAGAAATCCGCCTCGTCTCTCATGATGATTTTCGATACAAAATCGCCCTCTTCGTTGTTGAGATTGACAATGGCTTTACAGTAATTCACACGCGACTGACGCTCAGGAGGCATTAACTGATACACTTTGTACAGGAACATGTGTAAGTCTTTCACTAAATTCATTGTAGGGTCCGTCTGGTTATGCCCAATTGCATGGCCCGTCATCGGGTTGATGTTTCTTCGTTCTCAGTGACATCGGCAGCCACAGCCGCGATATTCTCGGCCGAACGACTAGTTCGGTAGCGGCCACGCCCTGCATTTTCTCCTGTGGTTCCACTCTGTTCGAGTCGAGTGGCTAAGCACCGAAATGTTTGCCCAGTTGGCGCTACACGATTAGGAAATCGACGTCGATATTCACGCTGTACTAACACCACCGACCGATTATTATTTCTGAAAAACATCGACACAATTATTTCCCGCTCTTGCGGAGTATAGCGCTCCATTGCTTACCTGTTCGTATACTGCAGCTGTCTAGTTCACAAATGTCAAATATGATTGACGTACGACGCCATTTGCAAAAACTATACCATCTTCCGATAGGGTGATTCATTGTTTTTGAAATTTCCTTGTTCTCGCCTTCCGCCATTCAACATCTCCTTCAGGAATTTGCTCATCAGTTGGTTATCATGAACCCCGCACACAAACCTATCTCGGAGCGCCCGTTCCCAGATATGTAGAAAAGTTACATTTCTCCGCCAAGTACTTCAGTTCGACAATATACTGCATTAACGTTTTAGATCCTTGCTCTGCCTTATAAAACTTAAGCGATTCGACGGTTTCATTTCCCACGAGGTCGAAGTATGTTTTAAGTTCCTTCACGAACTCATTGTACTTCTTCGTAGTCGGATCCGCGGGTGAAACCAACTTTCGGAGGATTCAGTACGCTTCAGCTCCAATGTGTATGAGGAAAAGTGATACTGTGACATCATTTATGACGATGAAAAACTGTTGCAGCCTCATCTCATATTCCACAAAGTCATTACCCAGAACAAATGGATCCATGTGGCCAAGCATTTTGTTTAGTGTAATGGGCAGCGTGTTAAGTTTCATTTCACTTTTTTACTATTTTTCTACCATTCAATGATTTTTCTTTACTTTTTTGTGTTTGTTTTTGGCACTCTTTTCCTTATCGCCAGCTTATTATGTTTTCATTTGGAAAGTGTTCTTTATTGAGGGAACAAACTTACAAACTACTACAACTTCAGATGTGTAAATAAGATGTATAAGCTCAAAAATGTTGTATTGATATACAGTAACACTGTATACATAAAAGTTGCTTAAGAGATAACTTAGAATTAGTTCAAACTCATGTCAGTACTCGTATATTATTATTTTATTTTCATTTGATAGTTGACAATTTCTGTTTATGAAGGGATATAGTATTTTGATAGCAATGCCTATTTTATGTAATGTCCTTGTAATACGTTCTTTATAGGTTAATTTTGAATCTAAATGAATTACTAGATGTTTCACAGACGACTACCAATTAATTTGCAAACCATTAAATGTCATTTCGTTTTCTTGTAAAAAGATTGCTTGCGTTTTTTTTCGTATTCACTCTGATTTTCCATTTATTATAATATTCCATTAATATCTCAGCCGCATTTAGTAGACTGGTCTCAATGTTAAGGCCATATTCATGCGACGAATATGTCGCAGTATCGTCAGCATATACCGTAAATTGTACAATATTGGTCCAAGAACTGACCCCTGTGGGACACCTGCGGTTATGTTCACTAGTTTCGAATTTGTCTTATTCACATACACTTTAAAGCAATGACTTGATAAAAAAACTTTGGACATTTTGAGTAAAAGCCTATCATGACAAACAGAATCAAATACCTTCTCGATGTCAAACTCCATCACAATTTAGTCCCTGTTCCAGTTCGGAATTCAATTTCATTTGGTTAAAATTCGGTCTCCGTAAGCAAATTATCCACTACTGCTTTATTTACAGAAGCCCCAAACTGGACAGCAATTCTACCTCTAACGAGTTTGATGCGCTGTCTGACTCTATTCAAAGAACTGTATCCTCATGTCCTCATACTGAAATAGTTATTACGGGCTTCGAAATTCTGGACACACATCTGTTGATTTGCTATCCCCTCTAGGCTCGTCGGACCACTGTGTCATATCGTCTAATTTCACTCATATTGACCGCACATTTAGAGAAAAGATTCCTAAACGAACTGTATGATAATACGAGAAAGTCGACTGGAGCGGACTTAACGCCTTGTTTAGGAATTTTAACTGGTCGCTATATTTCCTCCTAATGCGGCTGCTGATATGATCTGATCACAGACACTATTCTCTTTGGAATGAGATGTTTTATCGTTCATCGAATGAAAGTATCAAACCAGAAGAAATGGCGTGGTACGACACAAGCTGGAAAGGGGCTGTCAGAGTTTTTTCGGTCCTATAAGACGGTCCCACAGAGGAAAACTGAAAAAATTTCAAATGAGCCAATAATGACCGCATCGTCGTTAAATTTCAATACGACCAACAAAAGGGGAAAAAAATACTATATTGTCCAAAGTTAGTAAAAATACTGAGTCGTTCGTCAAAAACATTAGAAATCCTCCATCCCAATGCTAATTTACAATGACATTTTATTTTTTATTTTTAATTAGATATTTGAAGGCTTACACATTTACACATTAAGATATGTTATCTTTTAAAATAGTGACAAGCTAAACAATTTGTTTAAAAGAAACAATAAGGGCTACCTTATTTATACCTAAAATGAAACATACGAGTATAAACGATTTAAATTTAAATTTACAATAAGAAGTACATACGAGTATCTATATTTTTGTTGTTATTTTTAAATTTTTCAATTGGTGGAGAAATACGATCTTAAGTTCGTTAAAAATCTCTTTTTCTGTCTTATTTCTCTAGTTTGACGAGGGAGAGAATTCCAGAGTCTAGTGGCGTTAACAAAAAATTGACGTTCAGACGTTAGGCAAGAATAGCGCGGGGATAATACTCGTATTTGTCTAGTCCTGATGGATACACAGAACGTTAGTCGGTTAAAGAGGTTTCGGGTTGATGTGTAGAAATTATGTTATACAACATTAGTATGGTACGGCACAGTAAGAGTTTTTCGAACGTGATGTTGCAAATCCGGTAAAAGAAATGCGAAATATGGTCGAATCTTCGAAGACCGAAGACGTAGAGGGCTGTATTATTATAAGCGACATTTAGTTTTCGGGTACTAATCGAGTCGCACCTTCCGAAAACTTCACAACCATATGTTAAGATCGGGATAATTATTGTCTTAGCTAACAGCACTCGCGTTTTTATGGGGGTAAAGTATTGAGTCGCCCAAAGAGAACGTAGAATACCATAAACTTTTCCAACTGTTAAGTTAATGTGATCATTCCAAGTCAAGGTTTTATTAAATAACATTCCCAAGTTTTTTGCGATATCGACGTATACGATCGGACCATCATTAAGGTAGATTGGTCGAAGTGATAAGGTGCTTATACTTTTCCTTGATATAACAATACATTTCGATTTATTAGGGCTTATAATCAGCGAATTCTGTTGCGACCAATTAAAGATTTTATTCAAGTCGGAGTTTATGCAACTGACGCAGTGATCGATTGTGTCGGGTGAGCAACTCATGTGCAGCTGAGTATCATCAGCGTACATTTCGACATAGGAACTAGTGACGATGGAGGGCAATTCGTTAATGTACAAAGAAAAGAGAAGGGGTCCTAGGATGGAACCTTGGGGGACACCGTGTGTATTGGGAAGAAAGTCAGACATTTTGTTGTTCAAAAACACAGCCTGCTGACGATTTGCGAGGTACGAAGATACTCGTACCAGGCACACAGCGGAAGAAGAGAAGTTGAATTTACTTGAGAGCTTATTGCATAGTATTGCGTGATTGACATTGTCAAATATCTTAGAGAAATCAAGGAGCACTAGAAACGTGACATGATTTTTATCTAAGTTCTGTCGTAAGTCGTCTACCACAGTCAAAAGTGCTGTGGTACAGCTATGCTTAGGACGGAAACCGGACTGATGAGAATTCAATAAATTATTAGCATTAAGATACGTATTTATTTGCTTCTGCATTAATCTTTCAAAGACTTTAGAGAGAAAAGAAAGTATAGTAATTGGGCGAAAATCTTTTTTTGTACGATTCTTGGGAAAAGGTAGGATTTTAGATTTTTTCCAGGCGGAAGGGAACACACCTGTTGTTAGAATGTGATTGAAGGCATAGGTAACATATGGAAGTATGATGGGTAGGATAACCTTAATGAACTTTGGATGAATTTCGTCAACTCCGACTGAATTGGATTTGATTGAAAGTAGACTCTCAACCACATCAACCTGTTCAACGCGAGAAAACTCGAAAGATGCATGGGTTAAAGGGGTGTTGTTGTTGTTGTTGTTTGGAATATGCAAAGTAGAAGGGACGGAAGAAGGAGCGCAAGACACAAAGCATCGATTTTGCTGCGCGAATTTTGCAAACCACCTGATTGCGGAGAATACGATATAACATATGGAGATCTTCTATTCGAAAGCGTTTCCATTGGTTATACGCTTCGTCACGCCTTTCCATAAGTTCTCGGATGTCACTCGTAAACCATGGATTAGCGCGATGTCTCACAATTTCAGTTTTAAGCGGCACGTGTATATTAAAAAGTTGATTGACATTGGTTTGAAGGAACTCTACTTGTTGATTAGGAGAAGACATGCAATATATTAGGTCCCAGTTAATGCCGCGCACATCATTTTCTAGAAGCGAGTAGTCAATGTGTCTAAAATCTCTGAACTCAAATGAATTAGGAAAATCCTGATAATTAAAGTCAAAGGTTAGATAGATCAGATCGTGTTTTGAAAACCCTGGGGCTGACAATTGATCATAAAAAAGCGCCCTTGTCGCTTCACTAACAAAAAAGACGTCAAATAAAGTGCTACAAGTATCTTTAAAGTGAGTAGGTGTGGAAAAATTAACTGGAAAAAGATTCCTAAGTGAACAAAAACTATCAATCAGATTGCGTTCTGACAAGAGATCACTATTTAAGTCATCACATACGATAACGTTAGGTGAAGTGACAGATACTTCTTTTAACAAGGAAAATTCCAGCTATCAGCTCTTCGGACAAGCCAATCTGTTTGCTACACACTTTGCGGCCAGCTCAACGCTTCCAAATTGTGTTTCGTCTCCGCCTACATTTAAGTGCATCGAATCTTCCATGGGATAAATATCTTTGGCACTCGTGTAGTAACAAGAGTATTTAGGATTTCAACACACGTAAATCCGCTGATCCGGATAGAAGATATGTTCTTCCACTCTGGCAAGACCACTTCGTAAGCTTTTTCATCAATCCTACTCTTTAGGACTTTTTTCGAGTAGATGGAAAACAGCATTTGTCCAGCCCGTCTCTAAAAAAGGCGGATTTTCTTCTCTCTCCTCTTACAAACCCATTGCACTTACGTCCCCTCTTTCCAATGTCATGGAAACGCTGACAAACCGTCAGCTCATGAAATATGTCGAAACACGAAAACTTCTCAATGAGCGGCAGTTTCCGTAGCAACAAGTCCACTGGTGATTTGATGACATGTGTCACCGACAAGTGGAACCAAAGCGTACATCAATTTTGCGAAAGCAAGATAGTTGTACTTGATGTTTCTAAGGCATTTGACAGAGTTGGGTGGCCGTGGCTCAAGTGGTAGTGTGTTGGCTTCCAAATCGGAAAGTTCGGTGTTCGAATCCCAGCCTCGTCCGAAAGACATTCTTTTTTTCAGGCAACTTAATTCTCGTAAGACGAATGGTTGCCTCTAATACAATAACAAGTCCAATTACACTAATAATTTAGTCTCCCCATTAAATGTTGGATGCCACCCATGGAGCGAAATAACCGCTGAGCCCAAAAATCTTTCTTTCTCTCTCTGTCCCATTTTCCTAAAAACTTAACACGTGCTCAGGCATTTTAAGTGTATTAATACCCACTTGAGTGTTAAGTTGTTTAAAAAAAAAAAAAAAAAAAAAATCAGGCTCATTTGTCGAAAATGCGTGCTTTTGGGATCGACTCTCTTCTTCAATCTATTAGAAACTACCTTTCAGAACGTTCAATTCAAGTTGTCTTGGATGGTTTCAAGTCTCATATCTACAAAATAAATGCTGGTGTGCCCCAGGGCTCCGTTCTGTCTCCGACAGTCTTCTTTATTTTCATTCATGATCTCTTGTCTACTACTTGTAATCCAATATATTCCTTTTCTGATGACAGTACTCGTACTCTCTGCTTTTCATATTCGTTCCCGGACTCTTCGGCTATAGAACGGGAGCGGCAGCGTATGTTAAGCTCATTAAATTCCGATATTAACAGCATAACCAATAGGGGAACTATCAACAGAGTGGAATTTAATGCTTCCAAAACACAATGCTCTCTTCTGTCGTTAAAGCTAAATTTAAATATCCCCATTATCCACATTCTCGGCATGAGTGTCAATGACAGCTTACGTTGGAATGACCACTTATTTGATATCGCCAAAAATTCTGAGAAATGTCTAGGTTTCCATAAGCGATGTAGGAAATATTTCACCCCCTCTGGCCGCAATATATAAGTCATTCATCCACCCAAAATTGGAGTACAATGCTCACATCTGGTCAGGTGCTCCTGGAGCCTCTCTGTACCTGCTAGATAGGATTCAAAACCGTGCGATAGGGCTCATAGGTGATGCTAATATCACCCAGTCGATTGGCAACCTTGACCACCAAGGAAATGTCTCCTGTCTCGTCTTGTTCCGTTTCGCTGTTTTTAAGTACAAAATACTCTGGCTTTGTCTTGATGACAGTGGGATGTGCTTGAGCAGTATGCAACTCCCGAAAATGGCTGTAGGACATTTTATATGAGGAGACCGTGCTAATGATACAAAATGTATTGATCTCCTTCTAAAAATCGGGTGTAACTGTCTGATAAATTTTCAAATAACCAATTTTACTTAAGTTTCATACATACTTCATATAAACGAGAAATTTAAGCATTCGTGCGATATGGTTGTACTTAGTCTATCTCTAATTGATTTTCTATAAATATTTGGATAATAGAGACCTTGATTAAGTCTTCATTCAAATGCAAGACGATTGCCTCTTTGCAATATCTCGGCAAGCAAAGCTCCTTGAAGTAAACCCCCCTCCGCTTGACGTTTCTATAAAATTTATAGAAAAAGTGTTACTGCTTCGAAAATACGTGACTGACAGCCAGATCTACTCATGACAACAATCACCACTCAATTAAATTATTATAAGGATTGGCTCATCATCAATCTACAGCATATTGCTTTCAATTTGACAAACAATCCTGTATCGTCATTTTTATGTGCCAATCTCTATCAAACTTTGTCATTGTCCCGCCTCCATTCAAACAGCCAAACAGAGGGTCTACTCGTACAATAAAACGAGAAAACGAAGAAGTCACATTTTACCCTTTCAAATTATGATATAACATATATCAAAACGAGCATCCTTTTATGGGCTTGTGTCCTCAGGGATTACATCTTGCTACCTTCCTCTATAGCGTCATTAATAATTGAACTTTATGGAAATAAAAATAAAGAGCAAATACATATATTTTGGCTCAAATAAAAGAATCGCCTACACAATAGCATCCAAGAGGAGCCTTCAGTTAACAACAAACTCTCATCCTCTCGTCTAAACAAATAAAATTCTATTTATGTATGTATACGAGTACTCGTATATGTATAGTACTTCTCCTGTATGTAGATGCTCGTTGAGCTCGTTAAACGAAACGAGCTGGTCAACAACTAAACAGCCAAAGGTACACAAAACATTCTTCCTTTGCGATATTCGTAATGATATGTATGTGACTCATGGTCACAATTGCGTGTATCTATTCATGTACCGTTATATAAACACCTTTTTCCCTTCATACTCGTAAAGGAATTACGAGCGAATACGGTGCCAAGTTGTTTCTAATTCTGATAACAAAAAGGTTGCTCTATGCGAGCACACGTTGGAACGAGTGGGCTTTACGACCGCTTCTAAGAGCACCAGCTACAGTGCTCCGAACTTTGAACACACTCAGACTAAGGTCGATTTGAAGGAGATTCAAAAAGACGAAAACAAAAATGAATCAGAACCACGCGAAAATATATTCATAGCCCCCACCATATTTTACCATTAATTGTATAAATTTCATGACTTCGCATAAGTGTTTCTTAATCGACTTTTTAACTTTTCAGTGCAGTGCAGTTTTCCCGTCTCACGTTGGAAATATATACTTTCCGGTGAAACGAAATTTTAATAAGCAATTTTCGTAAATAAAGGGTGTCCCAAAACTGAGGCAACGAGAAATTTTGATAGAAAACACAGGTCTTTAATTGAAGATTGTAAATTTTTTTATTAATTTATAAAGTATAGGGTTTTCCAATAAGGACTTGACAACTTTTTTTTAAATAAAACGCAAACCATATGAGATATTTCAAAAACTTTACTATCGGCTTGAAGTATAATCAAAACATTTATGAATGGAACTCGACTTCGTTCATATGGCCGCCGCGGGCACCTTTGCAGCGGTCGATTCGTTGGACCCAATTTTCAACGACTCGGCCGCAACGGCCGTTATTTCGCGTTCAGTGTTGGCTCTGAGCTCTTCCAACGTCGTCGGCGTGTTGGCAAAACCATTGACTTAATCCATCATCTTGGCGCATCTTCTCCAGAACCCAATCGGAGAACGTACGTCGCTTCAAATTGTCCATCGGCTTCAATTCTTGAGTCAGCTTGATCTTGTATGGGTGTAAACCAAGATCCTTACGCAAAATATGCCATAATGTGGTGTGAGCGATGCCCAATTCTTGAGAACGGCGTGGAATTGACTGATTTGGATCGTTTGCTACGGACGCCTGAACGGCATCAATATTTTCAACACTTCGCCCAACCCGTTTTCTTACTGACACGGCAACATCACACAACGAATATGTAGACTCAAATTTTTGCACTAAACTTGTTATTGCCTGTCTAATAGGGCGATAATTACGACCGAAAATTGGAGTTAACGATCTTAAAGTTGCAGTCACCAACTCCGAATTTCGGTAGAAAATGTTTATAATTTGCAGACGTTGCTCGTTCGTGTACTTTACCATGATGAAAATATTGAGTTTGCTGAATAAATTGGCAGTGACAGTTTGATGATTACTGAAAAAGTGCGTTCACAAATTAAATTCAAAGTTGTCAAGTCCGAATTGGAAAACCCTTTACTAACAAAAAGGAATACATGGATTTATTGGAACTAAAGAAAGTAAAAATTGCAAAAGTGTATAAAATTTTTATTTGAGTTGATAAATCAATGCTTGCCATTTACTTTTTAAAGATTGTTTCATGTAAATATTTACAGAGAGTCGAATTGTGAATTGCTCACCGAACTCATTTCTCAATTGGTCCATCGGTTCGCGCGTGCTGTGCGGCATGTAGCTCCATCTTGCTGGAACCACATGTCGATCAGGTTCAGCCCGTGTATTTTGGGCAAAGAAAAGTTCGAAATCATTGAACGAAAGCGGGCGCCTTTGACGGTAAAGTTGTTCTTATTGTAATCTTTAAAAAAAAAACTACGGGCCAATTACTCCACCTGGCCAAACAATCCATTTTTCCGGGTGCATTGGCAGCTCTTGTATTGCCCGAGATTGCTCATCGAACCAAATGCGGCAGTTCCCATTCAACCAGAAATGAGCTTCGTCGCTGAAGATAATTTTTGGATAAAAAGCGGATCTTCCTCCAACCAAAGATCTAGTGGCAGCGATCACCGAACTACCTCAGGAAAATTAATTGCAAGAGTTCGTGTGAACCTCAGCTTGTTCTCCCAGAGACATAGATGCGATTCCTCCTGTTCTTGTACAAGATTTGTTCGAATAGTGCCACCGTCGCAATTGGTATTTCATTCTGTGGCAGGTCGTTTGGCTTCAGTTCTGGCACGAACTGTATTTCGTAAGGTTTTAGGCAAAGATCCTTGCGTAAAATCTCCCACGTAGTCGAGTAATACAATCCCAATTGCCGCGAGCGGCGGCGAATGGACAAATCACGAGCTTCATTAACACTGGAGGATACAGCAGCGATATTTTCCTCTGCACACACTCTACGGGTAGGGGGCATCAAGCCACCTATATTGAAATTGGTGCAAAATTTGGTCATTATGGTCTGAATTGCTTGCTCAGTATGTCGACTATGACTACCGTAAAATGGTTAAAGTGCGCAAAAAACATTTTAACATACACAGATTTGACAATACAATTCAATGAAATGGCAATGCTAACTGAGCATGTTTGACTTTGACACATGTCATGAATCGCGCGTGAGCTGTCAAAAATAGAACACTGAAAAGCCAAACACTCTTTACTATTGCAATGCGAGCGTATACACAATACTTTTGGTTTTTTGGTGTGTAGATGTATAAATTGTTTGGTATTCCATCTCTGGAGCAACCGACATACAATTGGCCGTCGGAAAAGCAGAAATTTTCTAAATTTAATCCAGCAATGGCTAACGATTGCCCTTGCGCTTTGTTGATGGTGATTGCGAAAGCGAGGCACACGGGAAATTGCAGTCGCTTGAAATTAATTGGCAAATCGGTCGAAAGCATTGGTATGCACGTAAAAAGCACATCTTCGCGTTTGCTCTTGCCGGTGATGATTATGGCCTCGATCAAGTTTTTTCAAGATGAGTCGGATTCCGTTGCACATCTCCGGCGGTTGAAAATTGAGGATTAGCATCAACGGTGAGCCGACTTTCAGTGTTAACTCATGTGGCGGCATTCCAGTGGCATTCAATTGAGTAATTGACGACTTATTCCTCTTAAATGACTGCATCAAATGATTTGTATTTCATTGGTTCGCCGGGAATTTTCAATTTGAGGATTGATTTTGTTGACGTTATCGTTTTTCGGTGCATGGATTCCGTGATTCTTGTAGTGGATATTGTTTTGTGCACTTTGCATAGCGATTGTAGGTTCAGTGTTCCTCATGGCCCATGAATTATGTTTTTGCAGACAATATCAAAGAGAATCGGATCCTTTTCGGGATTAGGAAGCTCAGTGGATATCACACTGTTTATTTCGGTAGGGACGACTAAGGCATCTATTTTGGCATTCGATGGACCAATAATACAACCAATATTCTTGTTTATGACGTCCATTATGCTGCTTAGTTTTAGCTTGAAGACGCGCGCACTCAGATCATGGCGATGAATAGATGTTTGATGTCCGTTCATTTCGGATTGCACGTGAAAGTGATTAACAGATCATGGCGACCGTATAGCCGAACATATGTATACATATATGTGTGTCATGGCATCTTTCGCATATTCGTGCATGTGTCCTGGACTTCTGGTGTACGTGAATGGTACAAGTAGGATCATCATTTCCCCAATGTTAGCAGCGTTTCCATCAGCTGCAATTGCAGTGAACATACTCTTTCTTTTGGTTCAAGCGGGTGAAAAGTAGTCGTTCGCTTTCGATCTTGACGTACGAGTACATGTCAAGGATAAACAGCTGGCGATACTTCAGAATGTGGTTCGATTCTTCTTCCTTAATCATAATGCGGTTCCCGTACAAATCCATTGATGAAACTTGTTAAAAGAATTATTGTAAATTCAAATTAAATCGATAAATTGAATCTAATTGTAGCTCACCTTTTTCGCTAATGGTGCGCCTGTGTTTGGGTTGGTTTGCATCATGTTAAAATGGTAGCCATCTTCCTCGTTCCAGAAGAAAATCGGATATTGCAGGGCATCATACGACCGGTGCGTTTCAGTAACACGTTTCAGAGATGCGTCTCGCCTTTGAATAATAATGTCACGCTGATTGCATTCGGTGCCGACCGTAACAATTGCCACTTTGTCGATGATTGGTGCAGTGTTTTGTCAGCTCTTATTACAATTCTGTACTCGGCCGATGACATTCTGTCTATCGCTGCTTTGAATAGACCAACCAAGTCGTTGTGTTCATGAAACATCGCTTGTGGATTTGCCACGATTTCGCGCCTTGTTCTACTACTACTGCACAACGTCGATCTGTCTCCGTTTCTGCGTCGCCAGTAAATGAAATTTGCAAAAACTTGGTTTCGTCATCGCGTAGGGGAAGCAGCGAACCGATGTTATGATAAACTTGTCCTTGCACTTTAAAGGTAGGCATGAAACCTGCACTGTGACTGTCAATTTTTGCTGCTCCATTTGAAAAGTCATTTGTTTTTCCATAATCCATTCAACGAATGGTGCCGAATGGATGTTCCTGGACTCTCAGCAACTGCTAACTGCTTGGTGTTGAGCGACTTGTTGAATGAAGGCCAGAGTGTGTAAGATCACTAATTGATCCAGTCTCCCTGAATTTTTGAATTAATTTCTTCACAGTTGATGAAGTTAAATCACTATTCCGACCATATTTTGGTAAATGAAGCAAATATGTACGAATTAATTTTATACTCTTCGCGCATTCATGATGGAAGACTTAGAGGCTTGGAGACTTCATGGCAACAATTGCAGGGGATATCCTAATCGCCGGAGACTTCAGACTCACAAGGAAAGCAAATACCCGAGATGGCTGCACGTTCAGGACACCGTTCAGGACACCTGAATACGAAGAAACCATTTCAGACATCACCTTCGTGATGGAATCGATATCCGCAAAAATAGGGACCTGGCGAGCCATCGAAAACCATATCGGCGGTGACCGTTAATACATAATCTTCGATCTACGAGGGGACCAACGAGCTCCAAATTGGAATCCAACACGAGCTCCTAGGTGGAACACTAATAGACTCAACGAAGTGCTTCTTTCGTCTGTGAACAGAGCCACTTTATGATCGGAGCTATTGGAGAAGTAGTAAAGGCTGCCTAAACCGCCAACCGCTATCAAAATATATTCTGAATGCGTTTGAACATCCTTTCAACATTCTAATTTACCTCTGGATGCTGAAGAATTACCTTAAAAACCGGGAGCTGATCTACTATATCACGAAAAGCTCTCGAAGAAAGGAGCAGCACAGGGATCGATCCTGCGAACTGATGTCTGGAACATCGCATACAATAGCATACTTCGCTGGTGATGCCTGATAATGCCTTCCTGGTAGAGTAAGCAAATGCTATCGCCGCGGTGATTACAGCGAAAGAAGCGGAAAAGTTGAACCAGTTTATGAGACTGGTAACCTCATGGTTGAATGAACACGGTCTTAGCCTAGCTACAGAAAAAAACGAGATTATCCTTTTGAACGATAGACTACTAAATTGCTACGTCACTTAGTTTCTCACCGGACACGGATATCTCAACGCCTTTCTTCACAAGGTCGGTAAAGCAAACACTCCAGCTTGCCAGTACGGAGACTCTGCAGTAGACAATGCAAACCACACCCAACGAAGGGGGTTGGAAAGCAGCATGGGCCTAATTAGCACAGAAAACATGGTCGAAAAGATGCTGACGAGCGATCAGACCTGGAGCCTAGTTTGTTCCTTCGTTGAAGTTATACTCAGAACAAAAAAGAAAGAGCAAGATGCAAATATACCTTTAACGGACAGACGAAAGCCTCACCGTCAAGATGGAATAAGCCTGCACAAGATAATAAATATGAAAAATCCGGAAAGAAAACGGCAAAACTGGTGGTGTCAAGAAGAAAGGGAACTGTTTCTCGTCGTTATTAGATTTTACACCATCTCCTGAGGAAAAAAATAAAAAATTCCGACCATATTTTGTACGAAAACCGCGAACTGTCACAACCAATCCTTCAATACATATTTTTAAAATAAATATATTTGGTGTAGGGGTCCATTTTTAACAACCCTGAACTGTCAACTACCTTTCTTTTTTTCGTTGGCAACACTTTACCACACAAATAGCGCAAAATCTTGGATGAATTTTGATACACCCTTTACACATGAATAGACGACGCGAGCCAAAGTGAAAGCACGCAATGCGGCCTTGAGAAACGCACGTGATTTATATACCAGATCCCGGATATTTAGGGAATGAGTGAAATGAATAGCTTACCGCAGTGTATGCCATCCTAACAAATAGCCTTCTACACGACGATAAGGACACACATTTTCTGAGCTAGGGTGAGTGTGTGTTTACTAAATAATCACAGGACAGGTGAACGCCTTTTCCTGAATGGAGTTTACGTAATCTGATAAAACTGACGGAAGGCCAGCTTTTAAAGTCGCATGTTTCCTCTCCATATGTGCATACATATGTATTTACTCGTAATCCTTATCTAGTCCATTGTAAGGGACGTCTTTGAGAACAAGGATTTGTTGGGAATTAATTGGATATGGTAGCTTAATAGAACTCTTAAGCGAACAGAGATAACTTGAAGAGCATTATGAGGAGAAAGCCCTTTCTTTAGAGGAGGATTCCCCCAACTCTGAACTGAATCAAAGTCAATAGACGATGTGCCTATTTAAAAAAGAAGTCAAACGTGCATGACTGAAGAAAAGCTACAAAAAAGCTCCAAATTATCATAGTTTAACATGTGGCGCCATCCAAATCTACAAATATCACGTGCACACCCGTAGAATGAATATTTGGTTGGTAGGATTCCAGCAAATGAAGGAAACAACTATTCACAGAAAGGATATGAATACATGACAAATCTGACAGGATAACGAGGGAACAAAATATTTTTCTGTACAAATTGTGCGCCTTTGCCTGTTGGATGCTTTTTCTTCCCTCTGATGTCAGGCGTTTTTTTTTTTTTTTTTTTGGGAGAAAGAATCTTGAGTGTGAGGAGCACTTTGGGGAAAATGTCCAAACGTAAAACGTTGTTGTTATCAAATAATCGTTTAGAAGAAGTATGAGTGTATTCATCACTAGGGAAACAGTTTTGACGCCGGTATGACGATAGTAACTTATTTTGAGGATAAGACTAATTTCTAAGGGATTTCTTGTCCTTTTGAGTTATTGGGGTAATTGGTTGTTGCCAAAAATGCGGATTGGATTTCAGTATTAGATTGGTAGTATGCATATTAGGAAGGAAATGATGCAAACAATGTCAATTTAATACAAAATTGGATCGGAGACATCAGGTAAAAACTGCACTATTGATGAAATTTCTCAGTGAGTAATACTTGGATCCTGAGGTGGGCATTAAGTCCCATTTAAAATACTGCGATATGCGATACGTTGTTCGAAAACGAGAGCGCATGAACTGTCAAAAATATTTCCGTAACATGTACTTCAATGCGTTTGTTTACAATAATGCGAGTCTCGCAGCAAGCATCGCAGTCAATTTCGGAAATCTGGAAAACTCTCGCATCTCGCAATGCGTGACAGCTAATTTTTTTTTGTTTTCATATTGCACTTGTCATTTGTGAGTTGATTAGCACTTCACTTGACAATTGTTCCTTTCGTTTTGACGTATCATTGTAAACAGACGTTCGATGGCCGAATGCGACCCTCGTATCGCATCTCGCAGTATCGTAAATGGGACTTTAGACTGACACTCACAAAGGAAATCCGTCACATATCAAGAAGCGCTTATCAAAATCTGCATCGTCAGTCTGCATCGGCTCGTCTAGATTGTCATCTCCCGCAATCCTATTGTAATCTGAGACCCAGAACAGACTCAATGAATTCAGCATTGAGACTGAGCTCAGAACTCTCATTTCCGAACTAGATTGGAAGTGGTGACAGTGTCTATTAAGGTCATAACCGCAAATTGGCTGTCCTCACATTGAAATTGATTGCTGTCAGACGTAAGTTTATCTACCAAGTAGTGAAATCTATGAATTGTATTCTCAATAAAGGCGCCGACGTTACATTTTAGTTCAGTTGTGGAGCCATCGGTAATTCTGACTAATCCACAACAACACAATTCTGGTATATCATCATTTGGTCAGGCGGCATCGCCATACCCAGCACGTCACTGAAATCTAGTACGAGCCGTACGAATCTCACAACATAGTTGTAAAAACGTAGGCTATTGATATGGCAGAGGAGATTCATCAGTGCGTCTGCAGCATAGCCGGGCATTGAATAGTTCGGACACAATACTCCTCCCATCACAGATTGAAGTGCTATTCTTAGCTCGAGACACTCCGTGTGCCAAGTTAGCTCTTGTTGTTCTTTCGCTTCAGCGTTAAGTAGTTGAGTGGGTTATTCTTCAGCTTCATGCAGATCTTTACGTTGTTTATCACCGTTTTTACCAGCTGACGACCCTGCTAAAGCCGTTTCTTCTTTGAGTGCGGCCTACGGAATATCAGGAAGACTGGTACACAGCTGGTCTAGGTCGAATAGTGTTTCCGTATTCGGTGGTTACAGCACATGAAACTGGTTCAGTTTACTTTTGCACTTTCGATGGAATTCACGATGGCCCACAATATCTTACTGTCGAAACGGCCAAGTACTTCGTCATCCGCTTCCGACAAGGTTCAATTCTCTGCGTCTTAGAGCAGGACTCGGATGATAATGTGTAAAGTGCTCTTACGATTCAATTAAGTGGTAATTCTGCATCTAATTTTTACACCAAGCCGTCATTGGTGAATATCCTTTTCAGAAGACAGCATGCACTTTGTTTCGTCCTCGCTTACCATCAGACCCAGTGTTGCCTCTTTAGCCTCAATACTCATGAAAGCCTCACTGACCATTCCCTGTCTTCATCCAATCACATTAATGTCATCTGCGTATGCAAGTAATTCCGCGAACTTAAAAATAAACATGCCGCTTTTGTTGGCCAGTGAGTTTTGCAAGATTAAAAGAGTCATGACAGCGCGTTCTTTTGTCTACCGTTCCCATTGGTGGATTACGGTTTGTGTATGGCAGTTAGGCTTTTGAGAGAGTTTGAAGGAAACATAATTGGAAAAGGTTCCAGCGGTGCGATTGCAGCTTTTCGACGTCGAACTTTAGTGGACTTACTTGACTCCATTGTGCTCGTAAATGATCTGCGTCGTTCTTGGCTCCTCGCAAAGTTTGGGCGTCCAGAATGCTATTGCAGATTGATGGGTGATTGATCAGGATAGAGCCATGTCACTTTATCAGCGAATTCGTCTTTATAGCTGTCATCCGTATCCCCTGTATGGACAAAAGTTGCTCACTAGCACTGCTTCAATCCACAAAACAAGTGATTCGTCTACCTACATTATGTTGTCGAGCCGAGTTACTAATGCTGTTAAAAGTTGCACTGTCAAAAGTTCATTCAGTGTCAATCAAATTGTTTATCACGTGATGCTACTTATCGAGCGAGGCTTCGATTCTGCACAATAGGCTTTGACACGCAGGTCTGTTACTTCTTTGACAGAGGATATACATTGCAAAGCAGTTTTGCGTACATAAAGGTCAACTATCCCTCTATGTTCTATATCTGAAACTCTTGTGTAGTGGTTCTACACTATTCGTATAGTGGCAAGCTAGCAGTGAAAATACTCTTCAGATTTCGCAGCAGCTGATCTTTTCCATCTGTACCAGGCGATTAAAACTCATCAAGGGACTCAAAAGCTTATATAATAGTCTCAACCGTCACCGGCAGAACCAACTAGGGTGCTTATTACGAATAAGAAAATCCCCGAAACGATAGCGATTAGGGTATCTGGGAGTGGTGATTGGCAATAGTCTAAGTTTTAATCATCACCTATAGAGCACCAATAAGGCTTATGAGTAATACCGGGGGGGGGGCCAAAACAATAAAATACTCCCTCTTGCGGGAGGTGGGAGTTCTATACGCATGTATCCAGCGGAAATATGGCCAAATGCCTCGAGGATTAAGTCTGTCGTGCGAGGAGTCGAATCCGATCACTTAGCCCACTAAGCTAGGTTATACTCGTTGTATCTTCAATGCTCCCTGTCAACATACTTGCTGAAGAAAGACTCAAAAGCGAGCGAGTCCAAAATAACCGGGTAAGCGATGGCAAAAGAAAATACGGAAGAACCCGTAGTATCGCAACCTAGCAGATGGGTCCCAATGATCGATGTGGGTGAGGATTAAGCGGAATCAAAACGAAACAAACTTCTGTTGGCCTTAGTTTTTAACGGGATGTTTTAGAGCGCATCTGTTTAAACGCAAACATGAAAGCATCGCAAGCTGTCCATATTGTGAAACTGTCTCGGAAAACGCGGAACGGTATGTAACGGTGTGGTTAGACACAATTTAGAGAGTAACTCCCGAGAATATCGTTGCTTATGAGCTTCAAAACAAAGAAAACTAGAGTCTTGGCCGGTTGTCACAACTCAAAAATTAAAATGTTCTGGTTTTGCTCAGTATGATACTGGAAACTGTTGTTACTAGTACTAGTTTGACTATTCGCCATCAAATGCCAGATGTAGCACCGTGGCTTTAGCCGGTAAGAATCCGGCACTATTAATGGGAGTCGTCGGTGCTTCATGCAAGGTTTCCAATGCAAAACTACGATGGGTTCTGAGCTGTTATGAGACTGAAAATCTCTGCTTTTGACTCAATTTAGGTCTATAGTGACGTGTTTATAAGAATTATGGTTTCATTACGTAGTCGCAGTAGATCTGTGTTGCACTATGAAACGGGCTACCTATGGGTAGGACACGTCAAGTCAAAGCATTTGGTGAGAGCTCCTTTCAGATTCTGATCAGTTTTCTCTTCTTTCTACCTAACGGATTAAGCAAGGTTATCCTTAAAGCGTACCCACTTGGATTTTCTTAGATTCCACCTATTCAGCAAGGTCGTCATTTCCGTTTCGATGTGCCTGTGATTTGACATCCCAAATTTTCTCATACAAATTAAGTGGAGAAGCAGCGTGTGGCTCATAATAGTGTTTCTACCTGCTGTGGAATGGGTAAGTCTGAATTCGATGACGGAGGTGGTATTCTGAAAGCAAAATTGTGGTTACCATTACGCTTCCAAATATGGGCTTCAGTATCGTTTTATACCATACGTTACTCCATGTCGTGCTTGGGACATAGTTTGTACATATTTCTGGTACAAAGGCCACCGAGTTCTAATAACATTCAGTTATCGACAGCACAACCTACATTTGGGGAGTAAAAAGCCTGTTTTGACGAAAGAAGAAGGTAACTACAGGTGGCTGTGCAAATTAAGCGCTGGAAGACGTTGGCCCTGTGCCACTGACCTGTCAATATGTCCGTTTCGGAACCATTCCTTTCATAGGACATTGCTCCGTTTAAGTTTTTCTATAAATCGGATCTGTTACCTTTCTCCGTGAAGAAAATAATTTGATACTTGAACAAATCCTATTAAACACCAGGGGTATGCATAAGTTTTTTCCGGATTTAACTAAGAAAGAGATGGTGCCAGCGAAAAGTGCGCAATGTATTAAATAAACACACACAAGTTGAGCACGCTAAAAACTAGCGTCTTTGTTTTATGGTTCAGTGAACATGTCGAGTTTTGTGCCTGAAAAAGAACATTTGCGGCACGCATTGCTTTTCTTATTTAATAAAAAGAAAACGTCTGTTGAAAGTCATGGTTTGCTGGTAGAAACATATGGTGACCACTAGGGTGCGCCGTATTTGGTGCAAATTTTTTTTCTTGAATTTTGACCGTCCCAACACGCTATTTTATTCTTTATAAAAAAAAAAATCTCTGAAAATTTTATACAAATCGGATAATATTTACGGGTCGCTACCGCCAACCAAACTTTTCAGAGTGCTCCAGTAAATAATGGATATAATTATAAAAAAATTATAATTAAAATTTGGTTTAGAAATTAGATTTTATTTATTGAAAAAAATATAAATACAAGTAATAAATTAATGGATAAATATAAATTAAGATTACTACTTGACTTTAGCAATGTTGATTTCTTACTGTCAGGATACTTCTTTCTATAGTCTTTAACTGCCAATAATAGAAACTGCTTCTGTTCTTTGTTATTAATGTGTAGCTTGTTGTACTGATCCATAAGCATCACTCCTAGCTCAACTATGTCATTGACTACTCTCATGTTGCGTACTCCATGTTTCACCTCATTATATACCTTATCCTTGGGCCACTCATCCACATCCTTTGTTAGGAACTCTAACGAAAATCCTGTGATATTTAAGAATCGGCGGGTATTTGAACTCACGAAGTCCTCCAAACCTTTTGATTGAATATTGGCGATGTCAACAGTTATTCGCTTTAAGGGGTTCTCTACTCCCTCAATTTCGAGGGCGCAAACCATATTCTTTTATGTTTCATTGGACACACTATCATCAAAAAACCCAAAGTCACAAGTTCTTCCGACAAGTACCAGAGGAACTTCTGAAGAGCAATTCTTGAAATAACATCATTTACTTTTTTGTAGTTGTCAAGGTTTTGGATCAGCTGAAGATCATTTCGTGGATCTGTCTACAGTCTAACAATAAAGAGGCAAATGTCAAGAATTCCATGTTCTTCTCTCTTTATTAGCTTGAACTGACTAGATAGCTTTGGACATCCATCTAGCACGGTGTAGTCCAACTGGAGCTTTAAATGATACTCCTTTCAGAGGAACTCCTCCTAAGAATATTACTGTCAGTTCCAGAAGTTTTTTGTAGTCATCTCGAGGAACTCTTACAGCTGAGATTTTGAAACAGCAATCATTTCTTCCGAGACTTCAATAACTGCGGCTGTGGCAACTTCATTTGACTAAACTGTTTCGTAGTTTTTCCGATCGATGTTGGACCAGGATTTCTTGAAACGTTTAAAAATAAGAATGTCTGGACCTGTTGATGATCTACCCTAGTTCTGTCATAACTACTGCTTCCAACATGATCTCGTATATGTGGTGGCGACATGCCAACCACAGCATGTCTTTGTCCATTTTCCGGCTGCCTCATAGACTGCTGTTGCTGCAGCCTCACATGTACCAGAACTTATCTTCGGGACTCCTAAAAGTTGATCTATTCCTTTTCCACTTACTAAAATAGGAAGGCGATTAACAATGTCACTTCCAACTATATCCTCCAGAAGTTTACAGTCTCAGTGAATTGTCAATGGAACTTCTGGGGTAAATTCAACTTTTAAATTCTCAGCTATCTGTAAATGGTGGTTCGCACGTTCTCGACGAATAGAGTTTGGATTCACATTGTATTCTGTGGGATCATGTATGAGAAGTTTAAGCACAGGAGTTACAACAAATGCTGCATTCCACTTATCTTAGCAACTAGCCGCCAAGTTTTCATCCAATATTTTCTTTCGACCTCTCTTTGAAGTCGGCACTCCGGATGGCGATTGAACTGGTAGATCGTACACCGACCACACAGTTAGAGAAAAAATTCCTAACAGAACCGTATGGCAATACGAGAAAGCCAACTGGAGCGGTCGTAACAGCTTCTTTAGGAATTTTAACTGGTCGTTATGCTTCCTCGATAACGACGTGGATGCCGCTGCTGATATGATTACAGACACCATTCTCTTTGGAATGAGATCCTTTATTCCTCATCGGATGAAGAGTATCAAACCAAAAGAAAAGGCATGGTACGACTCGAGCTGTAAAGAGGCCGTCAGTGTTAGAGAAATGTTTTTTCGGTCCTACAAGACCAACCCGACAGAGGAAAACCGAAAAAAGTTCAAACGAGCCAGAAATGACTCCAACGCCTTTCTTAAGCGTGTGAAATTCCAATACGAACAAAAACTGGGCCAAAAAATACTGCAACGTCACAAGGGCAGTAAAAATTGTTGGTCGTTCGTCAGAAACATTAGAAATTCCGCCTCATTATCCATCCCAACGCTCATTTACAATGACAATCCAGCTGTCAGCTCTTTGGATAAGGCCAATCTGCTTGCTGCACACTTTGCGGCCAGCTCAGCACTCCCAGAGTGTGCTTTGTCTCCGCTTACACTTGAGTGCGTCGAATCTTCAATGGGACGAATCTACTTTCGCACTCGTGTAGTAGCACAGTAGCAAGAGTACGTAAAGATCTCAACATACATAAATCGGCTGGTCCAGATGGTATATCTAACCTTCTTCTGAAGAGGTGTTCTCCCTCGCTGGCAAAACCACTGCGTAAGCTTTTCCATCAATCCTACTCTTTAGGACTCTTCCCGAGCAGATGGAAAACAGCATTTGTCCAGCCATCCCTAAAAAGGGCGAATCATCTTCTCTCTCGAATCATCAGGTCATGGAAACGCTGATAAAACGTCAGCTAATGAAATACTCGTACATATCTCGAAACACTTCCTAATGATCAACAGTATGGTTTTCGTAGCAACAGCTAAACTGGTGATTTGATGGCATGTCCCACCGAAAAGTGGAACCAAAGCGTACATAAATCTGGCGAAAGCAAGATAGTTGCACTTGATATTTCTAAGGCATTTGACAGAGTTTGGCATCAGGCTCTTTTGTCGAAAATGCGTGCATTTAGGATCGACGACTCTCTTCTTCATTGGATTAGCAATTACATTTCGGAATATTCAATTCAAGTTGTCTGGACGGTTTCAAGTCCGATATTCACAAAATAAATGCTGGTGTGCCCCAGGGCTCTGTTCTGTCTCCAACACTCTTTTTAATTTTCATTAATGATCTCTTGTCTGCTACTTCTATTCCAATATATTCCTTTGCTGATGACAGTATAGTGCTTTTCATATTCGTTCCCGGACTCACGGCCCTGCTTTTCGGCTGTAGAACGAGAACGGCATCGTATGCTAAGCTCATTAATTTCCGATATCAACAGCATAACCAATTGGGGACCTATCAACAGAGTGGAATTTAATGCTTCCAAAACACAATGCTGTCTGCTCTCGTTAAAGCGAAATTTAAATACCCAGCCATTATCCATGAATGGCACTTGCATCGTCGAAACCGAAAAACTTTCCATTCTCGGTATGTGTGTCAATGACAACTTACGTTGGAATGACCAAATACTTGATATCGCCAAAAATGCTGCGAAATGTCTAGGTTTCCTCAAGCGATGTAAGAAATATTTTACCCCCTCTGGTCTGGCCTCAATATATAAGACATTCATCCGCCCAAAATTGGAGTACAATGCCCACATCTGGTCAGGTGCTCCTAAAACATCTCTGCACCTGCTAGATAGGATTCAAAACCGTGCGATAAAACTTATTGATGATAGTAATACCAGTCAATCAATTGACAACCTCGAACTCCGACGTAATGTCTCCTGTCTCACTTTATTTTATTGCTATTTCCACCACCAGTGTTCCAATAAAATCGCCAGTAGCATTCCGCCCATTCAAACTTTCAACCGTAACACCCGTCTCGCTATGAATGCTCATCAGTATACCCTCAAGCCCATTTTCGAACGTACTCTAAAATATCGTGATTCGTTCCTAAGCCGTACAACTCGCTAATGGAATGCCCTGCCGATCTCTGTATTTCCTGGTCGTTATAACTTGCAAACATTTAAAAACAATGTACATCGGTTCCTCTCTTTTCTTCCTCCCTAAGTTTCCTAAAACCCCTTGAGCCCGCGCGCATTATAAAAATGAAATAAAAAACCAATTACCCGCCGATATTTAGGATCTGCTTCCACCTCTGAATCAGATGATGAAGAAGAAATTACCCTCTATTGGCAAGACGTTTCGAGCATTGGGGAAGGTCAATAAACTTGGTAAATGGGTCCCACACGATTTGAATGAACATCAAATGGAACATCGCAAAGTCACTTGTGAAATGCTGCTTCAATGCCACGAAAGCATATCATTTTTGCATCGGATGACGAAAAATGGATTTATTTTGAAAACCCAAATCGTGGCTTTCATCTGGCGCAGCCGGTCCTTCAAAACCAATGCCAAATCGCTTCGGCAAGAAGACCATGTTCTGTATCTGATGGGACCAGAGCTGTATTGTGTATTATGAGCCCTTGAAGCCTCGCCAACAAATGATTAATTTAAACCACACAATAATCGAAAGACGACTGGAATGGGCCAGAAGACATGGCAAAGTGATTTTGTTACACGACAACGCGCCGTCTCACACAGCAAAACTAGTGCAAGACACCTTGAAATCCTTGAAAGCGATTTCGAGGAAATTCTAAAAGGGCTCGACGAATGGTTTACCGCAAAAGACAAGCAGTTTTTCTGGCATGCTATTCATAAATTACCTGAAAGATCAGCGAAATGTGTAGAAGCCGATGGCCAATATTTTAAATAAAGAAAATTTAATTTCCCTAGAAAATTACGTATTTTCTTTACCAAAAAAAAACGGGAAAAACTAATGCATACACCTGGTAGAAACTAATTAGCAATATATTTTCTTTTGAAAGTATTTATCGGCTTATTTGTCACATCTGTTGACAACTTGACTTGTGCTATTGCTATTGTTAAGAGCCTTTACTCTGTATGCCCACCCATTTGGTCATCACTCTTCCTAAGAAATTAATTAACAGTTCACAGTTAAATAAAGGAAACTTCCTTAAAGATATTTTTCACCAGACATAAACTCAACACAAGTCGTTTACACTGATCATTCAAATTAAATTTCCATTTCCCTAAGCCCTATGAACTTCGCATCGATTTTTTTCTTTTTTTTTGAACAAAAAGGAAAAGCAAAAATAATTGTACACCCCCGAATTGACGCTATTTCCACTTGGCCCAATTTTATCTATCACAACCGCCCATAGCTCGGATTCGAAAACCTGAAACTCCCACACATAGTTCTTCTTTCGAAGGTCGGGCTCCCTTCTTGTCGCTGGAATCCATCGCTAAAGAGATTCCTAATTATTCAGCCAGGCACATGAAAGATAAAAACGAAAAACGAATGTGCTCAGGGTCGGAAGGTTAATGAAAATTTCTTGGTGTTGGTTTGCTTGGTTCCATGACGTCAAGACTCCTGCTGCAGAGGTTTGTTGAAAAATTATTCAAATCGCTTTCAGTTGCGAGTGATTAGATGAGAAGGGCCAAACGAGTTGGCGGAACTGGAGGAGTGAAAAGTAGAAGAATTATTTTTATTGCTACAGCAGGAGTGTGGTAATTGTGATCCCTGTTCATGATTTTCACAAATTGGGGTTAAAAAGGGGACTCTATTGAGAAAAGTATCTGTGGCATCGCATATAATTTTTCTTTTTTATTAATTTTTATGGAGAAATACTTTCGGAGAAGATCTAGATGATTTCTTTTTAAGGAGTTCGTATTAACAAATGGAAGGAAAAGATAATAATTATTACGTGCCTTTTTGTCTGGGGAGGGATGTCTTTCCTTTTAGCATGGAGATTCCAAGTGAGAATGCAGCAGTTGAGAAGATTTCGGTTTTTTTTCCTTATTTCTGTTTCCGTTTTTGATTTATAGAGACGAATTTGGAAACCCTATGGAGGGTAATCTATTATCTATTTAATAACTCTTCTGTTGATGTTATATGCGTTGATGAAACATGGTTTGAACCTGGAATTGATAATTTGTTTTATAAAATAGCTGAACATGAGCTACGGAAACAACACGAAACTTTAAAATGTGAAGTCATAAAAAAGTAGCTAGGAACTGATGTTGAGTATTTGTTGATTGCAGAAATTTCTGATGCATTCTTTCAAAAGTCCATGCAATCGTACACGCCGATGATATTGACATAATCGGAAGAAAGCAGCATGATATCAGTAGAGCTTTCTCGAGTATTGAGATTGAAGTGGCCAAGATGGGCTTAACTCTCAATGAAGGCAAAACCAAATATATGCTGTCAGTAAGAAAGGGCACCCAGCCAAATATAACTTTGTGGTAGTTGAAGACTTTGTCTTCCTAGGTTCCGCTATCAATTTAGACAACGAGACCAGCTCTGAGATCAAACGAAGAATAAGTCCTGCCAATTGCTGCTTCTTTGGACTAAGAGATTAACTAGCAAAGCCCTCTCTCGAACAACAAGAGCGTCCCTATGTGAGACCTAATAATCCCAGTCCTACTCTATGGACGAGGGTGCTGTTGGCTGTTTTGAGACAAAAATTCATCGGGTTATTTTCGAATATACAATAACGAATTGTTCGGGCTGTATAGCGACATCGACTTAGCCAGTAGAGTGATGGTCCAACGACTGATGTGGCTGGGTCATGTAGAGTGGATGAAAACCAATGCTCCTGTCCGAAAAGTCTTCGAATCCGCCCAGAGACACAGTACAGTAGAGGAAGACCGCGGCTCAGGTGACGCACGCAAGTGAAAGGGGACCTCAACCGAAGGCATAAATATCGAAATATCTCACTCTCACAATTAAAAAGACTGTTTCGTAAGTCATCTCAATAGAACGAATGACGAATATCTTCAATTGCACTCCAGGATTCAGTGTCTCGGCAGAATTATAAAAGAGGGAGTGCGGTAGATACCAACAGTGCATTCTAGACAAAACAGCAATAAATTAAGCCATCTGCGTCTCCCTACTCGTTTAAGGAAATTTACGAAATAACTGGTAGGAAATTCTTCGGCACTGGTATTTCTAAAGATCTTCTATTGTAGTTCATACCGCGCAGAACCTAGTGGGAATCCCAAATAAACCGAAGGACTTTAGGGATTTCTATTCTCTTTTATATTCGGAGGCAGAGCCAGAAATTAGTCCTAATAACGATAACGAAATCACACCAACAGTAGATGCATTTTGTAATATATAGCTCAATCGAAATCTTACGTCTCTTTCCCCTCGAATACTGCGCCTAAATCTATTAAGAATAGCGCTCAATAGTAAAAAATCATCAAGCCTCGACCTGATTTCGGACTTTATATTGCGAAAATACCACCACTCCTTGGACGTGGTTACTTTTTTGTTCCCTGGAAAAGGGCAAAACTTGAACCCGTAACGAAAAAAAAGAGGAAATAATCGACTTTCGACTAATATCCCTACTATCCAACATTGTAAGACTATTCGATCGGGTTATTGCTGATCAATTGAATAACTTCTGCAAAGAATCACGTGTGATTAAAATTAATCAATTCGGCTTTAAGAAAAAACATTATATGGAACACGGACTGCTTACTTTACACAATGAAGTGGTTCAAAATTTTAGAAATAAGAGATGTACTCTAATCTTAGACATACATATGTATATCTCGAGAGAGCATTCGATTCCATTTGGCATAAAGACATACTTTAAAAATCATTTACAGTTTTCTGCAAGATACGAGTAGATCCAGCTCAATTTGTATAGGTTCTGAGCGCTCGGACCCCTTTTCAGTTGGTTCAGGTGTAGCACAGGGTTTGATACTTGGGACAATTATGTCCGATATGTACGTACATGATTTCTCTTTGTCTCACTCAAGGTTAGGCGAACTTGGTGCTATTATACATATATGGTATAGTGTCTGATTTTTAACGTAAACCACCTGTCATGTAGAGTTATGTATACGGGATGCCCATACATCCATGGGGGCAAGGATACGCCTTGCCATCGCTCACAGCCATTCCATTGATACCAAATCGGAACTGTGTTGCCGTCACAAGTCCCACCCTTGGTATGAGTCGAGGCCGACCTAAAACCTCTTACTGCTCTTAGGGTCGCAGCACCCAGTACTTATTACAACTCTACATAAGCTCTTAATAAGCTAAGCATACGTTGCCGTTCTCGTTCTACAGCCGAACAGCAGGGCCGTGAGTCCGGAAACGAATATGAAAAGCAGAGAGTACTATACTGTCATCAGTAAAGGAATATATTGGATTAGAAGTAGCAGATAAGAGATCGTTAATGAAAGTTTAAAAGGGTGTCGGAGACAGAACAGAGCCCTGGGGCACACCAGCATTTATTTTGTGAATATCAGACATGAAACCGTCCAAGACAACTTGAATTGAACGTTCCGAAAGGTAATTTCTAATCCATTGAAGAAGACAGTCATCGATCCCAAAAGCACGCATTTTCGACAAAAGAGCCTGATGCCAAACTCTGTCAAATGCCTTAGAAATATGAAGTACAACTATCTTGCTTTGGCCAGATTGATGTACGCTTTGGTTCCACTTTTCGGTGAGACATGCCATCAAATCACCCTTTTACCTGTTGCTACGAAAACCATACCATACCTCCGCCTAATGGCCTCGCAAATTAAGTTCACGTCGTAAGCTGTCGTTCTGCCATCTTAAATTATCACATCTCACCGGAAATGACTCACTTGAGCGGTAATATCTGATCGATTTCATCGACATAACCCTTATCGTAATTAGCATTGCCAACGTGCTGCCATAAACCCTCCATTACACCTTAAATTGAAGAGAAAAAAAAACCGCCAAACCAATAAGACTGACATGTAATAAATGGGCGTAACAGTTAAACGAATTTGAATGGTTTGTAGGTTATGTCGGCTAACGTAGGACACGCGAAACAAAACAAAAAAACAAAAACAAATCGATTTTGTGCGATGACTATTTCGGCAGAAAACCAGACCTCCAGCGCGAATATTTCTCAAATAAAAATTGGCGCTCACGACCTGCCACACCCATTTTTTTCGGCAGCTAATGACCTTTGTTAACTCACCCCTTTGGTTGTCCTTTGGCTAATTTATCACGCAGTGTCCTTGAAAACAAGTACAACTGTGGATGAGCATTCCCTTTTCTATTTTTCCTTCCGAAAAGTGGAATCCGTAACTTTGTATAGCTCGCACATTTCAGAATTCCGTTATTGTGGGAGCGAATTAAATTTGAAAAACAAACACCGGAAATGTGGTTAAGGGTTAGGGACACCATTTATCCCCTGTTAAGTCGTTATGACAAAGCGCTCACCTGGGAACGCTGTGAGTTTCCTTGCCGTCTTATTGTAGAATTCGTGAAAACGTATTCCCACATGATGTTGGGAATATTGCTGCTGATGTTGAAGTTGATGAAGTTGATATTGTTATAACTGCGGCGTTGATGCAATATAATCGTATCGTAGATACCGTTATTGGATTAAACATTTTATATTTATTAGGACCACATATATAAATCATGTGGTTTACGAGTATGTGTGGATGGTTTATTGGCGCGCAAACATACCAATACTTGTAAGAGCGTTGCCATCCCCATACATTCGTTAAATTTGTAACGTCGTGCTAGACATTTGGGATTCATTTTCTTCGTCTTCCATATGTACGTCCCCATGTTTTGCTGTTGTGAGACTTTGTGTCCTTTTGTACTTTAGTCAGTGGAAGGAAGGCAAGTCAGTCACTGGTGCTTTGTAAAATGAAATCGAATTTAGGCTAATGTTGAATGTCAAAGGAGAAAATAATTTACCATTTCCGACCCTCAATGTTTGGTTTTTACGAGTTGGAGGTTTAGGGAGTTAAGAACTTTGAAGGTTGGGAGGTTGTTTCTTCAAACAAAATTGAAATCGATGCCATTGATGGGATCAATGGTGTGGGGGCTTGCTTATTGGTGATGTACGTTTGTACTGACAAGACTTTAGCTTATGTTATGATGAGTGTATCGGTTGATATAAATTGAAGGTTCTGTTCAGGCCTTTGTTGCTGGGAAGTTTCTAAGGAAAAGTGCCTAATTTCAGAAATAGAAGATGAAATCTTATTCACAAATTCATTTGATGTTGACTGATTGTTTCGCAAAATTGACGTGAGGTACAAAAACAAGTGGTTGTCGAAATGGGGTTTGCTGAATTTGACAAAGGTTCAAAGGAATTGGCCGGAAATATTGGCACAGGTAATCGAATGTTTTTGTTGTTTTGACAATATCGAAAAATGTTGGTAATTTCAATGAAAGTTAATGGGATTGACTAGAAAGAGAATAGCTACATACAGAAGAAATTCGTACTTTGTTGTCAAATTTGTTAGATTGTTCAGAATAAATGCCAGAAAGGGACTTGCAAGAATGAGATTCCGATTCCGGTTTCCATAACAATTTTAAAAAGAAAGAAGCATGACCTTAGGTAGATAGTATTTAATCTTTAAGACGAGAAAGTGGGTCTTTAACATCTCTTGAAAGTAGCAAAAGGAACCGATAAGAGAAGGAAGTGTCAAGAGAGAGAAAGGAATGACTAAGGAATTAAGGTTTTCCGAACTTAACGCCTCTGAAGGTTGCTACGATTCGACGAGGTACAAGCTGCCGGTCATAGGTCCTGTTTGCGGAACTGCAAGTCCATACCAGGACTTAAATCACGGTACCATGGGGATCAGGAGCCCACCAGATCTCGGTCCGGGGCTGCATGTTTTTGGTGGGCACCCTTGTGGGAGCGTCATTGTGGCTGTGGTTAAACCTAAAATAGCAGGAACTATCCACCAGTTGGTTTAAATCTGATGAAGGGTTCCTATAAGTATTGGGTGATGTGACCCTAAAAGGTCTTAGATTCGCCTCGACTCATACCAAGGGTGGAAATTGTGCCACCAAAACAGTTCCGATTTGATGTCTCAGGAAGGCAACAGGCAATGGCAAGGCGTATCCCTGCTCCCATGGAGGTATGGGCATTCAGTGAAATTAAGCCTTCACAGACAGGAGTTCACCCAAAACCCTAGAGACTTTTGTTTACCAACCTTCATCGGTACTTCTGAAAGCAAAAAACGAAGCCCAACACCAGCCAAAGTTTGGAATATTTGATGGACTGAAAACTGCTCTTTCAGCTAATGTTTTGGTAGAATGGATGTGTATCGGAAGAGAATCTGAAGTCTGTATTTATTCGAATTTGATTTAGCTGAGGATACTGATATGAGAATTAATGATTGTTTCAGAAGAAGACATTGGTCTTAACCAAAAAGTGGTTGAAAGAACTTTTATTGTTTTAAGAACTTAACGCTCAAGTTACTTCGCCCCATGGGTGGCATCCAATATATAATGAGGAGACTAAATTCTTAGTGGAAG
Organism: Volucella bombylans; assembly: GCA_949129095.1. Classification (NCBI taxonomy): domain Eukaryota; kingdom Metazoa; phylum Arthropoda; class Insecta; order Diptera; family Syrphidae; genus Volucella; species Volucella bombylans. The sequence continues at coordinate 333,090,475 of OX422140.1, read as the reverse complement.
TTGGCTTGTTGTTGATTTCTGGTCAATTACTCATCTTACTCGATTTTTGTTAACTGAAAAAATGAATATCTTTCGAGAGAGGCTGGGATTCAAACACCGAACCTTTCGATTTGGAAGCCAGCCCATTACCACTTGATCCATGGCCACGACAGAGAACGTGCTTCTATTTGAGAAAATTTTTCCTAAGACAATGAATACGAATTGACAGCAATCACTCACGGTCTGGAGATTTTCGAGGATAAGGCTTTGTTTGGACTTTACTTCTGCTGGTAAAGTGTGAGAAACTAAGGCCATGATCTCTCACATGTTTTCGACAACAGCTTTTGTAGCTTGGTTGTTTGAAACTCAAATCCTGATAATATCGAGTAAGGGGTCGAGGAAGTGAATCCATCTTTTACTAGAATGTAGAAATGCAATGTCTTTCTATGAATGAATGAACGAATGAACTATGAACGAATGAAAATTGAAAAGATTTTTAAAGGCAGTTGATTGCAGCCTAGAGAGCTCGGTAAATAAAATTAACATGGAGCCGCCAGGAAGATGGAATCACATAAACTCCGCACCATGTTATCAAGATAAACTTACCAAGGGAATGAGAACGCATTCCAATGATTTTCAGCCAGAGTACTCGTAAGACCGTTGATCGAAATTACAGCAATATCGTGGGCCAAACAAAGCAGTTTAATCAGAAACTTAGAGCATCCAGCGAAGTAAAAGGCCGTTTTCCAATATTACTGGAAACATGTGACGATTCTCAACTGCAGCTTACACGAAATACAAGTACTTGAACGCTATACAGAGAAAACTATCATCAATTTAATTCTGTAAAATATTTTACAGGGTGCGGCAGAACCAGTTGAGCAGTTTTGAAGAGTTATAAAAACGAAACCAGGGTTTCTACCATTTTATACGCATTAATTTGTAAAAATAATGTCTTTAAGATGGCGGCCGTCAGCTGCAATATATTGCTAGAGCCGATTTCTAGAGTTTTGAACAGCCCGTTGACACATTTCGAGGGTATCGCGTTCATTTCTTCAACAATTCGCTCCCTTAGCTCTAGCAGGTTTGTCCGGGAAACATTTTCCTTAAAGCATTTAGAGAATTTCGGGCTGTGTGGGCCCCATCCTGTTAGAACCAAACATCCTCTAATCCCTCTTCTTCAACAACCACTTTCAGTCGAAGCTGCAGAAAATTTTGTAACATTGAAACATAACGCCCGGAATTCACGGTCACCGTCACACCTCCCTCTTCAAAGAAGTACGGGCCAATAACGCCAAATTGTGATGCGGTACACCACATCATTAGCTTAGGAGAATGTAGCGGTCTTTTGTGAACAATTTGGGGGTTGTTTTCAGCCCCGTTGCGAACATTTTATTTATTCACAATACCGCTTACGTGAAAATGTGCATCAAATCGAAATGCAGAATCCTCCTCAAACTGCAGTCTGAAACCCCCAATGCAATAGCGTGCCTTCGAGCAGAACGTCTTGGCGATTGCTCGAAAGTAGCCTCTCACTAGATCCACATTTTCTGGTGTTCTGATGGATCTTCGTCGGCCATGTGTATCTATTCTTAGTGTGCTACCAGTTTCCTTCAACTGCCGAATCCAGGACCGAATTATGTTCGCAGTATTGCGCGGAATGTTAAAGCGTCACCGAAAAGCTCTTTGCGTCGCAATCACAGATCGGTTATTTTCATAAAACGCACGCACGGGAAAGCCAGGATGTACTCCGGTCCAAAATATGCTTGCTACTAAATGGGGATGTCGACAGAACAAATGGTGACCTAGTGCAGCTGCCTACCCCCACCACCGCCCGAACACCTGTAACACCAAACTGCTCAATATGTTCTGCCGCACCCTGTATAAACAAGCTCAGCGTTCATAAGAACTTAAGCACTAACCCATATACATATGTAATCTATTGGATCTATTGCTGTACGTTGTACGGATAAAACTGACTGGGATTAATTTCCAAACGTTAAACTGTCTGCATACATTTATGTACGACAGTGACCGGGCCTTCGCCCAATTATCAAGGCTTCGTCCATCAATGACGTTGTCCAATAATGAATGGGGGCAGAGCAAAGTACTGGTCTTATCGTAAACATCTTCAGATGACGCTACCGAAGGTTGCTACGATTCGATCAGTCACAAGTTGCCGGTCATAGGTTTTGTTGGCGGCTGCACCACTGGTAGTCCCTACCAGAACTTAAATCACGGTACCATGGGAGTCAGGAGCCCTCCGCATCTCGGTCCAGGCCTGACTTGAAGAGGTAGGCCCCCTTGTGGGAGTGTCATGGTGGCTGTGGTTTAAACCCAAAGTCACGGGAAAGGCCTTCCTTTGGTTGACCCAATGTAGAGTTGCAATAAGTACTGGGTGCTGCGATGTAAACATGGGCATCCCGTAAACATAAGTCTACATGACAGGTGGTTTACGTTAAAAATCAGACACTATGTACGACAGTGACCATTGCTGTTTTAGTACCGAAATAACAATTCCTAACGAAATTACGGAGCTGGAGGTGTTTGATCCTAGAACGTTGACAAGAGCACTCTTTTCGAATTCGTTCTACCCACCGTCCAATAGGAATCTGTCTGAACAAATGTACCGAACAATTGAACAGACAATAGACATTACAATACCTCGGTATGAAAACACACCCAACGAAGACCTAGTGCACCGACACAAAAGTAGACTGCCTTGTACAGGCAGTTTACTTATAGACATAACGCGGAGGTTGGGACACTGAACACTCCAAATATTGATGAGAGAGAAATACAGAACATCTGTAAGCAGAATCCGACCTGTAAATTCCATCAACCCAAGTACGTTCCCGCAAATAAGCAAAATATTTCAGAGAAAAAATCAAAACGACCTACAGTGTCTTAAAATTCCTCGAACGAATACTGACTACTGCAGGTATAGGTCCAAGTGAAGCCGTAGATGATGATAATTTCTTTGTGATCAAAGATCCTCAGGAGAAGGTTGAGGCCATAGGAGCGACTTTTCAGGAAGCGTATAAAACTAATGGCGTCATTGGTTCAAATCACGACCTGCAAAATGGAGTCCTTCTGCATAATTTCCACCAGCGAAATGACATACAGAACTGGCAATTCGAAAGCTCGGGTTTTACCCAGTTCAGTGACGAGAATATGGCAAATAATGTCATCGCCCATGAAGGGGACCTAACTCTTTTCATTTCAAAGGAAAATGAGATCTTCGCATAATAAGAAGTAAAAAATCAGTGGAAATCGATGGAATACCGGACATTCGACATCTCCCTATAGAAGAGGTAGACATTTACACCACCCTGTTTAACAATGCGATGAATAATGCACATTATCCAGAGCATTGGAAAACTGGGATGGTGGCAAAGACACATCCAATCCGGTGAATCTCCGGTAGATAAGTTCCCTTCCGAATATCAGTAAGGTGTTCGAAAAGGTAATCAATAGGGTTCTGACTCAGTGGATTGGGGACAAAAATATAGTTCCGGATAATCAATTCGGTTTTAAGGGGGGGGCATGATGTCATACATGCCGCGTCTAAACTGTTGTCAGATATCCAATGGAATAAAAGCAAAAACCAGTGTACTGGGGCTTGCCTGGTTGATTTGGAAAGGGCCTTCGACACCGTATAGTTAGAGGGTCTTTTCTCCGGGCTGACCAGATTGGACATCAGTAACCCACTTTTGTATATTCTTCATAATATGCTCACCAACAGACAGTTCATCGTGAAAAATGGCGATACGACTTCTGTTGGAACATTTCACATTAAAAACGGTCTGCAACAAGGTGCGGTTAATTCGCCGAGCCTATTCAACATTTACACAAGCGATTTGATAAGTTCACTTCCCCATTGCATTTCGTACGCAGACGACTTGATAGCGTACAGAACAGGTCCAAAAGTCGAGGTTATTAACATGCTTTTGCAAACTGACTTCGAACAAATTAGGCGATTTTGCAATGACTGGAAGCTGAAAATCAACTTTCAGAAGTCTGAAACCATTCTGTTTAGAGCGCCGTTGTCTGGTGCCTCTAGGGACACCAGAAAGAATTGGCGAAAATTCTCGATCATTGGACAACATGGCCAGCCACTTGCTTGTCGAAATGTAGTTAGATATCCCAAGGTAGACCAATGTCTATATTTCAACAAGAATGTAGACGCTGCTCTGGCCAGAGCCAAAGGTGCTTTTGTCTTTACAAAGAGACTGTTTTATAACAGCCAACTCCATGCGAGGGTGAAAGTTATCTGCTACATGGTCCTCATCCGGCCCATGCTGGTATATGGGTGTCCCGTGTGGTTCAACGTGAGACCGAGCTTAATGGAAAAGATTCAGGTGTTTGAGAGGGCTTGCCTTAGGGTTTGTCTTCAGCTTTACAGAATACCAGAATCGGAGTACATGAAATTCTATCCCAATGAGGTTCTATATAACAGGGCGAATCTAATAAGAGTGGACAACTTCGCTATTAAGTTGACTCGAGAGCACATTGCAAGAGCAATGACCTGATATTTGGGGCCTAAAACCCCAAATATTTATATCATGAGAGTGTGCGCTTAAAAGGCTTCGTCCACTCTGAAGCGTTCCTCTATTTTCACATGAAAGGGTTGATCCAAGATAGGTTTGCGGTGTCGTTATTCTTTCAGGTAACTCGTGCAGTCAACAGAGACGTCGCACACTTCAGTATTGAACGTCTCAGGTTTAGCAGGGCGGTTTCAAAATGCGATAAAAAACATGTTGTTCCGCAGCACCAAACTATTTGGTGGTTGAGTGAAGAAGACCCGATTCAATTCAATTCTTCAGTTCTATTGGCTCGAAGGATTGCGGTGACATCATGACCCATTTAATGCACCTTATCAAGGCGTAAAGATGTAAAAAAGTTACCCTTGGAAGGGTACGCTTGGAAGCTTCGAAATCATATTCATTACTGCACCACCACCAACGCTGAGATTTGGATTTGGTAGGGTTCACCGTAAATAAGGCAGCCCAATCGAGTGCAGAGTGACCAGATTTTATACCCGAAGGGAATACAGCTTGATTCCAAGTTTTCCGAAATAAGCCACAATCGACTCATCAATTGATAAATGTTTGTGTCCGGAAAAAAACTTCAGCCATCTTTCATTCATCATATCCCACAGAGGTCTCACTTTGCCAAATTTGTCATCGGAAGGAAGGCATGAAAATAGCGTAGGAGCTCTTCAAATCGATTAAGGGTCATGCATGAGACATCAACACTCTGATCCCACTATAAACTATAAGTCGAAGCTCTGTTGTATTTTACAGAAGTAAAATACCTATCAAATGCTTCACTTTCTCAGTTGTTATTCGGAAATTAACTTGTCCTTTGGTAATCACATGTTTTTCTGTATTAGAGGCCAGCAGTTCGTAGACCTTATCGTCGAAAAACATTTCAAAACAACTTCAAGTGATTAACTTTAGTTGGCTCTCTTTCAGGCTTTGAAGTAATGTACTTTTGCCTCCATTTTGTGTGATAAAAATATCTTCAGATATTATATAATTAGTGCTTATATAATTTCATGAGCACAGGATCTGTGAAAAATTGCGTCTAACTGCAATAAATTGAAAGAAACTTTCACATTGGCTCCTATTCCACAAAAAACTGCAAAATATCATTGATTTTCCAATGTTTACTAATATTGTAGTTTAGTTCGTAAACATGAAAACAGAAATAATATTAGTGGAAATATACGAAGTTAAAAATATTTTTTAAAAAACCAAAAACATTAATTTTTTGCATAAAATAGTTTTATTAACATCTAAATTATTTTTCTACATAGTCTTCTTTTAAGTCTATACTTTTTTGAGGCATTGATTCACACCGTTCATAAGTTCCTCATTACTTCCAAAATGTTGAGATGCAATGGATGATTTCAATTTTAGGAAAGGTGATAATCACTTGATGCCAAATCAGGACTGTAGGGAGGGTGATCAAAAATATCCCAATTGAACTCTTCCACTAAAGTTTTTGTGCGTGCAGCAGTGTGTGGTCGTGCGTTGTCGTGCAGAAGCACCACACCTTTGGTAAGCATTCCTCATCTTTTGTTCTTAATTGCTCTTCTCAACTCAAGTAGAGTTTCACAGTAAATCGCTGCATTTATTGTGTTTCCAGGTTCCATAAACTCGGTCAACAATATGCCATAAGTGTCCCAGAAAACTTTTTCGATAGGAAAAAGTTTGTTTGAATTTGTTTGGCTTGTTTGGGGAATGAGTGTGCATGAATTGCTTTGACTGTTCTTTGCTTTCTAAATTTGCATACTGGATCCACGTCTCATCTCCAGTCACAATTTGCTATAAAAATTCTTTACCTTCACCGAGGATAAATTTGACCTGCGCCATTTCCTTCGGCTTGCAAAAAACCAACTACACTTCGTACCTCACAGGCGGCGGGAGATAAAATTGTATTCTTCGTATTAAAATGGCAACTATTGGAAAAATACTGAATGAAAACGGTCGAAACTTGGCATAATATTAGAGAATAATGTACTGATTGCGACATGCAGAAACACGTCACGGATGTGCACGTATGTTTGATTTTGGAATAGCCCTCATATTAGAACTATGTATATAAAAGCTACTATTTAAGAGGTTAGTCTCATGTTCGATCTTAAAAAAAAATCGATTTATTTTCGCATATTTTCAAAGTTTAATAAGTTGAGAATATACTGTCAAAATTTTAGACTGATACACTAAGTGCTTTTAAAGTTACGGCAAATAATAACGAAGAGCGTACCCTGCAGTTGCGGGTATTATACCAAACTTTAAACGCATTTTTCTCGAAACTAGTTTTATCCGTCGGCGTAGATGATTAAAAAAAAAACTATTGGACCAATTCGGCTGAAATTTTAAGACAATATTCTACACATAACTGGTTCTATCCGGTACCAGAATTCGATTTTTTTATCCACTTTTGCTTAATCTCGATTTTAAACCGGAAAAAAAACAGTCGATTTTTGACATTTTTTTTACAAGGCAGCCATTTTCGTATTGTTCACTCAAATCTTTTAAATCTTCTACGGGACAGAATGACAACCCTACTGAATAACAATCTTTTTGAAATTTTGATTTCAGATTATGGGGGTCAGCCACCTACTTTTTTTTCGAAGAGACCTACATACGAGGGGCGTTCAATATATTCTCGGTATCGATATGAAAGAAAATGCGAATTCAATTTAAATTGTTTTTTTGCAATATAATCTCCCCTAACATCAATGCATTTGTTACATCTTGAGATAAGCTTTTTTAAACCCTCAAAAAAATAAATTTCCTCTTTCTCTGCAAAATACACATTTATGGCCGACTTGAGTTCTTCATCATCCGAAAATCTTTTTCCACGAAGACATTTTTTCAAATCCGGAAACAGAAAATAATCACTAGGGGCAAGGTCTGGACTATAGGGTGGGTGTTGGATTTCTTCGAAACCACAATCTCGCGCAGCAGCCTTGGAAACTCGCGCCGTGTGAACAGGAGCGTTGTCATGAAGAAGCAACACACCCGCTGCGGGTTTACCCCGTCTTTTCTTTTTAATTTCCTCCCGCAAATTATGCAAAGTGGAAGCGTAGGATGTGGCGTTGATGGTTTCACCTTTTTTTTTGTACTCAATGAGCAAGATTCCCTTTGAGTCCCAAAATCTGTGGCCATGAGCTTCCCGGCAGACGGAGTGACTTTGAACTTCTTCGGGAGGTCTGTTCCTTTTTTATGCCACTGCATGGACTCTTGTTTGCTTTCAGGGTCATAGTGGTGGACGCCAGAGCGGGGGTCGTCTTCAATGCTCTCTCTGACTCTCTTGAACTCACTTGACCACTTTTGCACAGTTGATAATGAAGGTGCGGAACCCTGGTAAACAGCCACCATCTCTTCATGAATAGTTTTTTGACTTTTTCCTTGCTTAGTGAGAAATTTAATTACAGCGCGATGCTCAATTTTCACCATCATCGTCTCAGTTGCCATTATGATTCTGTTTAACTAGAGATAAAACGCGAATTAATAATCACATTTATATGAAATTTTATATGAATGCACTAAAATAATAGTATTACTTGATAAATAAGTCAATTTATATATACAACCACAGCTTCACCCGATACCGAGAATATGTTGAACGCTCCTCGTACATACTTCACCTCACCAAAATAACGTTAAAATATTTTTATTTTTATCTACCAAATTTGTTTTTGTATTTTTCAATACATATATCTAATTATCATAAGAAAATTGTATTTCATTTTCCGTAAAAACAACCTTCAAAATTTAACCTCGGATATGAGACTACCCCCTTAAGTTTTATTGGAACTCGTGTGGTAAAAATTCACAATAACAATAAAAATATTCAATCTAGCCGCACTTGGTAAAGAATAGATATTTTGAGACAACATGTGGGGTGCTGGGGTTACATGGGCAAAAGGTTGATTCATCAAAGGTCTATACATACATGTGAATAAGTCTGTACTTAGATTTTTGGAAAACTTCAAGTCTGTTTACAATTACATTTACAATTTACTTTATTGATATAAAAAAAATCATTACAATTATTGTTTGTATAGAGTTTTTATTTTTGTGGCCGAATTGAATATAATGTCTGGCTAAACAAAAAAAGTAAACATTTTTACAGTTTAAATCACATTTTAAACTACAGTTTTAACATTTTTTTAAGTGCATCCTTGCTCCCGGCGTACATATTCAAGATTATTTCCAGAGTTAAAACCGGGGGTAAGTCAAAACGACCGTAAATTAAGTGGCGAAGCTTTTTTCGTAAAAAGTAACTAGAAGACCTCCGTCTGTATTTGATCTTAAAACGAATACGGATGCAGCATTTCATAAATTAAAAATTGAGAGATAATAATTGGCTGTACAATGTCATTGATATTTGCGTCCAATAGAGATCCAACAGCAGACTTAGAGTGATGTTCTCTACGTTCTAATCTTTTTAGCAAAAGATTAGTTTGGTAAACTATTTTAGCTTCTTCGTATAAGGATTTGTTCGAAAACCATTCTTTACCTGGTGATTCTGAACATCCCGCAGCAAAATCTTAGTATTCGTCGTTCGAAAAGTGAGTGATATTTGGACCACATACAGAAGCCATAGGTTAGGATGGCTCTAATTAGTGTTTTTTTAAATGAGTAGTTTTGTATTTGCGGACAGTTTTTTTGGTTTGAAATAAAAGTCTTAAGATAGCAGTTACTATTTGTGCTTTATTCAGCGCTCTCCTCGCATGTTTAGTGAAAATAAACCTTTTATGGGTGTGTACTTCATTTCGTTACGCAAAGGAATATTATTACCATTTATTTCTAACTGAAGTGATTTACTATCTTTTACTGAAAGGTAGGAACATTATCCGCTTACATTTCTGAAACATGTTGTACCACACTTTCTATCACTTACTAATTTCCTGTGCTTTCTTTTTAAGAGGCAAAGAGCTTTTATTAAAAATAGAACACTAAAAAATGTTGGCTTTATTAGCTCGCAAATTTTATGACATTTAGTGTTTGAAAACAATTTCGGGCATATGACTATCGCGGCTGCATCTTATGAAGGCCACGTTATCGGTAAAATTTTGCACCACTTTTTAAAGCCTAGCCGGCCATAATTCCGCAATAACGGACCGAATGTTCCCTTCTAAGTCGGGCGATCTTGCAAGCCAAAACGGGAGATTACGCGACCAGGAAACATTTCCTTCACAATATCCATTGTTCACCAAGACCCGCTCATCCAATTCTGGCAGTAAGAAGTCGTTTATCATAGCCCTGTAGCGTTCGCTAGTAACAGTGACCGTATTGCCTATGACGTTCTCAAAAAAATACGGGCCAATCACTCCTCCCAAGTGAACGCCGCACCACACAGTGGCTTTGAATGGCGGATTTTTAGTGCCCCAGAAACGAAATTTTACTTATTGACGTAACCGGCTATGTGGAAATGCGCATCGTCGCTCATGATGATTTTCGACACAAAATCGTCCTCTTCTTTGTTGAGATTGAGAAAGGTTTTCCAGTAATTCACAAGCGACTGACGGTCAGGAGGCATTAACTGATGCACTGTTTGCAATTGGACGGGAACATGGGTAAGTCTTTCACTAAAATTCGCTGTAGGGTCCGTCTGGTGATGCTGTGGCCCGTCGCCTGGTTGATGTTTCTTCGTTGTCAGTGACATCGGCAGCCACAGCCGCGATATTCTCGGCCGAACGACCAGTGGCCGTGGCCCTGCATGGTCTCTTGTGGTTCCACTCTGTTCGAGTCGAGTAGCTAAGCTCCGGAATGTTTGCTCAGTTGGCGCTGCACGATTAGGAAATCGAGGTCGAAATTCAAGCTGCGCTAACACCAACGACAGATTATTGGTCAAAAAGATCGACACAATTATTCCACGCTCTTGCGGAGTATAGCGCTCTATTGCTTTCTGTTTATATACTGCAGCTGTCTGTCATTCACAAATGTCAAATATGATTGACGTACGACGCCATTTGAAAAAATTATCTTCCGATAGGGTGATTAATTTTGCGCCATCTTGTATATGAAAAAATCGTTTGATGTCCGAGTAATTAAAAGAGAATTTAATAATAACCAATCAGAACACCCAGCGGTAGTTTATCGTTCCCCAAGTTCTTCGGAAAGAATGTTCTGTAATCTATTTAAAGAATGGTTAGAGGAGCTTATTGTTTCAAATAGGCAATTTATAATATGTAGCAGGCGATGTGAATATCGACTGGACGAATGAAGCGAATTTGTACACTAAAGAAATTAAAAATACAAGAAGCGACTAGAATAATAAAAGCATCAGGCACGTTGATAGACTATGTGATAACATATATATATATGTTATCGCCAAAATAAACATCAAACTTAAAATAAGTGATCACGAAACGATTGTGATTGAGAAAAATAAAAATAATAGGAAAAGAAACTTGGAAAGGAATGAGAGCACCAAATCTAATCAGTTTATTTTGAATAGGCCATTTCTCCACTAATTAACAAACAGCGAACCAAATACTTATTAGGAAGGGTGATTCAATATGAGCTGATCAGAATTACAAATACAATGTTATTCACAAAAACTACTAAAGGAAATACCAGTACATGGTGCAATAATAGCCTAATATAGATGAAACGCGACTGTGTTCAAACATTTTAAGGGCACCTTAAACCGCTTAAGCTCGCGCTATTTAAAAAAAAAAAAAAAAAAAAAAAAACACACACAGCGCGAGCAAAGGAAATTTAGGGAAGAAAGTGAAGTACCGATGTACATTGTTTTTAAATGAAGGGAAGTTGTAACAACCAGGAAATACAGAGATCCGCAGGGTATTCCATAAGCGAGTTCTACGACTTAGGAACGAATCACGATATTTTAGAGTACGTCCGAAATGGGCTTGAGGGTATACTGATGAACATTCATAGCGAGACGGGTGTTACGGTTGAAAGTTTGAATGGGCGGAATGCTACTGGCGATTTCAGTGGAGCACTGGTGGTGGAAATAGCGATAAAACAAAGTGAGACAGGAGACATTACGTCGGTGTTCGAGAGTATCAATTGACTGACTGATATCAGTATCATCAATGAGCTTTATCGCACGATTTTGAATCCTATCTAGCAGGTGCAGAGATGTTTTAGGAGCACCTGACCAGATGTGGGCATTGTACTCCAATTTTGGGCAGATGAATGCCTTATATATTGAGGCCAGATCAGAGGGGGTAAAATATTTCTTACATCGCTTGAGGAAACCTAGACATTTCGCAGCATTTTTGGCGATATCAAATATGTGGTCATTCCAACGTAAGTTGTCATTGACACACATACCGACAATGGAAAGTTTAAAAAAGAAAGTAAAAAAAAACGTTAGATGGCGGACCCTATATATTGCCACTGTAACTGTCCACGCTGCTGCATTTTGCCGTAAAGTGGAACATTTTACCACACACTCCAGCAAATTGCAATCCCGATTCACCCCGTATCACAGTGTTCCACGTAGTACCTATTAAGTGGACCAAATTATTTTTTCGGCTATTTCGTGTGTTTTTAATATTATATTTACGTTTTGTGACTATTTTATAAGTAAGCAAAGAAAATAAAAAAAATAAAAAATATATGTTTCATTGATATTTTTTTAATAATTATTTATATATTTTTTTGTAAATTGTTTATAACTCATTCATTATCATTACTCTTGCTATGGAATGAGTCTTTAGATCCTAAGATTTTATAAGATTCTGTAATTGAATTCAGGAATGCATTCACTCCACAGTAGGGCCAACTAACAAGACCATAACTTCTACGGAAATATTGGCTTTTTGATTCTTCGGTACTTCTCTAAAACTATTTAATAATGAATCCGAAGTAATTAGTAGCATGGCCAATAAATCTTTGTTAGTAGCAATGCGACTGGTTTTTCTCGTATGCCTTTTCCTGAACCCCTGGCAATCCTTATTTCTGGCCTCCTGAGCTTCTTCCGAAAGTTGGCCAATAGGCAGCAATGTCCACACTATGACATAATATTTTAGAACCGTAACGTATAGCATGCTATACCATGGATACAGATCCAAATAAAGAACTCGCGTTTCTTCAGCATATTTTTCAAACTGGGTTATGTTGATTTAGTACCCAACCCACTATACAAAGCCCGTAGAATAACACCAAAGCGTTCTATTAATTTTTGGTCGATAGTTATAGAGGCACTCTTAACAGGTTCCTTAAAATATTTGCGAGCCGTGTTACCGTCATTTGTCGTCCCAAATCCAGGTTTAGGAATGTCTACTAGCAGACCCAATTCATTTTTAAAACGTGTTTGTATGTTTCGTTTTGTATTCTCTAGCAATGCCTTATTTTCTCCTTTAGCTTACCATGCTTTAAAACTTAATCTATAAATTATATGAAGTAAGCACTCAAAAGTTCTTTTCCAGGCATGAAGTGTAGATATACCAAAGGCGTGAGTATAGGGTTTATAGTCCAATAAGGACTTGACAACTTTTTTTTTTAAATAAAACGCAAACCATATGAGATATTTCAAAAACTTTACTATCGGCTTGAAGTATAATCAAAACATTTATGAATTGAACTCGACTTCGTTCATATGGCCACCGCGGGCACCTTTGCAGCGGTCGATTCGTTGGACCCAATTTTCAACGACTCGGTCACAACGGCCGTTATTTCGCGTTCAATGTTGGCTTTGAGCTCTTCCAACGTCGTCGGCGTGTTGGCAAAACCATTGACTTAATCCATCATCTTGGCGTATCTTCTCTAGAACCCAATCGGAGAACGTACTCGTACGTCGCTTCAAATTGTCCATCGGCTTCAATCTTCTAACCAATGAAAAATCTAAAAATTTAATTATAGTAGGTGATTTTAACATAGACATTTTGAATGGTTGTGTAACTGTCTCCAGCTACCTAGCTCTACTCGCCTCGCATGGTCTATCTTGCCTTGTAAATGAACCTACTAGACCTACTTCGGGTAGTTGCCTGGATCACATTTATGTGCGTCTCAGTAAGGTTGCGCTCAATGAGTTCCTAAAATGTATTTTAGATTTTAAAATCACAGATCACTGTATGCGGGTCTCCTAGTACCTATCACTAAAACTAGAATGCGTGGATCTTCCAATTCCTCTCAAATTAGAAAGAAAGTTGACTTCGATAGACTTAAATATAATTTATGCTGTGAGTCTTGGTCAAATGTTTACTCCTGCAGCAGTACATCTCAGGCCTTTACAAATTTTTGTGAATCCCTCAGGAACCACATTTCGTCTAGTTCCTTTATTCCGTCCTTAAAAAAATCGGATAAAAGACTTAAACCTTGGATATCTACTTTTTTATTACACAAAGTTACTAAGAAAAATAAACTCATAATAATGTGTAACAAGTATCCTGATAACCAAGCACTAAAAAGAAGTTATAAACAACTTTGTGTTGAATTAAAAAAGGGGATTCCTATTTGTCGTGACAACTATTATCGTTATAAATTCAGGGCTGCTTGTGGGGATTTGAAAAATGAATGGCGTGTAGTTAATAGCCTACTAAAGAAACCCTCCGGGGCTAGTAAACCTGCTGTGTTACGTATAGGTAACTCGGACGTTTATGATAAACTTACCATTGCCAATGCTTTCAATTGTCACTTTGTTAGTATTGGTTGTTGTCTACTACCGAGTCCTGCCCAATCGACCCCTTGTTCTTGCCCCTCCATTAGTGAATATGCTGAGCCGCTTTATAGTAGCAGTTTTGTCTTTCAACCCATAACTTCCATCGAAATCTTGAAAGTTATTAATTCTTTGCCTAATACGTCTTCGTGTGGTCCTGATGGTATTTTAAATTGTGTACTAAAACGAATTGCATGTTTCATAGTGGATGTCTTGCCAAATGTCTTTAATCGTTGTGTTTTTGAAGGGGTTTTTCCTGACTTTCTGCTACTGAAATTGGTAATTACAGGCCCATCTCACTTCTTTCTGTCTTTAGCAAAATTTTTGAAAAACTTATGAATAAAAGTATAGTGAGCTTTTTAAGTAAGTCTATGTTCTTTAATCCAAATCAATTTGGCTTCTTAAAGGGCAAATCGACGGAAGATGCGCTTCTTCAGTTTTGTTCCAATATAATGTCAAATCTAGACGGGAAAAAATCTACGGCTGGCCTATTTATTGACATTACCAAGGCCTTTGATATGGTCAACCACAACATCTTATTAAGGAAACTTGAAAAAGCTGGTTTTCGAGGTTTCATGCTCTCCTGGTTTAGATCATATCTTGAAAATAGGTCCCAAAGAGTGAAGATTGATGATACAAGGAGCGAAATGAGGTTCTTCAGCTTAGGTGTCCCTCAAGGCTCTGTACTTGGCCCTATTCTGTTCCTAGTTTACATCAATTCATTCGTTACGCTCAACTTCAAAGGATCTCCAACTGCTTTTGCTGATGACATCGGTTTCACTTATGGCTTAAATAACCCTTTAGATCTTGTTGCCTGTATTAATTGGGATCTAAGCCTCTTAAGGCAGTGGTTTTCTGAGCAGCATTTAGTAATTAGCTCCAAAACTAAGATTATGTTTTTCAGCCTGTCTTCCACTTACGATTTTGATCCTAATCTTTACTTTCATGCCCCTGAGTGTCTTAGATATAAACTAAAAAACTGCTATTGTGAGTCTAACTCTTCGTCCGCTTCATTTTGTCATAATTCATCCTGTAGTGATAAATGTTTCTTAATAGAGAGTGTAAGAGAATTTAAATACTTGGGTCTTACGATTGACTCTAGGATAAGTTTTGCAATTCATACTGATACTCTAAAAAAGTATTTTTGTTGCACCCTGCGCCATTTTTACTATTTACGTAATGTTTGTTCAAGCAATCTTTTAAAGGCAATATACTATGGTATTTTCCAATCCAAATTACAATATGGGATTGCTTGTTGGGGAGGTGTGTACCGAAATAAAATTCATCCTCTGTTGGTTTTGCAAAAATACGTCGTTAGAAAAATTTGTCGTAAACCTTTCAGACATTCTAGCTTTCCTTTGTTTTGTGCTTTGAATATTCTTCCTGTGCGTCATTTGTATTGTTTCAAAGTCTTAAAATTGTTTTTTTATGAAATCTGGCAATCGCAATTCTCGTTTAATTTCGTGTTATAATCTGCGCGGTCATCTCTCAAATTTGTTATCTGTTCCTAATTTCCGTACAACTGCTTATCGGAATTTCTATTCGGTTATATCCTTTAGATTATTTAATCTACTTCCTCAATCCATCAAATCATTAACATCACCTGGAACATTTTTAAAGCATCTAAAAATGTGGCTCTTAAGCCTTGATTACGCTGCCTTAGAATCTCATATTTCTTAAGTTCTGGTATTCACTTTAATTTGATTGTTCTATGACATTTCTTTCTGGTTTTGTGTATCTTGCTTTTCCATTTATGCCTATATTTAGTTATTATTATTATCTACTGCTTTTATTCCTTTTACAATTATTATTTTTTTGTTGAAATAACTGAATTATCTTATTTATCTTTATTACACGACTTTTTATTTAAATTTTTTCGATTAATTTATGGGTCACCCCACCCTAAATCTTTTTTAATTTTGCCTAAGCAAACAGAAGTGGCATTCGCCTCCATTTTTTACTTGTATATAAATATAGCAGGTCACCTTTCTTATACCTTTGTATACCTTCCAGTGTATCTTTTTGATGTAAAAAATTGTTAATGTATAAGAAATAAATAATCTAATCTAATCTAATTCTTGAGTCAGCTTGATCTTGTATGGGTGTAAACCACGATCCTTACGCAAAATACGCCATAATGTGGTCTGAGCGATGCCCAATTCTTGAGAACGCCGTGGAATTGACTGATTTGGATCGTTTGCTACGGACGCCTGAACGGCAGCGATATTTTCGACACTTCGACCAACCCGTTGTTGGTTGACTCAAATTGTTGCACTAAACCTGTTATTGCCTGTCTACTAGGGCTCTTAAAGTTGCAGTCACCGACTCCGAATTTCGGTAGAAAAATTTTATAATTTGCAGACATTGCTCGTTCGTGTACTTTACCATGATGAAAATGTTGAGTTTACTGAATAAATTGACAGTGACAGTTTGATGACTAATGAAAGAGTGCGTTCACAAATTAAATTCAAAATTGTCAAGTCCCTATTGGAAAACCCTTTATTAGTGTTTGGTTGCTTAAATATATGAGGGTGTAGCGTTATAAATGTAGCAGCGTTGACTAGATTTGGTCTCTGTTAAAGAGTTGCAGACCTTACCATGAATCATATTCAAGTGAAATTCATATTTTACCACAACCTGTCTTTCTGTAAGACTAATGTGTAGCGGAATAAGGGATTCAATCTGAGTTTGTACATTAGCACACTTATTGAGCGTAAGCTCATTTGTTTCTTTAGCAAATAACAGTTTGATTGGTCTGCAGTAGCGAGTAGAAGAGGGCCTTGGATTTTTCCAAATAACTGTGCCGTAGTTGGTAATTAAAGTTAGAGGGACAAATGATACCATAAACAAATACTCGTCAGTGACGTCAGTTCGATTAATCTTCTGCTTGCACTGACTATGCCCCGAATTGCCATCGCAGCCCCACTTACATATTAATTTTAATGAAGTACAATCAGTTCTATCCAAAACATCCTTCTGACCTCCGTAACCTCAATACTGCTTTCATTGGTCTGACATGGTACTTTGGCTTTTGCTAAGTCATGGTAGGATGGATAAATATGATGACCGATTCTTTCTGTCTGTTTTCTTATCAACTTGTATGAATGAACTGTCATTTTGCAGTCAACACATTGTGTCAATGCTTCTAAGTCAGTGAATTTGCGTTGTTCCGGATCTTTCTTTCTTTTATTAGCTCTATCACTGCAAACTTCATTCATGATACGAGCGATAGATCTTTGTCCTGATAGTCGCTTGGTTTCTGCAGCCGCAAACAAGATTTCGAATTCTGAATGAGAAGATATTATTTCTTTCACAGAAGCCGCACTAAATGTCAATAAAGGCCTACCAGAAACACGTGAAGTGGACATCGTCGTTGATTTCCAAGGAATATTCTTTAGCCTTGTGCAATTGGAAATTTTCCTCTAACCAAGAGCTGTTGATTTTCAATAAGCGATCTAGCCGTCTACCAGTACTATTCCACTTTATCTTCATCTTTGAAGAAAGCCTGGAAACATTTCTGCGCATTTCATTTTTTTCAAATTAAGTGCACTCTATATTCAATATTGAATATATGTTTTCGACTATTTCATCGACGACATCATTTTTCGAAACGACTTTCCAAATATTAAAAAACTCCCCCTTCGTTATGCAGTTTTGCACAGTTTATAACTAAGAAGTCAAGCTTTATATTAGAAAAAAAGGGCAAGGTGGGGCTCATAGTTAAAAGTTTATCCAAAAAACAAAAATGATTCAAAAAAACGTTACAACTTTATAATTAAAAATCTTTTTAAAAATAAATTGACTTCTAAAACGTATTACAATTATCTACTTACTCTGATTATTTGAATACATAACAATTTAGTTTGATTTTATACACAAAAGAATTAAAAATGAATGAAACTAAGCTGATCACTAATTGTGCACTTGACATTTGATTCAATACATTCCACTTTGACTTGCTATAAATTCATTTCCACGCGTTTAAACAAAATATTGTTTACTTACATATCTACCAGTTATCCGTTATCAAAACTACATTAGTGTCATTCCAAGCAAATTGGGAAATCAAGACAATCTGATAATATCCTCTAATCATTTCTATTTTAGTTTAAATTTGTGACGTAATAGCTTTATTTTAACAATATTTAAAAATTAATATAAAAAGATAAGGGTCATTCCATTGTGACTGGTGGGACATCTTACTCTAGGCTAGTGTATATTATTACTTGTAATAATTGTTTAAACAATAATTGACGTGTAAAATAAATACGAAATTATAGCTAATAAACTGGACAGTCAACAATATCTTCATCAAGCTAAAGTGTTTTAAAACTGTGTGATTGGTGGGACATCAGATAACCCCACACTTCTACTTATGTTACTACCCAAGACAATTTCAGTCCAACCATATTACATCCAAGAAATCTTTTTTTTTTGTTTGGATACTGATACTATACACTCTTGTTACAATAAAGAAAAAAAATGCTAAAAATTGTTTATAAAGAGATGTTTAATTTATAAAATGTGACTGGTGGGACACGACTTTTTGACTGGTGGGACAAGAACAAAAACTGTAAAAAGGATTTTTTTTTATGTTTTATTTTTCAAAAGTTTTAAAAGAAAAAATATACTAAAGGTTCCGCCATCTAACGTTTTTTTTTCAACTAGTGCTTATTTCGTGAATGGTAACACTTAGCTCATATCTGATTTGACAGAAAATAATCCTTCCGGTTAATAATGGAAAATAATTTCATTCAAATGGCTGCCTCGGCTGGCCATGCAGTAGCCTACACGATCGGTCCAATTTTTAAGCACATTATCGATTGTGTGCAGCTGTATTTCACCAATGGCTTCACGAATATTGTCCTTTAAAGCGTCAATTGTCTCTGGCTTGTCGGCGTAATACTTATCTTTTACGGCACCCCACAAATAATAGTCCAACGGTGTCAAATCGCAGCTCCGAGGTGGCCAAACGACATCAGCTCTGCGGCTGATAATGCGATCTTCAAAAACAGGGCGCAAAACATCGAGTGTAGCTTCGGCTGTGTGGCACGTAGCGCCGTCCTGTTGAAACCAAATGTTGCCAATATCCTCCTCTTCAATTTTTGTGAACCAAAATTCGTTCAACATGGCCCGATAACGATCGCCATTGACTGTAACGGCCACTCCTTGCTCATTTTCGAAGAAAAATGGCCCAATTATGCCTCTGGACCAAAATCCGCACCAAACAGTGACTCGTTTTGGGTGTATCGACTTTTCAATGTATGCGTGCGTGTTTTCTGTGCCCCAAATGCGACAATTTTGCTTGTTTACATACCCGCCAAGATCAAAATGAGCTTCATCTGAAAAGATGATTTTTTTGGCAAAATCGGCATCTTCTCTAAGTCGATCGCAGGCCCACTTAGCGAAACGTAGTTCAAGCATATACACAACCATATTCGTTCAGCGGAAGGATAAAACTAATTATCTGTCAAATCAGACATGAGCTAAGTGTTACCATTCACGAAATAAGCACTACTTGAAAAAAAAAACGTTAGATGGCGGACCCTTTATATTATGGATTAGTTAAAATTAAAAAAAAAATCCAGAATTTCCAGACTATCGTTGAATTATGCAGTATTTTCTCAACTCCTGTGATGTTGCAGTCAAGCCATATTCAATAGATTTATCGCCATGGGATCGGAAATAATGATGCCTCTGCACATTTGGAATAGGCTCAATATCATGCCATCTTTGGTCGAGATTTTCATGACACCTTTTTATATCTTCACTCGAGACATACAAAAGCCGTAATCCAATGTCATTATCATATAAAAATTTAAAACAGGCATAGGCGTCTTCTAGCACTGCTTTTCTGGTCATTATTGCTGTCCATAATGCTCTCTTTGCTGTTGCTCCGATGCCATCTACAGCACCCTTACCATGACCAGAGGCAAAAAAAATCCAGTCCATGCTGACGTTCCAGTCCGTTTGAGAGAAACATAGGATCGACAATGTAAAACGATTCTTAAATTGTGCAGCACATCCATCTGAGAAAACTGATATATTCCTTAAATTTGTATACCGAACATTCAAGTCTTCAATTATCTTTTTAAGGAACATCCATACTGCATATTTGTCATGGTTAAGATCGTTGCTTATAACGACGTAAGAAAGTTTCTCTTCACCTCGCTTAGCCCAAGTGCAAGCCGTAAATAAAGAAACTTGTGAATGGTTCCAGTGCGCAGATTGTATCTCGTCTTGCTGCAGGATGGCAAAATTTTCGGCAAAGTCTACTTGTACTACAATTTCTTTCTGTGAACTCTGAATTCTGTTTTGGAAAACTTTCGATTGAACGTTTTTAACGAAAGCATGATATTTAAATTTGTGTGTCTGGTTACTCAACTTTGTAATGAGGTCTTCTAAGATTCCCTTGTCTGTTGTAATAAGACATCTACCTTCGACTGTTTTCCATTGTTTCCATGTGACTTGCATTGCTGTATCTATCCCTTTTAGTGGAAAAATATCCAAAATTTCAAAGTTCTTTGAGCACTCACCAATCATGCATTTTTCGTTTGAAATATTACAGCAAACTTTTTCGAGAAGTTCGGTGGAGTTAGATGAAATTTTTGGAACAAGCTTGCTTAACGCTTCTAATAGAAAGTTGTAATTGGCGTGATGAACGCAAACACACACATTGTGGGGCATTTCGCTCATAGGTCTTACATGCAGAGGTTTTAATTCAAAAAACTTGCTTTTACCAACTTTGATGTTGGGGTTGTCAATCTTGAATATTGTGTATGCTTCGGCAATGCTCATCATCTTTGCAACATGAGTTCATACGCTTGTTTTTGGATCTCTGATTGACATTGTATCTTTCCTGTTTTGAGAAGGACGGCTTATGTCATTTTTTTCATAGAAATCCCAAACTTTTTCCTTTGCTCCATCCGTAATAGCTTGACTTCTAATTTGTTGGGTACTTTTGTGGTCATCTACATCGAAAGTTGGCATCATGTCTTTCATTATGTGCGGCAATACTACTTGTTTTTTATTTGGACTTCCAGGTAAGGCTTTTTTAGTTTTTGCCACAGCTTTTCTCAAAGTGTTCACACATTTATAGGAACCTAACGGTTAGTACAAATATTTCATTATTTTTTTTTTTTTTCATGGAGGAAGCATTAATAAGGGACTCAAAATAATTGTTGGTTTAGTAAATACTCTCAATTTTGTCAAGAATATTTTTAATTTTGTCCACTTATTTTAGTGAAATGGAACAGTGTGCATATGGCAGTTTTACATTTATAACGATCCTACATCATGCCAACCGTTTATACATTAAATCAACCGTTTACACAGAACGGAGCCTTGATTTAAAAGAAACCAAAAAAAAATCCAATCACTCTACCTTTTTTAAAGTTCGACAACATTGGAATCATGACAATGGCGTACGCGGTCGAAGATGTTCACCTCAGTGATTAGTGAATTAGGGCTCTGACTAAGCTAGTGTTAATCCGGGTAAGGCTGAACTAATTCTACTTACCACCAAGTTCAAAATACCGACTTTCAAGCTTCCACGTCTTAACAACCAAACACTTATTCCATCCTTCAGTGCAAGGTCCTTGACCCCAAACTCAACTGGAAACTAAACATAAAATACAGGGTAAAGAAAGCATGCATCGCTTTCTACACCTGCAGTAAGACCTTTGGCAAAAAGGTGAAATTTCAAAAGGTGGCCGGCCTTAAACAAAACCTACAACATCACAATACTTAGCAGAGTCCAACGAACAGCTGGTATTGGGATCACAGGAAGGAATGGAACCTATCCCTATCGAAATACCAAGTATCGATTTTCACCAACGGCTCCAAGATGGGTTGGAAAAGATTTCTTCTCAGCGGAATTGCACGTACCCTTCTACATTTTTCGAGTGTCCTCCAGGCGATTAGAGAAGCCTGCAAGATGTTTAGCCTCAGGTCCATTACCATAAACAACATAGGAATCTTTATTAATAGCCAGTTTGCAATTAAAGCGCTCCACTCGCTTACTTCGTTCTCTAAACTAGTAGAACAGTGAATGGAAACTATCGCGCAGGTAAGCGCTCGGTTTAATATCACCAGGTGATGCGCTAACCAAATGTGACTCTACCTTTGAAGTCTCTCTTGCGGAATCAAGAGATCTGCTGTGCGATGGGACCCATCAAGGTTAAAATTCTTCAACACTTTCTCTCTATTGCCAACTCTAGGTGGAACAGTTTAGAATCCTGTATTCTATGTATTACGGCCTGCCATGACGAATAACTTACTCAACAGAACTCGCAGTGAGACATCAAGAATCACAGCAATTAGCACGGATCACTGGCCAATTGGCTCGCACGCTGTCAACTTAGGAATTCCTTTTAACCCTCACTGCCGTAGCTGTAACAACTCACACAAAAGGAAACCCTATTCGACTTTCTCTGTAACTGACCGACACTACCTAGAACCAGACATCGCACAATGGCAATCTCTTTTTGAAGGAATTATCAGAGATTCCTGGCATAAAATTCTGCACCACTATTAATTTCCTAAACTCTATAGGATGGATCTGAAAACTACGCTCTGAACAACACCCTTCAACATCCAAGTTCCCTGACTTGAGGTATCAAAACGGAGTTTCCATGCTAATTGTGTCTCTGGTAGATCCTTACCAAACAACCACTTCTAGCTATTCATCTAACCAGTCTAACGCGTGGTGATGGTCTTAATTCGAGGAATTACCTGCGTTTTATTTTTCAAAGCTTTTCAATCCTAGACTGCCACGGAAAGACAGCCAAGTTACGGTCCGTATTAAAATGGCGATCCAAAACATCTCAAGAAAAACATAAAAAACCGAAATCAGACTACGTGGAATCCAGACAGTCATTGGATTCCAATGACAAAACATGTATCTTTGATACCCCAAACTCCATCTGAAAGTTGCTCTGATATCCATTGTACTCTTAGGAAGAACAGTGCCAATGGTGACCTACTTTTCCTTGTTTACCCATCTCCTATGCCCTTGAAAATGTGTCCATAATTGCCCAGAGTTCTTGTCACTTCTAAACATCCACCATTCAAGTAAGTTAATGATGCATTGTCAGAAATTCACACAATAAAACGTCACCTATAGAAACACCAAAATAGTCACATTAAATTTGCTATTTATACTGCCACAAGACTCTATAAATTCACTTTAATGACTCCACTTCTGTCACCCCTGACTCCTCATAGTTAGCATTTCGGAATAATACCCATTGTGCAGAATAAACAGCTTTCAATCGAAATATTTTAGCCCACGTTGGTCATTAATTTTAACCATTTCTCCACAGGAATCCACATGTGTGACCTTGTGGGGTTTTGTGTGTTTTGTGGGGTTTTGTTAGCGTAAGAACAAGGGATTGTATCCGACGTACTCGACTACTGGTGGTGGAGATAATTCCATAAAAAAAAAACGCCACGACAACTTCATCAAAAACACCTATAACAACAAAAAATAAAAACAAATCGCTGACAGTACAGGAAGAAAATGACAATATCCTGGCCAGTAAAGTTTAGCTTTTTATTTTTATTGGGAAACTTCAATTCGACTATACACCTACGGATACACGGAAACCAACATCAACATCAATACTCGTACCAACAAATACGGATCCTGGTTTCATATCAAAATTGTTGGTTTCGCAACTTTTCAGGTAAATATTACCGAAGTGAAAACAACATACTGCCAGTATGTAATGTTGTATTGTACTTTGTCCATCTTCACAATTCATCTCACATATATCATCAGCCTCGTGCATAAATGGATGGATACAAGCTAGGATGTGAGAATCCCCCTTGTACGTCAGGACGAACGATTCGTACCAACGAATCTACAATACTCATACCGTCTGGCTTGCTGCTGGCTCTTGGACTTGACATTAAATTTTGTCCCAGAGCAGTTATTGATTAGAGGGAATGATGCGAATTGCTGGCATGGAAACTGGTAGCATTTTGGGGTGCCATAAAGTTACATAATGGCAACCATTCCAATTGTGGCAATTATGGTTTCCTTTACAGCGCGCCGCAAATTCTAGATACCATTCTTCTTCCATTTTCTTTTATGGAAATATGCGTACCTACTTACGTACGGATTAAACTTGAGATATGTAATAAGGGCCGGTTCAGTTGTATTCGTATGCCTGGATACCACTGAACTTTAGATTGAAATGTTTCCATGAAGACCAAATCATTATTAATTGATGATAATCGCATTGGGATAGTGATTATGAAGGTTTGCGTTGACATTGACCCGAGGAACTTCAACCTAGAAATCAAATGTCCAATGAAGTGTAATGTTCCGAAACAATTTGAAATTTAAATACCGATGGGAACGACGAAAGGTTCGGTCTTTTGCAACTTCTTGTTGGTCTTAGATATTTGTACAAGGGGGCGATTCGTTTACTTAGGGAATAGAAAAAGTTCTAAAGTTCAGCAGGATATTTTTAACAAAATCTGTGTAAATGTGGGAAGCAAAACACAAAATGTGGCAATTTACATAAACTAGGAGCCGCTCAACCGACAGTTCTTTTAATTTAGACAGGTATTGCGATAATCGCCTCCAGTTGACAACACCAAGTTAGTTGAGATCCCTTTCAACTTAAACGCGCATAGGGCAAGGTGTGTGATTGCCAGCCAGAGGGATTGTGGTCAATATGTCCTAGTCTACTCATATACGAAACCTCCAGAGGTTCGATGTTGTAAAGAATGTCCAGATAAGAACTTTTTTTTTCAAAAATTTTTTATTCAAAAACTTAAATAAAACAGCGACGGCGTGAGATATACTCGTAAAACTGATGCTGGCTTTATTTTAAAGCTACGTTCATGCCATTATGTGTGGAATAGCACATCATTCAAATGGCCTTCGCTGGCAATGCTTCAAGCGGTCGGTCCAATTTTTGATGAGTCGGTTCAATATGTGCGGCGATATTCCGGCAATAGCGTGTCGAATGTTGGCCTCGATCTTGTCCAAAGTGGTTGGCTTGTTAATGTAGACTAAGGACTTGACGTAGTCCCAAAGAAAATAGTCGAGGGGTGTCAAATCGTATGATCGCGGCGGCCAATTGATGAACGATCGCCGTGAGATGACTCAGTCGCCAAATTTCTCCTTTACAACTTCGAGCGTTGCGTCGCTTGTATAGCATGTAGCGGGGTTTTGTTGGAACCACAGCTCGGATATAATTGTCTATGGTCGTCCGGCTTCAGTTCTTGCGTCAGCTTGCGTCAATCTTATACGGATGTAAGCCCAATCCCAACCGCAAAATAAGCAGGGTTGATTTTCTGGCGATGCCCAATTCAGTTAATTGGGGCCGAATCGACATTTCTGGGTGTTCGTCGATACTGGCCGATACGGCCCCTGTGTCTTTTTCATTTCGCACCAATTTCTGCCTGGTTTGTGGCCTGAGATCCAAAAGAGTGTACTCACGCTCAAAGTTGATGAATTGCCTCCACACTAAAGCCATGATGACGACCGATCTCACGCCGATATGCCATAACATAGACACTAGGCACCAAAACGGGCCCATCGCGGTCCCTGTGGAACTAATTGAATTTGTCTTCAAATGGCAAAAACCGCGATATTGCCTCACATTCAGACAGTATGTGTGTTATGTCAACAGCTTGCAGATCACCACAGAATCTGCAGATATCCATATCTAACAATTTGAGTCTCTTTGCGTGTTTCCGCAGGAGACAGTGTCCTGTCAGCATTTCTATTACTGTCCTAAGCTTATCCCTGTTTAATTTTATCAACTTCCTAGACATTTTGCCGTTAAAAAGCGGCCAAAGAGCCTTGGATACCCTGTGTCCTTCGAACCTTGACCACCTTATGTTTGCAGTCTTTGTGATTTTTTCCTCGATAATGACCCTCACTATGCAAAGGGGTGGTTTGATATTGGAAACTTCACTATTGTCGAGTAGCCCTCCTTTTCTTGCAAGCTCGTCCGCTTGTTCATTTCCTTTAATACCGCAGTGTACTGTCACCCAGCACAGTTTTACCCGGTTCTGACTGCATAGTGCCTTGAGCACTGTGCGACAGCCCCTGACTGTATCAGAGTTGACGTTGGTTGATTCTATTGCCTTGAGTGCGGCCTGACTATCGATGTAGATACCGATATCTCTTTCGGATACCGATATCATCTGCATTAGCTCAGCCGCCCTGAGGACAGCCAGGACCTCTGATTGGAAGACACTGCTTGCGTCCGGTAGCCTTATAGACACTCTTAGTTCTGGGTCTTCTGAGAAGATACCAGAACCTGTTCCTTCCTCTGTTTTTGAACCATACCGTTAGTACTGCTCTTGAAGTAACCCAGATTAGTGAGTCGTATCGCACTGTTGCCAGCCAAGTTTTTTGATCTGTAAATCAAGCGGTGTTATGTGCAAAAAGGTGTCTAATGCTGCGGTAGGGGTGGTACGGAGCGCACCTGTAATGGCTATGGAAGCCGTTCTTTGAACCGCCGCTTTGTTTGTTGTTTTTCACCATACTAGTGCGCTATATGTACGTATGGGTCTTACCACCACCGTATACAGCCAGTACACCATAGCAGGTTTTAAGCCCCAAATTTTTCCTACTGTTCCTTTGCAGATAAAAAGAGCATTATATGCCTTTTTGGATCTTTTCGCTACATTAAGATTCCAATTCAGTTTTTTGTCCAGAATCACACCCAGATACTTCGCGCTGTCCGAAAGGGACATTTCCACTCCGGTGAGTTTTGGGAGTTTGAATTGCGGTGTCTTGTACTTTCTGGTAAAAACAATCAGTTCCGTTTTGGAAGGGTTGGCATTGAGACCTTTTGCCCAGGCGCTGATCGTCTTCAGGGCAACTTCCACATTGTCGCTTAAAATATTTAAGTATTTTCCCTGCACTATTATGATCACGTCATCTGCGTATGCCGTGGCACTTATACCCATTGTGCTAAGCTTTTTGAAGATATCATTGATTGATTACCAGCACCCACAGGAGTGGAGTTATGACTCCCCCCTGAGGGGTTCCCCTGGTTACGGACATTCTGACCGAGCTTTGCCCAATGGAACAGTTTATTTTCCTGCTTGCAAGCATGTTGCTAGCCAGTTTGTCCTGTTCAATGTTAGCGTCTACTAGAGCATTTTTAATGGCGGTGCACTCCCCGTTATTGAAGGCTGCTTCAATATCGAGGAAGGCCGCCATCGCAAACTCTCTGAAGTGTAGACTCTTCTCTATTTTTCCACCATCTCATGCAGGGTGGTTTCTACAGATTTCACTTTCATATATGCATGCTGTGACTCAGTCAAAAAGCCATTACTGCATCTATTCCTAATGTGAATCTCCAATAATAGCTCAATAATAGACTGTGTCTAAAAATGTCCATGATTTTTTCGATTGCTACCTCCGGTGCTTTCTGTAGCAACATCGGTAGAGTACAATCCGGATCGGGAGATTTGTACGGCTTAAAGGACTGAATTGCCCACCGTAATTTTTTCCTATTAATAAGAACACCTAGTTCCTCTTCGGAGAGAGAGAGAGATCAGAGTTCTCAGTGTTCTGTAGCATGCCAGGGTCGCCTGATATTGTGGATCCCGGAAAGTGGGTTTCCATCAGTATTGCCAGAACCTCTGTGCTGCTTTCAGCCCATGTTCCGTCACTTTTTCCTGAGGTAGCTAGGAACGCTCACTTCCTTTGAAAGCACTTTGCGTAACCTCGAAACCTTGTCTGGTACCGCTATAGATTCGCAGTACTTCTACCATGAAGCCCGTTTCGACTTCGTAACTAGGTACTTGAATTGTTTGTTACATTCGTAGTACTCATTCCATGTACTGTCGCTTCTGAAAAGCTTCGTCCTATTATAGAGTTTTTTGACCTCTTTCACCATTTTGGTTGAGCCCTTTTAGATGTTCTGTTAGTCGGGCAAGCTTTCTCGATCGACATTGTTAGTGCCTTATTAATATTTTCTACCAAGCAGGCCTTCGCTTTGGATCCCCCGGAGCCAATTATATAAACACCTTGCGGATCACCGTAAAGCAATATGTCGAGCGAAGGTCTCGGGTCTGCCTGCTTTTTATTGATTTCGAGAAGGCTTTTGATAGCGTGAACTGGAAATTTGTATAGAAAGCCTTGCCGTGGAGGGGTATTCCTGCTAAACACGTTGCTTTTTTAAAGTCTATGTACGTAGGTACAAAATGTCGTGATCTACACAACGGCAAGTTATCAAAAGCCTTTGAAGTCCGAAGCGGGGTTAGGCAGTATTGTTTTTTATCAGAAGGGCAGCGGTGTTCAATGGATCTGATCCCTTGTTATGATTAACTGCATGCACATCCATAGCATACTTCTCTAGATAGGAAAAGACAAAGCTAATGCTTTCGAGAATCTCTACGATATCAGCTTCCTTTCTGCTATCCCTTGATAGGAAAGACTGTAAGCTTCTTCTTTTTTGAAAGACTTGAAAATTTCATTAAAAGGAATACAGTGGACTACTTCTTTTTGAGTGATAATGTGGGAAACAAGAGGGTAGACAAGTAATTCCGAGTTTAGCAGCATCGTTAATATATGGCGTTGTCTGAGCAAACCAAGAAGAGATGTTTGGATCAAGTCCTATAGACCTATCTATTGTCGGTAATGAGAGATTGACAAGAATGAAATGGTCACAGTCTAACGATCCGCATAGTAGGTTTTTAGAAAATGAGGATTTTCTAAGAACCTACTCTTATGATCCCTTAATCATATTTAGCTTCATCCATTAGTTTGTGCTGTAAGTACAATCGGCCACAGATAATTGTAGGTTACCCTCACGAGTTTGTTCGGGTCTTTAAAGCTAAAGAGCAACTATAAAGCCTGGAATTTGCCAGATTTTTCCAGGGAGGGAATAGTTTTTTTCATTTTGTGAACGCCTTTTTAAAATTTATACTTAACAACATTTTTCTATTCTTTTCAGGCGGAATCACCACTCCTACCGAATCAAGAAAGAACTGAATCTCTACCCACCTCCGTCGTAAACATATCAACACCGCTTCTAGCCCCAATAGCTACACCTGAATCCTTGTCTTCATCTCCGGCGAATGTGAGAAACGAGGCACGTACAAACCACATCAACTCCAATACCACCAACAATAATAATAATAACATCAACCACAACAATAACAACAACAACAATAATAACAGCACCTATTGTAACATCAACAATTTAACTTGCAGAAGACGCAGCTCAGTTACATCGGTATCACGATTTGATGCCATAGACGGTACCATAACACCTGGCAACGACATCACTACCACACAATCGGCACAAAGTACACCAAATCATAACCAGAATCTCTATCCTGTGGACTCCTTTGCGATAATCGAAGGGAAACCACCAAAACCTGTCACCAAGATGCAAAGCAAAGTCGATGCTGTAGGAAAAATTACTGGCGAATGGGGCAAATGGCAACTCCGGACGGTTTTACTGATCTTCCTCTGCAAGATCCCCTCATCATGGTTTATGGCGTGCATCATTTTCACAGCACCTGCGCCGCGACACGGTGAATTCTATTGTAAACCACCAGAGGCTCTGAGTCCTCAGAATCACACGAAATGGATAAAAATTTCACATCCGGAAAAGGAGGAAGCCGACGATCAGGAGTTCAATATAGACTTTTGTAATGTGTACCAGGATGCGTTGGAGCATGCTCATCAATATTACCACTATGAGCATAAAGATACAGAACCGAAACTTTGGGAAGAGCCAACAATGAAGAACGCTACCGTTATTCCATGCAAAGCCTTCGAGCACAAGGCCGAATATCAGTCATTGGTGACGGAATTCGATTTGGTCTGCTCACGTGATATATTGGTTGCCACAACGCAATTCTTCCATTTGTTTGGCGTGCTAACCGGTGGCATTTTAGCCACACATTTGCTTAAGTAGTAAGTTGCATTCAAAATTTTCTTAATACGAATAAAGGCTTATGCATCAGGAATAAGTACGTTCGGTTTGATTGCAAACTAGCTAAGGTAATGATTGTGATATGTCTGCCATCGTGGATGATCAGACTCAATACACTGGCTAGTGTCAGAAAACAAAACGATTCCTATTGCTTGAATAGTGGTGGTGGTGAATTTTTGACAGAAGTCACAAGTGTTGCCGACGGTAGTCTCATCTGTTCCTGACAGAAATCATCTGTTACTGACAGCTGATGCTTCTTACGTTTGATATTCAATTTCTGACTCTTGACTTAATTTGACATCAACTTTCTTTTTCTATTTCAATTACAGTTTTAGTCCTCGAAATGTGATGCTATTTGGAATGGTAACTCAAATAATTTGTGGTAATTTAACGGGACATGTTACGTCCTATGAACTGCATGTGTTCTTCCGATGCCTTTCGGCCGTTTGCTGTGCCCAAATGTATACTGCTGGTGCCAATATTTGTAAGTACTCATCATTTTTACGTTGAAATTTAATTGGAAATTCTACTTTTAGTTATGGATATAACTGGCGGAACTTATCGAACTGTAATTTGTACGCTGTTTGAACAATTTTGGTCGGTGGGAGTTATGTTGCTTCCCTTAATCGCTAGTGTGTCGAAAAGTTGGACATATCTCTACATGGCGATATCGTGGCCAACTGTCATTCTAATATACTTATGGAGGTAATTGTTAATATTTTTATTTATTCAAAAAGTTATTTGACTAGATTGTAAAATCGTTTTCGAGTTGCCAAATTGAGGTGAAACTACACATGATATTGTTCGGGCTCTTCCATTTTAAATTAAGGTCAACATTATGACATTTTCGTCACATTTTTCGACATTTTCGTACATACGAGGGCCGTTCAACATATTCTCGGTATCGGGGTGAAGCTGTCGTTGTATATATAAATTGACTTATTTATCAAGTAATACTATTATTTTAGTGCATTCATGTAAAATTTCATATAAATGTGACTATTAATTCGCGTTTTATCTCTAGTTAAACAGAATCATAATGGCAACTGAGACGATGATGGTGAAAATTGAGCATCGCGCTGTAATTAAATTTCTCACTAAGCAAGGAAAAAGTCAAAAAACTATTCATGAAGAGATGGTGGCTGTTTACCAGGGTTCCGCACCTTCATTATCAACTGTGCATAAGTGGTCAAGTGAGTTCAAGAGAGGCAGAGAGAGCATTGAAGACGACCCCCGCTCCGGCGCCCCGGCTACTGCTTGTACGGGAGAAAGCATCAAAGAAGTCGAAAAACTTGTTCTTGAGGATGCCCGAATAAAGGTGAAAATGATGGCAGAGATCACCAAGCTTTCAATTGGTACCATTCACACCATTCTTCATGACCATCTTAACCTTTCAAAGGTCAGTGCAAGGTGGGTGCCACGAATGCTCACAGCACCTCAGAAAAAAGTGACAATCGCATGCTGTAGAGAGCTTTTGGAGATGTGTAGTGAGAATGCGGACGGTGTTATGGATCGAATTGTTACTGGGGACGAAACATGGGTCCACCACTATAACCCTGAAAGCAAACAAGAGTCCATGCAGTGGCATAAAAAAGGAACAGACCCCCCGAAGAAGTTCAAAGTTACTCCGTCTGCCGGGAAGCTCATGGCCACAGTTTTTTGGGACTCAAAGGGAATCTTGCTCATTGAGTACAAAAAAAAAGGTGAAACCATCAACGCCACATCCTACGCTTCCACTTTGCATAATTTGCGGGAGGAAATTAAAAAGAAAAGACGGGGTAAACTCGCAGCGGGTATGTTGCTTCTTCATGACAACGCTCCTGTTCACACGGCGCGAGTTTCCAAGGCTGCGGCGCGAGATTGTGGTTTCGAAGAAATCCAACACCCACCCTATAGTCCAGACCTTGCCCCTAGTGATTATTTCCTGTTTCCGGATTTGAAAAAATGTCTTCGTGGAAAAAGATTTTCGGATGATGAAGAACTCAAGTCGGCAATAAATGGGTATTTTGCAGAGAAAGAGGAAATTTATTTTTTTGAGGGTTTAGAAAAGCTTATCTCAAGATGTAACAAATGCATTGATGTTAGGGGAGATTATATTGAAAAATAAAAACAATTTAAATTGATCGCAAATCTTACTTACTTACTTACTTAGGTGGCGCTACAGTCTAGGGTCCACCTGGGCCTCAACTAATATGCCTCTCTAGCAGTCCTTGTTGTTTGGTAGCTGCTTTAAATTTCACACGCCAAGTTGGTTGAGGTCATTCTCGGCTTGCGATCCACATCTGAAACCGGGTCTTCCTCTACCGCGGTTTCCGTCGGCAACAGATCTTAGAATTTTCCGAACTAGAGCGCTGGTGTCGATCTCCTCTGTATAAATTCTGACTCTTTTAACTAGGTCCATGTCGCTGTATGTCCGCTGTGTGTCCTTTCTCAATGTAATTAGTTTTTTTCTCGTTTACCCCCTCGAAATCAATTCGCTGTGTTCTACCGATAATATCCATGTCGTCCGCATGAGCAAGTACTTGTAGTTGTTTGAAATAGTGTACCCCTATGTTGAGCTTACTAGTTTCGCAGGATACTCCCAGGTACGATGTTGAAGAAATCGCATGGCAGCGAATCGCCTTGTCGGAAGGATCGGTCTCTCATCTTGCAGAGCCGGACATGGTTAGGAGGGATGGCAAAACCGAATTTGGCTTTATAATTTTTTCCGATAAACCCTATCATAGGCGGCCTTGATATCGACCAATAGATAGGCGGCTTTTGATTTGGAAACCTATTGTCTTTCCCAAGATCTGCCGTAATATAAGAATTTAGTCGATGGTGGACGTTTTAGGCTATTACAATACATAGCACGGCTGAGAAGATCTTATAGGTGTTATTGAACACAGTGATGCCTGTATAGCTGGCGCAGGCTAGTGTCTTCATATGCAATGGTGAGGTTCCATTCGTCTAGAATGTTTTCTCCGATAATATTTTGGAGATGATGTGCATTCTCTTCACAATGCCATCTCCAGCCGCCTTAAACAGCTTGACAGCTAAGCCGTCAGTACCAGCAGCCTCGTTGAACTTAAGTTTGGATAGGGCTTCCCTCACCATCAATCCTCCAGGTTGAACGGTTCGTTCTGGTTGACAGCAGAATATTAATCATCATCGCCGCTTAGCAATCTACAAAATGATTTTTCCATATTTTTAGTACTGATTACCGCTAGGTTCCATTGTTTATCTTTGTA
Source organism: Volucella bombylans (assembly GCA_949129095.1). NCBI lineage: Eukaryota > Metazoa > Arthropoda > Insecta > Diptera > Syrphidae > Volucella > Volucella bombylans. The sequence continues at coordinate 333,057,186 of OX422140.1, read as the reverse complement.
GGCCTCTACTCGTACCTTGTTAACCTGGCATGTAGTTTATACTTTCTGGTAGAATTTCTGAACACCTTTCCTGCTATAATAACTCTAAATTTTTTCGATTTCTTCCTTCTGAGAAGCGGTGCTCGCCTTTCATTTTTTGCTCGTTGTGCGTACTTTCCACATTTCTGCGCTTTCTGTTTCTCTGCTTATGACAGCCGGCGGCGTTAATCTTCGAACATAGAATTTCATAATGCAGTTGTGGTGAAACCTAGCATATCGGAGGCGGCATCTTTAATAGCTTGTTGCAAGTTTTGCCACAAGATGTAGGCAGTCAAGTATGTCGAGCGAGGTTAAGGGATACCTGATCGTCAAAAGTGCCGGTGGTTTCTTGCGACGTCAAACACCGTAAGGGATATTCGCATTCATACCTTGGACACAACAAGGTGGTGGTCCAAATTAATGTTGACCTCTCGGAACGTTGAGACATCCAAAATATCGCAATATGATTAATCTGGTTGGTAGTAGATTGATCACGTTCGTTTATGAATGACGAGATGCAAGTTGAGTATTCCATTGACTTTCAATGATTCGCACTTGCCTAAACATCATTTTGATATCACCAATGATACCGTATTTATGCCTGCAGGATCTCATAATTATCATTGGCAGATCATTTTGTAAGTTTTCCCCAAGCATTTGCACTTCATTCAGTGAGATTCCTTTGTCTGTACTGCAGCTGGCATCAAACTTCAAACATCAAACGCAGTGATGTCGAATGTGATAAATAATATCACCTGACTTGGCCGGTCTCGAAACCAAGTCCATATGGCCTAATCTCTCGTACTGAATGGCCTTATTTGGTCAATCTGCCGAAACTTTCCTACAAAATCACCAAGTTCTTCAACGTTTGTGCAACCGATGAAAGACATAGCGGCTCCCGATCCTAATATGCTCTGCATTTGATCCACAAACAACCATATCCAAATGTGTATCGAGAAATACAGTCTCATCAAGATCATGTGAATGTACTGAAATTAGAATTTTTGCAAATACCTTTACATTCAGTACGACTAACACTTCGTTTGGTTTCCAATACTCGGGATCAGCCATTCGTCTGGAGAATGTATTCAACTTTGGTCTGATCTCTCTATCTCTATTCGGCAATAATAACTACCATTTGTTTCCTTTCGGCAAAATCCAGAATTCTTCTTCAATATATCCATCAGATTCAAACCATGGTCTCATCTTCAACACTGTACGCCGTCTTACACCAAAAGATTTCCTTTCTATGCCAATCATTTTTGGTAAAGTCGGTAGTGAATATTTCTCAGAAAATGCAAACGCAATAAAGTTTGGTTGAGTGCCACAGTCCAGCAAAGCACGAACTGGCCCAAAAATTTCCCCACTCGCTTCTAATCTTATCATCACGGTTGGCAATAGTGCTGCATTTGAATCTAAGTCAAAAATAAAAGATTTCTCTGTTGTAGTATAAAGATCCTTCGATGAATCTGCTTGTGCTACGTGAGCATATTCCAAACTTGAAACTTTTTTTCGTTTGATTAAATCTCTTTCAACTTTGTTCTTTGTCTTTTGCTTCCGACGACCCTCCCCTACATCCGTCAATAATGCTTTTTTGGCAACTTCTTTAATCCGACACAGGAGACTATTATGCTTTGTCTGACCTGGACAACATACACAAGGATCTTGAAAGCAGTTTTCGACCCCGTGGCCTCGCTTGAAACAATTCAGGCAAAGACCCTTTTTCGCTACAAAATTGATTCGCGATCGAATATTTAAGGCGTTGAAATCATCACACGTCCAAAGAGGATGACCACCATTGCATTCCGCACATGGGTATGATTTCTTGCTCGAGTCTGATTTTGAATTCTTTCCGTATTCCCGATTGCTGTTTGTTGCTCGTTCATTCTTCACTGTGACTCGTACATCCTGCAGATGTGAACGATGAACATCAACAATATTCCTCAATGCCGCCGCTTGACGATCTAAAAATTCCAGCATTCGCTTGACTGTTGGTGTTTCCGAATCACGTTGCAATTCCCACTGCTTGTTGGTCTCATGGTCCAAACGCTCATGGAGCATACGGACAATCATCATGTCCCAACCATCAACTGGAATACCTTCTGCACGGAGTTGTCGTAGAACTTCATGAGTTACATTCGACATTCGTTGAAGATCATTAGTACGTGGTGTACCTTGAATGGCTTCTGTGAGTTGCCATTACACTAGCGTTCGCATTGCCTTGCCTGTCAATGGCTTTGTCAAGTATGAAAACTTGAAAGCTTGTGATATATTTTCGTTCTCATGAATGGCTGCTGTAAATCGATAACGGAAACCAGGTCATCTTGTCAGTGTGCCATCGAAATCCCTCCAAGTATTCTTCATGTCATGTTGTTGCACGACCAATGGTTGCTGTTCATTTTGGATTGGTTGAACTTGAGAAGAGATACCCCTGAAAGTGATGGCAAAAGACAAGCGAAAAAAAGAGAAAATCTTAATTAAACAGATCGAACATTTTGTAAATATTTCAAAATTATAAACTCATCCGAACAGCCTTGTGAGATCAGTAATTGACTCCCACAGGCTTAATGCAATTGAAGATAATTACTAACTCCTTTTAATTTATTTAACAATAGATCTAATCCATTGACCCTACCTGTCGAAGGAGGAAACCTTCTTATTCCCTGTTCTCGAACGGGGAAAATGAAAAGGCGCACGCTCAAACACTGCTTACAATTCTGTTGTTTATTTCTAAGAAATTAGTCTGATTATCTTACATTTTTGAGATTAATACACATGTACTTACCGCGGTTTGCACCTCTTCCCATGGCTTCAAGAACAAAATGAGAGAGCTGATCAACCGGAAGTTAATGGCTGACAATGGTTGACCACGGAAAGGGGTGCCAACTGCGGCCAAGAAGGATGATGCCAAATAACGTGCAGTATACATTGGTAATACGAGTATGAAGAGATAGATGGCGTGCACGAGTAATTACAATAATTTACACCCCCGCTGGTTTGCATTTCGGCTCGCCTGACCACCCCATCACATCCTGGATGTACATGTAGTACTCTGGCTCGACTCCACTGGTGTCTCGGAATGTTGGGATCACAGATGAAGACTAAGTCTCCGATTTCGACTGGCTTCGTCTTTTGACACCACTTGACTCGACGCGTCAAAGTTGGAAGGTACTCAAGTAACCACCGCTTCCAAAACCCGTCTCGCAAAAGGCGGGCAATTCTCCACTGCTTCCTCAATTGGCACAGCTTCTCGTCTGGTTCCAGAGTTCTCGGCGTCTGAGCTGTGTTAGCCGAGCACAGCAGAAAATGGTTGGGCGTAAGTGGTTCCTCTTGGTCGACGGCCACTGCCAGGTGGGTTAGCAGCCGTGAGTTAATAACATTCTCTGCCTCGATTATTAAGCAGTGAAAAGTGTGGTCTCGTGGCGAAATCTCCTTGAGCGTTTGTCGCAAGACACGCTTAACGGTCTGCACCATTCGCTCATATGCACCTCTTTCGGTCGGGTTATTTGGACAGTTGAAACGCCAATCAATCCCTTTGCGGACAGCTCCTCTTGTACCCGAAGGCAGTCGAAAACATGAGAAAAACGCTTTGCTTCTTGTTTGGCGCCGATGAAGTTTTTTTCGTTGTTGCTGCGAATTCTTAGCGGCACACCCCGGCGGTTAACAAAATTACGGATGACCATAATGCACGCATCCGTCGATAGGTCATGTGCTACTTCTAAGTGAATGGCCCTTACTGTCAGGCAAGTAAATAGCGCAATCCACCGCGTTTCAATGCGACGCCTAACTGTGACTGTAAGTGGTCCAAAGTAATCGAGACCAGTATACGAGAATGGTCTCAGGTACGGTATGACACGGTCCTCTGGCAAGGGACCCATAGCCGGCGTAGTAGGCACGATATTGTGAAGTCTGCAAAGCCTACAGTTAGAGATGACTTTACGCATGACCTGACACAGGCGAGGCACCCAATATTCGCGTCGAACCTCACAAATCGCGGCTTCGGTATTCTGATGGTTCATTTTGTCGTGGAAATGGGCAACCATGACCGTTGTGAGAGGATGAACGGGTGGCAGGATGATAGGTCTTCTGACGGCATATGTCAACCAGGAGGCAGCGTCAATTCGACCACGTACTCGAAGAATGTCTTCTTCATCTAGATCATGAGCTTGGAGAGTTCGTTTTTATCTGGAACTGGTAAGCCACGCTGCATAAGGCTTATTTTAGCGCAAAGGGCTTCAAGTTGTGCTTGGCGGAAAAGCTGCTTTTCCGCAAGTTCCATCTCGTCAGCTGTTAAGGTGTCATCTCGATTTCGGTTAAAAACACGCAGCACCCAGCCTTCTAAAAGAGGAAAAACGGTTCCAATCGATCAAGTTACTACTTACCACTACCAGAGCGTATTTTGGACGAAGTTCTTCATCGACATCGTATTCGCCCTGAACGTTAACATTGACTGGCCACTTCTCCTCTCGGTCCAACTTCTCTGCTCCGTGGCCTCCAAAATTTCAGCGATCCTATGGGCTACGAACGGCTTATATCTCCGGATTTCACTGTTGATCCATTTGATCACAGTCGAGGAATCGCTCCAAATGACCTTTCGGGTGATAGAAACGGAATGTGCTTCAAGAATGGTCTTCATGAGTCGTGAGCCCAAGACGGCGGCCTGAAGCTGAATACAAGGCACGGTCATCCGCTTAAGTGAAGAACATTTGGTTTTAGCGCATATGAATGAGATCTCAACCAAATCGTCCTGGTTCACTGCCCTCCAATATGCGACTGCAGCGAAAGCATCCTCGCTTCCGTCGACGAAAACGTGGAGCTGCAGATCTTTGGGGACACCACTGTTGAAGTAAAAACAAGGAACTGCCATATCGGTAACTGCAGGCACAATTTGCTCCAAAGCATGCAGATATTTTCTGGAAGTTCTTCATCCCAAAGTAGGCTCCGTCGCCAAACCTCACGCATCACCAACTTCGCGGCCACCACGAAAGGGCTCAAGAATCGTAGTGGATCAAACACCGACATGACTATGCTGAGGAGCTCTCGCTCTGTTGGAGCTCTGGAGCTCTCTGTTGGATGTCTGTTCCCGTTTATTACGTCCTCGCTCACTCGATGAAACTGTATCTTGTACTGGAATCTGTCGCTTTCCGGGTGCCAGAACATGCCCAGGATCTTTTCGTTCCTCTTCATTTTACGTTCTTCACCCACCAATCACTTCAACGCCATGGAAAAGCTGGGTGGCTAGACGATATCGTCAGCTTTCTACAACAAACTTACCTCGAACCTTCCATTGATCATCCTCGTGGTTAAGTCAAGGATACTTCTGGCGCTAGCGTCTTCTTTAGATTCAACTGGCGTATATGCTCGTACTCCAAAGCTATCCGTTCGGAAATAGTCGTCTACCAGATCATGCAGCAAAACATCAGCGGAATTGGTGTAGGTCAGGAGACACGAGGGCGTGCCTTTGTGTGTGATAGTTGGCGTTAGACCAAATACAGCCCACCCAAATTTGCGTAGTTCCGTCGTCAGGCTCAAGTGGCAGTGATCAAGGCCGATTAACAGTCGAGGGACGGCGTTCGAATATGATTGCATCGGGAACTCCTTTAGGTGACTTGAAATGGTACTTAATTCCGAATCCATGAGACTTTGAGTCGGCAAGTTGAGGTCCGAAACACCATACACATGACGAAGAGGGTATTTTTTCTTCATACCTGTTCCGCTTACCTGAAGGTCAACAACTAACGACAGTTCCCGTGCTTGTTTTCCAGTAGCCCATGCCATATTGAGCTGTCGTGGGCTGCCCTTCAGGCCCATCTCCTTAATTAGAATGGCATCAAGAATGGAAATCGAAATGGGGTCATCCGTACAGCGTAACCGGAAGGACTCGAAACAGCAGCTTTTTATTAACGTTGGCGATTTCCTTAGTAGGTAGCACACTACCGGCGTTGGAACATCCAGGAGCTTGTTAACTGGCTGGTACCTCGTCCGGTTGAGCAAACTTAGGTTCTTCCTGCAGAAGCTTATGATGTCTACGCTGACATCCGTTGGTGGCACAAACACTTTTCATACGGCAGCTACGAGTAGAATGTCCTTTCTTGAGAAAAGTGAAGCAGAGACCGTGGTGCTTGACACTCAACCATCGTTCCTGCACCGTTGCTTTGATGAACTTTCTGCATTCGTTGACTCCATGTATTGCTTGGCACAAAGGACATCGTAACGATCTCTGTCCCCATCGTTCCGCAGTATGAAACACTGGCAGGCGTCGCCTCGGCTCCTTGTCTTGGTTGTCTTGGACGGAACAAACTAACCTGGCTACGTCAGAGAGCCAGTCGCGGAAGTTGACAATCGTTGGATAGAGCTGAATCAGTGTTGCGTATTTCGCCCATTCCATTCGCTTATTCATAGGCAGTTTGCAAACGAGCTCTTTAAGCAGTGATGGGTTCGCAATGTACTGCTGGCCGTTGACAGACAAGACGAGCCATGTTGGAGTCACTGACTGGCTGTATCTCACGAACTTGATTCAGCGGACTATTGATAAGTTGTTCCGGGCGACCAAAACGAAAGCGTAATTCTTCCAGGACACTTCCTACATTGTCCGGATGAATTAAGAGGGATTTGATGGCTTCTATTTCTTCACCTTAGAGAGATTTTTGACGACTCTGGTTGTTTTCCAAATTCGTGTAGTTGAAGGCGGCATTTGTTTGCACGAACGTGTTGTAAAACATTGGCTAGTCATCTGGATTCCCGGAAAATGTAGGAAGATCCTGGACCTTGCGTGCCATCAAGGTGTATACATTGGTCCCCGAAAACTGGCTAGTAACATTTCCACTATTGGGCGGCTGTATGTACGAATGCGGCGACGGCGCGTACATATGTGGCCGCTGCGTATACAAATATGACGGCGATAAGGTTGGCATCATTTGGACGCTCGAAGACGAAGGTAACGGCGGATACACAACTGGATGCAGTGGATACGTGGCTGGCGGCTGTACATGCGTTGCTAACTGCGGTGCATGTGTGATTGTTCGCGTGGTATACATGGTTGGCTGACGCAGGGGCTGAGACTGCAGTGCTAGTTTTAGCGTGTTGCACTGCGAATCGCTACTCCTCCACTAGACTTGCATGGCCTTGAGCTGTCCTTCTAGTGCAGCAACCTATCCTTGTAGAGACTGAATGTACTCGTACGTTTGCTCCACCAGGACAGCGGCGACACCTCCTATGGTGGTTGTAGCGGAAAATCTAGTACACATAGCAGGTGTTAGGTGCACAAGTCTTTCGCTAGTGGCAGCTGGAGGTTCGAGTTTGGAACTGTGTTGGCTGAAACAGTTCGTGTCCCGCTTGTGACTGAAGATACCAGCGATCCACTGCCAGACACTGTGCAGTCTGAGGTATCGATGGTGGTTAGCGAAGTCGATTTAAGACTCATTGTAACTAGAGGCGTAATGTACCCAGGAGTCTCACTAATGGCGAAGGTACTGACGGCGGCTGAAGGAATCGGAGCAGGAGTTGCTGTTGGTGTAGCTTTTTCAGAAATTCCTGCGGTGTCGGCACTACTAATAATGGCTGAGGAAGTAGTTGACACGATGGATTCGATACCCTGGTTGTGTGGACTACGTCGAGGCGGCGGTGTACGATTCAGCATACTGTTCGCAGATTATAAACGCTCGAAATAAAATATTCTCGAACGGGGAAAATGAAAAGGCGCACGCTCAAACTCTGCTTACAATTCTGTTGTTTATTTCTAAGAAATTAGTCTGATTATCTTACATTTTTGAGATTAATACACACGTACTTACCGCGGTTTGCACCTCTTCCCATGGCTTCAAGAACAAAATGAGAGAGCTGATCAACCGGAAGTTAATATGGCTGACAATGGTTGACCTCGGAAAGGGGTGCCAACCGCAGCCAAGAAGGATGATGCCAAATAACGTGCAGTATACATTGGTAATATGGAGAGATAGATGGCGTGCACGAGTAATTACAATAATTTACATTCCCTTTTATGAAAAAGCCTCTTCTAACAACTTAAGGGGTTAGCAATATCAATATCTGGTATTCAGAAAAAGCATTCACATCATTTTGGTATGCAGATTCATAAGAATAAAGTATGTATATTGAAATAACTGTGCGTAATTCTAATGGGTAATTTTATGCGGCCTCTTACTATTATATTATATACCTATGTATATAAATAATTATTTAATGAAACGTTAAGGATATTATATCTATTACTGTCTTTGTTTATTTTCATGTTCTTACTATGTTCTAGTCAATAGTTTAGGTCTCAATCTTTGGTACGCCGAGAGCAAGCGTAACATCATTAGTTGTTAGTTACTAACCTTTTAGTGTTGAACACTTATGTGTATGTATGTAGTTATGCAAATAGACCTAGCCAGACATAATGTTAACAGTCGGCTTCTTATCTCAACTATGTAAAACTTATTTAATAATTCAATTTGTAAAAAAACAAAAGGTCTCAATAAAACACACACTAGAGGCACAGCTTTCAAAAATCTGTGCAACTACTAACATACGTAGGTGATATCAAAATAATTGAATACACCGGGCTGACACCAGTGCGTTGGCCAGAGTTAAAACGAAAGCTGCCAAAATAGATTTAGCGGTAAATGAGGGCGAAACCAAGTATATGCTGTCAACAAAAAGGGACACACAACATCGAGAATTGGACAAAACGTCACAGTCGACAACTATAATTTCAAGGTAGTAAAGAGCTTTGTCTACCTTGACTCTGCTATAAATTCTTCCAACAACACCTCAGCAGAAATAAAACGAAAAATCACTCTGGAAAGTCGCAATTTCTTTGGGTTAAGCACGCACTAAGGATACGCTATAAAAGACCTTGTTCATCCCATTCCAACTCTATGGCGCTGAAATCCTTCGAAAAATACTCGGTCTTGGAGGAGAAGATTCAACGACGAACTATACGAGCTGTATAGCGACATCGACCTAGTCAGAAAACTGCGCATCAGTCGCCTGAGATGGCTAGGTCATGTACTCGTATAATGTAAAAAATAGTACGTAAAATAACAACGCTTGGAAATTCCCCTGCTTGACAGTTCGGCGGTTAAACTTTTATTGAGTCAAGTTTCTTTCTGCTTCTTATATTTATACAGATTAACACTAATGAATGTATGTACATAATGTGTATCTATTAAAAGTACAAAGCAAAATGAGACAATGAATTGACAGTTGTAGTAAATATAATTAGTTTTACCTGCTATCTGCACTTAATTTTTTACATCTTCGGCCTCCGATGTTCGACTTAATCTCTAGGGGGAAAAGAAGCTAGATAGGTCTTCTTAGCACTTGCCCGTTTCCAAGACGAATTTCACAAGCTCTTATTCGTCCGTCACGTCCAAAATATGTTATTTGCACAATCGCTAGGCTCCACAGTAATCGCGGTTTGTTATCTCCGTGAAGTAGAACTACATCACCGACCTCTATTCCACGAGATATCCTGCTTGAGTTGTGATGAATCGATCGAAGCTGACTAAGATACTCTTCACGCCTACGCTTCATGTATCTTTTTAATAGTCCTTGCCTAACTTCCCAGGATTCGCAGAGTTTTGAACCATCATTGACGAAGTCAGCTGGAATAAGAACAGAATTATTGTTATTTAAAAAATGTGCTGGTGAAAGAGGCTCTAGATCGGTACTACCATTCTTTATGTATGGCAATGGCGTTGAATTAATAACACTTTTCACTGAATGTTAAATGTGCTCTTCCAATTGTTGCCTTCAAACAGGTTTTTACACTTTTGACAAGGCGCTCCCAGATACCACCCCACCACACAGCTCGTTCTGGTATGTATTTCCAACAAATGTTTTGATGAGCCGCTAGCTGCTTCACCTCGCTCTTTTTCATGAGTTCTTCTAGTTTCCGCAACTAGAAATCCGTTCGCTTGTAAGTTTTCGCGTAATCAATTATAATAGTAGCTGGCACTTCTCTTCTGGCTATAAATCTTCATCGCAATGCATCGATGCAACTTTTCACTGTCATATCTTCAACAATTTCCAGATGAACGGCACGAAAAGAGGACCAAGAAAATCTATACCCGGTGTTTCGAAGGGTCTACTGGTTATAACTCTTTCCGCTGGCAATATTCAATCCTTTCAATATTTTGACTTTCGCAACATAAATGTGTCAAATGTATTTAATGAATGCAGTAATTTAAATCGGCACTCAATATACATGGTTCCTGACACGAGTCAGTATTCTAAAGGCCAATATTCAATATTTATTTGAATAATTTGTTCCACTAAGAACTCGTGTTAGACCCAGAGACCAACCCTGGATGTCCAATTCCACCCACAGTATTATGGCTCTAAGAGACTCTTACTATCGACCGTGGAAAAGGTATAGGTGTATTGATATATTGAACAATTTCAAACTGCTTAGGAACCAGGTGACCCAGAAGAATTCAACTATTTCTCAAACCAGTTTGGTTGCAACAAGTCCTCAAAGTTTCTGTGGAATAAAATACGTCAGATTGGTTTCAGTAAAAGTCTTGTGTAGTCAACGGTGATGTGAACGTAGAGGAATTAAAGCAAAAATTTGATAATGCTGACTCCAATCAAATAAATACTCCCTCACACAGTCTATCCTTGAATTCATTGGAAGGATCTTTTACCGTTGGCAAAGCTATTTTTGCTGTAAAGTCAGAATGTATTGGCTTAGATGATATCCACCCTGACGTTATAAAAATAATTCTACCTTTTATTCTCTCCCACATAACCCATATTTTTAATTATATTATTATGACATCCAACAATCCAACTCAATGGAAAACTGCAAAAATCATCCCTATTCAAAAAAAGGAAAAGGCGAATGAATACCGGCCTATTGCAGTCCTGCCATTTTTATCCCGTTTCAGTTGGGCTTTAGATCCGGACACAGTTGTATTACTACATTGTTAAAGATATCTGATGATCTTCGACAAGATGTATTAGTAACGTATTAATAGTAACGCCTTTGGATTTCTCCAAAGCGTTTGACTCAGTTATCCCGTCTATTTTATGTAGTAAACTTGCAACTTTTTTCAATTTCTCAAACGCGAGCATTAAATTCATTCTGTCCTATCTCACTAATCGTAAACAAGCTGTCACTTTTAATCGTCTGTTGTCGTCTTTCGGTCCTGTGAACATTGGAGTCCCACAGGGATCAATTCTTGCTCCTCTTCTTTTTTCCATGTTCATTAACGACTTGCCGTCTGTATTGTCCCATTGTAATTTTTATATATATGCCGATGACGTTCAGTTGTATTATAGCTTTCCTTTAGAACTTGTCGAGGATACCATCTCAAAAATTAACGACGACTTATCTGCAATCGCCAATTGGGCTTCACAAAATAAACTTTTCAACCCTACCAAAACCAAGGCAATTCCTATATATAAACAAGTACCCCATCTCGATGATTTTCCCCCTATTTTCCTGAATGGAACCCAAGTAGAATTAGTGAAAATCGTGAAAAACATAGGTATGATCTTCAGTAGCAATTTATCTTGGGGTGATCATATTAATAGCATTGCATCAAAAATATGTGTTTCTTTACGCGTCCTTTCAGTAAGTCGCCACTTTCTTCCAACTTCAATTAAGATGAAGTTAGCTAGGACTCTCCTAGTGCTAATTTTAACTTATGGATGCGAACTGTTTTCGGATATGGATTCGATCTCATCCTGAAAGCTCAATGTGGCTTTTAATTCGATTGCTCGGTTTGTATTTAACCTTCGCAGGATCGACCACGTATCTTCTCATTCCCGTCAAATTCTGGGATGCTCTTTTGACAGCTTTTTTAAGTACAAATACTGCATTTATCTCGGCAATTTAATCTATAAAAAACAACCATCATATTTACGAGGGCGTTCAACATATTCTCGGTATCGGGGTGAAGCTGTGGTTGTATATATAAATTGACTTATTTTTCAAGTAATACTATTATTTTAGTGCATTCATGTAAAATTTCATATAAATGTGATTATTAATTCGCGTTTTATCTCTAGTTAAACAGAATCATAATGGCAACTGAGACGATGATGGTGAAAATTGAGCATCGCGCTGTAATTAAATTTCTCACTAAGCAAGGAAAAAGTCAAAAAACTATTCATGAAGAGATGGTGGCTGTTTACCAGGGTTCCGCACCTTCATTATCAACTGTGCAAAAGAGGTCAAGTGAGTTCAAGAGAGGCAGAGAGAGCATTGAAGACGACCCCCGCTCCGGCGCCCCGGCTACTGCTTGTACGGGAGAAAGCATCAAAGAAGTCGAAAAACTTGTTCTTGAGGATGCCCGAATAAAGGTGAAAATGATGGCAGAGATCACCAAACTTTCAATTGGTACCATTCACACCATTCTTCATGACCATCTTAACCTTTCAAAGGTCAGTGCAAGGTGGGTGCCACGAATGCTCACAGCGCCTCAGAAAAAAGTGAGAATCGCATGCTGTAGAGAGCTTTTGGAGATGTGTAGTGAGAACGCGGACGGTGTTATGGATCGAATTGTTACTGGGGACGAAACATGGGTCCACCACTATGACCCTGAAAGCAAACAAGAGTCCATGCAGTGGCATAAAAAAGGAACAGACCCTCCGAAGAAGTTCAAAGTCACTCCGTCTGCCGGGAAGCTCATGGCCACAGTTTTTTGGGACTCAAAGGGAATCTTGCTCATTGAGTACAAAAAAAAAGGTGAAACCATCAACGCCACATCCTACGCTTCCACTTTGCATAATTTGCGGGAGGAAATTAAAAAGAAAAGACGGGGTAAACTCGCAGCGGGTGTGTTGCTTCTTCATGACGACGCTCCTGTTCACACGGCGCGAGTTTCCAAGGCTGCTGCGCGAGATTGTGGTTTCGAAGAAATCCAACACCCACCCTATAGTCCAGACCTTGCCCCTAGTGATTATTTCCTGTTTCCGGATTTGAAAAAATGTCTTCGTGGAAAAAGATTTTCGGATGATGAAGAACTCAAGTCGGCAATAAATGGGTATTTTGCAGAGAAAGAGGAAATTTTTTTTTTGAGGGTTTAAAAAAGCTTCTCTAAAGATATAACAAATGCATTGATGTTAGGGGAGATTATATTGAAAAATAAAAACAATTTAAATTGAATTCGCATTTTCCTTCATATCGATACCGAGAATATATTGAACGCCCCTCGTATTTGAGAAACTTGCATTAACTCCATCTGCACGTTACCACTCATTGAGGCCGCTTAAACATACCTGCTTAGCCTCGCGAAGACAATTTTTCATTCCTGCCGTCAGTGTATGGAACAATTTACCCATTGCTATCAGGTCGAATATCGAACTCAAGAAACTGTCCTCAGCAATCTTTTATTATTTTTCTAATAACTATTGAAATCTCTCCAATAGATTCACACATAGCCACAATTTTATCTGGCAAAATGAATTTAATTTCATTTATGTACAAATACTCTTATCTTATTTCCTTTCAAGTTAATTGTATTCAGTTCTATTGCATTTAGAACTTTCTAATGTTTAAAATTCATTATTCATTAAATTTAAGCACTCTATCCATATATTTTACCTGTACATAATCTATCAGAATCTTTATATTCTCAAATGTACAGTGGTAACTAAATAAATAAATGAAAATGAAAATGAAATAAATAATACCGTCCATGGTTGTGATGCCGCTTTGCCGTAGAGGCGCTTACATATAACGCATAGCTGGATAATGTTTTTGATTAACTGCCTACCTTGTATTATCCAGCATTTCTTCCGGATTTGTGAGAGTACCGCATTAACTTCACTATGCAGCGTCGCTTGATGGGCTTCAATTATGCACAATTTGCTGGAAAAAGAATGCTTTGGAAGTATAACAGGATTGGAAATGCTACCATACACCGATTTGGGTAAACGTCCGGTAACTCTCAGTCATCATCAGTCACTCATCAGACCAAAGATGAACAGAATTTATATTGAGATCAAGAGACTGAATTAAAAATTCCTTTAATCTGGCCGCAAGCGGACATCAATGTTCTGGACCGCATAGTCTTCGAATATAACACCGCACAAGTATTGTATTGTAGAAGGGAACCCCAACCGGCTTCGAGTACACAGAATGTCTCTTGTGTTAACGTGGACTCCTGCCATTACGGCCTTATTCCACGGTATGCCCATACATCCATGGGAGCAAGAATACGCCTTGCCATCGCTCACCGTCAATCCACTGATACCAATTCGGAACTGTGTTGCCGGCACAAGTTCCACCCTTGGTAAGTGCGAGGACGACCTAAAACCTCTTACTGCTCTTAGGGTCGCAGCACCCAATACTTATTGCAACTCTACATTGGGCCGAAACCCTTCCCGCGATTTTGGGTTTAAACCACAGCCACCATGACGCTCCCACAAGGGGGCCTACCTCTAACAAGTCAAGCCCGGACCGAGATCCGGGGGGCTAATGACTCCCATGGTAACGAGATTTAAGTCCTGGTAGGGACTACCGGTGGTCCAGCCGCCAACAAGACCTATGACCGGCAACCTGTGACTGATCGAATCGTAGCAACCTTCGGTAGCGTCATCAGAAGATGTTTACGATAAGACCAGTACTTTGCTCTGCCCCCATTCATTATTAGACGTCATTAAAGGTTGAAGCCTTGATAATTGGGCGGGGGCCCAGCTTCGAGTACACAACTAGAGGCAGTTAGGTTAGGCTCAGCTTCAGCCAGAACTGTAGCGCCACCTATGTATGTATTTTATGAATGTCTCAAACCCTTCGCCAATGGGCTGATAGGTTAGGGCGTATTATCTTCGTATTATAGCAGTTTCTTAAAAAAAGAAATAACCAGAAACCCAATATCGATACCCTTACTCTTGTGAATACATTTTAAGACTGAATATGACAAAATTTATTGATGCGGCTCTACTTTTCTGATGTCATCACCCTTTCGACGAGTTATACTAGCAAACCTTGAAATTGAAATGTTCTACATCTTCTGTTTTCCTATTTTTCTAGATGGATTCCCGACTCACCGCGTTGGATGATAGAACGTGGTCGAGTACTCGAAGCCAAGGCAATACTTCAAGAGTGTGTTAAAATGAATGGCACAACACACTGTCTTCCACATGACATTGATCAACAGCTACAATTACAAGCAATAACCGCTATGGATGCACCACCACCAGCTGCCTGGTGGACAATCTGGAAAGGTCCACGTGCTAAACTTCATATGATTTGCGTACATTTATGTTGGTCCATATATGTTCCCATCTACTATGGCATGCTACTTAATATACGAGGCTTTAGTCGGGATCACTTGGAGATTAACACTGTCATTGCTGGCTTTTCTGAAATATGTGGAACTTTCATTGGGCTCTTCCTCATTCTGAAGACGAAAAGAAAATGGGTCTTGACTGGCCTTTTCAACATCACAGCTGGTTTAATTGCCTTATCCGCTTGGCTAATACCAAGTTCTAGTAAGTCTTAAAAAAATATTCTTTTCAAAAGAGCTCTTTTTAAATAGATATTTTTTTGTTTTATTTTGATTTCAGTTAAGGGTAACTCAAGAGTAGCACTTCTCATGTTATCGGCAATGATATCGAAAGCTGCCATATCATGTACGCTCTCAATATTAACAACATGCACAACAGAACTAGTTACCGCTGAGAAAAAGAAGATCTGTGCATATTCGACAATAGTATGGGCCAGAATATGGCTTCTAGGCGCTCCATTTGTAGGAGCAACTGTGATTATTGCGCAACTCTTGCCGCAGACGGCATTCGCTACATTATCAATAATTGGTGGAGTTTTATCCGCTCTTATTTCTAGTCCACGTACAATTAGCAAACAAAAGACATCACCAACGACAAACGACATAAAATCTACAACAACAATACAGAATAATAATCAAAACTCAAATTGTAAGCCTTCACAACAGTTTAATAAAAGATCCAATCTACCTCCGGAACTTATACCTGGCATCTGGACAACTAAGAACCATGATGAGCGCCAACAAGTGTGATGTTTTATTTTTCTATTTCTTTTTGTTTTTTTTTTTATATTTTTGTTAAATAATTTTAAATATTTTCCTTTAGTCTTAAATAAAACAAATATAAATGGTTTCCTAGATCCTACAACAGAAAACACGCTCAAAATGTAACACAAAACTGCTGAATTTCTACTAAAGTTTTACAATACAAACAAAAAAAAAAAGAGAAAATTATAAATATAATATATTTACACAACTACGAGTTAAAAATAGTAAAACGAAAAGTACCAGTACCTATACAAATATACAAGTATCGAATAAATATGCACAGGCACCAGTTACAATTGAAAAATATCAATTTGAAATATATAAATTTATTTTTATTAAAAAAAAAAAAAAAAACAAGAGTACCTCGTTTTTTTTTTATCTAATACTTCTATCTCAGTTAACAAATATGGCAACTTAGTGCAATTTATTAAAAAAATTAAACATATAGTCTAGAACGACATTTTAAAAAAAAATTTATATATAACAAATATATTATATATTCTATGTAAATTCTATTTAAAACAAGAAAAAACAAAAAATTTAACCAATATAACTGGCTTCTACCTTAAAGAACAAAGAAAACTAAACAAAAACCAATTAAAACTGTATTAGAAATTGTTAATTAATTTTTAAGTAGAAATATTTACAATAATTGAAAAATGCTAATAAACTATACAATATTTAAAAGAAAAAACAAAAATGTGTATATATACGTAGTTAAAAAACAAAACAAAAGACCCATCAAATTGTAAAACAATATAAAAATCAATCTAGTATTTTATTTAAATTTTTTTCCTGCTAAATATATAATTAATTACTTCGTAAGTTATGGTGAAACCGTGAAACTAAGTGAAACACTAACTAACAACAACATAAACATAAAAACCAAACAAAAACAATAATTTGAAGCGATCTACTTACTTCGGAGAGAATCAAGAAAAAAAGACACTATTTTAGCTAATATTTAATTCGTAGAGATATTTAAATATAATTAAATATATTTAACAAATTCAAATTGAGTTTCAAAGTCAGCTCATTTAAATAATAAAGCAAATGTACTGCGATTATGTACCTTAACAAACAAAAAAAAAAACAAAACAAAAAATTCTAATTCAAATCTCAATTCGTACAATTGCATATTAGTTGATTAAAAAAAAAAAAAAAAAAAAAGAATATAAAATTGATGAAAACAAAGTATAAATTCAAGGAAAATCTGTAATTAGATTAAAAACAAAATACATTTTGGAACAAAAAATATTATTATTAGATTAGAAAATAAAAGAGCAATATTTTTTTAATATATTAATTGAATGAAGTTTTATTTGGAATTGGAGTTACGTGCAAAAGATACATACCTTCCTGTTTCGTATAACTTTAGGACTGTTACAGGACTCTAACTGTCTTATTCATAAAAACTTACAAGAGGCTTATAAGAGAAGTTCTTGAAAAACATTATTCAGAAACGTTCAATAGCACTAAACTGCTCTATAAGTATTCAATAACCACTACATAAGTTATAGAGGGATTTACTATATTTACTATACTAAAGAAAAATGGCCGTCTTTACATGACAGCTGATTTTTGATTAACGTTTTTGACAGTTTTCCGTTTGAGCTTAATTTATTCATGCACGCCAAACAAGAAACCTTGAAATTTAAAATAATTGAAGTGAAAAGTGAAAGTGTTACAACACTCTCGGTAGACTGAACTTGTGGCGACCTCCTAATCTTGAAAGCATAATTAGAAAATTATTTGTGCGTAATGTACTTTCTTAAACTTCTTATAACACTCGCTATCTCATCTTTGTAAGATCATAATGTCTCACACTTAACAAATTTTTCATTTTCTGCGATAGTACTCGTATATATACTGCTGTAGCATCATGCAAAAATCCCTTTTTTTCTTTTTTCGATTGTGCCGCGTGGTAATTTTAACCTAAAATATAGTAATTAGTTGGAAGGTTCGCGCAAATTGAAGCGCAATTTCAAACTGCCAAAATCATGAGAGATTCTGCAAAATTCAACGCGATAATTGGGGCAATTAAATCTCAAGTGCTAACACACGTTTCCGATGCCGTTTTAAATCCACGAACGGATAACAAATGCGATAATTTAAAGGCATTGATAATCGAACGATTCGAAGATTCTGAGCAGCGACAGATTAAAAAACTGCTCTCGGAAATAGACCTGGGCGACAAAAGACCATCACAACTTCTAAACGAACTTAAAGCCTTAGGTGGAAATCAAATAAGCAACGATTTCCTTAAGTCCTTATGGTTGCAACGACTTCCACCGCAGGTTCGTGCCATATTGCAAGCTTCCAGTGAAGAATTAACAGCACTCTGAAAGCTAGCAGACAAAATTATGGACATCGGAGACTTCACGCACACTATGTCAATCAATTCCACCGCATCACAACAGGAGAAACAACACTCAATATGTACATCGTCGAACGAATTTTCATTGCAAGAACTACGGCAACAAATTCAACATATGAGCCATCAGCTAAACGAATTGAGCACCAACATGAGTACACATGCTTATCGCAATCGCAGCAGAAGTGTAAGTGCTTGTCGTCAAGCTTATTCATCTCATCAGTCCAAACGAAACAACGATGTCTGCTTGTTTCACAGCCGATTCGGCAAGAATGCTAAAAAGTGCCATGAACCGTGTTCTTTCACAACGGCATAAAAAAAACTAGAACTCGCTACCTTGACCAATGCTTCGGCTAGTAAACAACACATTGGTCAATAACTGTTCAGACAGCAGTTGTTTACGATTCAACATCAAAGCGAAAATTCTTAATCGACAGCAGTGCTGACATTTCTGTCGTACCACCCTCGTACAGTGATCGGTTCTCCCCCTCGAAAACAACACTCTTCGCAGCAAATGGAAGGAAAATAAAAACTTTTGGACAAATACGGCTGACTGTAGATTTAGGATTGAGACGTGCATTTACTTGGACATTCATTGTTGCTGAAGTCACAACACCGATCATAGGAGCCGATTTCATCAGTCACTTTGGGATTGTGATCGACCTCAAGCGTAAGCGGTTAATAGATACCACCACCAAAATTGAAACAGTAGCATCAGGATATCGTGCGAACGAGGTAATTGGTATTAAAGCATTCGATGTTAATGGTCCTTTTGCACATATTCTAGCTGAATTCGAGGAACTGTTTCAAACGAATAGAAAGCTAATCAAAGTCGCAGCAACAAAAACCACGCATTGCATCGAGACGAATGGTCCTCCAGTATTTGCCCGCCCCCATCGCCTCAATGCCGAAAAGTTAAAAGCGGCTCAGGTCGAGTTTAGATACATGATGGAATCTGCCGTCCTTTCAATAGCAATTGGGCCATCCCGCTACACATGACCAGGAAAGCGAATGGAGAATGGCGTCCATGCGGTGATTAACGCAACTTAAACGCCATCACAAAACCAGACAGGTATCCGATACCGTACGTGCAGGATCTCCGCAACAACTTTAAGGGCAAGACGATGTTTTCAACGATAGATTTCGACAGAGTATTCCACCAAATCCCCATGGAGCCTTGTGACGTCCCGAAAACGGCCATAACAACACCTTTCGGCTTGTTCGAATTCATGTATATGACATTCGGACTACGCAGTGCTGCCCAAACTTTTCAGCGGCACATACATGAGGTCATGCAGGGATTAGAAGACTTCGCATTCGGATACATCGATGACATCTGCGTGGCATCAGCAAACAAGGAAGAGCACGAACAGCATCTAAGTTTCTCGGTCATCAGGAAGGAACTCAAAAGATTCCTTGCCACGATCAACTTCTACCGATCCTTCATCCCACGGGCAGTCAACAACCAGATGATCCTACAAAATCTCATCAAGGGGAACAAAAGAAATGATACAACCCTAATCGCGTGGACACCAGAGGCGGAGGCAGCTTTCGACCGGTGCAAGAACGACTTAGCACAAGGTACACTTTTCGCCCATCCAGCGATCAATGCACCATTATCGCTCAGTGCAGACGCTTCAGACAGAGCTATAGGCGCCGTCCTCCACCAAGTTGTTGATGGAGTTACCACGCGGGACAATCGCAAAAAGAAAAAATGGATTTTTGCATGATGCTACAGCAGTATATATATTTACTATCGCAGAAAATGAAAATTTTGTTGAATGTGAGACAGTATGATCTTACAAAGATGAGATAGCGAGTGTTACAAAAAGTTTAAGAAAGTACATTACGCACAAATAATTTTCTAATTATGCTTTCAAGATTAGGAGGTCGCCACAAACTAATAAAAACCAGGCCTGTTCATACGAGCTAGATTGTTTTTTGAGGCATTTTATAGGGCGGGTAGTCAACATTAGAGGTCTGCAAT
The DNA here is from genome assembly GCA_949129095.1 of Volucella bombylans. Classification (NCBI taxonomy): domain Eukaryota; kingdom Metazoa; phylum Arthropoda; class Insecta; order Diptera; family Syrphidae; genus Volucella; species Volucella bombylans. The sequence goes on along the minus strand of OX422140.1, from coordinate 333,036,800 downwards.
GAATGTCTTGAAACCAGTACACTGCATTACTGTCCTTACAGATTCAAAAGTAGAATAAATGAATCTCCTGATTTGTGATTACTATATGAATTTTGCACCCATGCTAAACCAAACACTTAGTGGAGTGTACCCGTAGAGAACGGGTATTCACAAATAGGTATTCATAAAAAAAGTATACACAACACTGAGTACACTGAGTACACCAAATATTCGTTTACTTACTTTTGTTTCAAGTGAAAGTCAAGTTTCTTAAATGATAAATTTGTGAGAAATGGCCATTAAGAAAGGCAACGGATTAAGACAGAATGTATAATATTAGCAATTTATGAATGAAACAAAAAAAATAAACTTCATTTTTTATTCAGTTTCTTGAAAAAGATCTTTGAGGTCATTACACATTTCAATTTTATTTATGTTACAATGTAAAAATATTATTTGGTTAACTAAAATAGGGTCGGATCCAATTTGACTAAGTTTTTCTGAAATTAGCATTCTAGCTGAAGAAAATATTCGTTCAGAGGCAGCACTACTTGCCGGTGTAGCTAATATTTTGCAGCTGACTTTAAACAAAAGTGGAAATTCAATTTTGTGTAAGTGCCACCACTGCAAAACATCAAATTCTTCGTGAAAAATTACGTTAACATTTTCATATGCCAGTAGTTCATTGTTAATTTTATCATTAGAATTGACAGTTTCTACTGGTTGAATAAAGTCTTTAAACAAATCATTACCATCTGATAGACAATCCAACTCTTCATTTAACAAACGTTCAAAGATTTGAGCATCCGGTTCAGAAATTTCATTTGCATAATCTTGCATACAATTTTTTCATTCATCCTTTATAATCTTTTTTTCATCACATTGGATTAACTTGTTAGTGGGAGGGAAAAGAAAAAGAGCAATTTTATGATTTTTTTTCAAATTTTGTAAGACAATGCTATCCAAAAAGGTGCTTAATTTTGATTTGAAATTTTTTATTACATCTAAATCTTCAGAATTAACGGCACATATTTTTTTTAAAACGATGGATATGAACGATTGTTAGATGAAGAGTCGGATAGTTTTCACCTTCTAACACTTTTGACGTTTCCTCAAAGGGCCTTAAAATTTTAACTAAACCACTTATGTGACTTAAATTAATATTACTAATTTTTTGTAATTCATTTTTTACCCGCAAAATATTTGTGATTTCGACCCAATTTTTTTCTATGGAAAGCAATAAATAATAAATTGTATTAAATCTAGTACAAACATAATTTTTTAAGGATGTTTGAAGAGAACAATTACCAATCGATTTTTTTAAATATTTTACAAGTTTTGTGCAAATATTACATATCTCAGCTATTTCAGAGATTTCTTTTATACTTTTTTCTATAATATTGTGTAGTAAATGATTAATGCAAAAATTATGATCAAATGAGCAGAATGCAGCAATCATATTCGACCCCTGCCAGTCACCAGTATGGCCTTGTGGTTTAAATCACATTCAAATTCACTTAAAAGTGTTGTGATTTTCGAATAAATGTTTTGACTTGAAATTTCAATGGAATGTTCGGTTGCACTTTAGACAATTTTAGAAATAATCACCTGTACATGGTACGCCCTTCATAGATTTTAAATCCAACAGTCTGGAAATCAATTTCCCTTCATTGACGTAATGAATTGTCAATGATAAGTATGCAGTTCTTAAGTAATTATCTGTCCAAACGTCTGACGTAAGTCCATATCCAATATTTTTAACACTCATTATATCAGGCCTTACAACTTTTAAGTATTTATTGTATACATTTTGAATATTACGTGAAACTGTTGTAGGGTGTGGTAATAATTTGCCGATGTCAACATTTTGTCCATATTTTGCACCAATGGAAATTAAAAACTCAGCGAAATTTCTTAAACCACAATCCGTTACAATATTAAACGGTCGGAAGTTTTCTATTGTCCATTCCGTTATCAACAATACACTTTTTCTTCAAAGTCTACTTGTGTTTTTTTCTGTTTTGTTTTCAGTTTTTATTTTTTTCAAAATGTAACATTTGTGTTTTACTAAGTTGGATGTAGTTTTAGAATTAAATTTGTGTACCGAAAAACAATTTTTACACGCCACTAAGTTTTCAATGTCAACGCCGTTTTCATTTTTTATTGTTCCAAATACATCCCATACCTTACTGCGGCCTCTTTTATTATTAATATTAAATTGGCCATTGATAATTTTTGTCTTTTGAATTGAGACATCGGAGTCGTTTGTTAAATCCTAGTTAAATATCAAACTTTAATACAAACAAAACCTTTCTATAAAAGACAAACATTAACTTACATCAGTAGTTTCCATTTTATTATTTTTCTGTAACTTTACCTACATAACCAAACTAAAGCTAGAAACCAACTAAACTTTGTAATCGTATTATTTGGTCCACTCAGTATACTCAGTGTATTTTCAACAGTTAACATTGCACACGATTTGCTCACATCAAGCCATTTCAAGCACGCAAGCGTGGGAGAGAAAGAAAACAGTGCACTCATTTTGCCATCACGTGATCGAGCATTGTACAGTAACTGTCTGTGATGTGGTATTCTATTACCCAGTTTATCCGACAGCTCAATTTGCGTTGAAGCAATCTGCATTTGTTCAATACCCGCTGAAATGCTGGTGTTTATATAAAATTATCCAATATGAGCGAGTGAAAATTGAGGGAAGTTTAACAAACAGCTGGTTGAACTGACACTTCACACTAACACTGATACATTGTTCTTATTTCTTTCTCTTTCCAAATATTTCGTTTGCGATCCCACATTTTAAATACACTGCCCGATAATGGATAATGGAAGAATAAAGAAGAATTCTTTTTATTTCTTTGTCTATCCAAATATTTCGTTTGCAACCCCATATTTTAAATACACAACTAATACCTGCCCGATGATGAAAGAATGATGAGAGCGCGAGTGAGTAAAATGTTCCTATGCGATTTGAAGATGTTTATACGATATTTCAAAGCGGTTACAAATTTTCAATGCGTTTTATCAGCGGTTTGAAGTGATATTTATTCGAGCGGATAAACTGGATACACTTTGATAATTGCAATGAATATGAATGCACTGAAGCACTACACAAGTTTAGAGAGAGCAAATGAATGCATTCCTGCAGGTCTCTAGTCAACATGTGTCTTGTCAAAAAAATACTAAATCATGAATGAACAAGAAACTTAGTTCTATTTTTTTTAATAATAAAGTATTTCATTTCAAATGTAGGTAATTTAAAATTTGTACACGAAAGGAAAAATATTTTATATATTTGAAAAATAATTATTGTTTGTTTTTTCCTTAAATTTAAATCATTTGCACTGCCTTTTCCTGCAACCGTTTGGTAATTAAAATATCTTCGTAATGTACTTCATTATATCCTGCCACTCAAGTGCCTTGTCAAATAATTGAATGGCATCGCTTAAAGGAACAGAACATACCGGGCGGTCAGAAACTAGTTGACACTCTTCTTCATCTTCATTTTCCTTTTCCAATTCCTCAATATCCGATGGCATTTGTTCTGCATTCCAGTTGTTGATATCAACGACTGCATGTGTTACGTCAACATTACTATGATTGATCAAATTAATCACATCATCGGTAAGTTTTGTGATTGGATGGCTACGGAGAATACTATCCAAGAATGTTACTCCAACATTTCTCAATAGTAGAAGCATTAACGTTATCCCAAGCTGCTCTCAAGTTAAATACGGCATCCTTTATTGTTATAGATTTCACAGTTTCACATATGTTGTCTGAAATATAATTTAATGAAATTTACAAAACACAACAAGTTTATGATAAAAAAATGTCTGACCTTTTTCTGCAGCAATAAGCGATAACAGCAAGGTTTTTCTATAGAAAACTTTAGTTAGGCGAATAACATTCTGATCCATCGGTTAAATAAGTGGAGTTACATTTGGAGGCATATAAATTACTGTTATGCTATTATCTGAATTTCGTAGCTCACTCTCCGGGGGATGACTAGGGGCATTATCCAAAATAAGTAGAGCTTTGACTGGTAAATCATCTTTTTTAAGGAAATTTTTAACTTCGGGAACAAACAAGTTACTAAACCAGTCTTTAAAAATGGCTACAGTCATCCAAGCCGATTTGGTGCCTCTGTAATGTACAGGTAAGGATACATTCCTGAATGGACGAGGATTTTTCGCTTTGCCTATCACTAGCGGCTTCAATTTCTGTCGACCAGGAGCAGTTTTCTCAGCTGATGTCACACACGTTCTACCTGTTAGAAGCTTCCAATATAAACCCGACTCATCGGCATTATAAATTTGATCTGGTTTAAGATCCAGATCTTGAATATTTTTCTTAAGTGTCCGTTTAAATGGACACACAAGTTCTGGTTGTGATGACAATTGTTCCCCAGATATTTTGAGACACCGAACACCAAACCTCTTTTTGAATTTTTGCAGCCAATCGTCACTTGCTACGAAGGCGGACTCGTTGCCGTGTAGGCTTCTATTTATGGCAATGGCCTTTTGCTTCAGAATTAAGCCACTTATAGGTAAATTCTTCCTCCGCTGATCTATGAACCATTTATAAAGCGCCTTTTCCATCTCAGGTAGTTCAGATGCTTTCAGCGTTCCTCTACGGCTTATTTTTGCCGACATTTTGTCACATATATATACATAATATATATATACTTCATATATAAATATATGTATATATATATATATATATTTTTTTTCATTTTATATTTTTATTTATTTTTTTTTGTTTTTATTTTTTTTTTTTTTCTTAAAATCTAACTTAAACCTACCTAACACTATGAAGCCGGCCATGGCTAAAAAAAAACTAAAAAAAAACTTAGGCTGGCCCGCCTTGCTTCACATGAAGCTAACTATCACTGGAGGAGTTCGACGACGAAGCATCCTCCCCTTCAACAAGCCACCAAAAGTGTTGATGCTGCCGAGCAACATCCTTCATGTCGCGATTCAGTCTGTTGTACGTCATAACAGTTCACGTGCACAATGTCAAGCCTACAATTGTAGCTCTTGCAGTGTTGCACAATATTACAATAGAACATTTTCGGATCTAGATCTTTTCTAGTGCTGAACTTTCTCCCCAAGTTAATGAAGAAGGAGGAAGGGGCTCAAACAATGCTCTCTTAAGAGCATTTATTGATAGACATTTCAGTCAATAGCAGCGCTGCCACCCTACTCCTATAGCAGTAGATCTACTGCGTTTTGGCCCAAACGAAAATATACTGCGCAGCAAAACCAATCTACTCCTCTCTTTAGAATTTTAAACAAAGTTTGATTTCTTCACAACTTGACGAATTTTTTATTCAACGTAAACTCTAAACGCAGCTACCCAGATCCACATTCATTTTTACTCTGAATGCATCCATCGAGAAATTCAAACTACATTCACTATCGGCTATCAGTTCAAAAACATTAAGCTGACACGTACAATTGTGGTTTTTTTATCGAATTTTTTTTTTAATTTGTTGTGCTTATTTTTTTTGGAAATGGACAAATTTGTAACCAGATCTACAAAGCCAAGGTTTTATTGTGGTTTAAATGTGTTTTCTGATAAGTACAATAACTTATATATTTTTTATTGCTAGCAGCACCAGTAAGTCGCAAACGCAAACAACAAATGTAATCAATATAAATGAGAATACCGGAATTATAGAAGCTGGGCCAAGCAAAAGATTGATGTAAGTCATTTTCATAATGTTTGTAATGATTACTACTATGAAGACTGTTGAAAATGCCACGTCGCGCCACTTAATACCATTTATTTCTTTGTTTTCAAATGGAATCATGATTCGGAATCATCCTCAAGTGATGATAGACCAACAACAAGAGCATCGACACAAAAAAAAGTACAAACAGAAATACAAAACTTCATGGGAGATTGAGTATTCATGGTTACAGTGAGTCAATGGTAGTGGCTTCTGCAAGATTTGTTTCAAGCCCCTTGAAAATAATGAAAAAAAATGTAAGCAGACACCATACCTCTCAGAGGCATATAACAAAAGCTAAGAATGGTAGTGAAATGATGTCCATACCTAATTTATTTCAACAAGCAAGTGTTCGCGATTATGAAAACTCTAAAATAAAATCGGAACTTGTTTAATGTTCTGAATAAAGCACAATTTTTCGATTGCAAATATGGATTTCCTTCCTTCCTTGATTTGCATTGTTTGCCCAGATTCGTCCATTTGCTAGATCTTTCAAATGCGGATGGACCAAAGCAACGTCCATCAATAACATAACTTTTTTTTATCTTTCTTTTTCCTTTTTATTTTTTTTTATTTTTTATTATTATCATTATAATTACTTATCATTTTGTAACTACATATTAGCACTTAGTACTATAAGAGACATTGTCTTAATGTACAACTTGTTTATAGCAATAAATTGAATTGAATTGAAATTGAATTGAACCATTTTCCCAGTCATTAATCAGTGCACAATTGAGGAATACTAAGTTTTCTATTATAATTGATAAGACGACGCAACGGATGTCTCCTCTACCAAGTGTTTAGTTATCGTAACTCGATTTTTTAATAAATAACTGACCATTTATTTGGATTAGTAGAGCTTCATCTGTCAGATTCGCAAGAAATATTTTCAAGCCAAAAATTAATTTTTGAAGAAAAAAATAATCCGCGTCCGTTATGTCCGGTAATATTGCCAGAATACATAGAAAAGATAGTCAAAACTATATACAACTATTTTGCTCACAGTCCAAAACACATTGGTGCATATAAAGAATTTCAGGAATTTTTTGATGTTAAAAGCAACAGTATCTTAGGTCTATCTTTCACACGTTGGCTTTTGATGGAAAGTGTAATAAATCGGCTTTTGCAACAGTGGCAGCTCTTGCAATTTTATTTTAATTTACAATCTTTCGAATATCAAAGTTCAACAACAGAAATAACTAATTTTCTAATGAAGCCGCAGAGTAAGCTTTATCTTATTTTTCTCTCCTAAATTTAATAAACAACACCAATACACTTTTTCAAAGTGAATTTACAAAAATTCATTTACTTGATCGTGTAATGAGAGATTTGTACCTTGGAACACTTAAAAATTGTATGAACCTTAATGGAAATAACGTAAATGTTGACATTGAAGATTCTTCCCTTTATCTGCCATTTTCCGACATGTACTTTGGCGTTCAGTTTCAACAATATCTAGATTCGCAAGATTTTGTTGCGGAAGATGTTATCGAACTTAATACTTTCTTATTACAGTTTTATAAGGAGCTATGTAAACAAATAAAAAAGCAGTTCTACTTCAACAATAAAAAAAATTCAATTACATAAGTATTTAGATGTGAGTCAATTTTACCAATTTTGGATGAGTTTTTAAGCGAAAATAAAGAAGTGATTAGTAGACAATGGAGATTTTTGTAATGTAATAAAGATGTTGTTAGCACCATAATCTATTGGATATAACAAATTTTTGGTCTGAATTGGGATCAATTAAAAGCGTTAACAAGTATGTGCAAAGCTATCAAAATTTATGCTTATGCTTTGCTCATTACCCCACAGTAGCGCAGCTGCTGAAAGGAAGTTCTCGTTAGTTAATTTAGTAAAAACTGATTTGACAAACAGCCTTAACACAAAAACACTTGAAAATATTATTTTAACTAAGGAGCTAATGGGAGCCCTCAGACTCACCAGGCATTATTGACTTAAACGTCGAGTATATAAGAAAGTAGGGCAAAAGCTAAATGTATTTTTTTATATGTATATAAGATACATTTTATATTTTATATTTATATGTCTATTTATTTTTAATATTAAAATTAGTAACTAGCAGAGTTGTAAAAGAATGCAATCATTTTTTAATGCAATCTTTAATGAATACAATCATCAAAAGATTGCATTCATTTTTCTGCTAGTAATTGAGCGCTGAGTTAATAAAATCTCTTTAACATTAATTGAATTTGTTTTGTCTTTTTATATAGCATATTTTAAGATCTACTGCACTTTTTTGTCGAATATACTGCGCTCAATTATCCATAGGGTGGCAGCGCTGGTCAATAGTAGTATAGGTATATATAGTATATAGGTAAAACATATACACAGAAATTTAATTTTGGAGTAATTTATTCCTTTTGTCATAATAGTCTTTTTTTTTTTTTAATAAAATTTGATCTAAATCTAGGTTTATGGCTTTCTTTTTTTCGTTTTCCATTTGGATTTGGTGCAACTCTTTCCTGCACTCTGTCGCTGTCTGGGCTACATCTGCTGCATAATTTGGCTGAAATAGAATTAGTTTTGTGTAAGTTTTCAATGCAAACTTAACCTTTGTATTGTTCACAATGGAATCAGAATGACAACATGATGACACTAATGTGTCTCATAGCCTGAACTTACCTATGACAGCTTTATTGAACGTTTTTGAATAAAGAATTTTATAATAGGTTTATTAGTTCCTAAGAGCATTTTAACTAAAGTATGTTATAAACCTATTATAAGGTTATGAATAAGACTGTAAATTTCTACAAATTTGTACAAAATCCTGTTCCCGAGAGGAAAAATTTGTAAAAGAGAACGCATTTGAGAGAGTAATTCATTTCCCCACACTGCCAGTTCTTACAAATTACTACACGAAATTTTTTTCTGGGCAGAAATTGCAAAAACGTCAAATCAATTAAATTTTAACAGAACTGTCAAATTTGTAAAAGTTTAAATTTAAGAAGTTCTGTCCTAGCTGAAGAAAAACGTGATATCTGCAATGGATATCCGCATCTTTTCGGATAGTAAGGCGATGATATGAGTCGCTGGACTCATTAAATTCTAAAACCGCCCTTGAAAGGAGATGGCAGAGCAGTTCAACCTTCACCTTTACTAGGTGCCGGGCCACAGAGACATTCCAGGGAATTGTAGGGCTGATGAACTCGCCAAAATTGGAACCCCTCTGCCTATTCTACCGTAAAAGGGTAGCATAGGTATACAAATCGCTAGTTGCAAATTAATATTGAAGTTGGATGCCAATAAAAGAACAGACCTTAGGTGAAATGTTGAAACAACATGTCTAGCGACTAAACAGATCTGGCCAAAGCTAGATCTGAATCGCTCTAAGAGTCTGATCCTTCTAAACTGGGTGTCGTCACTGGACATTGCCTCATTGGCAGCATGGACGAGGAGGAAGAGGAGACAATCAGTCACCTACTTTGTACATGTCTAGCTCTCTCCCAGAGAAGAAAACTTCACTTAGGAGCTTTCTTGATCTAAACGATCTAAAGAATATAGACGTAAACAGTCTTCTATGCTCAAACAGTGGGGTTGTAAGGGATATCTTACACAATTACCATAAATGTTATGCTGATAATAGGTATGTAGTTTGGTTCGCACACTTCAGTTAAACAGCTGTTAAATCGTTTGAGGTAAGGTTGGGACCTAACAACTTAGCAAATATGCATGTTCTGGGTTTACCGATAGTCTGATGTTTGTGCAGCAGATAGTATTGTTTGTCTTGAAGACAAACGGCGGATTCAAAACTCGGCAGAGGTTCCCCTTGGTTGTTGTTGAGGTGATCCATCACCATGTCGGAAAGTTTGGCCTCAATGCTTCCCCACGCCACGACTATGACTTTCCCGTGTGTGTAGAATTCGCCTCCTAGTGCGACCTGGAGGTAATCTTTGGCCACCTCGCTGAAGGATCGCTTTTGAACAGCACTAGCCAACGTGGTTGATTTAGTGGTGGATTTGGCAGCCGTACGTACGGCAACCTTAGTTTTCTTCGAGGCTCAGTATTGGAGGGGCTTCGCGGTATGTTTGGTCTATTCGCCTCATTTTGGCGATATTGTCGACAACGTAGAGGGCCGTCTGGTACTTTTTTTTTATAATTTACGCGCGCCTAAGGGGTTAGATACCCTTTTACTGTTACAGGGCGCGGACGGAAAGGTAGGAGGAGGAGAAAGGAAAATTGTTTTTGTAGTGGTTTGAAACTCAGGTGTATTTGGTTTCGACATTAGCTCTCCAGGGGTGGGAGTCCGAATAGGACGGAGAGTTTTTTCTTCACTCAGAGTGATTCGAAGTTATAATTCGCACTAGTTTTTTGTGGTTGAAACTCTACAACAGATAAATCTACGTGTCAGTGTTATGCCTTCACACGCAGAATTTTTCTGTCTGAGTTCCAATTACACAAATGAAAAACTGACTTGCCATGGGCAGGATTCGAACCTTGGACCCTCAGAGTGAGAAGCGATTGCTAGTACCACTATACCACGCCCACCCCAGTCCTTCTTACTTACTTACTTACTTACTTACGCCCCTTACTCTTCTTATCAGTCCCTGCGGACTTATGTTTTTTCAATTGTTATTTTCGTTTTGTAGGCTCGTTAATGGTCGTGGTGCTAACCTGACACTAACACAAACACTCACGCCGCTTTTTGGACGGCTGTTTGAAGAAACCGATGACTCCTGGACGACCTCAAGTGATGGATCTCTCAACCTAGTACTGGACATCCACTTCCCAGGTAGCTCCCTATTCATGGCCAGTAACAACCATAGTAGGGCTACTGCTGCCACGACTAAAATTCATGGTCTGATTACAAGAGACAAGCTGCTCTGGGTGCTGTATAGTTTCGGTTCATAAAAGTCTGCTTGACTGGATGGTATAACACCTGCTGAACTATAAATGTCCTCAGATATCATTCTGAAAAAGCTAGTGAATATCATGAGGAGTTCCGTAGAAATGATCCAGCAAAATGAATGTAGTCTTCATTCCCAAACCCGGAAAATGTTCTCATGTTGTCCCAAAATACCTCAGACCTATAAATCCATCATCTTTCCTTCTGGATACTCTAGAACGATTGAATTATATCCATATATGATATAGAATTGATAGAGGACTTTTGTCTACAGCTCAACATGGCTACTGTAAAGGAAACGGCTTTACATCCACTGGTTAGCCACATCGAATAATCCGTCCATTTCTGAACATAAACGGTGCCTTTAATAAAGTCAAAGCATCCGCAATCACGACTGCGCTGTCAACTCTGCAGGTAGACGAATCACTTAGGGAGTTGACCAGTCATATGCTAAATAGCAGGATAATCAATTCCGAACGAGGTAGGGGTTTTGCTAAAAGATATGTCAGCAGAGATATGCCGCAAGGCGATGTGCTTTCTCCCCTTCTCTGGAACTTAGTGGTTAATGACCTGCCTGGAAGCGGGTGGTAGCAGCGTGTCTGCCTATATGGATGGCTTTGCTATAGCCGACTCAAGAAAGCGTCTCAATACCAATAAAAAACTCTTATAGTAAAATCTTAACAGATTAGCCCATTGGGCGGATTGGGAGCAAACCCCCATAAAGCTGGTGCTGTCTTCTTTTCCCGGAAATATACAATTTCAATCATAGACCCTCCCTCAATCAACGGTACCAGCTTCGTCTTTTATGATATAGCGAAATATCTGGGTCTTATTTTTGACAGGAAACTAACCTGGAAACCTAATATTCAAGAAATAGCAAAGTAAGCTACAGTAGGTTTATTCTCTTACAAAAAAATCATTGGGAATAAGTGGGGTCTTCAACCTCGCATCACCCACTGGCTATACGCCTTTGTTATAAGACCGATGCTCACCTGGAGACAGTACAGTCAACTGCAGCAATATAAGCGAGGTCCAAAAGCCAACATGTACATAAGTGAGCCCTACGCAACAATTCCTCCGAATCACTGGATATTCAGGCGAGTGGCTGCTAACACAGCTATGAATTCGCCTTAAAACGACTACAGTGTGGAAAAATAAACTATTTGTCCACACCAATATTCTTAAATATACGCATCGCAGTGTTGGACGATGTACAAGAAATGTAAAGGGAAAATGATTTTTATAAGACGTAGGCGCATTCGCGGAATTACCCATAGTGAACAAACTTCTGCTGATTTTACAACGTTCAACGAAGGTCGTCCGAAAATGCAAATGTCGCTGGTTTCAACCGAGGTTCATGGCATTTACAATGGGTCAAATTTAGCGAACCCAAGAGGCTGCGCAGTATCAATGCATACGCGTTACATATTTTAATGTTAGTTAATAAGTTAATAATAAATAAATATTTATCACCGAAAATTTGTTTTTTCAAAATACTTTCCATGGGATGACCCATCAATTCGATGTTTTGAATACTCAAAAAGTCACTTGTTTGAGCCGATCTGTGAGAGCTCGCATTGTCGCGGTGGAGAATAATCTGTGCTCGGCGGTTACTCTATTTCTCCAAAGATCTTTGGCAAACAATCCAATCATCCCTGTGAGATGATCGGCAGTCAAGGGCGCTTTTAGAATTTTGTGAGACTAACTCCAGGGATTTGAAAGCGACTTGATTATCCGAAAAGATGCAGATATAATTTCCAGATATTATATTGTAAAATGTATGTGTGGGTACAAATGATAGAACTTATTCTTTCCAACACAAATCCCTTTATTCAGTACAATTACAATTCACTATTTAATTGTTTCTCTCAGTACAATCCAATTTCTCAACCACTCATACTTTTCTTATCTTTTACTTAAACCACTTAATCACTTCTCCTAATTAACACTTCAAATTTCACTTTGGAACTGATTTTGCATACCTTGGGGATGCTGGTATTTATACTCGAATGACATACTTCGAGAACAATCCTCGTCATCCAGCGTCCCATACAATTTCCAATTTGCTAGAAAATTCGATTCCACTCTCCAGTCGAGACTTTGTTATTCCAGTATCGAAATCTTCTGGTCTTCGAGTATCGACATTTTCTGCTCTGTGAATCTAGATGTCGCTGCTCACATTTAAGTGGTTATCACAATATTTATTTTTTCTTTGCGAGACCTTGTCGAAAACAGATGAAGAAGCACTTGGCGCTTGCTTTTCGGTCCCGCTTATATTGACGAAAATAAAGGAGAAGTTTCAACCACGAGCTGTAAGTGCTGCACAGCGACGTCGGTCTAATTAAGGGCCTACGGATCCAAAGTCTGATGGCCATTTTGAGCGAATGAACGTCACAACTCCGATCCAAGAAGTCTTTGAGTTTAAGCCCATGGGACGGCTGAATAGAGAACGACTGCATCTAAAGCTGTGAATGCAAGTGGAAAGGGATTTACACCAATTTGACGAGCAATCGTGCTTTCTTCGACTGGCTTGGTACTTGAGGCCCAAGTTCGACTCGGACTGTGGCGTCTCCTAACAGAGTAATTGAGTTATAACTCGCAAACATTCAATAAATTAGAAACTCCCTTTTTTTGTTGCGCGCTCTGTGCAATCATTTTGAAAGTTTTCATAAACTCTTTGAGTGCGCGCTAATTGAAGAAAAGGAAAAATATATACTCGTACATACATATATTTAGAGGCTTTCTGCTAATCTACTCGTAACCCTTAGCGTCTATATTCAATCATCCGCGTTATTATTTCCCATTTCACGTCCACCTCTTATGACGCAATAATTTTCGACAGTGTATTAAAGTGCTCTACTTTTTTTTCAAAACTTAAGTCTAACTTGCGCTTATACTCGTAATTTAGCAGGTTAATTCTGGTTGGACGAGACCTGCAGTCACAATTGCTATGTAGTCAAAGTGAGAGCATTGGATTGATACCGCACAACATCCATCCACCAGAGATTGCTCTTAATTTGATAAAAACTAAAGCGTCATTTCTATCCAATCCACCACGAGAGTTAATTATTGATAGCAATATATACTCCTCCGCAGATATGTACATATTTATGCAGATATAAATAAAAATGCAACAAAATCAATATATCTACTCTCTTAAAATGTGTTTCACAAAAACAAAACTTGTTTTACCATGTGATAATTAATTCATATTCAAACTAACAGCACTTACTGCAACATTTAACAAAGTTTGCTTCAAATTTTCTGCATTGCATTTACCACCTAAAATATGTAAATTCACAGCTTTCTCAAATCCACTCACAGATGTCGCATCGCCATTATTATCTTTTTTTGTCCGCCAATTAGCGTCATGTTGGTATGACTTCAAATCCAAAATCGAATTTGTTTTTGCTGCAACGGAACATTTTTTCGTGCCAACCGAAAATATTCAGAAATCCTGAACTAAATTGTGCATTAATCGTCTCTCCACAACGCCAATCATCAACCAGGGACCAAAACAACTTTCAATTCCCGTATTCAACTACTAAAAAGAAAAGACCAAGCGAGATGGATTCAACAGACACCTACAGTCGCCCGGCTCTTAAAGAAATCATCTCCAACGAGAATGTAAGTTGTTAATTTCTTTCTAATTTCCATGAAATATTCTTTCAAACTGAGTAACGACTTCAGAAGGACGTTTCAAATTGCCAAAAAAATCGTTTTAAAATAGTCACGACCATGCGCCTTGTTGATCCTTCAAAAGTCCTTTCGTTGCGTATGCCAAATTTTCAGTACGACGCAGCAGAAACATTTTACCAAACCAGAATCTGCAGAATCAGCATTCTCTGGACGAAAACAATCTTTTTCTATTATTCGGGAAATAATTAAATTGTGTTAATCCGATAGTTAAACATCTGCCGGTAATTATACGCAAAGAATAACAAAGCTCCAAATGTTCGGTTCAGTGCTACGAGGTGAAAACAAAATCAATATTTGCGTTCGCATTCGTGTTTTTCATACAACTTGGTAGAGGTTTGTATTTGCTTAAAATAAAAATCGCAACACCTACAGTTAGTTATCTATCAGCTGTGCTCAATTCGCATTTAATTGGCTTAGAATTGGACAGCAAAATAAAATACGAGTTCAAGTGTTTCTGGATAGACGTTCCTTTGAGGGGAGACGAATTTGAAGAAATTCTTTTTACTTGAAATCGATTTAATGCACTCGTGGTGCGTGAATCAAATTCGTAGTGGCGTAGTTTAGTAAACGGTATTCGCAGCTATGTACATTCCCTGATTTGGAATGTCTTTCACAGTTGTATTGTGGCAGCAGTTACGTTTGGTGTAAGACAAAAGCGTTTTTCTGTTCTTTTTTGTCACTCCAAATTGGAAGTGAATCAGTTTCAGATCTGTGGCTGTTGAGGTGATTATGTATGATGAATTGTGATTGACTGATATGGTTGGTAATTTCCTTCATACCTATTGTGCTGGCAGAAGAGGTAATCGTTTAGTAGAGCTTGTATGTAGAAAGGTATTGTTGTTCGGTATTAAGAGTTTCTAGATAAATTCCATCTCTATCTGTTATGGAACGGGGTTAGTATTACTACAGAGTGGAGCCACCGTTCGGGTTAATAAAACCGCGAGACAGTAACGAAGAAGCTCATCTCTCAGTCTACAAGACACTCACCGCAAGTACCCCAAAGAATACCGTGATCTTTTATCCTCCCATATCGCCGGTTTGTTCTGGTATTTCATCCTGCTGGCATCCGGATTAGTCAGAGATATTCACAGCCAGCGTAGCTTGGCTCCATATCAAAATGTATCTATGTGTGAGGAGACGCATTCCCTTCCACCGCCTGCTCGTCCCTTTTCCGTTATTACCGACTGGACGTAGGCATCCAGGGTCCTCGGATGTGATTAGCAGGCCCAACCGGCCCACTGACAGTTTTCGTTGCTGATGTCACCTTGCGTAAACGGAGAACCTGTGCTCGGCGGAATCGGTGGATGATGCGGTGTAGATATGCGTTGAAATGCCGGTGTCCAGAGAGAAGATGGGTAAGATAGTAATTCACCTCACCATGACTTCGCTCCAGCAACGGGCTCAGCACCGGTATGAGCGGACCTCGTCATCCCATTTCTGCTGTCAGCACGTCAATGTTATATTTATCTCTGCCTACCTGAGCCAGTAACACGACGGACACGGTTCGTTCTCGCGATCACCATAAGGGCTGTTGCGGAGACCGTGCGGTAAGCGCAGGCGACCCGAAGGAACCCAACGCGTTGTACCATACACCTCGGCGCCATATAGTAATATAGAATTGACGACCGACACTAATAACCTTCTTTTCGCTACCCTCGGACCGTCAACATTGGGCATCAGCTTGGACAGTGCGGTTGTTACCTTGGTGGCTTTATAAGTATAAGTAAGTCGTTAGTCGACCCGCATTCCGAGATAATGAAGTCCCGGTTTTCCGTAGACTGCTACACCAGTAGACCATCTTTGCCTGATGAGGACAACCATCTACGTTTTTTGGTCGTCAGCTCCAATGCGTGACCACGCAGCCAATCGGCTAGTCTAGCGACCGCCCACCGTATCCTGCGCTCGACCTCCACATGGGATCTTGCCGTCATGGTCACCCGGCCCCCGGGGGCGTATTTCTGGGCGGATCAGCCCATCGTACCTTTAGGTCATTCTGTGACAAAATAACAGAAAATAGAAACCTCTGATGCTTCGTGGCTACGAAAAATCTTATGATGCCTAGCTGTGGCTAGGCTCTTGAGCAACCTCAAGTGATGAATCACTCAACCTGCTCCTGGACACCCATTTTCCAGATAGCACCCTATTCGCAACCAAAACAGGACTACGGCAACCGTCACCAAAATTCGTGGTTTGATTCCCAGAGATAATCTTCTTTAGGTGTTGCATAGCTTCAAACCATACAAGTCTACTGATCCGGATGATATAATACCTGCCGAGCTAGAAAGGTGCTCAGATATTATCCTACCTACGCTAGAGAGAGCCGGAAAATGCTCTCATGTTGTCCCAAAGGACCTCGGACCTATAAGACTATCATCTTCCTTCTGAAAACTCTAGACTGACTGATTGATATCCATATACGAGTTAAAATTGATCCACTACTTTTGTCAACGGCTCAACATGCCTGCTATACAGGAAAGTGTGTGGAAACGGCTCTGCATTTACTGACTAGCCACATCGAACGATCCCTACAATATAGAGAGTACACAATAGTCGCTTTGCTGGATATAGAGGATGCCTTTAACAACGTCAACACATCCGCAATTACGAATGCGCTGTAAACTCTGCAGGTAGACGACTCACTTAGGAAGTTGATCAGTCTTATGCTAAATAGCAGGGTATTTAACTCTAAACTGGGTGGGGCTTCTGCTAAAAGATGTGTCAGCAAAGGTATGCCGAAAGGCTGTGTCCTTTCTCCCCTTCTCTGGAACATAGTGATTAATGAAATGCTGATATACCTAGTAGCCGGTGGTAGTAGGGTGATTGCCTGTGCGGATGACGTTGCTACAGCCGTCTCAGGGAAGCATCTCAATACCATTAAAAAAAAATCTCTTTCAGCAAAATCTGAACAAATTAGTCCATGAAACTGATCTCGTCCTCTTTCAAGAAAAAAAAATTCCAATCATAGACCCTCCCTCTATAAACGGTACCAGTTTAGTTTTTTCCGATACAGAAAAATATGTGGGTCTCATTTTTGACAGGAAACTAAACTGGAAACCTAACATTCAAGAAAGAGTCAAGAAAACTACAGTAGCTTTATTCTCTTGCAAAAGAGCCATTGGGAACAAATGGGGTTTTCAACCTCGCATAACCCACTGGCTCTACATCTCGGTTATACAAATGATACTCACCTACGGGGTGGTTGCCTGGTGGACGGCATTAGCCAATGCAATCAACTGCAGCAAACTAAGCTAAGTGCAAAGAACAGCATGTCTATGCATAAGAGGAGCCTTACGTACTACTCCCTCCGCGGCATTAGATATTCTGTTTTACTTGTCACCCCTCGATATCGTCAGCAGGCAAATAGCTGCGACTGCAGCTATTCGCTTTAAAGCGACTAACATAGTGGAGAAATAATTTAATTGTTCCACGCTAATATTCTTAATATAAATGGTTTTCCAATAGGGACTTGACAACTTTGAATTTGATTTGTGAACGCACTCTTTCACTAATCATCAAACTGTCACTGTCAATTTATTCAGTAAACTCAACATTTTCATCATGGTAAAGTACACGAACGAGCAACGTCTGCAAATTATAAAAATTTTCTACCGAAATTCGGAGTCGGTGACTGCAACTTTAAGACCGTTAACTCCAATTTTCGTCGTAATTTTCGCCCTAGTAGATAGGCAATAACGAGTTTAGTGCAAAAATTTGAGTCTACATATTCGTTGTGTGATGTTGCCGTGTCAGTGAGCCAAACGGGTTGGTCGAAGTGTCGAAAATATCAGGCGTCCGTAGCAAACGATCCAAATCAGTCAATTCCACGGCGTTCTCAAGAATCGGGCATCGCTCAGACCACATTATGGGGTATTTTGCGTAAGGATCTTGGTTTACACCCATACAAGATCAAGCTGACTCAAGCATTGAAGCCGATGAACCATTTGAAGCAACGTACGTTCTCCGATTGGGTTCTGGAGAAGATGCGCCAAGATGATGAATTTCATCGCAAAATCATCTTCAGTGACGAAGCTCATTTTTGGCTCAATGGGTTCGTCGTGCGATTTAACGCCGCTTGACTATTTTCTGTGGGGCTACGTTAAGTCATTGGTTTATGCCAACACGCCGACGACGTTGGAAGAGCTTAGAGCCAACATTTAACGCGAAATGGCGGCCGTTTCGGCCGAAATGTGTTGGCCGAGTCGTTGAAAATTAGGTCCAACGAATCAAACACTGCAAACGTGCCCGCGGTGGCCATATGAACGAAGTCGAGTTCCATTCATAAAGCTGTCAAGTCCTTATTGGAAAACCCTATATTAGGAATCCTCACAGAGAACATCGATTTTACCATACTTGAACTTTGGTTTGACAAAGACTTCCATGTAAGATTCCCCTCTAGATCCTTCTGGATGGAAGATGACACGTCAATCCACTTCTACACAGATGGATCTAAGACTCAAAGCAGGGTTGGTGGCGGTGTTTTCTCAGATAAGATAAATCTAAACCTCTTCTTCCATCTTCCAAATCACTGTCGCGTGTGCCAGGAGGAAATTTTGGCGATTAAAAAAGCTCTGTCCGGCTGATGTAATTCGTGATATCTGCAAAGGAGTCCCTGGACTCAGTCGCATTAAATTCTAAAACCACCCTTGAATGCCGATCATCTCTTAGGGAGATGGCAGAGCAGTTCAACCTTCACCTTTGTTGGTTGCCGGGCCACATATACATTCCAGGGAATTGTAGGGCCGACGAACTCGCTAAAATGGGAACCACCCTACCTATTCTACCGGAAAAGGGTAGCGACAGTTTTTTTTTGCCGAAACATTTTTTGGGTAAATTGCTTTTTCTGAGTTTAAGTGGTGATAGTTGGACCAAGGAGTTTTTCTTGTGTACCTCCATATATGGTATATATGCTTTTCAACGTCTTTGTTGTTGTATGCATAGAAGCTAATTAACAGTTCCTGTTTTGTAGATTTAGCTACAGAATGAGCACATTCATTTGCTTTAACATGTCTATGCGCAGGAATCCAACATAGTTTAACCAGTTTTTCTCGAATGGTCGCTATAACATACGTGTTGTTATTAATATTTTTAATAATTAATTGTTTTTTTTCCGCTATAGAAAAGCGTAAATTCTGGTTTATTTACTCCTCCTTCACTATTCTATCTGATCTATTGCAGAGCTATTAGTTCTAGCTAGGAACGTCCCATGTTTCAATTTTCCAATCGTTATTTCTATTCAGTATCCCAAGCTGTCTTGCAGATTCCGTAACGAGATTTGTTTTCCAATGTTCGGTGGAAACACCAATCTTGGAGTACCAGGTCCATGAACTGTTCCCCATGCAGAAGGTGATCTGGCTATACTTCCAGATAATAGGCTTGAGTTTTACTGAGGATAGGACAGGTCAGTTGCCACAAACCCTTATCCGGGCTTGGAACCGGAAGGTTACCTTCGTAACATTACTTATATGCCGTCAATAAAAAAGAGCATGCAACATCGACGAATTGTCATCTGAATCGACAGCTATAACTTCGAGGTAGTAAAGAAATTCGTCAACCTTGGCTCTGCTATAAATTCTGAAAATAGCACCTCAGCAGAAATAAAACCAAGTATTACTGTTGCCAGTTGCAATTTCTTTGTGGCGCCGAAGCAAAGGCTCTATTAAAATCGGATGAAGATATTCTCGGATGTTTCGAGAGAAAACGTTTGCGTTGACTGTTTGGAAAATAAGTTTCAACGACGAACTGTGCCAGCTGTACGGCGACATCGACCTACTCAGAAAATTGCGCATCAGTCGCTGAGATGACTTGGACATGTAGCTAAGGATCGATCTAACTGGAGAGGTTAGTTAGTTGGGAATGTTTCATTCTCTAAGAGATTCTTACTTAATTACAATACTTAAGGTGGCACTACAATCGGAGTGGATCTGGGCCTCAACCAACAAGCGTCTCCAGCCAGCTGGATCTTTATCTAGGTGCCCCCCACTTGCGTGCGCCACTAAGTCGTAGTCTTCCTCTACTGCGCTGTCCGTCAGGGCAGTTCGAAGACTTCGAACATTGATGTTCATCCACTCTACATAACCCAGCCACCTCATCAATTTTTGTTAAAGTCCATGCCTCTGCGTCACATAGCAGAAGTGGGATTATTAATGTCATATATAGGGTCACTTTGCTTTGCTAGTCGATAGCCTTCTTAGCACAAAGAAACAGCGATTGGCAAGAGATATTCTTGGTTTGATCTTAGCACTGCTGCCGTCTTCTGTATTGATATCGGAGCCTAGGTAGACAAAGTTCTTAACTACAATACATCAAATTTATATCTATCGAGGGTGAAGTTTCGTCTAAGACGTCGGTGTTGGGTCTCCTTTCTTGTTGACAGCATATACTTGGTCTTGCCTCATTGACCGTTAAATGGATCTTCGCCGCTTCCGTCTCCATACTCACGAAAGCGCCTCTAATATCACGCTGTTTTCTTCTCATTATGTTAATGTCATCAACGTTTGCGAGTAACTGGGCGGATTTGTATTAGTGCGTGATTGCGTGAGTTTTGCACTATTCTTTCAAGAATGATGTTAAATAAATCGTATGACAGCGTATCGTCTTGTCTAAACCCTTTTTTAACATCAAAGGACCTAAACGGAGTAGAGTGCATTCTCCATCGCCATCCCTATCACAAACGGACGAGTTTGGCAGGGACGTCAAAACTAGACTCGCTTGATTTAGAGTTCATGGTTTTTTTTTCCATGATCTGCCGTAGTGTGAATATTTGGTCGATGGTGGACTTTCCGGGCCTAAAAACCACACTGATATGAACCAATCAGGTTATTGACGAATGGCTTCAAGCATTCAAGGGGTGGCCGTGGTGTAGTGGTACTAGCAATCGCTTCTCACTCGGAGGGTAAAGGTATGAATCCTACCCATGACGTCTTTCAAATTTTTCATTTGTGTAATTGGAACTCAGACGGAAAAATTTTGCGTGTGAAAGCATAACACTGACACGTAGATTTGGCTGTTGTAGAGTTTCAAGCACAAAAAACTAGTGTGAATTAGTTCACTCTGAGTGAAGAAATTCGGACTCCCACCCCCTGGAGAGATAATATCGAAACCAAATACACCTGAGTTTCAAACCACTACAAAACAATTTTCCTTTCTCCTCCTTCTACCTTTCCGCCCGCGCCATGGCAACAGTAAAAGGGTATCTAACCCCACGCGTAAATTATAAAAAAAAAAACACAATACGTCAGATAAAAATTTGGAGGCGATATTAAGAAGACCGATACTTCTGTAGTTGGCGCAGTTCTGAGAGTCTCCTTTCTTGAGGATCGATGCCGAAATTCCATTCACCGGCCATACCTTCGCCCGACTATATACTCACCAAGTCATCGCCTGCTGCTTTGAAGAGCTCGGTAGTCAGGCCGTCAGCTCCAACAGCTATGATGAACTTAAGTTAAGATATGGCTATGAATTGTTGGTCTGCATCGTCCATGTTGGTTCATTTTGCCTGGCAGCGTTATTTGGTACCTCATCGCCGTTATACATGGTGTCCCCTAATTCGTCAACTATAATTTGGGAAATGATTCCTGGGTATATTCTATGAAAAAAAAAAAATCATTCTACAGTAAGGGTCTATCTGCAATATTGACAGCAGCAAATTATCGTTGAGGAATTAGGGGTCACCCTGTATAGTCTAATATAGTCTACAGAAGTGCTGTTTCCAAATCCAAAGTATTGACCACGACTCTACTACTCTGTTCTCTTGTTCGCCTCTACAGACTTCGGTTCGTGGTTTGTGTCCGTGGCATGTTTTTTTTTTACCTTTTGGTAAAACTTCCGAATCTCATTCCTGGAGTAGCATTTCTCGATTTCCTTGATTGCGCGCTTCTCATGCTCCTTCTTTTTCTGGTGCTCGTCTTTTCTTTCTGCTCGTAGAGCTCGAGGGCAGATCTAGCCCTTCTATGCAACGCCGCTTTGTATGGCTCTTGCTCAGCTGCATGTGCTTGCCAGCACTTGTTAAACCAGCAGTTTCGTTGTGGTGGCCGATTGAAACCCAGCACATCAAAGGCGACATCTCAGATGTTTTTTTGGGCAATGTTGCCACTTATCTTCAATAGTTGATGCTGGCGGCATAGAACCTATTAAAAGAATAAGGGAGACTCTATGGGTAAATGATTTGGCGATATATTGCGATTTTACCCATCCGACGTCAAACTTCCTCACAATATTAGCTTATCTTTGCGTTGTTCTTGCGCGCATATGATGTTGGCAGAATTTATCCCTAATACGGATTGTTACGAGGCGCTCGTTGACATGCCGCAAGCTCAGGATTTCTTGCCTCAGTCTGCTTCTAACAACAAATCCGCCTCCAAATAGGCGCTGCTTTTGCCGTTGATAACAATCGCCGTAGTAAATGAGGCAGATTTTCATTTTGTTTTTGTCCGGCCCATCTAGCTCACCCACCATCATCTTAGTGTCGGAAATTTTTACCGTCCTGAGCTCCAAATAATTCGAAGTACCACGGTCTTATTTGCTGTATGCCGTGACTTTACTTCACCGGAAATTCATCCGCTGTCCATTTATAGTGCTGCTATTTTTGTTCCTGATCAGTGCTCGCGCTTATAAGCTTGGCAAGTCGAGTCCGGATGGACGTTGACCAGTACCCTATGGTTACCACCTGGCGGTAAAATAAGCATAATTGATGTATAGAAACATCATTGGGCATCGCCAAGTTGACACCATTCAGTGCCTACCTTATTTCTACAGCACCCAACCATCCTAAAAGATTTTAATATTTTTTAATAAATACCGAAATATTGATCGTTAGAAACCTATACACACAAATTAGGACGCATTTTTATGCAGTGTGCATCCAAGGAAACTAATTCTGAAACTTCGATATGTCTACTACGTAGTTTCATGCTGCCCCTCTCATTTCTTCGGAAGGTGTATGGTATGGTGATATTTACACACCACATAAAATTGTTTGCGCTAATTCTTTGGTCTTCGATGTTGCAGTCTTTCTGTAGTTTACTGCCTATTACTTGATTACTAGGGCAGATCTTCCAAGCCTCGGTGTAATGTCTACAATGCGTTCTTTAACTACCGATTTCATATCACGCCATGTACCTCAATAAAAGACGAACACTGTTGCTTTTCCAATGTTGCTTCTTTCAGTCATTGAGCCCTAATTTTGTCTGCTTCCCGAACCTTGTCTGATATCTCAACAAGTTGCAGCGGACACGCCTCGTAATACTCGCAATTAACCCTTAGAGTTGTGTTTATTTTTTTTTGCCACCTCCAGTGGCGGTTTTTCATACATACATAACGCTGCATATTTTTTCACTGTTTTATTTCGCAAACTTGAACTTGCTATTATGTAATTAGATTGTTTTTAAATCCAAAATCGTCATCGATAACAAAAGAGGGTAAATGTGGTTGAGATTATCGCAGAGGCTAGCTTTCGTCTCATTCAGCCCAACAAATAGTTTGTATACATTCTGGTGAACTAAGTGGTTGGAGATTTATTTTTCTCCGATAACTGATGTGTGAAAACTGTTGTTGTTCAGTGTATTATAAAGACAATTTTATTTATTTATTTTTTTTTACACTAGTATATTCCAAACATGGAAACAGCTCGTGTTTGCTGTTGCTTCATTTGCGTGCCATTAAAATCCTTTGAAAGAACATCATAAAAATTTGTAGTGCGTGGAGAATCCAGTACTATAATCTAACAAGGCCCCCATGAGACCAATTAAGCCATTAGTTTTCATTTGAATTTCATCCCGCTTTTGGATTCCATTCGAAAGGTGTGTTTCCTCTCTATGAGGTGTGTTCCTAATTCTTACCCCTGACAGAACAATTAAACCCTGATAATGGATATACCATATACTAGTGTTGACTTTGACGTATATTCGTCGCTCTTTTATATCTTTTTGAATCCATTAATCGTGCCATATACGAGATCGTATGTAAAAGAAAAGTGGAACGGAATTTCAACGACAGTCTCTCTCTACATTCTCCAAAGACAAAATTTATCCGTTCGCCCCTAAAAAAATAAGAAAAAAATATGAAAGTACACCCACCAAGAGTTCATAGAACTGCGAAAGTAAATTTTCTGTGTGCTCTTTCTCCTTTTTACTTACTGTGTTGTAGTAGATCTCAACCGTTGTGACTGCGCAAAAAAAAAAACGAAAAAAATAAACCGTTTTGGTGGGTCGTGCACGCGTCCGGAATGACGTGATGCACAGTTCAGTTTCCTCGCCGAATTATTACTCCAACAAACAGAGGCAAGCGAGTAGAAACGTTTTTATTTTTTCATTTTTTTAATTACCCATTGCAATCCATGTACCGGAGGTTTGTTGCTACTTAAGCTTCTGGATCTGCTTTTGTTTAGCCTAGCCACAGAAAGGCGAGGCGATCGAATCATTTTGTCTTCGCTCCAATATGCGAACATAGTAGGTGCATGACGTCCAGTTGTTGGTTAGTTTCTTTTTTAGATTCATTTATGAGTTTTGAAAGTCTTTTGTTGTTTTTAACTCGGTGTATACATCAAATGCGACGACGACGATCGCCGCTGTCAATGAGGATGGGCTATATCCAGGGCGAAAATGGGGGAAGGCGGGTCGGTAATTTCCATTTGCTGTAAGCAAAAGAAAAATACAATTCTGTCTAAAGTTCCGTGCCAATTTATGAGGGAGTAGTTGACAGTGAGTGAAAATTTACGTATCAGTGCAATTTGCGGAAGAGATTTTCAATACTACTAAAAGACGGGTTTAGTTAATGATGGGGAACTCTAGCAGTAATAAGAAGAAGGTAAAGCTACTCAACTTGAGCATGAATCGAATGTGGTTCCGGTGTTTATTTACTTGATTTTTTTTTTTAAGTGCTTCTGGATATGAAGAATGTTATGTGGTAGTTTGTAAAGTTATGTAAAACAATGTGAATGTGATTTTCAAAAGTTTTAAATGTTGTTTTCTTATTTGAATGAATCAAAAAGAGGCAAAATCCTAACTGGCGGGCTCAGTTTACGTCACAGTAGGCGTAACTTTTGTGCACCGGAATTTCATAAGTGATATTTTTTTTATTTTTATTGTATACCCAAGCAATGGTACTAGATACATAGTTTGATACAGCTCAATTCTTTGTTGTATGCAGGTTTTCCAACAAATCGTGACCTACCTTAGGTTCATTTTATCTGTCTGTTTATCTTTATCTTGCATTTTTAGTGCGTATGGCCTCTACCGCCTAATATTCGTATCATTTTGGTTCTACTAGTGCTACCTAAAGAGAAATGTGGCTTCCTAAATGTCGGTTAACAAAAAATAAAGATATACACGTTAACCTGTTTTAAAATCCGGCTTATACAGAGTGTCCCAAAAATCAACGTCAAGCCGGAAACGGGTGATAGGTCAAGTGGTGTCGGTTATCACAAAATTATAAAAAAAAATCTAAGTCATGTACTTTTAAAATTATTGGCACTCAATAAAAAATCGAGAAATCTGATACCCTGTGACGATCTTTCAAGTGCTGTGACTGCAAATCTTTACTTTTGTTAAATTTTTGTTTTGTCACGTAACCCTAAGCAATTCTTATGTAAATTACGGTCCAAAATTGAAACATAACTATATCGGTTTTAACTAAAATATTCCTTTTTTGTCCATCCATGTATCTGAAAATCATTAATCACCCAACTTGAACTGACTGTACTGACAAAAAAATATACTATGCCATTTTGGCAAGTAACTTTAAAAGATGGCGTATTTAGTCTGGATTCCAAAATGGTACGACACTTGCAACGCTTAATTGAAGACAAAAAAAAAAATATTTTGTTAAAGAAACCCGATTCATAGTTAATTCTTTTTAAGAAGTTTAAATGAGTACACAGTGTGAGGGCGATAGACAGTGACGTTTCTGTCGACCCTGGATTTCTTCTGGACTAGTGTTGATCGTTGATCCCGTGATTGTGTATTGCGGATGTCATCATGCCATCTCGATACACTGCTCAGGAATATGCTAACATGCATCTCATTTATGGGGAATGCAGGTGTAATGCTAGTGCTGAAGCCAGACTTTATCATGAGAGATACCCAAATGCTCAGCGTCATCCGGATCATCGAGTGTTTGTAAATGTACACCTGTAATTCTCAGTCGCTTTTCAAATCTACTGGTTAGTGAGGGAAGACCCGTCATGCCCTACGAGGACGAAGTCTTACAAGCAGTTACACAAGACCCTAGTACTTGAGTACGTGCAATTGAAGAAAGCATAGGAGTATCAAAAAGTACAGCACACCGAATTCTAAGGAAAAACCAGCTCCATACCATGTACAGCGAGTCCAAGCTACCCTGAGATTATCCAGAAAGAGTCCAATTTTTCCAAACGATGGTTCAGAGAGGATCCGAGATTCTTCGAAAAAATTCTATGGTCGGACGAATCAACTTTTAAAAGGGACGGTTACATGAACCTCCACAATTTGCACGAGTGGCACGTGGAAAATCCACAATTGATGCGGGAAGATAGATCACAGTACCGTTTTAAAGTAAGCATGTGGACGGGAATTTTAAATGATAGCATTATTGACATATTCGAGCTGCCGCAGAATTTGAATGCGGTGGTTTATTTAGATTTTTTTCAGAACCACTTACCAAATTTATTAGAAGACGTGCCACTTAATATTTATGCATGCATGTGGTATCAACAAGGTGGCTGCCCTGCGCGTTATGCTCGCACAGTACGCGAGTTCCTCGATCGGGAATACTCCAACAGGTGGATAGGGCGGTCTGGTACAATTTCGTGGCCAGCCCGTTCACCTGATTTAAATTCACTCGATTTTTTTATTGGGGAGCAGTAAAAGAAAAAGTTTATTCCAAGCCGAGAGAAAATTTAAACGAGCTGCGCCAAAAAATTGCAGAACCCGTTGAAGACATCAACTCCAGAAGATATGCCCGACTTATTACCAGATCATTTGTAAGAAGATGTAGAGCTTCCATTGCCGCTGGGCGCAAACAGTTTGAATATTTGTTGTAAGATACAAGATCGGTAGATGGCGTTTAGCTGCGCAACAAACAACAGTTGTATAAAGCGATGCTGAGAGTATGAATATACACCAAGAGAACTTAGTGTTCTGTGTGCTCTGTGATGGGGAAAAAATTAAATGAAATGACAATGGTGGCATCTCTGTCTGTTTCACTCACACTAGTCGAAATGGCGTGTTTATCCGTTTCAATCACGGCGTCACTGTCTGTCTCACTCACACTTGGTACTCATTTTAACTTACTAAAAAGAATTAACTATGAATCGGGTTTCTTTATCAAAATATTTTTTTTGTCCTAACTTAAGCGTTAGTCTAGCAAGTGTCATACCATTTTGGAATCCAGACTAAATACGCCATCTTTTAAAGTTACTTGCCAAAATGGCATAGTAAATTTTTTTGTCAATACAATCAGTTCAACTTGGATGATTAATGATTTTCAGATACATGGATGGACCAAAAAAGCAATATTTTAGTTAAAAGCGATATAGTTTTTTTTTTCAATTCAATTTCAATTCTTTATTCGGTGTACAAGTAAGATATGAATAATAGTACAAAATCAATATTATATTATACATTTGCGGAATATTTACATAGCTTAAACTTATAACTAAGGGAAGAGGAGAGGGAACGATGGGAAGAGGAAGGGACTAGGACATTCAAATATGTATGTATGAAAATTAGCTGTAGAAACAAAATATTTCTTTTTTGAATTGCTTTGCTCCAGTCAATTGCTTTATCTCCCTGGGAAGAGAGTTCCATAGTCTAGCGACATGTACGTAAAATAGACGAGATGTGTTCATATAAATTGATGTGGGAGTGATGATATTGTAAGTCCGGGAAGATTGTGCGAATTGAATTTTGTCATTTAGGTATAATGGCAGATGTGTGTTGATAATTTTGTGCATGAAAAGACAACACCTGGCACTTAAGAAATCCCTTAGATTACACCCAAGTACCAGACGGTGATAGTGGGAAGTTGGTCATACCTGCGAAGCCCATAAGCATATCTTATCATATCATTAAATGCAACAAGTAGCTTATGATATGATTGAGAGTCGAGCCCGCAGTATATAACGACAAAGTTATCAATAATTGGCAAAAGTAGTGTTTTGATTAACCTGATCTTAACCGCTGTAAGTGTAAATTTAGACGAAAGCCAAAGTTTCCGAAGTACCATATAAATACAACGCTCAATATGATTGACGTGATTGATAGCATTAAGGGAGCGATTTATTCTGTAACCCAGACTTATAAAAGTATCAACATAAGGAAGCGTCACACCATTTAAGTAA
This sequence comes from Volucella bombylans, assembly GCA_949129095.1. Lineage (NCBI taxonomy): Eukaryota > Metazoa > Arthropoda > Insecta > Diptera > Syrphidae > Volucella > Volucella bombylans. The sequence goes on along the minus strand of OX422140.1, from coordinate 333,008,186 downwards.
ATATATGGGAGTGAGGCGATATCGTGATGTTTTTTAGATATCACAATACACTGAGACTTATTAGGATTAAGGTTCAACCTATTCATTAATGACCAATTGTATATAAGAGATAGATCTTCATTGAATCTATATGCTAAACCCTCAATTAATCCAATAGGTCTAGATTGATACAATTGGACATCATCGGCGTAAAGGTGTAGAGATACGTTATCACAAACAGTGGGTAAGTAGTTAATAAATAGGCAGAATAAAATAGGGCCCAAAATCGATCCTTGGGGTACTGCAGCGCGGACATCCATAAAATCAGAAAACCTATCTTCAAACTTCACCCTTTGGGTTCTGTTACTCAGGTAACTCATCATAAACCGAACAGATAGTTCACTAAAGCCAAAAAATAATCTGAGTTTCCGACATAAAATATCGTGGTCGACATTGTCGAAAGCTTTAGAGAAATCTAATAAACACAGAATGGTAACATTATTTTTGTCAAACTGAATCTTTATGTCGTCGAGCACTTTAACCATTGCTGTAGAGCAGCTATGATGAGCTCGGAAACCAGACTGAAATGGATATAGCAGTGCATTTCCATTAAGATATGTATTAATTTGTTTTGCCATAATTTTCTCCAACACTTTAGATAAACATGGCAAAATACTACGAGTAATTGGGCGAAAGTCTGAGGGAGATGATGCGTCAGGTTTCTTAGGCACAGGAGTTACTAATGCTTTCTTCCATCTAGCCGGAAATGTACCAGAATACATACAGAAATTTATGATGTGCGTGAGCGGAGCCAATATATAAAGAAGCACCATTTTAATGAAGCGGAGGGGAATACCATCTGAACCAACTGCTTCAGACCGGAGGGAGCGAATACTCTCAACAACCTCAATTTCAGAAACAACTTGAAAATTAAATTCATTTGGGGATGGATTACAAGTTGAGCATTTGGGACAAACTCACGGTTTACTCCACTAGGTGATAAAAATGCGCTGTTCAACACATTTAAATCGGGTATGTTACAAGATACGTTTCATATGCCAACACCAATGGTGCGCAAATTTCTCCATAGCCGCTTAGCTGCTTGATTTGGATTCAGCTTGGAAAAATAATACCTTTTCTTTGAACAACGGGTAATCGCTGAAACCTTATTACGGGCACGGCAATATTCTCTCCAATGTGAATCATCTGGGTTTCTTCTCCACTCCGCGTACTTTTTCCTACGGTGCTTTATAGCATTATGTACTTCCACGGTGAACCAAGGGATGTTTTTTTTTACGAATTGCAACAGTTTTGATGAGGACATGCTGATTAAAAAGTTCAAATAATTGACACTCTAAGTAATCAATTTTCTCATTTGCATTGGGGATGTTATATATGTTATGCCATGGTATACGTTGAGTGTTGAATTGCAATGCTTCACAGTTGGGGGATGAAAAAGTGATTGTATTGGTATATGAGAAAAATCCAAGTTGTATGTCCAAAAAATAAGATCATGATTGGATAAACCTTCTAAAGATAGTTGGTCATTTACTAAGACATTACAATGGTCAGACACAATAATCGCGTCAAGAAGGCTAGGAGAACAGTTGGGAGCAAAGCGGGTAGCATATGAATTAACCACAGCCAATCCATTTGCTGCAACACAGTCTAAGAGTTGTTGAGCTCTAGTATCCGCTTTTAAGAGATCAGCATTGAAATCTCCACAAATCATAATGTGTTCATAGTTAGAAACACTGTATTTCGGAAAATAAGGGCTCAGGTGAATTTCTTCGATTAGGACATATGCAGCACCAACAACACACCTTACACTTCCATCGTTGACTCCAAAAAGAAGATATTCTATTCCACTGTTTCCGGACTTCCCAATAATTTTACAATTTTTATTATAAAGGGAAAAGCTGCAGTAAATAGCAACACCACCACCAAAAGTATTGGTCTGGTCACTCTATAGCCAGGAATATCATATTGACATTCCGATATATGAGGTTTAAACCAAGTTTCTGATACGCAGATTATGTCCACACCAGAGTCAACAAAAATATGATTCAGGTAATTTAGCTTTGAACTACTCAAGCTGCGCGCATTCAAATAACATACCCTGAAACCATTGCTTACATCAGATAAAATTTTTATCACCGTACGTACTGAAAAAACTGCCATGTCGCCAGACAAAAACGAATTAGCCATCATGAATAGTTTTGAGAAGCAAAGCAATTCATCGAAGCATTAGAATAAAATAATATTTGAGCTAAATAACTACAATCATACATATATATACGAGGGGCGTTCAACATATTCTTGGTATCGGGGTGAAGCTGTAGTTGTATATATAAATTGACTTATTTATCAAGTAATACTATTATTTTGGTGCATTCATATAAAATTTCATATAAATGTGATTATTAATTCGCGTTTTATCTCTAGTTAAACAGAATCATAATGGCAACTGAGACGATGATGGTGAAAATTGAGCATCGCGCTGTAATTAAATTTCTCACTAAGCAAGGAAAAAGTCAAAAAAACTATTCATGAAGAGATGGTGGCTGTTTACCAGGGTTCCGCACCTTCATTATCAACTGTGCAAAAGAGGTCAAGTGAGTTCAAGAGAGGCAGAGAGAGCATTGAAGACGACCCCCGCTCCGGCGCCCCGGCTACTGCTTGTACGGGAGAAAGCATCAAAGAAGTCGAAAAACTTGTTCTTGAGGATGCCCGAATAAAGGTGAAAATGATGGCAGAGATCACCAAACTTTCAATTGGTACCATTCACACCATTCTTCATGACCATCTTAACCTTTCAAAGGTCAGTGCAAGGTGCTTGCCACGAATGCTCACAGCGCCTCAGAAAAAAGTGAGAATCGCATGCTGTAGAGAGCTTTTGGAGATGTGTAGTGAGAACGCGGACGGTGTTATGGATCGAATTGTTACTGGGGACGAAACATGGGTCCACCACTATGACCCTGAAAGCAAACAAGAGTCCATGCAGTGGCATAAAAAAGGAACAGACCCCCCGAAGAAGTTCAAAGTCACTCCGTCTGCCGGGAAGCTCATGGCCACAGTTTTTTGGGACTCAAAGGGAATCTTGCTCATTGAGTACAAAAAAAAAGGTGAAACCATGAACGCCGCATCCTACGCTTCCACTTTGCATAATTTGCGGGAGGAAATTAAAAAGAAAAGACGGGGTAAACTCGCAGCGGGTGTGTTGCTTCTTCATGACAACGCTCCTGTTCACACGGCGCGAGTTTCCAAGGCTGCTGCGCGAGATTGTGGTTTCGAAGAAATCCAACACCCACCCTATAGTCCAGACCTTGCCCCTAGTGATTATTTTCTGTTTCCGGATTTGAAAAAATGTCTTCGTGGAAAAAGATTTTCGGATGATGAAGAATTCAAGTCGGCAATAAATGGGTATTTTGCAGAGAAAGAGGAATTTTTTTTTTTTTTTGAGGGTTTAAAAAAGCTTATCTCAAGATGTAACAAATGCATTGATGTTAGGGGAGATTATATTGAAAAATAAAAACAATTTAAATTGAATTCGCATTTTCCTTCATATCGATACCGAGAATATATTGAACGCCCCTCGTATTATGAATGGGTGGTATTGAGGGGAGGTGGGAAATTTTAGGAGATGAGTAGATGTGGAAGGGTAAAAAAATAGAAAGATTGTGAACTAACATTAATGCAAAAAGTTAACAAAATGAGTACGCTGACAACCAGGCATTTTGCTCAGCATGAGAGGAGAGACGAATTAAGAGCGGATGATTGTTGTCATACTTTGTTCTGATGCGAAACGCATCAACGTGAGGTGAGATCTGGACTTGCAGTTTGGAGGCGATTTTTTGGTGAGTTCAATGACATCTTCTTTGTCATTGAATGGAATACCGCGAACAATTATGTCACTTAGACGCTCTCTACGTTGCAATTCCGCTAATTTTTCGTTTACTCTTAAGTTTTCTTCCCTCAGCTCAAAGATTTCGCTTTGGCATTTTTCCACGCTCAGATTTAAGGCGCTAATGTTCTTCTCGAACTCAGACAACAATGCACTGAACTTAGCCATTAGACCCACTTCCAATTCTTTTAACTGTTCACATAACTTGGTAGGCTTTTCATGTTTAAGTGGCTGTAGTGATTTTGTTGTATTAGATGATGGTTTGTCTGGAGTGAGAACTAAAGAGGTTTTCTCTTTCTCTTTGAGACTTTGCGATCTAGTAGCCATGATGAAGAGGAATGAACTTTTTTAAGAATTTATTTTTTACTTGTTTATGATGATGATTGCGTAAGAAGGTGCAAATATGGGAGAAAAAGTAAAAAGACAGATCGATACTTAAAAATGAAAATGACTTATTTTATTTATAGCGTTAACCGGCTAAAAAGGCTTCGAAAGTCAGGAGCAATTACAGGCACGTCTACTCAATTGACATAGCCAACACACATGCCATGTTTCAATTTTGGACCGTAATTTACAGAAGAGTTGGTCAGGGTTGCGTGACAAAAAGAAATTTAGGAAAAGTAAATAATTGCGGTCACAGCACTTGAAAGATCGTCACAGGGTGTCAGATTTCTCAATTTTTTTTTTGAGTGTCAATAATTTTAAAAGTACATGACTTAGATTTTTTTTTAATAATTTTGTGATAACCGACACCACTTGACCTGACCTATCACTCGTATCTTTTCTGGATTTCCATCACTCTAAAAACGGAAGTTTCGATTGAGCGCCGTCACTGGAAACGATTTTTCAATAAAAATTCGAGTCGTCTTCAAACTGCAAAAGATCGCAATCCGCAAATCCTCCTCGCCAGCCATTATCTTGTGGCTGAAATTTTTGCACCAGCTGGATTTTATACATATATAGGCCGAGAGCGTCGAAGTGTTGCGAATCTACAATTTCAGATCTTCCGCCATACTCAAAGGGAACCTTATGTTGGGTTTGTATCATGAAGAGTGTATGTTGTACGAAATTTATCCACAACACGACGAATAGCGAGCTCAGTTGGTAGAATGTAGGGATTAAAAATATTACGTAATTTTCTATGCGTTTTGAAAATTGATGTGGCGTATAGTTTTTGATAATATGACTAACAAAACTTCCATAGGGATAAGGAAACAGTTTCTGGATAAGGGTAAGGGTTTGGAATAAAATTCAACTCCTCGTAAACCGTATTTCGTTTCTTATTCCATGAATAACTGTGTTTAGGAACAATATAATCTTAAAGGACAAACAAGGACACCAATAGATACAAAAGCCATTTTTTCTAAAATTCTCATCGATTCGAACTAATAAGTTATAAACTTTCTTGTGACCTTTGTGCAAAAAGCCCCAACAGCCTTCAGTTCCTTTGCCCTCTCAACTGTGTAACTTTATTTGCAGTTTGCGGGCTCTTGCGACTAAAGTAATAAAATGTCCTAATCATAATCACTGTTACATTCGAAACTAAATCCACACTAATTCGCCAGTAAACGCCGGATCTGGAGATCTAAAACACGCTTATTGAATATCTTCATTGCTATTGATACTTGAAAGCTAAGCTTATGAAAAATATGAGCTCGGCCTTTAGTTAATTTCATATTAGCGTTTTTGCACTCATTTTTAAAAACAGTAGGAAAATCATCTAGGCTGATATCATTCAGAAAATCTGATGGCACCTACACTGAATCGAAAGCAGGTTGTCTCATGCTTGGCCATCAAACACGCTGTTACTTCCTATGATGGCTTGAAGTGGCTTGACACCGATGGCATATAGTATACCGAGTTATGTCCAAAAAGATATAGACCAGCTGGTAACTCTAAAAAAAACTTCACTGCTAGCCTGTCACTGGCATAGATACCGAAACCTTGGCGAACAGTGGAAGTAGCCCTTATACCGGGAAGAGTTTCAGACATATTAGTGTGGCTTCCTTCATGTTGAAGACCATGCTCGAGTTTCATGTGCGCAAACCTGCTTTGCGAGTGCATATCCTATGTAAGATGCAACATGCCTAACAACGCGGAACATCCCACGAGGCGCACTGGACAAATAGGAATACGTCGACATTGAGAGTGATTTCGACAACGCACTCGGCGAGTCGGATCGCTAGTTTGGTGGATAAAAGCAATGTTGGTGAATAAGACACCGATTACGGATGCTGACTGCAGAAAATATGTAATGGCGGGGTAAACAGGGGTCTCGGAAGGCGGCGTCCTGTCTCCACTGCATTTTGACCGATTCACTGCTTAACGCCCTCAATAGTTCTGACGCAAATGCAAATGTAAACATGTTGCTGTACGTCCTTCTGACAGTGTAAAAGCGCTTTCGGCGAGATATGAGGCTTGTCATCGAGGAGGGTCTTTTAGATCTACACGGCTATGATAAGGTCGTTTATACCATATGCTATGAGTCAGTTGTCTGGTTGAACAAGCTTTCGCGAAAATACGTCACTGCTGCTTTCATTCCACTCCAAAGAACGGTCAGTCTCGAATGCATTGTGGCTTTAGCTAGCACGCTTGGCTCTGCTCTGGTCTTATGATCTAATGCCACCAGAACCCCTGTTGCGGAAAATTTACGAAATCGTCTTTCTCTGTTCCCAGAAACTCTTTCGGGCGGAATGTGGAGTCCCATCTTAGCGGATGACTCCAAAAGCGATGAGGACAAAAATGTTGGATTTCACTCCTCGTTAAGAAAACTTGCGTCTGTTTTCCAAGTGGAGATATACGCAATCCTGAAGGCAGCGAATGACATATATTGTGAAGGGGGCGAAGTATTTTCATCTGTAGCGACAACTAAGCTGCGCTTAAAGCCTTGTTTCTCCTTCTCCCTCTCATGCAGTAGGTAGGCTGGATTCATTGCGCCTTATTTGGGTCCCAGACGGAATGAAATCGCCGACGAACTTGCTATGCAAACCTTAGATGAGTATTTTTAAGGACCCGAATCTACGTTACGACTCAGTTGACTGTTGGGTTTCATATGATCATAACTGCAGATAGCATGACGGTCCAAGTTGCCGGCAGATGAATGCTTCCCGACGTCTCTAAGAAGTCAGAAGCTTTCCTGCTATTCCTGCTGACTTGTTAGAGGTAGGCCCCTTTGTGGGAACGGTCTTCTTGTTGGTTTGACCCAATGTAGAGTTCAAATAAGTTCTGGGTTCTGTGACCCTAAGATCAGCAAGAAGTTGTAAATCAGCTTCGACCCATACCAAGGGTGGAACTTGTGCCTCCAACACAAGTTCTGCTTTGGTATCTCAGGAAGGCTGCAGAGCGATGGCAAGGCATATCCTTGCTCCCATGGATGTATGGACATCCCGTAAACTTAAGTCTACCCGACAGGTATGTGCGTAAAAAACTTTGACATGCTAGGCATAAGTAACATAACAGCCTGCAACGTTTGCTGTGAAAGTGATAACGACACTGTGGAGAACAAGCCCTGTGAGTGTCCGGCCTTAGCTCGTATCAACCTGCAATTAGGTACTCGTTGCTGGTGTGGTGGGTGTTAGTACTGTAGGTACTTTATCACTGATCTTTCTTTAAAAGACTAAGAAATTCCAGTAACAGGAACATACAAGGTGTACAATGGACTACTTCTTCGTCTGAGTGATCTTTTCATCATTGATCATCAACGACGTAGCCAGAAGGTAGGTAGGTAAGAGTGGCTGTTGGAAGTACCACCCACTTATTCCTATTGGCCCATTATGATGCCACGTGGATCTATGATCCTTTTACTAATGGAACCAGTTTGAGCTTGTGATATCGATCTTTTCTAGATCGTTTAGGTCGTAGATGAAGCTTTCTTCTTTAGGAGAGAGTTGGACATGTACATAGTAAGTGGAGGATTGTCTCCTCCTCTTCCTCGTCCATGCAGCTTCTACAGAAATCGTTTGTAAAAGCGCCAAGCATTCTTGCGTGCTTGCCTATGGGGCAGTGTCCAGTGATGACACCTATTATGGCGCTGAGATGTTTCCTATTTAAAAGGATCAGACACTTAGAGCGATTCAGATCCAGCTTTGGCCAGATCTCTTTGGTCGCTAGACATGTTTGCCCAGCAGTCCAGCCCTAGCTTTAATGCTAGTTTGCACGTAACGATTGGTATACCTATACTAACCTTTTCAGGTAGAATAGGTAGAGTGGTTCCAATTTTGGCGAGTTCATCGGCTCTGCAGTTCCCTGGAATGTCTCAGTGGCCTGGCACCCAAAAAAGGTGAATGTTGAACTGCTCTGCAATCTCCATGAGAGATGATCGGCATTCAAGGACGATTTTAGAGTACAATGAGACCGAGTCCAGGGACTTGATGGCGGCCTGACTATCCTAAAAGATGCGGATATTCTTTGCAGATATCAGGTTTTTCTTTAGCCACGCTTCAGTGATTTGGAAGACGGAAAGAGAGGCTTAGATTTAGCTTATCTGAGCAAACACCGCCACCAACTCCGCTATCGGTTTTAGATCCATCTCTGTAGAGATGGATTGACTTATCCTCCATGAAAGCATCTTCCTCCCAGAATGATCTAGAGGGGAAGCTTACATGGAATTTTTTGTTAAACCAAAGTTCAGTTATTGTGTAATCGATATTCTCTGTGAGGATTCCTAAGGTGTTAAGAATGTTGGCGTGGCCAAATGAATTATTTTCCGGTAGAATAGGTAGAGTGGTTGCAATTTTGGCGAGTTCATCGGCTTTGTAGTTCCCTGGAATATCTACCAACAAAGGTGAATGTTGAACTGTTCTGCCATCTCCATGAGTGATGATGGGCATTCAAGGGCGGTCGCAGCTACTTGCCTGCTGAAAATATCGAGGGTTGTCAAATGAAACAGAAGGTCTAATGCCATAGAGGGGGGTGGGGGGTAGACCGCAACGCTCCGCTTATGCATAGACATGCTGTTCTTTGGTCCTTTGTTCTCGGTCCTTTGACCGAGATGTATAGAAAGTGGGTTATGCGTGTTTGAAGGCCCCATTTATTCCCAATGGCTTTTTTGCAAGAGAATAAAGCTATTGTAGCTTTATTGACTCTTTCTTGGATGTTAGGTTTCCAGTTTAGTTTCCTGTCAAAAATGAGACCCAAAATATTTGGGTATCGGAAAATACTAAACTGGTACCGTTTATTGAAGGAGGGTCTATAATTGGAATTTTGTATTTCCTGGAAAAGAGGGTTTATTTATTTATTTATTTATGATGCATCTTTTTGGCAGAAGTCTCACCCAGTTTGGAGTTGATTATCCTGCTTTTTAGCATAAGACTGATCAACTCCCCAAGTGAGTCGTCTACCGGCAGAGTTGACAGCGCAGCCCTCTACGTCCAAGAAAGCAACCATTGTGTACTCTTTATATTGTAGGGATCGTTCGATGTGGCTGGTCAAAGAGTGCAGAGCCGTTTCCATCGACTTTCCTTTATAGTAGGCATGTTGAGCCGTTGACAGAAGTCTTGGATCAATTTTAGCTCGTACATGGATATCAATCAGTCGTTCTAAAGTTTTTAGTCGTTCCGGCTTTAGGAATGAATACTACATTGACGTCTCTCCATGACAGTGGAATGTGGATAAGTTCTACACGGCTCCTCATAATATTTTCTAGCACAGGCAGAATAATATCTGAGGAGCTTTGCAGCTTGGCAGGTATTATACCATCCGGACCAGCAGACTTGTATGGTTTAAAACTATGCAGCGCGTAATCAGACCATAAATCTTGCTCGCGTTTGCAGTAGGCCTGTTCGCGCTGCTACTGGCCGCGAGTTAGGAGCTACCTGGAAGGTGGGTGTCCAGTAGCAAATTGGGTGATTCATCACTTGAAGTTGTCCAGGAGCCGTCGGTTTTTTCGAACAGCTAGGCATCATAGGATTTGTAGAGAAGATTTTTCTTAGCCGCGATGCCTCAGAGGTTTCTGTGATTTTGTCACAGAATGACCTCCAGGATTGTCGCTTTGCCTTCCTCAGTTCTTTTTTGTATAATTTGAGGGATTCTTTGTATGAGTCCCAGTCAGTCACTTTTCTTGTGCTTTTTGCTACGTTGAAAAGTTTTCTACAAGAATTTTTAAGCAGTTCCAGTGCTGATATGTCCACCAATGTGGCTTTTTCTTGCCTCTAGGTTGAATAAAAGGGCAGGAAGCGGCCATAGCCTGATTGAGAGCCAGAGTGAATTCCTTGACTTTCATGTCAAGCTCATTGGTGTCACGCGGGGGACTTGATAGTTTTGAGAATAGCGTTTCAGACAGTATTCCTCTGTATTTTGGTCAATCAGTTTTCCGTTAGTTCCGGAAAGCTGGGGGGAGGGGGGAGCATCACTCTGAAAAGGAGTGTTCAGACGATACCATCCAGTTCGTTAGCCTGTTGGAGACAACAGTGATATCTAGCACTTCCTGTCGGTTTCTAGTTATAAAAGTGGGCTCATTGCCAATGTTGCAAATAAAGAGGTTAGTACTTAAAATATAGTCAAAACGTGAATCACCTCTATCATTGATATCGGTACTGCCCCATACCTCGTGATGTGCGTTAGCGTCGCATCCGATGATGAGGCCTGTTTTTTGCCTTCCAGCTGCCAATACCACCCTTTCTATGTTATCGCCAGGGAGAGGGTCCACATGGTCGTGGGCAAGGTAAGCCAATGCCAGCCAGTAAAAACCTTTGGCAGTCTCTAGTCTGACAACAGTTAAGTCGGGGTCGCTGAGGTTAGGAAGTAAAAATACATTAAGGCTACGTTTCACTAATATACAAGTTCTGATCTTACCTTTGTCTCTTGTACAGCGTATGCGGGTGTCCTAAGTCCACCAACCACGCCTTCTACAATCCATGGTTACTGGATTAGGATAATGTCTTCTGCGTTTTTTGAAAGACGGTCGAAGCCTTTTTTGAGTGATGGAGAATAATCTGGAGAAACCGTACACTCCACGAAATAATGATAAGGACAAAGAAATCTTTGTTTGTTAACTTAGGTTTTGATGAGATCTAATTCATTGAACGCAGCAGCATTATAATTCGTCTTATCGCATCATAGCGATAATCTTTTTTTGATCTTCATTGTGGTACGAAATATTGATAAGGCCAGTTGTGCTTAAGTGAAAGAATAATTAAAAAAAATATACGTTTAAGGTGAGTTTCGACAGAAAAAGGGTTTGTTAGTCTTAAATATTTAATTATTTGTTAGAAAAAATTGGAATGCTTTAGATTTTCGCAAATGTCAATTACAATGCCTCATGGAAAGCCATTGACCGAAGAGGAGCAAGGACGTGTGGCTGTTTACAGAGGACAGGGGAAAACAACAAGGCAAATCGAAGCTATTCTAAAAAGAAGTAAAACTGTTATAGCAAATTATATAAATCTTGGCGAAAATTATGGAGTTAAGCAAAGAACAGGAAGAAAACCAACATTAACATCAAGAGATATTTGAGAAATAAGACGTCTTGCTGTAAATAAATCCATCAGTCCTTCTGAAATTGTAAGCATTCTGAAGCTAAATGTGTCAACAAGTTTTGTGCAACAAATTTTAAAGTCAGATAATACCATTGAATATGTTAAACGCACGCCGAAACCGATGCTTACAGCACGACACAAAGCGAACAGGTTGACTTTTGCTGACAAATTTCAATTTTGGGACGAAGAGTGGTGTAAAGTGGTATTTTCAGACGAAAAAATATTTAATTTAGATGGGTCAGATGGTTGCCAAAAATATTGGCATGGTAAAAGGCGGAAAGGCAGCTCAGGTATGCTCGCAATTTCTTAGGAGGCACGTTAATGGTTTGGGGAGCTATAAGCTGCTCTGGAAAGTCATCTATATGTTTTATATCAACTAAAATGAATAGCCAAAAATACAGTCAGCTCTGAGATGATGTTTTAGTTGACCTTGGGGATCAATTATTCGGTAGCGAGTTTATATTTCAACAGGACAACGCGGCTATTAATGCCTCCAAGTTTACAAAGGAGGCTCTAAACACCTTTGTAATATTTCTCTATTGGAATGACCCGCTTGCAGCCCTGACTTAAACCCCATTGAGGGCCATCAAGGAAGAATGGGAAAAAGTCGACATAGATCAGATACAATCAATGATTAATTCGATGCCACGACGTCTCCGAGATGTAATTAGAAACAAAGGATCAAACATTAAGAACTAAGATTTGATTTGATTTCGAATCAAAAATATTTCAAATACAAATACTAAAGTAAAAAGACATTGTCCTTATCATTATTTCGTTCGCATAGAATTTAAAAAAATTATTAAAAATATAAAATAAAAGTTAATTTTCATAACTAATTTATATTCGAGTTGTTTTGTTATGCAGTTACTAAAAATTAAATGTATTTCTTAAATTTCTAAGAATAAATGTTTAAAGAAAGTTATTTTGTTTTGTCCTTATCATTATTTCGTGGAGTGTATCATTGCTACAGTCCTCCAGAGTAGCCTCCACCACGGTGCTGTTGAGGTCCTCTGATTCTGAAGATGTGCCCAAGAGCTCATATTCTTCCTCTGATCGTATAGGACCTCTTTTTCCTTCGTCATCGGTTTCCATTTCTGAAAGGGTGTCAGAAAAGGAGACCGACGGCTTAATTGTCACCTCGGATAGATAGTGCCTTTCCTCTGCGCCAGAGAATTAGGGATTCCTTATTGATAACGATCAACGCGCATCTATAAGAGCCCCTTAGTTCCTCCAGTTTCGCGTCATGAGTCGGAAGAGTCGGATTACTGAGCCTGATGATTTCCAGAATACTTTCTGGGGAAGAGGCTTCGGCTGGGATCCAGGTACGAGTAGTCAGAATAACGACATACATTTCATTCGCAAATATTTGTTTATGACTTCAGAAATACATGTATGCAATTTCTTGAATATAGCTAACTTAATTTTGCCTTACATGCCAGAAATACTCACTCGTCGAAGGATCATTAATCAAATTCGAAACGAAACATAACGGGGTGAACTGCAAGCAATTATGTTTGGAATAATTTTCCGCATTCCACACATCTTTAAATGATTCCATGGTGCTGCTGTCCAAACAATCAAACCTGATCATAAATATACAAGCTGCACGTTTTAGAAATCACTCTCTTATAGCCTACGTCATTGGCTCACAAAAACCAATGGTAACTTCTTTCTTTTGTTTCTCAAGTCGCATTAAAATTATTTTGTTTTGGGAACATTTTATCCCACAATGAAAATAATAGGCGTGTGTGTTGTTTATGAAAACAAAAAAACCGAAAAGAAAAGTCAGTTTTCACCCTTGCTCATTATTATTCCCCCTTTCCATTCGATGTGAAAAAATAAAATTTATTTTTAGAGATTTTTCCATTCTGTAAAAAAGAAAGATGCACAACAACAGAGCCTGTCTCCTACGCTCTCCCTCTGCACATGCTCCCATCGCCTTACCAACGATCACCACCGTTGCCGTCGAGAAAATCGCCACAAGCAACACCCGCCTCACAATTGGTGCCGCGGTCGCAACCGATCACTGATGCCCAAGTTGATCCCTCTTTCCTCTGTACTCTGTACTCTGTACATTGTATATTAGTGGTCTAGTTGTTTTATCTCTGCTCTGCTCTAGCTCTATTCTGCACCACCGCCATCCACCACGGCACCATCGTTTCATAGTAAAAAAGACACTCGAAGATGCTATTTTCAGTTTTCTTGTTTTCCTTTTTCAGTGGGAAAAGAAAATTAAATTAAATCGGTCGATGATCGGAAACGTAGTAGTAGTAGACTTTTCCGTTCAAGTCTAATAAACAACTAAACCCAATCGAGCGTAGGAATTTTATTCTCATTGTGTCAGCAATATTGTCAAGCTAAATCAAAGCACCAAAGGCGACAAACGTCGTCAAAAATAAACGACAAACGGTTAAACGCAAACAGCCCCAAACCAATAACAAACGGATCTGACGAAAAGTGATTTCTTACGTGCTACAAGGGGAGTAGTTGTAGTATAATCCAAACCAATTTGAAATCAATTTCACCGATTGTCTGAATTAAAGTGTCTGCCTGTGATGAATTTCATTTCAAAGTTGATTGCGCGACCAAAGAGTCTTATTTTGACTTCAGGCGAGATGGACGAGATTGCAGCACCACAGCCATCAGCACCGGCATCAGCAGGAGCAACAATTCCCGAACCAACCATCGAGGAACTTCTTGTGCAGATTAACGACAATCTTACAAACCAGGTGAAGCATGCAATTTCTCATTAAATGTGACATCACAACGACGAAGGGCAACTGTATGTAGTACGAGTATGTGTGTTCTTATTTTTGTGTTTGCCATAAATTATGAGGAATTTAAAGTGTACGAGGAAGGTTGCCAAAAATCACACGTTAACATTTCGCACGACACAAATTTTTATACGTCGTTTTTGCTTAGATGTGTACTCTCTGACACTAACCTTGTTTGTTATGTGATGATAAATAGAATTCAGCATTTAATTGAAGAAAGTGTGGCACATTTAGCGTGGTGGCACTAGAAATATACAACTGTGTAGAGTTTTTGCACTACAAGTGCATCAAGTTAAACTATTAATAAATTATACAGACATCTGTAAACGATTGTTGCAAATTAATTTTAATTGCGTCCGTTTCTTTCGATGATGTTTGGAGATGTTCGTGTGTCGTATTTGTGTGATATTCAAGGGCGAGATCGTTTGAAGTACAAGTATATTTCAAAACAAATAAAATAATGAAAAAAAAAACACGTATACTCGTAAAATTATGTACAATATACATATTGTCAATAGGAAAGATGTGATTTGATTTAATTTGAATTTTTCATTTATTTTTGTAGGCAAACGGAGCTCTATCGGGGAGTAATCAGAAACAATTAACGGCAAAGTCATCGTCACATAACAAACAACAGGATAACAAGCAACTTGATGCAGTAAATCTAAGCTTTAATCTAGGCAATGAGGCTTTGAATGAAAATTTGTTCAATAATTCCGAGAGAAAGAAGATCAACCCGCTTACTGGTAAGTTGAATACGAGTAAATGTTTCAAAATCTCACATTGCAATAGATGAAGCAACTGTGTGTTAAGATCGACATTGGAGTTGAACTGGAATTATTAGTTTAATGATGTTTTCAAACTAGGGTATGTGCATTGCATCATACATACTCGTACATAAGTTTTCACACTTGCACGACTTTTTACAATTTTTCGGTTTTATGATAGCACATCCATCAACTGTTATAGCAATTACTTATCCATGTAATTACAGTGCGTAACACTCCCAACGATAACGAATTAACAGTCAGAGTTTTCCAACTAAAATAGTTTCTATATTTAAGTTGCTTGTTTCAATTAGCAATGTTTTATATCTTGTTTTGTTTCCAAGTTGTAACTGGTGTTATGAATTTTTGGGAAACATGTGAATTTTACTTCCGGGGTGGTTCTGGGCCTCAACGAACAAAAGTCTCCAGCCAGCTTGGTCTTTAGCTAGCTGCCTCCAGTTTCGCCCGCTAAGTTGGTTGATGTCCCCTCCCACTTGCGTGCGCCACCTTAGTCGTGACCTTCTCCTACTCAGCTGTCCGTCGGGGACGGATTCGAAAACTTTTAGGACCGGACAATTTGTGTTTATACGCTCTACCTGACCCAGACACCTCAGTCATTGGGCCTTCACACTTCTGGCTAAGTTAATGTCGCTCCTCCTCCTCTCCTCTTCCTCTCACCGTCTATGCAGACGGGAGCGAACATCACCCTAAGAATTTTACTCTCAAAGCAGCCAAGGGCACTCTGGTTTAACTTTTAATATAGTCCATGCCTCTGTGCTATAGGATAGGGCAGGGATTCTTGTTCGAGATAAGGCTTTGCTCAATTGCCAAAGAAGCAGGGATTGGCAAGTTTGATCTCATCGCTGTTGTCGTTGTCTGAATTGATAGCGGTGCCTAGGTAGACAAAGTCCTTAACTACCTCAAAGTTATATCTATTAAGTATGACGTTCTGTACGAGACGTCGGTCTTGGGTGTTTTTTTAATGACAGTATATACTTGGTCTTGCCGCCTCATTGACCGTTAAACCCATCTTCGCCGCAGCTGTGTCAATACTCGCGAAAGCGCCACTGATATCACGCTGCTTTCTTCCAATTTTGTCAATATGCGTATGCGAGTAATTTGTTGGACTCTTGACAGATTCTGTCACTTAAGATTAGATATGGCTATCTTCGCTTCATCCCCGCTGTATGGAATTGTTGGGCTATATCGTCCATTTTGAAAGGTTCATTCTGCCTGACATCGGTATTTGGTTCGTCATAGTCATTATTCAGTCTACATGAATGCTCTTTCGTCCTCAGCATCATGCAACCATATACGAGTAATTATCTTTCCTTGTTCGTCTCTACAGGTTCGGAATTTGTGTCCATGGCATGTTTTTTTAACTTTTGGTAAAACTTCCGAATCTCTACCGCGCTTCTGGTGTTCTTCTCTCCTCTTCAGCAAGTAAAGCTTGTGAGCAATTCTAGTTTTTATATGCAGCACTACTTTGTAAGCATGTTGCTTAGCAGCATGTGTTCGTTGTGAAACCAGGAGTTTCGTTGTGGTTGGCCGAGTGAAACCCAGTACATCAGACGCGGCATCTCTGATGGCTTTTTGGCAATGATGCCACTGGCCTTCAATACTTGATGCTGGCATAGGGCCTCTTAAGAGATAAAGGTAGACTCAATCGAAAAAAGATTTGTCAAATTTCTTCACAGTATTAGCTTGTCTTTGCGATGTTCGGGATATCGGTAACCGTAGTTTGGCTACAACAAGGTAATGGTCCGAGTCGATATTGGCCCCTCAGAACGTTCGGGCATTTTTTTTAAACACTCAAGTGGGTATGAATACACTTATAATGCCTCAGCATGTGTTAAGTTTTTTTGCAAAATGAGATTGAGGGAGAAAGAAAGATGTTTGGGCTCAGTGGTTATTTGGCTCCATGGGTGCCATCCAATATTTAATGGGGAGACTAAATTCTTAGTGAAAGTTGGCTTGTTGTTGATTTCTAGTCAACTACTCATCTTGCTTGATTTTCGTTAACTGAAAAAATGAATGTCTTTCGGGCGAGGCTGGGATTTGAACAACGAACCTTCCGATTTGGAAGCCAGTCCACTACCACTTGAGCCACGGCCACCCACATTACTAAAGGAGTGGCTTGTGTCGATCATAATGTGGTCAATCTGGTTAACAGTTGATTGATCAGGAGATTTCCAAGTCCCCTTATGAATATCGAGATGTGGGAACCGCGTGCTAGCTACGACAATGTTTCGCCCCACGATGTTGCTTCGTAACTATAGATTTTTTCCATGGCCGGGTAGTTACCCCAGCAGCACACCCCTCAACCTGGAAGGCCAGTACCATTATAGAAACACCTATAACGAGGGGTCGGTTAGACCAAAGCGAGTAACCCGTTTAGGGAATGTGAGCGCTGCCGTTGGTCCATTAAGGTCTCATTAGCCGCCATCCCTTTTCCTCGACCCTGACTTAGTCTCGGAAAACCTTACCCGCTTGAGCACCAAATATGTCAGAGTGGCCGGGATAAGGTCTTGTTCAATTTATTCCGGGATTTTACTTCTCCGTTGATTCCATCTGGAGAATTCATCCGGTGTCCAGTTTATAGTGCTGCTATTTTTGTCTGCTGGTCAGCACTCGCGCTTATAAGATTGGCAAGTCGAGTCTATTTCTACCGCACCCAATGACGTTAAATATTAAAAACAAAAAAAAGTGTTTTAAAAGCTTTTTTCTAACATTTAAATTTAGGATGTTTTAGAGTGGTTGAGGAATCACGACTTCTTAAATAGATATTGTTGCTGAAGGTACTTGAAACATACCCTGTGCGCGTCGTCTTGTGCTGTGTCGATGAATGGAATGAATGAGCGGAATTCCGTGTATCTTCTTCAATATCGTGTCCTGGAGTTGCTGCAGCTTATCAGTATGTATTTTAGATGCGTATCCATATAGACATATAGACAAAGAAATAAAGCCTTTTTGAGGCAGCTTATCAACATGTAGACTCCATATGAGGTGAATATCAATTATTTCTACTAAGTATTTATAGCTTTCGTACAAATAGCTTGACTACTACTCTGGCAGACGTTGTTGAATCAGATGGTTTGTTCGGATTTTGTAAAGTCTTGTTTTGAGTTTAAAATTAGCCGGTTGTCGTGGCACCATTCAACTGCCCTGTCGTAATATCATCTGTAAACGCGAATAGAATCCGAAGCAATTCATTAGTAAATAAAATAAATATAAGTGGTCCAATTTTTTTTGTCATTTTTGCATCAGCGTATGTACAGACTTTTGGAATATTTCGCCTGTTGTTTTGACTTCCATGTTTCGCTCAATTTGCTCAAGTATGATGTTGAAAAAGTTACATGACAGCCCATCACTTTGGCAAGTTCTTTTTTGACAAAGTTCTCAGTGAGATTGCATTCAATTCTTACAGAGCAACGAGCGTTATTCATCCTCATTCTCCACAATTTGACGAGTATAATAGAGATAATAAAATTGCACATGGCTCTGTATACCATGTCTCTAGATGCTGATATATGCGGCCATAAAATCGATAAATATAATTTCTTGGGTTTTCTCTATGGTCTGCCGTAGTATGAATATTTAGTCAATTGTGCACTTACTCGGCCTATCAAAGCAATGGGGATCATTTAAAAATGGTTTCGTGCATTCACACAATACGGTAGGCAAGATTTTGTTAACGAGACTGACGCCTCTTTACTTGGCGCTGTTCAGACCGATACTTTTCTGTCTATCAGACAGATGCTGAGATTCTATTCGTAAGGCATTCTTCCCTCGGACCCAATCTTGAAAATGAGTTGTTGTATGCTTTCTACCAAATCATTTCCTCCTGCCTCAAATAAGACGACAGGTAGGCCGTTCATTCAGTTAGCTGATATCCGATATTGCTATCTTAGCTTCAGTTTGGCGATACAATGTTTAAGTACATGCTTGAAATCGTACTAGCAAAGTTTTTCACAACTTGCTTAATCCCTATTCTATGAATCCTTGCTGTTATAACACACCCGAAATCTTGAGTGTGTTGCTTCGCTTAATATTGCCATATTCCACCACTAATTAAAGTTATTTAAATTAGAAAATCGAAGAAAGTTTTATCATCTTATTTCAACAACTTTACAGGCAATAACGACTTATTGTTAGATTCATCTTCGCTGGGGCTTCCTGTGGTTACTTTACAGTCACAAAGTATTCCTGGTGAGTCTTTTCACAACTTAATAATACAACAGAACTAAAATATGTTTTCTTTTTAAGGTCAATCGCAGCCTTCCTTTGAAGATAGTCTTATCTCCTCACTAGCAGCTAATTTAGATGCAGCACTTATACTAAACACAACAACCGGTAAGTCGTAATCCCTATTTGTTCTTTACAGATTCGTGTCATTTCAATATCTTACGTTTATTAAATTTAGTTTTTTTGTTTCTAATTACGTTTTATTTGGTTTTTTTCTTTATTTATGTGTTCTTCGTTTCCTCTTGTTTTCGATTCGATTACTTTAATTTGAAGAAGATCTCAATCAAACAAAAACACTATTACTTCCTCTGGAACCGGAATCTTCGAGCAGTCATGTGTCCTCAGATAATGAAACCTTCGTCGAATGTCGCTCATTTTCTCCCGACACTAACCTTCCAGGTGAAGAATCAATTCGCTTCAGAAGCGCATTGGACTTGGTGTCGATTGCTGGTCAATCTCATGGTTGGGATGATTTAGTAACATCCGTGACCGAGATGAATATGGATAGCTTAGACAACACTAATGAACAGTTGGATGTTCAACTGGACATGACTCCAACTGAATCAATAAGTACAGATGCTATGAATCTACCAGAGGTAAAACTAGAAACCATAAACTCTGTAGAAGGAGATCAACAGGAACCTATAGAAGCAGAACCCATAGCGGCACTAGAAGTTCAAACAATCACGTCTGTGCAGGCTATAGATGCTAAACTTTCACAATCTATAGAAGAGAAAGTCTTGCATACGCAGATGGTGGAAAGTGTATATGAACCGAAGAAACTTGAAGAAGGTAGAGAAAATCGAAGTTTAAACGAGACTGCCTGTATAGAAGAACCAGTAACTGCAGAAATAGCAAACCTTATTGAAAATGTTGACTCAAATTCATGTGACAAGGTTAGGGATCAGTTTGAAAAAAGCCAAGAACTGGTAGTCCAATCTGCTGAAGATGAAAATCGCTCTTCCGAGTTGGATATATCACCCATTCATCATGAAAAAGAATACTGCAACAATGAAACTGTTGAGGCGGACAAAATGTTCTCTAAACTTGATCAATCAACTTGCTCTGATAAAAATGAGACAAAAAACTCAGGTGATATTTTGCCAACTGTAGAATACTGCAACAATGAAACTGTTGATACGGACAAAATGTTCTCTACACTTCATCAATCAACTTGCTCTGATAAAAATATGACAATAAACTCAGGTGATATTTTGCCAACTATAGAAAAGTTGTCGGCAGCTTGTGATGTCTCACAAGAAGAAACAAATTTAACCCAAGATGCTGTTTACCCATCATCATCACTTCAGTTGGATGTAAGCGATGTTGCTTCCTCTCAACCTGAAGATATTTCCGCCAACAGCTTAACAAATTATCCAATGCAATTTCCCGTAAAAACTACTCCTGATAAAAGATCATTCCCCGAGTCTCCTACTAAATCCACACCTTCTACCGAATTTCTCGCTGTTCCTCCTATCCTCGATCAAACACAAATAGTGTCTGAGAATAAACTAGAAGAAGATTCCAATCTTAACCAAACAGTGAACATTGTGCAAACCAGTCCCAATGATACAGAAGCCAAACGTAGATCTTTCCCTCTCAGTAACACAGCTAACCCCATGGACAGCACGTTTACTGCTAATACTGAGATTCTGAATGCTACCACCACAGTAAGTCCTACTGCATTCGATAAAACTTTCGATGGAAATTCAGCTGACGCACAGACAAGTCTGGTGCCACAAAGAAGAAGCATTTCGCCTATTGCACCAAATCAGCAAGCGCTGAAAAATGAAACTATCACTGTAGAGCCAATGGATATTGATCCATCATCTCCGATTTCGAATGAAACTGTGACTTATTCGTCGTTCCCATCAACACCAAATGTTGATTCCTTAAGCGAAAAAGAGAAATGTTACAACAAGGATGAAAAAGATGTGTTTGTAGAGAAATGTGCGTCCAATAATGAGCAGGCAATTGAGGATATGTTTAGGTCGTCGCGAGAACCATTGGATTTTGCTGGAATCAACACACAGCCATCGGATTTCGCCGCTAATGAAGATTTCCAGTCTAATCGATGTAAGTCTTTTTTTTTAGTTTTATTATTATTATTTTTCGTTTAATAGTTTGCTCCTAATATCTGTATTATTTTTACGAGTATGTTTATTATTTCAATTTGTTATAGTTTGTTTTTGTTCTTTGAAATTTAAAGCAATTTATTGTAGAATATGGCTCGAAGAACGCCAATTCATTTTGTTAAACATTAAAACGCTCTCTTATTGTTGAAGATGTACATACGTACATAAAGCTAGCCAACTTATTTCGTCCCTTGTAGGTCTTCGTTTTTATATACTTCATTACCTAACCGCTAAAATGATACTACCAGATCTGTCAAAAAAAAACCTAAAGTAGTATCTTATTTTCTTTGTTCGTGTACTTCCCTAGTTTTATTGTATCCATTGAGAACATTTGATCATTTAAAAAGCGGAAGCTTCTTTTCCATATCCTAAAGCTAGTGTTGTGTGTTCTTCTTCTTCAATCCCCATTTGTTGTTACACGTCGGGGAAGCCTCTCATTTCCAGCCCGGTTTGGCTTTTCTTGACGCGTTCAACCGACCCAGATGTGCTGTCCGACCCATTTCAGCTGTCTCTCGTGGATTTTTTAAGAATACTTCTTAGCTATTTGCCTTAAAGCGGCTACACATTTCACAATTAATTCATTTGGCCACGCTAAATTCGTAATACATTAGAAATCCTCACAGAGAACATTGACTATACCATACCTGAACTTTGGTTTGACAAAGACTTCCATGTAAGCTTCCCCTCTAGACCCTTCTTTAAGGAAGATGCTTTCACGGAGAACAAGTCAATCCACTTCTAAGCAGATGGATCTAAAACCGATAGCGGGGTTGGTGGCGGTGTTTTCTCAGATCATCTAAATCTCTTTCCGTCTTCCAAATCACTGTAGGGTGTTCCAAGTGGAAATTTTGGCCATAAACGTGATATCTGTAAAGGATATCCGCATATTTTCGGATAGTCAGGCCGCTATCAAGTCCCTGGACTAAGTCTCATTAAATTCTAAAACCGCCCTTGAATGCCGATCATCTCTTATGGAGATGGCAGAGCAGTTCAACCTTCATCTTTGCTGGGTGGCGGGCCACAGAGACATTCCAGGGAACTGTAAAGCCGATGAACTCGCCAATATTGGAAACATTCTACCGATTCTAACGGAAAAGGGCAGCTGCAATCGCTACGTGCAAATTAACATTAAATGCCAATAAAAGAACATACATTAGGTGGAATATTGGGCCAACATGTCTAGCGACTAAACAGATCTGGCCAAAGCTCTAGATCTGAATCGCTCTAAGAGTCTGATCCTTCTAAATTTGAAACATCTCAGCGCCATCATATTTATCATCACTGCCTCATAGGCAATCATGCAAGAAGGTTTGACGCTGTTACTCGTACAAACGATTTCTGTAGAAGCTGCATATAAGGAGAAAGAGACAATCCTCCACCTACCCTGTACATGCTCAGCTCTTTCCCGAAGAAGAAAACTACACTTAGGTGCTTTCTTTTACAATGACCTAAACGATCTAAAGAATATAGACCTAAACAGTCTCCTACACTTCATCGCAAGCTCAAACTGGTTCCATTAGTAAGGGGATCATAGATCCACGTGGTATCACAATGGGCCAATAGGCCTAAGTGCCAGCCACTCTTACCTAACTGTCTTAGTACGTACTTCATTTCTCTTGCCTGGAATTTGCTCAGATGTTTATTTAATAGCGGTAAGCACTCGGTGCTTACTTCGGGCATTTCACAAAAAGATATTTCAGAAAAATATAATGTACATAAATCGTCGGTTTCGCGAACTATAGGTCAATATCGCAAAACAAAAGAAGTAGCTGTCGTGCATCGCGGGGGTCGACCACGTAAAACAAACTCGAACGGACGCTATGTTGATAAGAAAAGTTAAAACAAATCTGCGCCGAAATTGGTTGAAGAGTTCCAACTAGCAGTAAGTGCTAGAACTGTATCTCGTCGGCTGGCGATTGCTGATTTGTGCACTTATCGCCCTGCTAAAAATCCCTTAACTTCTATCCGAAACCAGAAAAAATGAATACAGTTTGCAAAGGAACATCTATCAAGGGACATACAGAAATGGAGTGGAGTCCTTTTTAGTGATGAATCGAAGTTTAACATCATCGGTAGCGATGGAATATCTTACGTCAGAAGACCACTTGGCAAGCGACTTCAATCACGTTATTGTGTAAAAACTGTCACGCATGGCGGAGAAAACGTGATGGTGTGTGGTAGTTTTTCTGCTGCTGGTCTGGGGCCATTGCATCGCATTAATGGAATAATGGACCAATACCCATACAAAAGCATCTTAGAAGATATTATGTTGCCGTATGCGGAATGGGAAATGCCATTGCGTTGGGTCTTCCAGCAGGACAATGACCCAAAGCACATGTCTAGGCTAGTCAAAACGTGGCTCAGTGATCACAATGTTACGGTTATAGATCGGCCACCGCAGTCACCCGATTTGAACCCAATAGAAAATCTTTGGGAGATCGTCAAGATAATTAGTTTTATCCTTCCGCTGAACGAATATGGTTGTGTATATGCTTGAACAACGCTGGGAAATATTGCGACATTACTTTGAAAATCATGGTAATGTTGCAGAATGTGTGGGAAAATTGCGTACGGATTTTGGAAGAAGAGAAGCACCGTCAGATCCGTATGTTCGTTATCTTGTGAAAAAAGTGAAAGAAACTGGCATCCTCTTCGATAAACCAAAACGTGAAAAGCCAAACATAGTGCGTACACCCGAGAATATTGCTGCTGTGGCAGAAAGTGTGCGTGAAGCGCCATCAACATCAATTCACCGTCGTTCTCAACAATTGAACATTTCGGAGACATCATTGAGACGAATTTTGCATAAAGACCTTGGTATGACGCCATACAAAGTCCAATTGGTTCAGGAGTTGAAGCCAACTGACCATGCAATGCGTTTTCGCTTCGCTAAGTGGGCCTGCGATCGACTTAGAGAAGATGCCGATTTTGCCAAAAAAATCATCTTTTCAGATGAAGCTCATTTTGATCTTGGCGGGTATGTAAACAAGCAAAATTGTCGCATTTGGGGCACAGAAAACACGCACGCATACATTGAAAAGCCGATACACCCAAAACGAGTCACTGTTTGGTGTGGATTTTGGTCCAGAGGCATAATTGGGCCATTTTTCTTCGAAAATGAGCAAGAAGTGGCCGTTACAGTCAATGGCGATCGTTATCGGGCCATGTTGAACGAATTTTTGTTCACAAAAATTGAAGAGGAGGATATTGGCAACATTTGGTTTCAACAGGACGGCACTAGGTGCCCACAGCCGAAGCTACACTCGATGTTTTGCGCCCTGTTTTTGAAGATCGCATTATCAGCCGCAGAGCTGATGTCGTTTGGCCACCTCGGAGCTGCGATTTGACACCGTTGGACTATTATTTGTGGGGTGCCGTAAAAGATAAGTGTTACGCCGACAAGCCAGAGACAATTGACGCTTTAAAGGACAATATTCGTGAAGCCATTGGTGAAATACAGCTGCACACAATCGATAATGTGCTTAAAAATTGGACCGATCGTGTAGGCTACTGCATGGCCAGCCGAGGCAGCCATTTGAATGAAATTATTTTCCATTATTAACCGGAAGGATAAAACTAATTATCTGTCAAATCAGACATGAGCTAAGTGTTACCATTCACGAAATAAGCACTAGTTGAAAAAAAAAAAAAAAACGTTAGATGGCGGACCCTTTACAAAATTTAATTAAATCAATGCCACGTCGGTGCAAGGCAATTATCCAAAACAATGGGTTTGCCACTAAATATTGATTATTTTTTAGTTTTTTTTGTATTTGAATTGAAAGTTGCAGTTGTTTTGTCGCGCAGTTATTCGAAGTTAATGGATACAATTCAACGTAGATTAAATGTTTTTTTTTTTTGATTTTGAAAATTATTTATTTTTGTATAACTGAAATACAGAGCTTTCATAATTTATGAAGGATGTTATGTTTTTGAATAAAACTTTTATGAATTTGAAGAAATTACTTGGTTTTACTTCTAGTTGCAAAAGTTTTGTCCGATACTGTAGATGTGCAGCCTCCAGTTCCCAATTTTCTTTTTTTCTGTTTGCCTCTTACATGATTTTGCTATTTCATAGTCTGAAATAGAAATCATGTAATTCTTAGAAATTTCATGGTCTGAACGCCTGCTTCTTTTCTGGATCTTCTTCTACTACTCGCCTAAGCCGTTTTTCCAGTATTCTTGTGTATACACTGTATATGATAAGGTTATCGATCTGTAATTGTTACAATCGCAGCTGCTACTTTCCTTGCGAATTGGCATTATAATATTTTCAATTAATGAGTTCCGGGACTATTTCATCTGGTCTGGTGGCTTTTCCAATTTTCATTATTTGTATGGCATACTCTACCTCTTCTTTTACTTCTAGGAATGGCCAATAAATACGATTCCGTTCTCATCAGGTATGGTTTCTTCTTCTTTTATATAACCAGCTAGATTGGTCTCTTTTGTTTTCCGTACTTCCCTATCAGATTTTTAACTATTTTCCAAACCCCTTTGGTATTCCTTTTTTAACTCTTTTTTTCTACCGGATTCCCAAATTCTGCAAACCGCAACGATGGCGACAGGAACATTTATACTTATCCAGAAAACTTCCGTGCATACAAAGCAATCATAGCTGTTCAGTACTCTGGGGATAAAGTGAAAGTGGCCGAAGATTTATATTTTTGGCGAGACAAATAAAACTTAGAATTCCTCAAGAAGTTCCCAACTGATGATAAGCACCTCAGTGAAAGCAATGCCATCGCTTACTTCCTGGCCAATCAACAATTATGCGGTGCCAATGAATACCAACAAGCCTTAGTTCAACAGTGGATCAACTTAGCTGAGAATGAGATTGTACCGGCCTCATGCACCTGGATGTTCCCTCTGTTGGGTATTATGCCATTGGGCAAGAACAGCACCGCTAAGGATGATGTCTCCGCTGCTTTGACCATCCTTAACAAGAAATTGCTCCAATCCACTTATTTAGTGGGTAAGCGCATCACCCTGGCCGATATTGTTGTATTTACCAGTTTGCTTCATTTGTACCAGTATGTGCTGGAGCCATCTCTACGTGCGCCCCCATGGCAATCTCAATAAATGCTTCAACACAATCTTCAATCAGCCACAGGTCCAAACCGTCCTGAAGGGCTACGTCTTGTGCGAAAAGACTCTCGCCTTCGATCCCAAGAAATACGCCTAATTCTTGGGCAAGACGAGAGAAAACATCAAGAAAAAAGCCAGCTCCGAAGAAGGAGGAAGCTGAGGAAAACGAAGAATTAGATGCCGCCGATAAAGCTCTTGCTCTGGAACCTAAGTCAAACGGCCCATTCGATTCTATGCCCAAGGGAACCTTCAACTTTGATGACTTCAAACGCTTCTATTCCAACGAAGACCAAGCCAAATCGATTCCATACTACTGGGAGAAGTTCGACCCAGAGAATTACTCAATCTGGTTCGGCGAATACAAGTACAACGATGAATTGGCCAAGGTGTTTATGAGTTGCAACTTCATCACAGGTATGTCTTAATAAGATGCCCAAACGGGCATTCGCCTCTGTATGCCTCTTTGGCGAAGAAAACAACAGCACAATTTCCAGTGCATATGTGTGACGTGAACAAGATCTTGCCTTCACTCTCTCCCCCGATTGACAAATCGATTACGACTGCTATGAATGGAAGAAACTCGATGCCAAGTCTGATAAGACCAAGAATTTGGTGGCACGGTATTTCTCCTGGACCGGCGTCGACAAAGCAGGACGTAAATTCATCCAAGGAAAGATCTTCAAGTAAACATAGAAGTGGCGCACAAATCTGACGCTGGCGTTGATGCTAAGTGCAACACCAACAACACTACTCGTAACTTATAATCCATTTTTTTTAACATTTGCTGTTTTTATTATCGGTTATTGCCTTGAAATAAATCATTCCTAGGTGATCCTCTTTGCTCCCTTAACTGCTTCTTTTACTGCATTTCTGCCTACCACATAGGACATATACGTCAGCATTTCTAATCGTGCAGATCTTTCCTCCTGCATTCATTGGGCAGACATGTCTTAGTGCGATCATCATTAATACTGTCATGTCAGTGCAAAAAAGAATTAGTACTACATGTATTCAACCCCTTAGATTTTTTATTTTTTTTTTTTCAAAAGAAGAATTTTCTTTTTTCTTTCCTCTTCAAAAAACACAAAATTATTGCGCACTAAAATCTTCTAACTTTTTCTGCAGCCACAATTGAAATGCCTAGCTAATCTGTACAAGTATGACGATATGTTGACGTTTATGAACGCAAGGATAATATAATTTGACTAAGTTAGTTCTGAAAAAAATGTGCATAATTGAACGTAACTAATGCAGTTCTTTGTTAGTATGGCGTTTGTGAAAACACCCATGTTCATTCAGTCCTTGAGCGGGTTCGTTTGTATTTCTTCGATACCTCCTCCTTTTCATTAACTCTTTGCTCTATGTCGTTTGTCCACCAGTGTCAATCTTTGTCTTGCCACATACTTCTTCAGCTGTTTTTAGTACGATTTCTTTCATTCCTCACCATTAATCCTCTCTAGGTCCTCATCTCCAGAGTTCTCTTGAAGTCTTCGTGACACTATGTCGATGTACACCCGCCGTCTATTTTTATAGTTCTTTTAGTCTAATGGTTTCGAAGACGTTACTATCCTTACGCCTTCGTTGGCTCTTTAGTTCCTTCCTATTCCCGAGTATCTAAGTGTGTATCCGTTCTGTAGACTTACAGTACCACTGCCTTTGTTTTTTACCCAATCCCGGCAGATCCAAGAGGTAATCTTCCATCTCTTGCACCAGCTGTACTTCTTTTCCTACAATCGTTTTTATGTTTATTCCGTCTATTCCGAGGCTCGTTTGTTGGCTTTAAATCGATTATGGCACTGGAGTAGATGATTAGCCTAATTCTAGCTGCCGTGACCCAAGCAGAGGCTACTCACACGGTACTATCACCCGGGGCAAGTGAACCGAGGTTTATTGATGAGGTTTTCGGCGATTCCGAGTAGATGAGCTGTTGCGTTGTCGTTGTCGATCATCCAATAGCTCCAATAACGAAATGTAATACTGCAATACAAATTCGCCTGGCAAAATCTTTTGGAATAACAACATAGAGTTCCCAGTCTTCTATCAGTGAAGTCGGATAGCCAATGGAAAGTGGGGAACAGATTCAATTTCTTCATCGTTCCTGCAGCAGTAGACGTTATGCAAGACATAAAGACATTCCGCGTAAATGCCAGTGGCAACTCCAGACAAGGAACGTGTGGCTTTACGACTAAGTTTTATCTATGAGACTGATTATTTTTTGTCGTATATCGACCAAGCTGTTCAACGATTAGAAGGAAAGCTGCCGATTGCAGTTTTCGAAAGTTTATTTGACACCGAAGTATCAAATTTGATAGTTGAGCAGACCCGAGTCTATGCATTTCGGGCAAATGCCCATGACTTTTCTTTCTACGAAAGCAATTTGAAAACTTTTTTGGGCATTTTATTGTTTAGCGGCTATCACACTCAATGCCAAATGGATAAAGATACACACATACCATTTGTTGCTAACAATATGTCACGAAACTGATTCAAGGAAATCAAAAAATATATCCATTTTTCTGACAACAATAACTTAATTCCCAACGGCAAAATGGCAAAAGATAGTGATGCTTTCTAAAAAAAATTACCAGTTTGGGTTTATGCGTGAAAAGCTGTCGATTGATGAGGCAATGACTCGATATTATGGCAGCCCATCGAAACAATTTATTAGAGGAAAACCTTTGAGATTTAGCTTTAAAAATTGGATGCTTACAAACAGCTGTGGTTACTTGTATGCCACTTGGATCAAGAATCGTTATTGAATTTTTTGGACAACATTGCCAGGCCTTTGATAACTTTTTGACGCCACACGATCTTTTGGTTATGCTAAAACGAAAAGAATTTTGGGCTATCGGCACTGTTCGCGAGTCAAGAACAAAAAAATATGCTCTGAAATTAAATCCAGAATTCAAAAAGGAAAAAAGAGGATTTTATGGTCACAGATACGACACCACCAATAACATACTCTTCTTGAAGTGGAATGACAACACTGCTGTAACCATGGGTTCAAACTTTCAGGGTATCTAGCCAATGCAGTCCGTCAATCGATGGTGTTTTCCGTCAGCAAGTCAAGAATAAATATCAAGCAGCAGGAATTGATAGCAAAATATAAATTGGGAATTTGAGGTGTTGACCTACATGATCAAGCAGTAATTGTTTACAGAATAAAATTCCGTGGTAAAAAGTGATGGTGGCCGCTTTTCACTGCAATGATAAATTCAATTATGGTAAACGCACCGAAGCTACATAAAGCAGTAAACAGTTCCAACATTGACTTACTGGAGTTTCATTACTTACGAAATTACACTCAGAATACGCCGTCATCCAAGCGCTCACTCATTTCTCGCGTATCTACTTCGGCTGGAAGCCATTTTCCAAAAAGAATTCAAAGTCCTCTAAGCTGTCGTCAATGTCACTGCCGAACTAGATCGATATGTGAACATACGAGGGGCGTTCAATATATTCTCGGTATGAAGGAAAATGCGAATTCAATTTAAATTGCTTTTATTTTTCAATATAATCTCCCCTAACATCAATGCATTTGTTACATCTTGAGATAAGCTTTTTTAAACCCTCAAAAAAATAAATTTCCTCTTTCTGTGCAAAATACCTATTTATTGCCGACTTGAGTTCTTCATCATCCGAAAATTTTTTTCCACGAAGACATTTTTTTCAAATCCGGAAACAGGAAATAATCACTAGGGGCAAGGTCGGGACTATAGGGTGGGTGTTGGATTTCTTCGAGACCACAATCTCGCGCAGCAGCCTTGGAAACTCGCGCCGTGTGAACAGGAGCGTTGTCATGAAGAAGCAACACACCCGCTGCGAGTTTACCCCGTCTTTTCCTTTTAATTTCTTCCCGCAAATTATGCAAAGTGGAAGCGTAGGATGTGGCGTTGATGTTTTCACCTTTTTTTTTGTACTCAATGAGCAAGATTCCCTTTGAGTCCCAAAAAACTGTGGCCATGAGCTTCCCGGCAGACGGAGTGACTTTGAACTTCTTCGGGGGGTCTGTTCCTTTTTTATGCCACTGCATGGACTCTTGTTTGCTTTCAGGGTCATAGTGGTGGACCCATGTTTCATCCCCAGTAACAATTCGATCCATAACACCGTCCGCGTTCTCACTACACATCTCCAAAAGCTCTCTACAGCATGCGATTCTCACTTTTTTCTGAGGCGCTGTGAGCATTCGTGGCACCCACTGACCCTTGCACTGACCTTTGAAAGGTTAAGATGGTCATGAAGAATGGTGTGAATGGTACCAATTGAAAGCTTGGTGATCTCTGCCATCATTTTCACCTTTATTCGGGCATCCTCAAGAACAAGTTTTTCGACTTCTTTGATGCTTTCTCCCGTACAAGCAGTAGCCGGGGCGTCGGAGTGGGGGTCGTCTTCAATGCTCTCTCTGCCTCTCTTGAACTCAACTTTTGCACAGTTGATAATGAAGGTAAACACTGGTAAACAGCAACCATCTCTTCATGACTTTTTCCTTGCTTAGTGAGAAATTTAATTACAACGCGATGCTCAATTTTCACCATCATCGCCTCAGTTGCCATTATGATTCTGTTTAACTAGAGATAAAACGCGAATTAATAATCCCATTTATATGAAATTTTACATGAATGCACTAAAATAATAGTATTACTTGATTAAATAAGTCAATTTATATATACAACCACAGCTTCACCCGATACCGAGAATATGTTGAACGCCCCTCGTAGCACTGTGCGTAAAAAAGGAGTGTTTCATACTACAAGAAAATTAAAAAAATGTAGTATGCATTTGGCCGTTGTACTCGCTTGGGTACAGGCTCAAAAACCCACTGAATAAATGTCTTGTTTTTATTTTTCATATTTTTTAAGCTGTGTCATTTTCAATAAAACGAAACATAAAATTTACGGTCTTTGGCTTTAAAGTGTTAATTGATCATTTTTCATGTGTTAGAATTGATTTGTGACCAACTAAACATGCATACACATTAGGTGGATCCGGCATCAGGTCTTCGGGGTTTATTTATTACATCCCGAAATTTGATCTGATAAAGTCTATTCGAAAGCGAAGTTCGCATTTCTATGCCTCAAAAGCTATTGTCTTCCTTTTATCTCTACCTAAACAATGAATGCTCTTGCTTATATGTATATCAAAGAATCTTTTTGAATTAATCTTTTTTAAATGGATACCAAAAATTTAAACTATCTAGCAAATATCGATAAGTGACTCAAGAAAATTTAACTATGTAAAAGCAAAACAGACATGACTTAATGATGTAATAGTTTAACTGCGAGTTAAACTCTCGCTGAGTTAATGTAATGGAGATAATGAGTTAAAGAAAACAATATTGGCTTCCCAACGACAACGAAGAATGGAGGAAAGAAGAAAAGACAAAAAAAATTTTTTTTTAAATAGACAGAATGTTTACGTCTTCTGTTGTAGAAATTGTTTATTGCAATTCTTGCATTTATATCTTATTCCCTTTGATGTTAATTAAAAAAAAAAAACCTAAATAGCTTAAACTGCAGGTGGTGACCTTTTAACATAATCCCATTAATTTTTTTTCTGTGCTAAACAGCTGTAATTTAATCTCACGTTCTGCGGAAGGGCTTTTACCCTATTTCTTTTATTGATTTTTTAATTTGTTACGTCTTAGAACGGTTACCTTAAAACTTTTGCTTTCATCTAACTATATTATGTAAGATATTCGTACTTCACAAGCTGTCAAAATTATATACATGTCTGCTTTCATTTGCGTACTTTCCATTTCGTTGGGTAGATGGTACATTAAAACGGTTAACATTACAAATTCTAATAAAGGGGCTGTCTATATTACATGATAGTTTGTGAATTCCCTTTGAACAAACTTTACAACGTTTCAAGTTAATATGATGTGTGTAGATAAAACGTTCGACATAACACAAGTAAAACAAATAACGCAACTAGAAATTTAATAATGTTTAATGTGTTAATGCGTTTTGTTTTTTTGTTATTGTTAATATTGAAAGCAAAGCCAAATATGGTTGCTCTTTCATCTTTAATGCAGTTTTATCTTTTTTTTGTTCATGAAGTACGAGTACATACGTGATGGCAATTAGATTTCTGGTTCATGTGCTTTTCTTAAAGGAGATTCGCATTAAAAAAGTTGTAATCATACAATAAATTATTTGTAAGTGTACTTGTTGTAGGATTGCTTTTGTAGGGAGGGATATGGTTCATCTTTTTGCCATACTTTATTTTATCAGCGTCACGGTTTTGCATTAACATTTTAGATTTGTTGAAACACATGGATTGTCCAATTTTCTATTGACTCTAACGCTTTCTCTTTCTCCATTTTCAACATGTCTTTTCAAAATTCCAAATTTGATGAAATTGTTGTGAAGGATTGTTTTACTAAATTAAATTCTTGCTAATCTTTCTGCATGATGGTTGGGTTTCTCCTTTTTTAAATTTTTAGAAGAACCTAAATTGAAAGCGGTGGAATTGACTATAAAGTATTACTGGCTATCACGTATCACAATCAATGAAGCAAGCTCGATGATTACCTAGATGAACTGATTTCTTCGTTGCAGCTTGGGTCAACCGCCAATAAGTGGATAAATAAAAAGAAATAAAATATTGCACATCGGATTAGTACTCTAACTGCCTTTTAATGTCTCAGATATTTTGACCATGTGATTGGAATTTTTTTTGATGGGGCTTTATGACGCACAACGAACCATTTTTACGATCCCTCACAGTGTTTTTTAACCTTGAGTTTCTGAATTCGATTTTCTTCGCATACTCTTTTTTATCTGATGTATATTTGTGTTTTTTTTTTTGTTCCTACCTATGTTATATATAATAAATATCATATTGTATTTCTTCTTTTATATTTTGCTCATACATTTCATACGAACGTTCATAAAACTTACTATCTTTCTCGGCAAAAAAGTTGTCAAGGTGCTGTTTGATGAGCTCTTCAGAAGCATATGTGTTCTACTGTTCAAGGAGTTCTGCAAGGAGCAAAATAAGTGGAAGTGTGTCTCTCATAGTCATGGTGAAGCACTACACTCGATTGATCAGCTTGGGACAATCCTGTGCGACGGCATCACTTAATTTCTGTAGCTGCTCACGGTAGGCATCGGCATTAATCGTTTTGTTCTATGGAAGCAGGTCATAGAAAACTTGTCCCTTCCAATCCCACCAGATTGGCAACAACAACTTCTTTTGGTGGATATACACCTTTGCTTGCATTTCCGACTCTCTCGCCTACTCCAACTTTATTTTATTGTAGAAAATCCATTTATCGTCCTCCGTGATCATACGCTTCAAGAATAAATCGTTTTGTTCGCGTATGGTGAGTTGATCGCAAAAGTATATGCGCTTAGTCAGATGAATTGCTTTCAACGAAGGCAAGCGATTTAAAATGGCCATGAGCACTTCAAATGAACACTTTTAGAGCGGTAGCAAGCTCCGGAACCGTTGAATGCTTATTTACTTGCACCAATGCTTTGATTTCATCGTCGTGAGTACCGGAAGACTTTGCGGAGCGATGTGTACCTTCAACTGAAAAATCACCATTACGGAATCAGGCTAACCAGTTCTGGCACTGGTGCTTTTCGTTGACATTTCTGCCGTAAACTGCTCAGGACTAACTAGGATGTTGTACTCTGGGGAGGAGGAGCCAGGCAGTGTTCTAAGACTAAATGGTATTGGTCTTATTCTAACTAAGGAGGTCAGAAAAAGTCTAATTTCCTGGAAACCAATATCGCAAAGTCACCATCATTCATGTTATGCTCCGACGAACGATACAGAGGAGGAAGACAAAACCACTTTTTATGCTCATCTAAACTCGGTGTACAGCAACGTTCAGGAAGGCGACATCATAATCGTCATAATCTCAATGCCTAGTTTGGCCCGAAAAACATAGGCCTCGAGCGCGTTGTGGGCAGACATGACGTGGCCAGCGAAATAACAATGGCGACTTCCTTGTTGACTTTTGTAACGCTCGTTAGCTTTTGGTAGGTGGAATCTTGTTTCTACACGAGAGCTGCTATAAAGAAACCTGGGTCTCCCCTGATGGTCGAACACAAAACCAAATCGACTACTTCATTATATAACAACGATGGAGGAAGTCAGTTTGTGATGTGAAGAATGAAAGAAGTGCAGATGCAGGAAGTGATCATCATCAGTTCCTACTAGGAACCCTACGGCGACGTTCAGAGAGTACAGCAACAAGACCAAAGTGTTGCCAACACCCTAGACGACAGAGCGTTAACTGTGGATTTAAACATCAATGTTCCCATTGAGGCGATGTGTAAGTAAAAGGGTTTTTATGGTACAGAGGCAATCAAGGGATAGAAATCTCTGGATATCCCTAGACACCTGGGAGAAAATTACACGCCGCAGAGTACTCATCCAGCTGAACTGATTGGCATACCTGCCGAGTTCCTGAAGGCGGAGCCCTTTCCCAGGCAATAGAAGGACGGAGTTATTGTCAAGATACCGAAGAAAGGCGATCTTAAGAACTGCAATATCATATTAACACCTTGCGAATCATCTTTGAACATTCGTCGGAGTACCAATCACCGCTCTTCCTCATGTACGTGATTGCATCTGGAGATCGCTTGCTATGAGAGGCATCACTGAAAAAATTGTTTTGCACAGTGGACAGCTTTCCGATGCATTTAAAGTGCGACAAGGAGTAGGATGTATGGGACGGGAGACAATAGAGGAGGTCACGCAGTTCAACAATCTGGGTAGTTACATATGTGTCTCTCGATGGTGGAACGGACCTGGACGTCAAAAATACACTAAATAAAGCTCGTAGTATATTCGGAATCCTTTCTCCAGTGTGGAAGTCTAGCAAAATATCGCTTCGCACTAAGTTAATACTGTTTGAATTCAATGAATTGTGGCTTAGGACTGGAGAAACAAAAGTGGATGTTGACATCAAACAGAGAAAATGTCGCTGGATTTTCCATACACTGAGGAAACCAGATGACAACATAGCGAAGCAGTGCTTCCAATGGAACCCTCAAGGTGTAAGGCGAGTTGGTAGGCCTAGAACAACATAAAGCTTACTGTTATGACGGAAGCTCAGTCCCAAAATTTGGGATCGTAGACACAGCTGAGGTATCGAGCTGCAAACAGAGAGAGATGCGAGGTCCTGGTGGCCGCCGCTCATGGAGGAGTTAAAGAGTTGCTGCTAACAGCAGCTTCCGGAATGAAAGAAGAAGACAACGTATGAAAATTATCAAAGCCGTGATTTTTGAATGTAGTGCACAAATTCTAAAAAAAACTGGGTCGGTAGTAAATATGAAATCATTATTGAGCGTTTGTGCAGGCCGTTCAGCCGACCATTCAGCTGACGTATGTGTCGTATAACGATAATATAGCTAACTATTCTCATGGTGAAATCCTTATTGGCCCACCTTGTACTAGCAACTTTGCAGGTTTTAGCGCTCTCATCGCCCAGTAAGAGTGTTTCCTATGTTTAATTCTGCGACAGTCAAATTCTGCCCGCTGGTGCGGTTATAGCAGCTGGTTTAAGGACGGATTTTTAAAATATATGGCATTGTGAGTTCCGACAAAATAGTTAGTTTCGTTTGCCCCCGCTTCATTATATCGCTTTTCCGAACTAAGCCTTCTGCACTGGTTCCCAGATCTGCCATTCATCTCAACTCATTCTGTTGAAGGTTTGGGAGAAGCAGAAGTCCGTTTCGCAGCTTAAATCCACTTAGATCTACAATAGATTTTCCAATGTCCAGAGTACAGTGGAGACTGTTAAATGAGCTTATCACAGAACATCGAAAATCGGGTGGATATAGCTTAACAAATCTTAGAATATTTTTTAAGTCTCACTATTTATGTCATTAAGGGGCTATACCAGTGCAACCCTTAAAAAATTAGGTGATTTTCGGGAATTTTTTTAAAAGAAGTACTCGATAGAATGTTTTGAATTTTTTTGTATATAATAAGGTATATTTTCAGCTATATTTTAAGATTTTTTTTTATAAAAATATTGAAAAATAACGGAGTTATGTGCTGTCTTCGGAGGTGCCAAAAAAAAAGTTCCCCAACTGCTGACATGATTCCGGCCGAATGAGTAGCTGAAACAAAAAAATTCAAAAAGATTAAACGATTTTTGAAAAATATCAAAAATTAACAAAATACGCCATTTTGTTTTCTGATAAAAAGTGTCGTTTTTTTTTTTTTGGGTAAAAAAATTGTCGTTTTTTTAATGCCAAATTGACAATTTTCAACCAATCAAAAAGATCTTAGGTCATTGTATAGTAAATATATTCAGTTTCAATTTGAGGTCGATCGGTCAAATTCTCGTTGAGTCAGCAATTTTGAAAAATGTCGTTTCGAGAAAAACGCGTTTAAAGTTTCAACTATCGATTTTTGCTAGATAAAATTATATTTACCATAAAAATTGCTAATCTGCTATACCTGGCCCATACAATACACCTTCTTCCTCGAAAAATGCCTGCTGAGAGGCCAATGCTTGTCTCCGGGCTGTTCGTCCCTGTTCGCCTGCTTGATCCTGCTGTCATCTCTTTGAACTGCACATTCTTCCGCAAAGGGCCGACAACCACGCCCATTACTTCTATCATTTTTAAAATACGAGGGCGGGTCAATAAGTCCGTGACTTTTGGAATAAAACACAGATTTTTTGATAAAAAAATAATTTTATTTTTCAACGTAGTCTCCCTTGAGCTCTATACACTTTGTCCAACGCTTCTCCAATTTTTTTATCCCTTCCAAAAAAAATGATTTGTCGAGGTCCTCAAAATAGGCCTTTGTTTGCGAGATGACTTCATCATTGGAGTCAAATCTTTTTCCACCAAGCCATTTCTTCAGGTTTGGGAACAAGAAGTAGTCGCTCGGAGCCAAATCTGGAGAATAGGGTGGATGAGGGAGCAATTCATAGCCCAATTCATGGATTTTTGCCATGGCAACTGCACATGTGTGCACCCTTGCATTGTCTTGGTGGAAAAGAACTTTTTTCTTGGCCAAATGAGGCCGGTTTTTTTTCAAATCGTCATTGAATCGGTCCAATAAGTTGGCATAATATTCCCCATTGATTGTTCTTCCCTTTTGAAGGTAGTCAATGTGGATTATCCCGCGTGCATTCCAAAAAACAGTCGCCATAACTTTATTGGCTGACAAACCCACCTTGGCCTTCTTTGGCGCTGATTCACCCTTAGAAACCCACTGTTTTGACTGTTGTTTGTTCTCTGGTGTGTTGTGATGGATCTATGTTTCGTCCACGGTTACAAAACGGCGCAAAAACTCCTCCATATTGCGATTAAACAATGCCAAACCTTCCTGTGAAGTGAAGCACACGAAATTCACTTTTTTCCATTTTCTCCTCAAATTAGTGAGTAGTCTGATAAAAATAGCTGTCAAACACAAACTAACTGACGCAGCAAGTTTAAATTTTGACAGGAGTCAACTGACAGATGCCTGTTGACAGGAGCAGTGTTGCTGTTTCAGTAAAGAAGTCAGAAATTCAAAAAGTCACGGACTTATTGACCCGCCCTCGTACTATAAAAACCATCATTAAATATTGAAACTGCTGGGAAATTAGCGAGCTCAATCGTTTTCATCCCACTTTGAAGGTGCTTTGGAGCAAAGTGCCATAGCAACCCATTATAACTTTCGTTGTTGTTTTGTGTGTTTCCTCTTTTGTATCGCTCTAGCAATTCCCTTGCACTCAAATCAGTATAAATTGGTTTCAAAGCTTCCGCAACATCCTTATCAAGCGGTAAATAATCGTGCTTGAACATTGATGAGTCCATTCCTTGAGGAAGATAAGTGATAAAATGTTGCCCAAATTTCTTTGTACATTCCATCAACATTATCTTGATGCCTGGTAATTGCTAATCCGTAATATTTTTGTAATTTACTGATAACTTGATCAGTCAACTTCTTCGTATTCTTACTCCTTCCTCCTAATACTTTGGTTTGTTTTTTTAGATTACAGCATCGCGTTCCCATTTTTTTTACGTGCAAGTAGCATTCTAATTTTTCTATATGTATATCATCGTATAGATTTAAATCCAATAAGCCTTTGTATGTGGCACTATCACCGTCGCCAATGTAGCGCGTGTATTTCACTCCGTATTGATCGATCGAGTGGGCCAAACATTTCTTTTAAACTGTCAACTTCCATTTTCAAGCCGATCCAACATGATTTGCATCGCAATCGTCATGCTCTTCATACCATTCTTCGTATTCTTCAGAATGAGTATATTTTTTCTTTTCCCACAGTTCGCAATTCTTACAATAAGTCGATTTTACGATTGCATCGATAATTTTTTTACTATATTTACCCGCAAAATTAGTAACACCGAAACGTGAAGTGTGGCCGCTTTTTTTCCATGTGCCATCTCCAAAAACTGTTAGCAATCATCCGAACCTTCTTCCTGTAAAGTTTTTGCTTTTTCTTTGGTTATGGCTTTTTGTGTACTCCATTTGTAAATGGTTTCAGCAGTTTTAGTTATATTTTGAAAGCTTCCAACGAAAGTATTATTATTAAATTTTGCAAGGAGATCCATCAAGTCACAAAATAGATTGAGTCCATTGATACGGATGCCTATACGACGATTTATTTCATAAGCATTATCAATTGTGGGTCCAGAATTCACATGAAATACTGCACTCACATGGCACAGCTATTTTAAATCCTAAACCCCGTGAACTTGTTTGATTAAACTTGATGTCTTTTTAGCAAATTTTGCAAGCAACCTGTACTGGCTGTACTGGTATTTGCGGTGGACTGTTCGTATGTAAAACGATTTCCTGAAAATGTTCTCTTCTTAGACCTCGATCTAGATAAAGGATTATCGTGAGAGCCTTTTTGGATATTATTCATTTTTGTTGCGTTGTGTACTGAGAGTAAACTGAACAGACGAATCGACAACAGTGCCTTTGCATTTTTCGAAACTCAGCTGTAACTGAGTCTCTTTTCCTTTTTGGGCCGATTTATCCGAAAACTCTAATTGAAAATGACAAAATCAGTTGATTTGCCAGCCTGAAATTTGTCCACTATTAGTCTCCTTCCTTTTCATTTTCATCGCTGTCATTTTTCCTTTATACTTCTCGTACATCGTCCGAAACATGGGTGTTTTCGTGCAAACGACACATAAAGTCCAAGTATTAAATTTGTTATTGAGTGTTGCATGAAGGGCCGCCACGCGCTTGATTATGATAGAATTAAATATCGGCGAAAAGAAGAGAATGTGTTTAGGAATCGCTAATGTGCTAGTTCAATAGAAATCCCTGCACGACATTAGAAATACACGGGACTTTGATCACTGTCTGGATGTATTTTGATTTCAAATTCTCCATCTGGGGTATGTTTTGAAGTCGTTATCTATAAACGTTGAATCGCACAAATTAAATAATATTGCGTTGCGACTGTCTTGAATTCTCGTATATTTCCATAGAGGGCGATGTTAGCTTCATCGATCGTTTTTGGTGTCAGATGTGCTTTTATACTGTGGAATAAGACGGGGTTTTCTTCACTGGTTATGCATACGAGTACGATCGCCTCCCATTATTTTGCAAGATTTCTGATTGTTACACATACTTCTGAGGGTATGGCCCGGTCTAATGACATGTCCCCTGTTACTTAATTTATCTGCTTCGCTGAGTTCGGCTTCTGTAAAATCAGACATTTCCTCTTTATACGCGACAACCAGCGGAACATTACAATATGGGTATTCTTTATAAAGTACACAGTATAACGAAAGATATAATGTTCAGCCAATTCTTTATATCGAAATCAGTTTTTTCGACTTTAAAAAAAAACATACTATTTACTAATCATTTAAAAAGTTTTTATTATATCGAATTTTTAAAATTGCACAAATTGAATCAATTTTGAGAAAAAAAAAGTCATTTATTTCAGTTTGTATGAAGGTTTTTGTTTGTTCATAACACCTGTGGACAGCTTCCCCCTGCAACTGTCGTAGAATTAATATTTTGGAGCAATCTTGTTGGTTTGCTTCCGCCCATTTCATACATGTTTTAAAACTATGAATTGCGTCTTGGTGATTGGTCATTTGAGCATGCCCATCAGCATCTCTGTTTTCCTTTCCCTCTTCGTTGATGCTGATGACTGGCGCATCCTCGTCTTCTTAAACTATTGGGCCTTCACATTCTTCGGGTCTATTCCAAATATCCAGGCCATCGACAGTAAAAGATGACTTTAAAAAAAGAACTTCAATTAGCTAAATTTTGGTTAAAAAAAGACTATCAAAAATTACCTCTTGAAAAAGTTCATTTATTAGTCTGACTGTTTGATATGTGGAAACCATTTCTACGTCTCTCAGAAGAGCAGCCAATGGGATGTAATCTTCTTCCTCAAATTCTGTTGTTGTTTCAGTAAGTATTTTTCGCCAACATTTTTTGAGAGACACAGGTGAAACGTTATTCCATGAAAGTGCGATAAGTGCTACAGCTTCGAATAAGTTAAGGTCCTTCAGCGATTGTATAACATCTGTAGCGCTCAGCTTATAATCTTAGTGAGCAAATTGTTTCCTGTAAAATAATTTTACCAAGCGGATCGCATTCTGATCCATTGGTTGAATCAGGGCTGTAACGTTTGGTGGCATGTAAACAACCCAAATTTGAAACAGACGACTTCTTTTATTAAGTCTTCTGCTGATGGATGGCTTGGTGCATTGTTCAGCAAAAGAAGAGCTCTTCTAAGTAAGTTCATTGAATCCAAAAATGTCTCGACCTCTGGAACAAAATGCATAAAAAAACCAATCCGTCATTCAAGCAGATTTACTATGTCCATAGTTGACTGGCAATGGTTTATTTTTAAACCAGCGCGGATTCTAGGATTTGCCAATGCCGAATGGCTTAAGTTTTTTGGATCCCGATGCATTGGAACATGCTAAAAACGGTTTCCGTTCCTTAGAAATTTTTCGTATTGGAGCTGTATCTTCTTTAGAGTGTACGTAGGTGGAATCAGGCAGCATTTTCCAACGCTGTTTCGTCAGCATTAAAAACCGCGACCAAAGAAAGTTCATGTCGCTCAATTATTTCTGCCAATGAATTTTTAAAGTGTTCCACAAGCTCAGCTTGTGAGGATAACTTTTCTCCCGTTGTCTTGAGCAAACGAACTCCAAATTTCTTTTTAAATTTAGTGAGCCATCCATCGCTTGCGAAGAAATTTTCGGTCAAATGCTTTTTGTGTATGGCTTGGGTTTTAGCCTTGGAGCCACTTATAGAAATATGATTTTCGCGCTTCTGGAGGAACCATTCGAAAAGTTTTTTTCCCATTCGTGGATACTCGCCTTTTCTTAGTGACCGCCTTTCAGAATTTCCACTTTTGGTTGAATTGAGACTCCTCAAAAATAACTTTTTTGGGTCCTTATTGTACAGATACTGGTCTTCAGAATTTTATACTTCTCGGAAATTGTTTTAAGGGGAACTCCAGCACGGCATTCATCAATGATTTTAGCTATAGACAGACGCTTCCGAGCTAACTTCATATTGCACATTTAGTCAACGCAACGTTTAAAGAAAACACTAACTTTCTAATAAAATATTGATTATCATAACCAAAAAAACTTATGGAAAGGCAAATTCGAACTGCATCTACTCAAGAAAGAAACAACAATTGCAAAAAAAAATCAAAAGACGGGTAGTAAAATTTTTCATTATTCGTTATTTAGAGATATCAATGGAATTCAAATGGCGATTCGTTATACTGGACGTCCAGTGTGACTCGTTTCTATTTGTTAAAAAGGTAAGAGTCGTAATAATTCGAATACCACCTTTTAAAAAAAGATTTTAAAATCGTAATACTAGCTCTTCTGCAGTATGTCAAATGATAGACAATACATTGATAAGATATACGAGTACATATATTCTTCGTTTAATATTTGATCTTGTGATGTGAGGAGACCCGAATTAAGGAGAAGATATAATCGCGAACTATGTACAATACATATGTGCGCCGTACAAAAACCATAGTTACTTGGTATTTGGCCTATTAAACAAAAAAACATCATGTCCGAGCGGACACTTCGGTTTTAAGCTCTAGGAGCGCCATAAAACCCTTCTTAATGTATAGGTAATGGGTTTTTCTTTTTCAGTGTCTGAGTTTTCAATGGGGATTAAATGTCAAATCAGTTGGACAGTGCGTACGGAAGAGAATATCTTGGCTAAGGAAACTTATGTTCAATAGGACCCCACATCGCAGCAACTTGGCCTTTGTCCATCCACTAAAGATCTTGGTATCAAGCCTTATAAGATCCAATTGGTGCAAGAGTTAAGGTCGCTTGACCATCTGTTGCGTCGGGTGTTCAGTGATTGGGCTTTGAAACATAAAATTGATCCAGTTTTTTACCGTAAAATTTTGTTCAGTGATGAGGTTCATTTCTGGTTAAACGGATACGTAAACATGTAGAAATCCCATATATGAAGCAAGGACAGTCCTCGAGAGATTGCATCCAAAAATGTACCGTATGGGTCGTGTGACGGCGTCGGTGGTACCATCGGTCCTTATTTCTTCAAAAATGAGGCCGAAGCACAGGTTACTGTCAATAGGCAAAGGTACAATGCGATGATAACGATTATTTGTTCCCAAGAAGAACTGTGGTTCCATCAGGATGCTCCACCACATACCACCAACGAAAACATTGCTTTATTGAAAACACGATTTGGCAATAGAGTCATTGCAAGAAATGGACACATCAATTGACCACCACGATCGTGTGATTTGACGTCATTGATTTATTTTCTGTGGGGCCACGTCAAGTGACTAGCAACCAGAAACGATTGACGCTTTGGAGCAAAATATTGTTCGAGTAAAACGCGATAATATGCCCCATTTGCTCGAAAAAGTGGCCGAAAATTGGACTTCTAGAATGCGCTTTGTATAAAGTAGCCGTCGTTGACATATGCCCGAAATAATCTTTCGTGAAAGATTAATTTCATAATCTTTCGAATGAATTTAATAAATTGGCAGCAAATTAATTTCTTTGTATTTTATTTAAACAAAAATCTGAACATCTTAAAAAGTGCCCTTGTATACGAATACTTATAAGGAATTTTGAACATCAGTCTCTTGAGTTGGCCACTAAGTTCCCTCTGTTTTTTTTTTTTTTTTTTTTTTTTTTTTTTTTTTTTTTTTTTTTTTTTTTAGTTGAAATACAAGACGGAATATTTATTGTTAGAAAAAACCTTAATTAGTATTGTGTTTATGTGTTGTCATTTTCTAGCGCTTCCT
The DNA here is from genome assembly GCA_949129095.1 of Volucella bombylans. Lineage (NCBI taxonomy): Eukaryota > Metazoa > Arthropoda > Insecta > Diptera > Syrphidae > Volucella > Volucella bombylans. The sequence continues at coordinate 332,964,589 of OX422140.1, read as the reverse complement.
GTCGTCATTCATTCAGACAACATAAAGTCTCTCTGGTAACACATTTAATTGTTGCAAATAGACTTTAGGGCGAGGCGAAATTTGTTCCATTGAGATAGTTCTGCAGAGACCGGGATAAATGGTAATCGGGTGGACTAAGACATTCCATCCAAACTCAATGAAGTTCTGTCGTGTCCGTCTTGATAAAACATCATGAGAACATCTTTTGGGATGATTAAAGATGGCTCTATTCTTTGGTATACCTATCAAAAAGTTCCCGGAATTGATTCAGAAAATTAAAAATACAAGTTTATTAATTTAAATCTATATTGTTCCCTTCAAAGTAATCCCCATCGACTGCAACACTCTTATGCCAGCGCTTGATCCAATCCTGGAAACATTTTTTTATATTTGGTTTTCGGTATGTCCATCAGTGCTTCCTGCGATTTTTCCATTACTTCCTCTCGGCTGCTGAAACGCGTTCCCCGTTATAGTTTTTCAACTCGATTGAACAGAAAGAAATCACAGGGAGCCAAATCAGATGAATTCGGTGGCTGTTGGATGGTATTTGTTGCATTTTCGTCAAAAAATTACGAATAATGATGGTCAACACGGTCTCTTTTTTGCATGAAATTGAGGTATTTTGGCACCACTTTTGAACCGCTCGTGCCACTGGTAAACGACCGTTTTCTTTAGAGAATCGTTGCCGAAACACTTTTCCAACGTTCGCGCACAATTAAATCCGTTTTTTATGCTAAATTTAATACACGTTCGCTGTTGCATCCATTTCTAAAATTGTAAAAAATCGCCAACACACACAGGGATAGATGTACTCTTGGCTACGTAACTTTTGCAAATGTCAAGCTATGACTCTAAGATTTAGAGGGAATGTCAACAGCAGATGTACCAACTTAACAAAAACAACTCAAATCGGAACAATGGGAGCGCCACACGGTGGTTATCCCGGGAACTTGTTGATCAAGATGGTATGATATTTTTCGTTCCACGTTGTTATAAGGAATCAATTTGTTATCGGCCGGGGAATCATGTATCTTAGAAACGGTAACATTGGTGATCCAATAAATTTCTTTACTTAATTTATGCAAGAATCAAATACAATACCAATTCGCTTATTGTACTTTGCGCAAATGATTTTCCATGCTTCACGTCAATAATTGTATAACTGACAGGGTTATCCTCGTACATAGCACAAATCTGCTTATGTCTTTTTTATCGTTTATTCCTTTCTGAAAATAAAAGAGCATAATGTTTCGAAAATACTCCTTATTTGTTTTAATTTTCTATATAACACCGAACGCGTACTACAAGGTGGCGCAAAATTAATCATCCAATTTTGTTTTTGATTTACTTTTTTACTAAATAAAAAAAAATGATTTTGAGTGATGGAATTCTTTATTTGGACCTTTACAATTGTTTCTGTTAAGTGGAAAAAATTATATCCGCCAAGTGGCTGCCGCCAGTGTTGATACATATTTGTGCCCATTTTATCGCATTTTCCATGACTTTCTGCAAGATTTCCGGTGATAACTGTTCGCATTCTTGTCGAATATTCTCCTTAAGGGCTGCGATTATCTGAGGCTTGTTGGCATAAACCCGCGACTACAAGTAGTCCCAAATAAAGAAGTCTGGGATGGTTAAATCGGGCGATCTTGCTACCCATGCGAAATCACCAAAACGGGAGATTACGCGACCAGGAAACGCTTCCTTCACAATATCCATTGTGGCTTGTGCTGTGTGTGCGGATACACCGTCTTTTTGAAACCACATGTTCACCAAGCCCTGCTCGTCCAATTCCGGCAGTAAGAAGTCGTTTATCTTGGCCCTGTAGCGTTCGCCAGTAACAGTGACTGTATTGCCGATGGCGTCCTCAAAAATATACGGCCCAATCACTCCTCCCGCGTGAACGCCGCAACACACAGTAGCTTTGAGTGGATGTAATGGATCTTCGTGCATCACACGCGGATTTTCAGTGCCCCAGAAACGAAGATTTTGCTTATTAACGTAACCGCTTTAATGGAAATGCGCCTCGTCGCTCATGATGATTTTCGACATAAAATCGTGTTCTTCGTTGTTGAGATTGAGGACGGCTTTACAGTAATTCAGACGCGACTGACGGTCAGGTGGCATCAACTGATGCACTGTTTGCACTTAGTACGGGAACATGTGTAAGTCTTTCACTAAAATTCGCTGTAGGGTCTGTCTGGTGATGCCCAATTGCGTGCCCCGTAGTCTGGTTTATGTTTCTTCGTTCTCAGCGACATCAACAGCCATAGCCGCGATATTCTCTGCCGAACGACAAGTCCGGTGGCGGCCACGCCCTGCATGGTCTGTTGTGGTTCCACTCTGTTCGAGTCGAGTAAAATGTTTGCGACGTCGAAATTCACGCTGCGCTAACACTACCGAACGATTATTGGTTAAAAACATCGACACAATTATTCCACGGTCTTGCGGAGTATAGCGCTCCATTGCTTGTTTGTTTGTATACTGCAGCTGTCTAATTCACAAATGCCAAATATCATTGACGTACGACGCCATTTGCAAAAATTATACCATGACCGATAGTGTCGACCATTCGTTCACATTCGCACTGCGAAGTTTATTTCAAGAAAAAAAAAATCGCGGGCTCGAACATGCGCAAACGGCGTCATCCAAAGTTATAACAACACTAACGATAAACAGAGGGAACTTACTGACAAACACAATATTCATGCATACATATGTGTACGTAAATACAGGAGTAACGAGTATTTGAATTGTGTTTATATCATATTGTAGTTAGTGTTAGCTTTAAACATTTACCAGCAACGATATCTTCTTCTCTACTTCTTAATTTAATTCTTGATTCAAACAAACCTACATTCGCATTTCAGTCCAGCAAGATATATATTATTATTTGATTTGTAACAAATTTTCAAAATTAATTGGTTTGGGGAAGAATGAAATTGATAACATTGCCAAAGACAACCCACGTGGAACCACTGATAGGTCACGTAGAGTACAACCTAGCCTCTAGCGCTCACGAATATTATTCGTGCTATCATTTTTGCATACAAATGATATTGCTTCTCCCAGTTCCAACTGGTGAGGTTAGGCCTATTTTTAAAGGTACACACGCAAACATTTCGATTTTCAGAGGTTTACCAGTGGCTGCCGAACGTGTGATGATGTCAAAAACCATTTATTCTAAACTAAGGAATCACTCTCGCGTAGTACGCGACATGATTTCTATAAAAGAAAAATGAACAAAAAAATCTGCATGATTCTCGACGACAACACGAATGACACTTAAGGGCGTCTTTGACGATGAATGAAACATTAATATTAACTTATTTATAATACAATATAAGCTTATCTTTACCACTTAGGCGTCTTTAAAATAATCTCAAGAAAATAAACAAAAACCCAACCCACTATCAATTAAAAGTCTCTCATGTTAAATGGGACTGTCCACTTAATAAGTTTAGCGTCATTTCGATTTCTTTCAACATCATTCTTTTCATATCTGTAATTTCGTGTCGGGCAATGGAAAAATGTCCCTCACTTCCTCTTCTACATTTCTTCCTGTCCCAACGAATAACATCTTCTCAGTGGAATTTCCTCTTTGTTGCAATGTCATTGACCAAGCTCTGATTCAAACTTTTGTTTACACTGTGACGTCCTAGTTACATATCTATATATATGCTATGAATCACCTTGCACTTGGCATGTAAAAATTGTTTGTTGGTGTTGAAAAGTAACTGAATGGATCGATAATACCCCTCCACATGCATTTTTCGAAATGACGTTGAATGAAGAAGGAATCGATTTTACCCTTTAACTTTATGCTGCGAAGTTGTTGTGTGCATATATTTAGCGTAATGACTGGGGTTATGTTGATGGAAGGTAAAGATTACATATTTAGTGTTGATTACTTCAAATAACAACATTTTGCTAATGGTCAAGTTCAGAGAGTACAATAGGGTTGCAACCTGACCTTGACGTGAATATACCTCGTTCATTACTTCTAAAGAATTTTGTACCATTGAATGGAAATTCTGCGACGTTTACTTTTTGCTCAGCTATGTATGTTAGTTTTGTTTTTGTTAGGAATCTGCCTGCACACATATCGAATATCAGTACTATTTTTTACGAGTAACACTAGAATAACCGACAGTTAAGACAAACCTATTTCTATCGTAACAAGTCAAAATAACTTGTCTATACGTAATAATGGAAAATTGTTATATCTATCGATTTATTATTTTTTTGCAAAATAAATTCGATGTTACGTAAAGTTGAACACAAAAACATGTAGCGTGAAACAGAAATTTTGAACCAAGTTACTCATTTTGACTGGTGTTTAGTAATAGTGCTTACAGTTATTGTTTTATATACTTTTACTAATACGTAGTCTTAACGCATTTGGACTAGAATACGCCATTATTTGGTTTTTGTGAACGCGGCCACTATAAAAGTAGATTTAATGACAAAGAGCAGTGGAGAATAGTGGATGACTTTGTAGGCGAAGAAACAAGTGAAGAAGAAATTAAATGTCTAAATCCGGTTACCAGTATACTTCTTTCGATATATTTTTTCAAAAATGTATCCAACCATGTCCAACCTGTAACTGAATCTGATATAACAAATGTGAGTGATATTGCGCCTCAAATTAACGCATTCCTGTGGAACTCATCGTAAAAGGTGTTTTTGTTTTCTTGGAATAGGTCCGATCTTTTGAAAATTGGTGAGCGTTCAAGTCCCGAAACGTATAGAAGGTTACGAGATTTTTTTCATAACCTGAATCCGCTATTAGCCATGTTGTGGATAAATTTCATAATACATACAACATGACACAAATTCAACAACGCCTCAACGTAATGTCCGTATAGAAGAAACTGCAGTCGGTGTAAGTTAAAGTGTGGCGGAAAATGTTTAATGTAAATTCGTCATCGATCGCAAGACTAAATGTAAAATTTTGCGAAAAGATCTAGGTCTACAACCGTACAAAATCCTGCTGGTGCAAAACGTAAGGCCAGTTGCAACGGAAGTTCGCGGATTGGGTCCTAAACACCTTGAAATCGAAACTCATTTTTATCCAAAAATAATGCTTAGTGACGAGGTTCACTGTTAACTAAATACTCGTAGTTTTGTGAACAAAGAAAAGTGTTCTTTCTGAAGTGAGGCAACTCCAGAAGAGACTCATGATACTCGATTATACCCGAAAAAATTTGGTGTCGTTTCCACGCTGGCTAATAGAGTCATTGTTCCTTATTTTTTCAAAAATTAGGCAGAAAATCGCGTTTTTGAAAAATTCAAAGCAGAGTCATGAGCCTCGAATACGACCTGCAAAAATTTGGTGCGCTCACCACGCTGGTGTCATCCATTGATCCCTATTTTTTATTTATTTTTTTCAAAAATGAGACCGAAGTTTGCGTTACATTCAATGGCCAAAGCTACCGGATAATCATCAGAGATTATTTATTCTAAAATGCAGAAAACATTGATCTGGACGATGCTACGTGCCAGCTCATACCGCCATCAGCCCTCACTGTGCCACATCAGCTAATTTCTCGTACGCACATGGACCACACATTTTGGGCAAAGAATTAAAAGAAGCATAGGTCAGGACGAGAAAGCCAATTAAGCTGCCTTAACAACTGGTCGTTATGTTCCCTCGATGCCGACGTGCGCGATGAGCGCAAGGACTAATTTCTTTGCAATGACATCCTTCATTCCTCGTCGGATGAAGTATCGAACCAAATGAAAAGGCGTGATACGACTCGAGTTGTAAAGAGGCTCTTTCAGAGGCTTTTTCAGTCCTACAAGGCCGAACCGACAGAGGAAAACCGAAAAAAAATCAAACGAGCCAGAGATGACAGCAACGCCTTTCTTAAGCGTGTGAAATTTCATTACGACCAAAAACTGAGGCAAAGAATACTACAATAATATCAAAGGTAGTAAAAACTGTTGGTCTTTCGTCATAATTCTGCCACATCCTCCATCCCAACTCCCATTTACAATGACATTCCAGCTGTTAGCTCTTTGGACAAAGCCAATCTGCTTGCTGCACATTTTGCGACCAACTCAACAGTTCCAGATTGTACCTTGTCTTCGTCTACACTTGAGTGCGTCAAATCTTTAATGGGATGAATCCACTTTCGCACTCGTGTAGCAGCAAGATTACTTAAAGATCTAAACATACACAAATGAGCTGGTCTCTCCTTCCTACAGACTCATTGCTCTTACATCCCTTATGCCCAAGGTCACAAAATAATTGCTGGTGTGCCCCAGGGCTTCGTTCTGTCTCCGACACTTTTTATAATCTCCATTCATGATCTCTTGTCCGCCGCTCCTAATAAAATATATTTCTTTTTTACTCTTTGCTTTTCATATTCGTTCCCGGATTCACGTCCCTGTTCTTTAGCTGCTGCCTAAGCTAAGATCATTAAATTTCAATATAAACAGCATTACTAAATGGGGAAACACCAACAGAACAGAGTGGATTATAATGCTTCTAAAATACAATTCTGTCTGATGTCATCAACACGAAATCTAAACACCCAGCCATTATCCGTGAATGGCACTTGCATCGTCGAGACCGAAAAACTTTTCATTCTTGGTATGTGTGTCAATGACAATCTACGTTGGAACGGCCACATATTTGTTGTCATCAAAAATGCTGCGAAATGTCTAGGTTTCCTCAACCAATGTAAGAAATACTTTACCCCCATTTATTCGCCCAAAATTGGAGTACAATGCCCACATGTGGTCAGGTGCTCCTAAAACCTCTGCACCTGCTAGATAGCATTCAAAACCGTGCGATAAGACTCATTGGCGGTGCTAGTATAACCTAGTCATTAAACAACCTCGAAAACCTACGAAATTTCTCCGGTATCACCTCGTTCTATCGCTATTTTTGCCAGCAGCATTTCCGCCCCTTCAAACCTTTAACCGTAACATTCGTCTGACTGTAAATGCTCATCAGTTTACCCTCAAGTCAACTTTCGTGCATTAAACTACCTATCGTGATTCTTTACTAAGCCATACAGCTCGCTTATGGAATGTTTTGCCTGGATGTTTAGTTCCTAGTCATTATAGCCTACAAACATTCAAAACCAGCGTACTTCTGTATTTCCCTTTCTTTCCAGAAAGATAAGTAATCGCTTTAGTGACTAAAATACATAGCACATGCAGCCTTATCCGAACCTAAACCAGACACTCGCATAAGAGATATTCCCCGGTTTCGTTATTGCTCTTACAGTAAGCGCCGCAAGAGGTAGTGTTACTGATGCTAAGCCCACTTTGGTATTTAACAATTTGCAGCCTTTCTTAGTGTGTGGCAACAGGAATGCGGAAGACTTTAAGGGAATTAGAAGGAATCCGTTTGACCCGCCTGAACCTGGAGGGTTATGCCATCTATAGTTATACTTACCACGAGTTTAACTGTCAATAGAAGCCCTAACCAAACACGCAGTCACAACGCAGGTTCAGCTCATCAGAACTCCTCTCTATAGCCTTGCCCAGCAAGTCCATCGGCAATCTAATTTCCTGTGATTTTACTTGTATTCTGACCTGGAATTTAAACAAACAGGAAGAGGTCTGCCTCCTTATCTAACGAGGAGTGAATTTTAAGATGATTGTCCTCCACAAAGACGTCAATGCAGTATTCTAGACTTTTAATTTTTTCTTAGCTATAATGGCTCTAGAATCAAGGTAAACCGGTACGTTAGTAGCTCCTAAAGCAGTTGGAACTGAAGTACAAGCTACACAGCTGCATTCATTTTTGTATGCCAGTTGTTGTAGATTTATGAATTACATTTCATTTTAAATGCATTTTTATTAAAGTTGATTTATTTACTTTGGCACCCGCTATCTCGAATCTGAAGGAAACGACGGACGCTCCGCTTTGCTGTGTGCGATATCTCTGTTGCCTATGCTCAGCTGTGCGGCGGTCTGTCGTCTCGCACTGTAAATGGTTGACCACGTCCCAATAATCGTGGCAAATATATGTATTTGGAAGGTTTTTCGCCTCAGTAAACAAATGTCTTCTTTGATGAATTTGAATGAATAGCGGCAACGCATATCTGTCCTTAATAAGACCTTTCATATATAAATAGAGGAACGGTTCTGGGGGAATGAGCCATTGAAGCGCACCCTCTCGTGGTATAAATAATTGGGAAAAAAAGCCCCAAAAATTAAGTTGTACGTCGAGGTCAGTGTCCTCAAATCAGCTGAATAGCGAATTGGTCCACTTTTATTGGTGCGTTCTATTGTGCATGACCTCGTTAGGGTAGAGTTTTATGTACTCCGACTCTGGTGTTCTGTACAAGCGAAGCAAGTCCTGAGACAAGCTCTCTCAAACAAAGAAATCTTTGCCAACAAATTTGCTCTCACACCACACGCTACATCCAAATACAAGCATATGCCAGATAAGGGCCATGTAGCAGATTACTCTAACCCTCGCATCGGCTTGGCTGCTATAAAACAATCTCTTTGTAAACACAAAAGCACCTTTGGCTCTGGCCAGAACAACATCTATATGTATGTTTGTTAAAATATAGATATTGATCTAACCAGACCCTAAGGTATCTGACTACATTTCGACAAGCAAGCGGCGGCTCGTGTTCAACGATCGAAAAATTGGTATGCGAAGAGACCCCAGACAAAGGCGTTATAAAAAGAATAGTCTCCGACTTCTAAAACTTGATCTTTAATTTCCAGTCATCACAATATCATTTAATCTCATCATGATCACTTTGCAAGACCATATTGATTCCCTCGGTCTTTATACTGGATCGGTTGCTGTAGACCTCTCTTCAACTTTGAATGGGATCGTCGCCTGCAATGGTGTTATTGCCATGCTCCACATATTTTAGCTATCTAAGATACTATAAATAAAGAAATACGCATTTCCCTAACTAAGATCGGTTCATTGTACTAACTTTAATCTTCTACTTCAAACTCCATCGATTCGATACAAACTAGACAAAATCTTGTACGGATAGTAAAGAGTCTTGCAAAAGTCGCACATAGATGTTTTCTTATTAAATTTTATTAAATACTTAGATTGTTTCTGGTGTTTTTATTTTTAGAAAAATATGGCGCTTAAGCAGAATCGGCACACATATCGGATGATAAGCTCATATTATTTGGGAGATAAGTAAGCGCAGTGTCTGCAACATTAGGTAACACGGTATTGAGGGTCACCCCTCAAGGAGGAGTGAAACCTCCTCTACTGTGGACCCCCTAGTGGTTAATGAAATACTTCTGACTCTAAAAAGTGAAGGAATAAAAGCCACTGCATACGCGGGTGATGTTGTTCTTATGGCCACCGACAATTTCCTCTCCACGATCAGTGAAATCCTAAACTATGCCCTTAGAGTCCTTGGATCAAGCTCTGTGGGCTGGGAATAAATCCGAAAAAAGAGAGAGCTTGTTCTATTCATACATAAAAGGATAATTCCACAATTGGACCTTCCTTCTATTGATGGGACAATCCTCCGACTATCGAACAGTACTAAATCGTACTACAATAAATAGCTGGAAGCTCAATGTCGAAGAACGTAGAATTAAGGTAACAATCGCTTTCTACGCTTGCAGCCGTATATTTGAAAGTAAATGGGTACCTACTCCCAAAAACTATCCTATGTATGTACACGGCAATCGTCAGATGCAGAGGCAGAAACCGGGATCTTCTCCGATCAATTGAATTTACCATGCTCATGACGCCTGCCATACTACAGCAGTATCTCACAAGCTGCGATATTTGCTATAGCAGAAGCAGCTAAACTTGCGCAATAAAGGCAATATCCCACGAGGATATTACTATATTTATTGGCAGCCAGGCTGCCATCAAAGCCATCGTGACAGTCGTAATCAAACCGAAGCTTGTGAAGCTTGAAGTGTTTAAGGCTCTCTGCGTTCAGCATAAGGTTACGCTATGCTGGGTCCCTGGTCACAAAGGAGTGATATGCAGACGAAAGCTCGGAAAGTATAAAAGCAGATCAAAGTATCAAACCTCCACCCTGCACTCTGAGAATACAAGTGAAGCGAGCGTTACAAATAAAAGCCAATAAAAGGTGGAAAAACCTTCCAACCTGTGACCGGAACTCAGCAAATCCAGTATATAAGTAAGATTCTCTTGAAAAGCAGAACTGAACAATCTACGTTTGTTGGATTGCTGACAGGACATAATCTTCGGAGGACGCATGTAATAAACCTACGTCTTACCGACGACCACCTCAGCAGAGGCTGTGAACTTTAGGAAGTTATCACTATCTATTATTACTCTCAGAACTATCTGCGGCTTTACCTCTTTTCAGATTCGCTGAAACCAGAACCTGGAACCGCAATCAAAACCCCTTCCAATTCACCCATCCAGGCATCTTCATATTTCATCAACCCGCCAACCTGACCTCTCAGTGTCTGGAGAGCAAGTTTGAAAAGCCTTTTTTTATAATTGTGCCTTATATTTTTGTTTCCATCTACGATACATTGAATTACGCATACTTCTTTACCACACATTGTTGAATGTAGTCGTTGTTGAATGTAGCCTGCTTTCCAGATCCTCAGCACAGAGAGCGACTGTATTAATGTTTTATCACTGAATTTTGCCGACTTCTGTTGGAATTGTGTAGTTCTTAATATCCTCTTCCCTCGTAAAAGCAATGGTTTCCTTCCACCATTTGCCGTTACATAACTTCCTAATGCACGTTCTTGCCGGCCGTTGACAGCTGCTCTATTTAAAGTAATTTTTATACTTCACAGTTTGGTGCTCGTTCGTTTTTATTTTAAAATCTGAAAAGTTTCACTAAACTATTCCAACATGCACGTACTCGTATTCATAAGAATACAAAAATCATCTCGCTAATGTTTACATTACATATCGGGATCGCTCACTTTTATATATGTAATTTCGATATCAACACTTAGAAGTTTAGCTGCGAAAAACGTGATTCATTTATGAAGAATGGATTTTGAATCAGAATTTCTAAATCTCTATGGGTTTCCTATACAGATATACCATAATAAAAGTTTATTAAAAAAAAAAACCGAATTAGTAATCAGACCTGTTTGACCTTTTTAGACGAATTTCTTATGTGCAATCATATTAAAGTCAGCCATGCAGCGAGCTTAAAACGGCCTTGCGCTTAATGAACCCCTACATAAGAGTTGTATGTACATACGAGTATACTCTACGATGACACTGCGAGTAATTCAATAGTCACTAAGTTTGGCAAAAAATCTGAATCAGCTTTTCTCTGCTCTGTGTGTTATCATATTGCATGACTCCGGAATATTTCTGAACTTATATTATATTTCGAACTGTTTATACAAAACTTAACAACATAGGTACAAATATATTGTTATCCCTTATATTCCTCATCGGATTTCAAAGAAAAAATCCATTTCTGCTCCAGAAAGTTTATATAAATCAGCGATATCATTGCCCTAAATAACGTCGCTATAGTTTAATGCAAAACGAAATTAAACATTCCTATGCTATTTCTTTGTATCTATATTGTGAGTTGGCTCAAAGGAACTTTTAATTTTATGCAACTCTGATGCTGCTCAACCTGATTTCCAGATGAGATCGAGCTTGTACATTTATTGCATGGACCCATTTTCTTTTTAACAAAACAAACTTCACTTCAATTGTTCTTCCTAAAGGACTGTTTTAATTTCATTCATCATCTGTCTGGGGCGTGCAACAAGAAAACAAAAAAAGATGACGTCTGCCGACTTCATTAATAATTCAGTTTTCTTACCATATAAGGATATTCTGTCTTTTCAATTTCTATTCTGGGTGTATTACCACTAGAGACCATGACCTTGCATTTCCATTAAAGTACTAAAAAGGGAAACCTTTACCACACAGGACACCTTCGCCTCTTTCAATTTAATTAAATCTGAATGCTAAAAGCGTACACTAACCATTTCCTTGTCATCCATCCTTGATTCGAATAGTACGGCATTGGAAAAAAAAAAACAAACGAAATTAGATATGAGAATGTAATCGGCCACCAACTCACTCATCTACCATCGGTTTTATCCGCATCACCATGCTGATTTCATTTGGTCTAACCATTTCCAAATGACCGTCAATCGCAGCACACACCCTATAATGTGTAAGTTTTCTCTTGCCCCACACCAAATTCTCGTTTAGATTTTGTTTTGCTTGCTGTTTCTTTCCCACCCACCAGCATAAAGTTATTGTTGGCTTGTTTTATCAGCAGTGAGAGATGGGGACTTAAACACAATTCCTCCCTCGTCTAAAGTGCATCTACCATACCCCGTCACCATCACCACGTTAGCATGACTTAACAACAACAAAAGTAAGAAAAATCATAAAAAAATAATTAGCATCAAGATCTTTTTCAGTCTGCTCGTCTGACTTCATCATGAGTGTCAGGCGCGCTCGTTTGTCCTCTGTACAATTGTGACAATGTACACTTTCCGATGACATCTTTATGTACATCAAATAGCACTGGGGCGGCGTCTTCCTCGTGAAGAACTCTTGTCTCCATGCTCCAATCTCCAGTGGATGACAACAACACAACGGTGACGTCGCAGAGTGTAGAATATAGTGTACCACATAGTGTGTAGTGTGTAGTGTGTACTGTATAGTGTAAGCTAGTAAAAAAGAGCGTGGCACGGAAATGGGGGCCGAAGCTGAATGGGTGTTTTACCCTCTGCTGCTCTCTGCGTACGTACGTAATTTTCATGCGCAGGCAGAAAGAGACAACTCTGCCATGAGTGAGTATTGCATGGCATAGCACCAAACAGAGAAGCACTATGTGCTGTCATTTCCATAATCTCATACGTCAAGAGAGAGTTTCTTCTATTGCTATTGCTATTGCTACTTCTGCTCTGCTGCTGCTGCTGCTGCTGCTACTATTACGGCTGGAGAAAAAACCATTCTAATTTTCTTATAATTTTTTTAATGTTGTGTTTAGTGTGCGGGGACACAGAGTTTTGTTCAAAGTTTTATTGGGGAGTTATTTATTGTTACATTCTTTGCTCAATCCCCATCACAATCGTGTACAACTAATGCATTCCAGTGCAAGGAAATTCGGAAAATTCCATGAAACAAAGCACATCTGTTTTTAAAATAAATCCAGTGTACGAGTCGTCGAGTAATCATTGAATCAAAGTTTTTTTTTTGTTTCAACGATTAAGGAAGTCTTCTAGAACGACGACAACGACAGTGACAAAGACGACAGCGGCAACGGCTACGACGACGTCGACGACAATCAAAACGACAGCGACGGGGGAATATAAGATATACAAGTGAGTCAGATTGAGGGCTGAAGGGGGCAACACTACGAAATCAATTGCTTCTTGTGAACGTCTTAGTCATAGTTATATTTTCCATTTCTATTCTCATCATGGTTTTCAACGTCTTCGCCTTCGTTTTCGTTTAGATTAATTTCTTTTATTTTTTTTTTCGGTCTTGATTCGATTTGGTGATTTGTTTTTGTTTGGCGGCAGCACCAAATCACCAAGTATCTGATATGAATGAAAAAGAAACGACACGATAAACTATGTACTAAATTATGCAAATTGACAACTCTATATATTCATTGATACTAAATCAAAACACAAGTTTAACATGTTATAAAAAATAAAGTATTTCTTTCTTTTGGTATTCTCTTTTAGTATTTCTGAATCCATCGGATTTTGATTATCTACTAACCAAAGGCAATAATAATGTTGAAGTGGACCGAAGTTCATTGCTATTGAGATTCGACCCACTATTGGGTCATTCAGTGCCTGTAAATCAAGCGGTGAAAGCAGGTTCTTCCTCCTCGTCTGTATCAACACAACTTACAGCCGCCCCATCATTGTTGTCCATTGGCAAGCAACAGCAGCAGCAACAACAGCAACATCAAGATTCTATCCTGCAAAATCGCCTTAGCCCAACAAATGAAGAGGAGGAGCAGTTTTACGATAGTAATAGATCGTTTCAGCAGGAGAACGGGTTAAATTTAACTCAAACTCAAAATAATCCAATCCAATCTCAGCCTACACTTAAAATCGAAGAGCGCCCAATTGAGGATAGAAAACAGTCAAAGCAGAAACCACTTCAAATCACAGCGAGAAGTATAAAAGTAAGATTTTTCATAGTATTGTCATGTTTGTTAGATAATTGTGTTATGTATTGTATTAACCTGATAAGAATATTGTCTTGTTGCTTTTATAGACTTTTCATATTCATCCAAAGAAAGTAGTGACTGTGTCGTGACAAGACTGTTAGAATGCAGTCCACGTGTGTTTGTTGTTTATGTTGATTTTGGTGACGATATTCTCTATAAAAATCTGTCAAAGCAAAGATTTATTTTCATGCTCACTTAGAAAATGAGATCTGAGCTGAGATGCATTTTAACCCCGAATGTTACGAGTAATGTACTGTCACCACTTGTGTTATCCTACGTTGATGAATTTATGAACCCATTTCAGACGGTCTACTCCTCAAGCGCGTACTTGCTGATGACAACAGCAAACGAATTTACGAGTAGTTTCCTAAGCCACGATATGTTTACCTTTAATCTCAAATAATGCTGGTTTATGTAGACAAGTTTTCATTGTTTTCTTTAGAAAGTAGTAGATCAAAAGATCTTTATTCATGTATGCACGAGTATATGGTATAAATATATTTTTAAGATGTTTGGAACTGTGACCCTGCATAATATTTATTGAAATCCCTGTAAAGTAAATAATTAAATTCGCTCTGTAAATGAGCGCCCACATATGCAATCGCAATGAGACAGCTAAGAGTGTGGATTGTTTTTTGATTTTCCCACTAAGCAAACTGTTAATAAATTATTACTCCTACGTCCGTCTGGCCATATTAGCGCCACTACCATATCTCAAGCATACATTATCATTTGAGCGCTTTAAATAGTACTCAAGCAGCTTATTTTGCGATTCAATGTCGGACTATACTTGAAACGTCGACTTACTAACCTCGTGTAGAAATTTAATTGGTGAGATTCGAGATTTTTTTATTGTTTAGCCTACGAAGCATCCTACTTTTGAACCTCTCGGACATTTCATACACTCTGAGAAGTGTCGTCAAACCAAATATCGATTTTTCAGTCTGAAGAGCAAACGTCGTTAGATTTTAAAGCTTTTTTAATTGATTGCAATTTCCACAACACTTCAAGTTATTCTTATTTCCACACACACTTTTAACAAGCAGTCCAGATTTGACAGATAATTTATGCAGTTAAATTATTATTCTATGAATTCCCGGTGAAGGTCGGTTTCACACAATCATCTAAGATTAGCATTTGGCAAAAAACAGAGGATTGCTTCTAAAGTCTCGTTATTTAAAGACTCTTGTTCTTCAGCAATTAATTTATAAATATATTTTCAGTGAAAAATATATGTATGGGAAGGAAATATTCTTTTTGTTCAATTAAATGCGACATAAGATTTTCAATTAATTCGCTTATTGTTTTGAGTTGCGTTGCAAAAATGCAGAAGAGTTTGCTAATTCTACTCTTGTGTGGTCGATACTCAGTGTTGGTTATGCAGATTTTCTCCAAATTTGCATATGCTGAATCTATTATTTATATAAATTAAGATGACAATTTCAGTTTGTGCTACATTTTCTGCATAAAAACATAGTCATATCGCTGAACAATGTGAAATTAGCATTGATATTCCCAAGCCTAATTTATTTTAACAATATTTATCTGCAGTCAAACTATCTTTGTTCTATTTCCAAAGAAATGTATTAAAATTTAATAGTTTATGACAGAATGCAAACTTTTATATTGTTAGGATAAAGTTCTCCAATGTATATATATATCAACAACTAATATCAACCTCTGTAAGTCAATGAAAAGTTTTTTAGACATTGCTTTTCGAGTTCATAGATACGAATGTAGTTTGTTTTGTTTCCTTTGTTTCCCACATTAAGTTCGTTGGCTCTCTCACCCGATGTTTCCCTTACTTACATTTGATAGCGGTCCTGAGCCTCAACGAATATGCCTCTCCGGTCAGCTTGGCCCTTAGCCAGCTGGCCCAGATACACACAACTTTCCTCTCCAGTCAGCACCAGCTATTTCCACCTATCTGGTACTTGTTACCCATCAAGTGTGTGAGGCACCTGAAGTAGAGTCTTTCTATTCGTCTGTGTCCCACCGAGGTTGATTCGAAGATCCTTCGGGCTGCAGCATACCGATGTAGACAAAACTTTCTGCCATTACTTCCGAATATCGCAACATGATTATTTTTTCGTATTTGGATTAGGAGACCGCTAAATGGCATTTTGAATCCTAAAGGTGCGTGTCCTATTGAGAGAGTTGAGTAAATTTGCGGATAGTACTCTCGTAACCGTGTCCATTTCACTTTAGTTATTAGATGATGATGCCACATAAGCGGAAAGTTGCAGTTGCAGTTGTTTTTTATATTGCTCTGAAAAAGCGAAATAAATGTAAAAAACAAAAACGTGTTGGGTTGGGTGGATCGTCGACATCAATTATGAAGTTTTCTTTTAATTTCGTTTTCGGCACATGAAAATTCTTCACTGAGCTTCCTTATTATTGCTCGCGACTAGCTACTCTTAGAATACGAACATTGTTTGAAAAGTGCGAGTTGCTCTCCGAGAGTAAAATAACATGTATCTACTTGCAAGCAACTCTTTAAAAGTCTAAAAGCTGAGAGTAGTATACCAGCTCTCTGCGAGTTGCTCTCAGGCCCTTGTCCACTTACGAAATTTCTCTCGAGAGTGGCTTGAGAACTGCTCGCCCAAATTTTACTCTCCTTACTATCCCCACTGACATTTTGGCAATAATCGGAAAAAAAAACCTAAGCCATCAGTTTTCGCATCACTTTTTATTTTTGGAACTTGACGATCACCTCTACATTCCACTTCTCTGGAAAACGCCCATTCTGCAATGGACCCTTGTACTAGTGTACTGTCAATGGCTCCAAGTTTAATTTATTTGAGGGCCTTTATTGCTGTTGTAGTCTCCGTTCCTATGTTTTTGCTCTGAAACCTTCATTTAACATATATCCGCGACCATCGCACTGTTTCAGCAAGAAAACGTCTAGTCTTTTCAAGTGATCTGGGAAATCGGCTAAACTCATTGACAATAGCATAAACGGTACTACTATCGCGTCTTCAGCACCTAAACACAAACATCCAGTTGTTGTATAGAGTTGTGTAGTAAGATCTATTGATTGTTTCTGAGTATTCGGCGCATCGCAGAATGCGTTTTAGAGTGGTTGCCTCTAACCGTTGCATTTGTAATGTAAGCATACTTAAAAAATAATGAGATGATACCTGTTTCGGACATTGGAAGAGCAACATATTGTTTAGGTATATGTGAAAATTGAACTATCAGTGTTTTTTTCATATCAGAGATCCAATTGATCTTCTGACAGGTCTAGTGTTTTAAAAATCTGCTTCTGATTACTAGACGATTGACATTGGGAAAATTGATAGACCGCAAGCATTTGCCATTTCGATTTATGAGCTAATGTTCATCCATAGCGGTGTTATCGCATCCTACCTTGTTCGTTGTCACTGTTGGCCATTAGGTCGTAGACTGATTGATCGTAGAAGCTGCAGTTCTTATCCTTATCGATATCGTGGTGCGATTTGCTGAGCATGAGCCAACCGTGCTTTGTGGTGCTTCTCTTTACTTCCCAACAACTGACGAAATTCCTAAAAGACAGTCCGAGTTGGCGTAAAAGTTGGGCTGATTAACGGAGTTCTTTTTCATTATTTAGCAAGCCGTCGAAGGTGATACGTAACTATTTTTCTCAGACTAAAAATACCTATCTGTTTCCTAGAGGTTTTCATAACTAGTAGGACTGGCACTGTTTTTCAATATTTTTAAATATTTAGAACACAGAAAAACAAATTTGTTACAAGGCTATTAATGTCTCAAAATATCAAGTAGCTTAACATCAAGGCGTTACAGTCATTGTTAGACCTACAAATTTGTTACAAGCCTATTAATGTCTCAAATATCAAGTAGCTTAACATCAAGGCGTTACAATCATTTTTAAACCTTAACAATGTCGTTTAACTTTCATTCCTATTTGGAGGGAGGACACGTCTCTGCCTATTCAAGCTTAAAGAGTCTCTTGTCAATGCGATAACATGTGTTTGCTTAAATGGCTGGCATATTTAGTGATGGTGTAGACACTTCTGGGACTATGTTGCTGTACAGAACTAAAATTTGAATCTACTCCACGCCTCATCACTAAAAAGAAGACAAACATGAATTAAGAATATAATACCCCGAAGCTAGTGTATTTTTTACAGAAATAACTGGAGTCTAAACTCGGATACCTAGTCCAAAATTTGATATGATAAAGTTTGTTGGCGCCAACTGAAAGGGTTACTTGGGCATATACAAACTTGATATAATTAAATGGACTGATTTCACAACCAACTAATGTAACCCGGCGTCGTCCAAAACTTTCCCAAGGAGTTTTTGACAGTGCAATTAAAACATGTTAATAAGCCTATCCGACAACAAATTATTTTGCTGTGCGATTTGATATCAATAGCCACGTCTGATTAGTGCTTAGCATATACCACTAATTAAATACTTTAGATGTCACATTCAAATAACATTTATAAATTAGTTATAACAAACTAATAGACGATAAAAGTAACTTTATTGAACATTTCACGAGTTACACAATAACATTAACACATTAGAAAAAATACAAGCCTATCTCGGACACATTGCGTGCCGACCACCATCGACTGGCAAATTAACTCCAGTTATAAAGCTAGCATTGTTACTAGCCAAAAATGTAATTGCAGCAGCGACCTCTTCCACATACCCTGGACGTTGCAGCGCATGCGTTTGCTTACAGTTTTTCATGAATTTTCTACAAGCATTTTTGTCCATTCCGCCTCCTTTTTGTGTTTTTGTAACAATAACTCCAGGATTCACTGAATTAACACGAACACCTTTAGAAGCTAGATCTAATGCAACGCATGTGGTAAACTGATCTATTGCCGTTTTCGATATGCTGTACGCTAGAAGACCAGGTGATGCTCTTAATCCACAAACACTCGAAAGATTCACAATATTTCCTTTACTTTTAATCAAATGTGGTACAGCTAAAGTAGTTAACTGATAAATTGAACGGACGTTAGTACGCATCAGGCGGTCATATTGTTCTAAATTAGTTTGTTCAATAGATCCATTCTCGTTGATGCTCGCATTATTGATCAATATATCGATTGTACCATATTTTGATATTGTTTCGTGTACAATTTTCTTTACATCACTCTCCTTGTCAACATCGACTTGTATGACTAGTGGAGATTTTCCATTTACAGCCTTACATTGTGCAGCAGTTTCATGTAGCAATTCGACATTCATTCCAGCAATTGCTAATAAACCACCGAGTTTTGCAAATCGAATAGCAGTACCAGCACCGATTCCCGAACTTGCACCGGTTACTATAATTACCTTGCCCGTAAAATCCATTTCAAAGCGAATATATTGTACGTAGCACAGTCAGTAAACTGTAAGAATTACCCACTCTTTGCGGAGGAAAACACACAAATGGACATTAGACTCAAGAATTTGGTTATAGAACTAAATCAAGACATAAAAGTAATAAAATTTGACAACCTTCGTCGAAAATTGTTGTATCCGAAATCACAAAAAAAGGTGCTAATTCAATAATTCCGATTAGCACTCTTAAAAACGTTACCTTAAATCTGCCATTGATAATTTAATTATTTTGGATCGTCAGTGTTTATGCCTTTATTATCATCTTTTTTCTGAAATAAACATGTAAGGAAACGATAAACTCTCCAAATTTTCCTACTCTGACTGAAATACCAAATAAATGTTCCACATACTCTGTTCCGACACCGTTCATTCTCGATATGTTTTGACAACGTCCGTTGTATTCTGAATTAAGAAATAGAATAATTTACACACGTGTAGGTGAGTCCAGTGAAGTTCTAGGAAACAAACAATGGCATTGAAATGCGTGATCAATTTTGAAGTCATTGCTTAAAATACTATAATTTGTGAACTTTTGTAGCTAAGAAAATGTTAGTCTATATTTTCGAGAACCAACTTAAAAACGAAAAAAAAAGATTTAATCTGGGCTGCCAAGGGTTGAATCTACCATATACTGACTAATCCATCAATCATTCAATTTTTGATTTAACATTGCAGTTACCTTGCTACTACTGTGACAAGGTGTCCCATTATGTTCAAAAATTTGATTAAGGGGCACAATTTCAAGAATGTGCGACACTTGATCTCTTAGAAAATCCAAGTATTGGTTTAGTTCCCTATAACTCCAATCCAGACATTCACACTAAACCTCATTCAAAACAAGAACCAAACCAAATCAGATGCAAATTATGATGGTTAGATACTCCATCTCTGGTAAATTGTACTTCGTCCGCTCACAAATTCATATCCTCGAAAAACTCGTCTGCTGACATAAAATGCATGAATTCAATCGTTTTAAAACTGTTTAAATTGCTTAACGAGCTCATTTTGCCAGTAATTTTGTTCTCAACACTCTTATAGAGTAAGAGACATGCAAATGAACGGACTCAGAAAGACTGATTAAGCCTTTCCAATAAAAATTAAATAAGATCTGCAAGCAAGGATAAGGACTTGCTTTCTTTTTCTGCAACGTTGACAGGCTAAAATCCCTAAATATCAATACGTATATAGCAGATGGTTTATGATTTGAAGTTTACCTGAGTGGCTAAGACAAAGAAAGGCGTCAACTAGACTAAGCAATTATTTAAAAGTGATTGTGGGCTTATGATACAGCTTGATATCACAGAAAACAACTCGTCAATCAATAAAATTTGAATTATAAAATGATACGCGTCATGTAATCAGAAGCATGAAATTGAGACCAGAGCCATGACTAATGTTTACTATTTTGATTTTTATTGTAACCACAGTGACAAGTCGTTAATGTTTGCCACAAGAATTTCGTTCACTTGCATCGTATCTTGTTGAAACATTTATTGCTATTGCACTACACTCTCATTTAAGAACTCCATTAAAGCGTTGATTCTAAACACAGCCATGCAAAGATAGCAATCTTCTCGTGAACGCAATAACATAAGTTCATATCACCGCGGGATATCAGATATCAAATTTATGTTCCGTCGCTAATGGTGGAACAAAATACAAAAAGCTTAGTCATGGATGCTTTAACCGAATCTTTTAATAAGTGACGGACGTACACATGATGTAGTTGAAACTGGTTAAATGCTGGGTCGATGCATATAAACCCCAGTTGAGCTTAAATGGAGTATAATGCACATGTCTTTATCTTTATCTCTCTTTTCCTTAAAGACTTACTGGTTATTTAAGAAGCTGAGTTGATGAGCCATTCCTTTTTGGTTTTAGTAACACAAACGCAACTGCCATTTTGCTTAATTTTTTATTAAAGGTACTTTTATTCTGTGTGCACGGGTATGGTAGATAAGATTCAATCTAACTCATGTTTTTGTCTAGGTCGTCTACTAAGTTAAGACTGTACGAAGTCATAACCTGTATTAGTTTAGTTTTGGTGGGGGCGAAAGCCCCCATTTATTCGGCTTAATACAAGCTATAACTTAAAAAAATAAACTTAAACTAAAACTTAAAACTAAGGTTGGTTGGAGTGGTGAAGGAGAACAGATTTGAGGTAGGAAGTGGTGCGGTGAAAGTCAAAGACGGTAGGGTTTGAGTTGATTTGACGTAGCATACGGGAGATTGGTTCGTTCGCGCCATAGGAGGTGTGGTGGGTTGGTAGATAGAAGAGTCGAGGGGTACGTAGATTACGAGGGTTAGTGTTGAGGAAAATGGAGTTGTGAAGGGACGCGCATTCAACGTGACCTGAAAGGAGTCGATGAATGAAGAGAAAGTCTGCTGCATCTCTGCGATCTTCGAGGGTGTTTAAGTTGATAAGGTTGAGACGATTTTGATAGGGGGGCAGATTAAAAGGATCGTCCCAGGGCATACCTCGAAGAGCAAATCGAAGAAAACGACGCTGAATGCTTTCAATTCTCGAGATATGAACACGATGATATGGGGACCATACTTGACTGGCGTACTCTAGGAGGGGGCGAACAAAGGTAATATAGAGGGACCTGGTCACGTATGGGTTGGTGAATTCTTTGGACCACCGTTTTACAAAACCTAGTGCAGAGTTGGCTTTGAGGATTATCTCATCCATATGTAAACGGAAGTTGAGCTCGCTGTCACACAAAATGCCGAGCTCGCGAAGAGACTGTACGCAGGAGATAGGTTGGTTATGGAGAAGATAGAGTCGGGGAGGAGATTGGTTCCGCTTATGTGAGAAGGTGATGGATTGGCATTTGGCGATGTTAAGTTCCAAAGAATTTTTGAGGCACCAGATCGAGAAACTATCAAGATCTTGTTGAAGGAGGAAAGAGTCATGGGGAGATGAAATGGTTTTGAAAAATTTGGTATCGTCGGCGTAAAGGGAGACAGACGAGTGTTTGATGATCATATCGAGATCATTTATGGTTAATATAAAAAGAAGGGGACCGAGATGGCTGCCTTGTGGAACTCCAGAGGTGGCCAAAAATGGAGCGGACTGGGCTGACCTAAAACGAACACTGTAAAAACGGTTTTCGAGGTAAGAGGATATCCATTTTAACAATATGGGTTCAAAGCCGAGGGCAGACAATTTAAAGGTAATTAACCGATGAGAGATTTTATCGAAGGCTTTGCTAAAATCGGTTGCAACTACATCGACTTCATTGCCATCCTCTAGGGCAGAGAGGGCAAAGGATACGAATTCAACGAGATTTGTGGTGGTTGACCTACCCTTTAAGAAGCCATGTTGTCTAGGGGAAATAAGTGATTTGCATTGGAAGCTTAGAGCTTCATACAAAATACTTTCGAAGAGTTTGGGTATATGGGAGAGTTTAGCGATGGGACGATAGTTGGTTATTTCATTCTTTGATCCTTTCTTGTGGATCGGGGTTATGAAGGAGGTTTTCCAAACCTGAGGAAATTCTCCTTGTGAAAGCGATAGACGGAAGAGATTAGAAAGGGCAAGGGAAAGAGAGGAAGAACATTTTTTAAGAAATATGGCAGGGAGGCCATCTGGGCCGGGTGTGAATTCGTCATTGAGTTGGTGTAATTTATGTTCGATATAAGACGGATCAAAAATATGAGAGAGAAGTGGGCCATTAGAGAAGTTCAGTAGGTAACTAAAATAGGATGGATCTGGTACAAAGGAGTCGTTGGTGAAGGATTGCTTAAAAAAGGTGGCAAATAGGTTGGCAATGGTGAGTGGATCGGTTGATGACCTGTTGTTGAAAGAGAGGGAAGGAGGGTAACCATCGGACTTTCTTTTGTAGTTAACAAATTGGAAAAAGGACTTAGGGTGGTTTATAAGGTTGACTTGCGCATTGTTAAGGTAGCGCTGGTAAAGGGAATCGTAAAGTTCGGTGAAATGAAGATAAGCACCAAGATAGTTGGAATAGTCGGTAAAGGATCTGGTACGCAGGAAAACAGCCCATAACTTATTTCTCTTATTTCGTAAGGAACGAAGCTTGCGATTATACCAGGGAGGACTAGTAGATGATGTTTTAAGGCGGGAAAACGGAACGTAAAGGGAAAAAGAATTAAATATTTCTTTATAAAAAATGGATAAGGCATCGTTTATACTTAAGTTGTGAAAGTTAAAGTGGGATCTGCTGAGATATTCACTGATTTTGTGAAAGTTTGCTTTATGAAAGTCGTGGGATGAGAGAGTTGTGGGGGGAGTGGACTGGAATGAAGAGTTAGGAAAAAATGAAAGTAGAAGGGGGGGATGGTAGTTATCGATTGTTGAGAGAGATAGGGGACTGTATTGAGCGGCACTTGCAAAAGCATAATATGTAGTTAGGCACAATGACAGATTTACGGGGAATGTCACCTCTGCAACCAACTGGCAGTCACCGGTACCCAGATGTTCAAAAGATGGGACGCGTACATGAAAATCAACTTGCTGAACGTTTCCTCCTACGTTTGAGATTAGTCCTTTCGGCAGTCCTTTCACAGATACAGAGTATAAGTAACGTTCCCTTTTCACTTCCCTTCTATTAGGAAAGTAAAGTAGAGTAAAATTAAAGCTATAATTATACAAGCAAGCTGCAATAAGCTTTCTTAAGCTGTGCGAACAGTATTTTGTCATTTTAGACCCCTAACTAGTCGTTAAAAAGCCTAACATTTTAAAATTATTAATAAAATTATACAATGAACGTGAATCCACCTGATATTAGATTTAAATTAAACAAATGAGCCGAACAACCGTTTGGCGTTATCTTGCAGTTGAATCAATGACCTGGCTGGAAACAACGGTTCGAACCAGAGAGCTGCAACGGGTACTTTGTATTTGTGTATACCCGATCAATGACTCAGATTTTGTTTGAAGCAATCACTTTCATTGAGCAGCAAGAAATAATCGTTTGCTCATGAACTTATAAAATACATGTTGATTGAAACATTCGAGTCATGCAGATACATTCATTCGAGTGTTCGGGTATTTTGTGCAGTATTAGCAAATAATGATCCTTTTTTCGGGTGGTTGAACACACTCGACACAATCGAGATATTGCAGACACTCGAATATACCCTTACCCCCATGTCCATACACAAAACAATATTACATTTCATATGTTGTGTTTTTTGTTTTTGTTGTTTCTTGTAATTATGAATTTTGTTCCTTATCAGTAAAGAATGAAAGTTAACGCATTTTCGTTTGTTCGGGTGGTTGAACACACTCGAGACAATAGAGATACTCGAAACACTCGAATATATCATACACTCACGATTAATTCATGCATATGGAGACATCCATCTGATCGGTAACATTCATTCGTGACGAGACACACACGAGATTATAAATCAGTAATAGTACACTCCCGCACAAACTCGAAAAAATAATGTTGTGTCTCATACATATTTGCCCAAGAATTTTTGTTTCGAGTGCGCAGCTTGAACGATCACACATCTATTATGCGTTCGATTGACTTGTATCGAATTTTTGGCGACAATGATCGAATCGACACGAACATACTCAACGCAGTTCTTTGGTTCGGACTTAAGTTAATTACCACCAAGCGTAAAACTTCACATCTACAAGGTGACGGATTCGTTCTTATATGATTTCCCATGGCAGTAATTTTATAAATAAAAATAAAGTTGCAGGCTCGCTTGATATCATTTTCCATGACTTTTCTTAAAACTTCTGGCAATACAATATCCACATCCTTTCCAATGTTTTCTGTTAGAGCCGCTTAGGCTTGTGACTAGTTCAATTAAAAGTCTGGAACAATCAAATTGGATAATCCTGCGAGCTATTGACTGACAAATAAGCCAGCAAAGATTGACAGATTGTTTGCACTTTGTGCGGGTTAATGGTCAAGGGCTCAGTCACAGCAGTGATAATCTCGAATGCTCCGGAGCCGGTCACATCTACTACGATCCTGGGTTGAGGCAATCTCCTCGAGGTTTCCCCAGTTACCTTCGCACAACCTATTAATCTACGACGAAATTCACGTTGAGCCAAAATCTCCCTCAGATTATTTTTTAAAAATATTTACACAACTGTGTCGAGTTTTTCTAAAGTTTTAGTGTAATCTGCTTCTGTTTATTTTACAAATGTCAAATTTGATGATAACATAGGACGTTATTTTCAGAAATGAAATAATTTCGACAGCTTTCACAATGTGTGCATCCCCCTAAATTTTCTTAGCTCGCGCTGTGTGTCTATATTGGTACTACAATTCAGACACGTAGAGAAACAAAACCTTTGACAATGGCTAAAACTAAACTAACTGCTGTTTGTTGTAGGCCAGTACTTTTAAGAAACTGGTTTTACAATTTTATATAAAATTTAACAATTTTTTCTTCACATCCCCATATTTTTCTTACATAGTTTTTGCTTACAGGTTTGATGAAATAATTGTTGCGAATCCTTTTAAAATGGAAAAAGAGCTTACTGCTGCATATTTCTAAGCAGAGCTGTATCCTTTGCCTTTATATCAACTTTGGTATTCTTCACGTTTATCCTCTCAAGTTTCTTAAGACATCGTAACGTAGTTCGAAAAAAAAAACATGTTTAGACATATTTTGACATATATACAGCCTTGGCCAAGAGCACTAAGTACCCTAAAAGTTTTTTTTTTAAGTTCTTTTATCTTTTAAAAGAAATTTAAGTATTTTAAAGTTAAATGAAATTAAAGTAAGCAGATATGATAAATAATAATTTTATTAAGAACAATTAATATTTGATATGACAGCGTTTGGCCTTTATGACAGCAGCGATCCTCTTAGGCACTCCTCCAAAAATATATCACCCTACTCTTACTGTAACACATTTTTAAGTGTTTCGTTCGATGTAATCGAGTGCACCTTGCTCCTACGCTTCAGAATACCCCATAGAAGTTCTATAGGGTTCAGAACCGGAGACTGTGCAGACCACTCCAGCAAGTCTATGTTGTTGTCTTCAAACCACTTCATAGTTAGGTCTTATTTATGGCAGGGTACATTATCTTGTTGAAATTTAACGTTTTCCACATTAGTGTCTCCGACAATGTTGGAAAGTGAGGGTTCGTCTCACAAAAGTCACACCAGGTGTGCCAACGATTTGAAAATTTGTGGAAGGAAAAAAACAGTATTTTAAAAATAAGGAAATTACCTAGAGTACGTCAAAATTGTTAAAATGTTTGTATATCTAAGTTGAAAGTGATCAATAAATGATACAAACCTGATTACAGTATACCATCTTGATCAAAAAGTTCCCGGGATAACAACCGTGTGGCGCTCCCAGTGTTCCGATTTGAGTTCTGTTTTTTTAAGTTGGTACATCTGTTTGTTGACATTCCCTCTAAATCTTCGCGTCATAGCTTGACATTTGCAAAAGTTACGTAGCCAAGAGTACATCTATCTTTGTGTGTGTTAGCGATTTTTTACAATTTTAGAAATGGATTTAAATTTGCAACAACGAACTTGTATTAAATTTTACCTAAAAAACGGATTTAATGGTGCGCGAACGATGGCAAAATTTTTCGGCAACGATTCTCTAAAGAAAACGGTCATTTACCGTTTAGCACGAGCGGTTCAAAAGTGATCGTGAGTCAATCGAAGATGATGAACTCAGTGGCAGACCATCGACATCGAAAACCGACGAAAACATTGATGGATTAAAAGAAATGTTGGTCAATAACCGCAAATTAACCATCAGAGATATAGCGGATGACTTGAACATTGCGTATGGATCCATCCAAGACATTTTGGTTAATGATTTGCGTTTCCGTCGTGTAGCAGCAAAAAAAAGACCGTGTTGACGTCGCAAGAGAGATGATTTGCGAGGCTGAATCCGATCCCACATATATCAAAAGGATCATTACTGGGGACGAGACGTGGGTTTATGAGTACGACACGCAATACAGACATATGCAAGTGAATGGCGTTCACCAAATGAGCCGAGACCAAAAAAACCACGTCAAAAAAGAAGGCATTGCTCACGGTTTTCATGGATTACAACAGTGTAGTGCATCATGAATTTTTGCCAGAAGGCCAGACAGTAAACAAAAAGTATTATTTGGGCGTTATGAGACGTTTGCGTGAAGCAATTCACCGAAAGAGACTAGAATTGTGGGCAGAAAACTCGTGGATTTGCAGCATGATAACGCACCGTCGCACAGTGCCATCATTATTAAATTATTAAAATGCAACAAATACCATCCAACAGCCAACGAATTCACCTGATTTGGCTCCCTGTGACTTCTTTCTTTTCAATCGAGTTAAAAAACCACTACGGGGAACGCGACTCAGCAGCCGAGAGGAAGTAATGGAAAAATCGCAGGAAGCACTGATGGACATACCGAAAACCGAATATAAAAAATGTTTCGAGGATTGGATCAAGCGCTGGCATAAGTGTATTGCAGTCGATGGGGATTCATTTGAAGGGGACAATATAGATTTAGATGAATAAACTTGTATTTTTAATTTTCTGAATAAATTCCCGGAACTTTTTGATGAAGGTGGTATTAGACCAATCTTCTTCAGTAAATGCACGTGTCTTTTTTGTCCACTCCAATCGTGTTCAGTTCATGTTTTTTTCTGAGAGCCATGGCTTCTTTCTCGCCTTGCATACTCTTTTTCCCCGTGGCCGTGGCACAAGTGGTAGTGGACTGGCTTCCAAATCGGAAGGTTCGGTGTTCAAATCCCAGCCTCATCCGAAAAATATTAATTTTTTTCAGTTAACGAAAACCAAGTAAGATGAGTAGTTGACTAGAAATCAACAAGCCAACTTCCCCATTAAATGTTGGATGCCACCCATGGAGCGAAATAATCACTGAGCCCAAACATCTTTCTTTCTCTCTCTATCCCATTTTCCAAAAAAAACTTAACACGTGCTCAGGCACTTTAAGTGTATTCATACACACTTGAGTATTAAGTTCTTTAAACAACAAAAAAAAAAATTGTCTTACAACTCACCAGATAGCTCAGATGAGGTGTTCTTTCGAGTTTTAAGCGAAGATCGTATTTAATATCGGTCCTCCCGACGTGTGGTAATTTTTTGCGATTTTCATGCGAACCAGTCTCGTATCGTTTAATTCACTGCACTGATCAACGTGAACATTTTATTTCCTTTGCAATTTGAGTTTGATTTTGGCCTTGCTCAAATAAAAGCTGTATTTGTATACGCTGTTCCAAATTCAGTTCACTTCTTTTGGGCACTTTAAGAAAAAAGTGTATAAACTGCTGTATTATGAGTTGTGAAAAGCAAACTAATCACGCGTTTATCGATTTCGGGCAGTGATAGCGAAAATATTATTAGACCTGCGGTTTCATCATAAAAGTGCATTGCTGACGCATATGCCTACCGTTAACAATTTCGCAGAATGATGCGCGAAATCATAAAATTAAAGGGTGCCTAATACATTTGGCCAAGGCTGTATTTCACTAGTTCAGTCACTAACGCTTCCAGACAGAAATTTATATTCTCGCTAACAAGCTTTAAGGTCAGTTAAGTTAGCATGATTGATTAATGATGTTGAAGAAGCAATTGACAAATTTAGTCGCTAAACACATGTGCGCTGTGCTGCTGGTTTAAGATTCGTGTCATACCAAAAATTGAAAAATTTGTCCGATGCTTCCTCAAGGTTGATATTGCCGTAGCTCTTCGTTGGCAGTCAGTACGTAAGAGGCTGCATTATTTTCAAAATGTACACAGTGATTGGTCGGATATAAAAACTTGTCCTGAATCACAAATGAGCGGTGATAGTCCTAGTCCCCCCACCCTAGAATTTCCATTTCGCATAGTTAAACAAGCACTAATAAAACATTTTACTCAGAGATACGCGCATCGGCGAGATATGCCTGAGTAGAATAAATTGACTGTACATTTCACCTTTCCTCAAGTTGACACATTTTCTGAGAGATTTCCAACCTTAAAAAAGAGAATTTAGACGTAAGCTGAAATACTACGAGGGCGGGTCAATAAGTCCGTGACTTTTGGAATAAAACATAGATTTTTTGATAAAAAAATAATTTTATTTTTCAACGTAGTCTCCCTTGAGCTCTATACACTTTGTCCAACGCTTCTCCAATTTTTTTATCCCTTCCAAAAAAAATGATTTGTCGAGGTCCTCAAAATAGGCCTTTGTTTGCGAGATGACTTCATCATTGGAGTCAAATCTTTTTCCACCAAGCCATTTCTTCAGGTTTGGGAACAAGAAGTAGTCGCTCGGAGCCAAATCTGGAGAATATGGTGGATGAGGGAGCAATTCATAACCCAATTCATGGATTTTTGCCATGGCAACTGCACATGTGTGCACCCTTTCATTGTCTTGGTGGAAAAGAACTTTTTTCTTGGCCAAATGAGGTCGGTTTTTTTTCAAATCGTCATTGAATCGGTCCAATAAGTTGGCATAATATTCCCCATTGATTGTTCTTCCCTTTTGAAGGTAGCCAATGTGGATTATCCCGCGTGCATCCCAAAAAAACAGTCGCCATAACTTTATTGGCTGACAAACCCACCTTGGCCTTCTTTGGCGTCGATTCACCCTTAGAAACCCACTGTTTTGACTGTTGTTTGTTCTCTGGTGTGTTGTGATGGATCCATGTTTCGTCCACGGTTACAAAACGGCGCAAAAACTCCTCCATATTGCGATTAAACAACGCCAAACCTTCCTGTGAAGTGAAGCACACGAAATTCACTTTTTTCCATTTTCTCCTCAAATTAGTGAGTAGTCTGATAAAAATAGCTGTCAAACACAAACTAACTGACGCAGCAAGTTTAAATTTTGACAGGAGTCAACTGACAGATGCCTGTTGACAGGAGCAGTGTTGCTGTTTCAGTAAAGAGGTCAGAAATTCAAAAAGTCACGGACTTATTGACCCGCCCTCGTACTTCTCATAAAGGACAGGTCGACTTGTACAAAGCGGCTTAAAAGCGAAGTGCAATGGTCTAGGTACTCGTACATTTTTTCGGTTTTTCACAATCCTCGAAAAATAATGTTATAAACTAAGATATCGGCATTAGTGGAAGCATTCAGAGAGATATTCAACTGTTCAAGTTGTTCACTACGAAGTCACGACTTAAAAAATGTTCAAGAGCCATTGAGTAATCTTTCAAAAGGAGCTGAATCGAACCTAAGTAGCCCTGACCTTCTGATTGATTGTTCATTCTTCGTGGTTTACATTGCAGATGCTCAATTTTTGTATTCTTTATAAGTAGTAGAACATAGAATTTCTCTACTCAGTCTATCCGTATTCTGCTGCCTCCTGACATCAGTTATATTTTTGTTTATTGTTGAAGTGATAAAATTGTAGAAAGCAGTTATAAGGAAATTGTTGTCTCCATCAAATAACAATACCACCAACCAACCCACCCTTACACTAATATTATAGCTGAATTATATTAATCATTCGTTCGCCGTTGTTCTATTAAAGTTGTCTAGAGACAGTCATATAAATTCGTTTCGTGTTGTCTCCTGAAATATTGTACAAATGTATGTATTTTCCTAAACCTCCTCTCAACTCAAATATCAATAAAAGAATCAATTTTATTTGAATTGCAGAAGAATGTCAAAATGAGTGTTGACGTGATACAGGACATGAAAATTGAGAACGACTGCAAGTCCATTGAACAAATCGAGTAAGTTTCTAACACCCTCTTCCATTAAAAGAACATCAATCTATCATTAGTGACCATTTTTCTCACGCCTTCTTTTACATTTCAATTTTGCAGCACACAAACTGATGAAAAACAAAACTTCAAAATGGATGAACTAGAGAAAAAAATAAAAAATGAAGTGTAAGTGGATAGAGGATAATTTTTTTTTTTTGTTTTTTTAATAAATAAAACAATTTCACTGACATAATAACCCATTTCCTATTCTTAGTCTCAAAACGGAAGATATCGAAAAGAAACTCAAGGAGGCAGAACAACGTGAAGAAGCTTTAATCAAAAGAATAACAGAGAAGGACAAAACAATTGCCAAAATGAAGTAAGTTTTCTCCCGAGTGGGGGTTGTGAACATTCTATACTATGAGTACATAATGCACATAAAACTGCGCCTAAATTAAAAGTAATGACTGCTCATTTCTATTTTATTTTTATTTCTTGCAGTGGTGTCATTGAAGCGTATGAAAAAGCCATTGCTGAACTTATAGCGGAAAAAGAACAAATAATACAGAATTACGAGAAACAGTTAACGGAAGTTAAAACAGATCGAGATTCTAATTATCATCACTTAACCTCGCTGGAAACAACCTTCTCGGATTTGCATGTGTAAGTTCTTAGTTAGAATAATTAAATAATTTGTGAACGAAACAAGAGACATTTGAAGAAATACTCGTGCCGCCGTTTGTCACTTGATATGATATTGCATGGTTAGCGAGACATGAAAATAGTTTACACCCACCATTGGCATTTAGATGACGTATTCTATTACTTCGTACTTGCGTTGTTCTAATTAGTTACGATGATTAAGTACACAGCAAAATTTAAGTTGAAATATACCTTATGCATATATATATAAATATATGAGTATATACATATTTTTTTTTTATGCAAATGGCTTTTTTTGATAAATTGATACAAACTTTTGCGAAATATTTCCATGCTGCGTATTAAACAACTGAAATGAACGTATGAGTAAAAAACGTTTAGTGTTTTCTTTATGACGTAATGAATTTTAGTCATTTTGCATTACGCTGCAAATCTTCTTATCTCAAAGTGCATTTCTGGCAAACCACACTTACAATGGAATGGTAAGATCTGAAATACTCGTAATTCTACATCTAATTGCGACCTGGACTCATCGGGCTGCGTGTCCTTTTGCTTAATGCTGGTTTTTCGAAAAAAAGATTTTGTATGTCATGTTGTGATTAGGGTAGATGTACTCCCGCCGGTAGTCACTAGTAATACCATTTTCCCACTATTCATGGTGTTCAAATTTAGGGTGAACCTGGACCTCAATCAGCAAGCCAATCCAAATAATTTTGCTCTTAGCCAGCTGTCTCTTTTGCACATAAGTTTGTTATAGTCTGTCGCCATTTGTTCGCGTAAACAAAACCGAGGTATTCCTCCTTTTGGTTTACAGCCAAACACATGCCACAGCGATGGTGTCCATTTGCTCCACATGCAGCAATGATCTTACGTGCCAAATGCAATATTTCATCACATCAATATCGCTGTATGGTAATTACATTGTTATTGTCTTGTTTTGCAAAGCCTATTATCAAAATTTTGCAAGGCATTTGGTGAGATCTCATATCATAGTGAAGAAAAAATGTTTTATATATAAGTTCTCCTTCATCTTTAGAGGCGGGCATGCATTACTACTACGCAATCTTCTTAGCTCAGAGAAGCAACTATTAAACACGATCTGACGAGATGTTATTTTCTCTTAAATTATAGTACACTACAGTCAAACCAGGCAAAATTCTTAAATCACTAAAAGTTGTCTCAGATCTGCCTAGGTAATCAGCGATGGGTTCGTACGAGTAAATTATGTAGGTACGATCATATGTATGTCTTCGGCAAATGTCAAAAATTGCTATAACCGTATCATAATACTCTCGAAATACTCTCTCTTAATCGATAATAACAAATACGTTTGTACCCAACGAATAACGTCATTATAGCTTTGTTCAGTGAGGAAAAACTACAGCTGAACAGCACAGATTTGT
Organism: Volucella bombylans; assembly: GCA_949129095.1. NCBI lineage: Eukaryota > Metazoa > Arthropoda > Insecta > Diptera > Syrphidae > Volucella > Volucella bombylans. The sequence goes on along the minus strand of OX422140.1, from coordinate 332,931,425 downwards.
GAAAAACGCCAAATCAAATGAGAACAGAAAAGTACAGCACAGCTGATTTTGACATTTTTCACAATTGTGTTCTATAGGGTTTCCCAATAAGAACCTGACAACTTTTTTTTTTAATTAAAAGCAAACCATTTGAGATATTTCAAAAACTTTATTATCGGCTTGAAGTACAATCAAAACATTTATGAATGGAACTCGACTTCGTTCATATGGCCACCGCGGGCACGTTTGCAGCGGTCGATTCGTTGGACCCAATTTTCAACGACTCGGCCACATATTTCGGCCGAAACGGCCGCTATTTCGCGTTCAATGTTGGCTCTGAGCTCTTCCAACGTCGTCGGCGTGTTGGCATAAACCAATGACTTCACGTAGCCCCACAGAAAATAGTCACCATACTTACTTTTCAATAAATCGATTGTAGCGTGTGCTGTGTGGCTTGTGGCACCATCCTGTTGAAACCACATGTCTTCCAATTCGGGCCAAAAATAATCGGTGATCATGGCGCGATAACGCTGACCATTCACAGTAACGTGACGATCGTTATCGTCGACGAAAAGATATCTCCCAATAACGCCGCCGGCATGCAAACCGCACCAAACAGTTCTTTTTTGTGGATGAAGTGGTGATTCATGAAGCACATGTGGATTTTCACCCGACCAATAACGCATATTTTGCTTATTGACGAACCCATTGAGCCAAACATGAGCTCCGTCACTGAAGATGATTTTGCGATGAAATTCATCATCTTGGCGTATCTTCTCCAGAACTCAATCGGAGAACGTACGTCGCTTCAATTCTTGAGTCAGCCTGATCTTGTATGGGTGTAAACCAAGATCCTTACGCAAAATACGCCATAATGTGGTCTGAGCGATGCCCAATTCTTGAGAACGCCGTGGAATTGACTGATTTGGATCGTTTGCTACGGACGTCTGAACGGCAGCGATATTTTCGACACTTCGACCAACCCGTTTGGCTCACTGACACGGCAACATCACACAACGAATATGTAGACTCAAATAAACTTGTTATTGCCTGTCTACTAGGGCTAGAGTTACGACCGAAAATTGGAGTTAACGCTCTTAAAGTTGCAGTCACCGACTCCGAATTTCAGTATAAATTTTTTATAATTTGCAAACGTTGCTCGTTCGTGTACTTTACCATGATGAAAATGTTGAGTTTACTGAATAAATTGACAGTGATAAATTGATGATTAGTGAAAGAGTGCGTTCACAAATTAAATTCAAAGTTGTGAAGTCCCTATTGGAAAACCCTTTACTTCGAAAGTAGGTGCAATATTTTCTGCTCCGAACAGATTGGAACAGCCTCACTGAACACAGTGCAGAACAGATTCGAACAGAAATTTTTCTCACTGAACAGGAAAGTTTGTACTTTTCTATTCGGAGCAGTCCGGAACAGCCTCACTGAACAAAGCTTATGTCATCCTGCACAAATAAATGTGGCTTTACAATTGATGCTTAGCTGAAGATTAACCTAACCCTTTAAAGTTCCTATATCGCCCACATTATCTATCACAGGATAATTCCAGAAGGCTTGTTGGTGAGTTTTCGGGCGTTCGCATAGAGCAATATGACAGACAAGACCTTGTACATGATACAATATGTTATCCCTAATCTAATCATCAGGAATACATTATTTGAACTAAATCTTTAAGATAAGTTGGAGAAAACACTACCAAAAGACTTCAGCTGCTTTAACCCCTTGAAGGCAGATCAAGACCAAGAAGGGTCTTTTCTGCCCGTCATCGCGATGTTCGTCGTTGTCTCGTTCAGTATAGGGGAATGGTAGCATTTACGATTATCGTTTGAGTTTTATATACATACTTCTACAAGATTTTGTGCAAATTTATATACAAAGATTAGTGGACACATTCCACTGACATATGTTCTGGTAAAACTACAACTAACAACTCGTTTGTGAATATAGTAACATTACTTATTGCCTTCGATTGCACACTGCTTATTTTCTTTTTGGAAACTCAGTGTTCTGCTCACTTTCACTTTTGAACAAATCCGTCGAAGTCATGTTGAACAATTCTGTGGGCTATCAGATCAACTTCTTCAGTTTTATTAAACGAGACAAAGTTCGAATAGAATTATTGTCCTATTTTTCATCTGATTCTAGTTCTGCTACCGCTATTTAGAGCAATAGTTCCCACATACTAATTTGTTCAATTCTCTCGAATACTTCGTTGAGTTTAACCTCATTGGAGTGATATGTAAGTGTTTTTTGTTTGTGAAGATGAAAAATTATGTCGTCGGCAAACCTAACGTTATTTATCAGCTCTATTCTGATATACACCGCAGCGGGGGGAATGTTTATGTCAAATACGAGTTTTCCGATCCTACTATCCGTTCGAAGTGAAATACTCACTTGTCGCTAACGTAGGCCGGTGTTTCACTATACGCACGAATCGAATGTCCTCAAAAAAATGATTCACTTCACTAGAATCTCTTGTTTCCGAGTCAAAATTGAAATAAAGTGCTGCACTATCCATATTGGTTTTTCTTTCCACACAAATTACACAGTTGAAATGACACTTAAATTTGCAAACGCGTGACATTTAAATCTTTGAAACTTTGAAATAGAAAACGGTAAGTTAGTTCACCCGCCGTATAGCAGAATACTGATTCGAAGTGAAAGTGAATCGAATAAGTGAAGGAAACGTTCGATCCGCACGTATAGCAGAATAGGGGTGTAAGTTCCTCTTTGAAGAATTTTTCCATTTCCTCAATTTTGCTGTTCAAAGTTCTGATTTCGGCTGATTGAATCCAGTAGACGTATTCAATGAATATTTTAATTTATTTGTAATGACATGTATGTATGGATGACAACGTTTATATTGCGACACCAAATATATAGTTCGACTCTAGTATCCATGTTGTTTCTACAGCCAAACTGTGTTTCACTGATGTCACTTACCGAAACTTTTTTTAAATTTATTTTCAACATTATTTTTAAATAGTTTGACTTTCTTTAACCTGTGTACTTTTATAAGTTCTATAATTTCGTACAATCTGAACATGAACACGCCCTTCTTCACCATGAATGATATATATGAGTGATGTCAGGAACTTTCGTTTCTGTTGTGTCTGTAGGTTTCTATTGTCTTCAAATAGTTTTGTTTTTATGACAACTGTCAAGAGTTATTTATAATCGCTAAACCTCACTTACCCGATATAATAAGGGAGGCGATCGTAGGATTACCTACCTCATCGGGTCACTTGACCTTTAGTATCCTATTTTTAATTTTTGTTTTCTTTACGCCTGTTTGTGATATTTTTCATGTTTTCGTGTAGTCTAAAGTTGCTGTTAGTCCTTTCTAATTCGTTACATTTTCGTTTCCTTCTCCCACCACCAAAGCGTGGATCTGTATGAAAATCTTTTTTTTTTTGTTTTTCTTGTCATCGCTCTGACTATAAGATTTTCTTACGATATAATGGGGAGGCAATGGGTAGTGTGGATCTTCGTGGATCTTTGTTGAATATGAAAGTTAAATTTATGGCAATTATATAAGAACAACATTGTTCTTGTGACTAACACGACTCCGATTGGAAGCCAGCATCCGAAGGTGAAAATTTTCGAAGACTTTTCTGCAAAATTAACAGGTCAACGTCCTCAATCTCAGTTCGAATGTTGTGTGTTTGAGGTCTTGAATTGTTCTGGGATTGTTGGCGTAATTCTTACTTTTCAAATACGCTCATAAAAATAAGTCTAAGAGAGTTATGTTGTACAATCTTGTTTGCCAATCAACTTCTTCTCTAAGCGAAATGATGTAATCTTCGATTTTCGTTCGCAAAAAGTCGACCGTTTGGTGAGATAAATGTGGCGTAGCGCCGTCTTGTTGAAACCACATCTCACCCACAAAAATTCGTTGTTTATTAAAAACGACTTCATGACTTAAATTGTCTAAAATCAACTATGATGAATTTACACCATCGGCTGACTATATATTGAGCTGTAGACAACAACGTCTATTTATGTGACTATGCACACCGTAAGCTGCCGCACGGACACGGTTTACACATTGAGCTACCGTTTGGACGCTTGCCCACCGCTTCGGCAAAAGATATGAATGATTTACAAGATTCCGGATATACTAGCATCATAGTTATTTGTAAATTTTATCAGAGTTCTATCTGGCGGAAAATCGTATCGTGTACAAGCTGTTTATGGACGTGATATTGTGTGTTGGATATTTTTTCCAACTTTTCCAACAAAAATGTCCTGATCTGATTTGGGGCATAGCCCATAAGTATTGTCGTATTGTCAATTTCATTTGTGGGCTAATGTTGGTGAACTTAATTTTGATGTGAATAGCTTGACTCATGTGTTAAGGGCCATAGATCCTCCAATTAAAACGAAAACGCGACGAATACCCACTGCAGTAAATGCAACAGGTGTTTCGTCCTCGTTTTGATGACTAATATGTTAGCTCAATATGCGTTTAAAGCCTTTATTAATTATTCAAACCACACGGTCTATTTAGCCATCCTATCAAATGCTTATTCGAATGTTGTTTGTTCCATGTCAACAGTTAGTTTCATCCTTTCTGATGCTATTACTTCCTTTTTTTATTAACATATATTTTGGACACTTTGTAAACTGAATAAATGTGGTTCTTATTGGTTGAAAATTATATAGCACATTTAAAGAGTAACTTTATTTCATATATAGGGTTGAAATTTTGTGCTAATTAATCGCTATTTCAATGTATAGATAATTTCCATAAACGTTTGTATGTATTAAATAAAAATTATCTTTTGCAGAAAATATGAAAAGAGCAAGGAGATGACAGCGCAATTAAAAAGTAGTGAAGAAACGCTATTAGCTGAGAAGCGACAGAACCTGGAAAACCTTCGGTTACAGGAGCAACGGTATGAAAAAATGAAAAACCATGCCATGCAGCAATTAGAAATGTAAGTGTTCTCTCAACAGCCAACCACCACAATCGGCAGAAATTAACCTGTACTATTTTTTACTTGTAGTGCAAATAAAAAGCTCGAATCCCTTACAAAGAATCACTCGATGGAGATTACAAAACTGAAAGCACTCCTTAAAAAGGAGGAAATTTCACGAGCCTCAATAAATGAGCAACTACAGCAAAAGTCCCGAGAGAACGAGGAACTTGTTAAAATTTGTGATGAGCTTATCAATGGCCAAGGAAGTTAAAGTTATTTTCATTAATCTCATTTTTTAATTTGTTCACAGTCATCCCCTGTTTCGTTGATAAGTTTTTCAAAATCTCTCAGAAATCAGTACATAAAAAATTCTATCTTGTTTCTCGTTACTTGTCGTGTATCTAATGTTAACATTAACTTTATTGTTTAAACATTTATTATTATTACTATTATATATTTTAATTTTTTTTTTCTATTACTATTATTATTATTGTAATTAAACTCTAATAATTTATTTTGCAAGAAAAGAAATTAGAAAATCGGCTGGGCGGGAACGACACGCAGCGATAAAGAGAAAAGATAAAACAAACAAAGAAAGAAAGAAAAAAAAAAACAGAAAAATATATTAACAAAAAAAAAAGTAAAACAAAAACGTAATCGATAATCTTTATTCTTATGCTCTCATTACTATTAAATTAACTTCTATGTAAATTGTGAAAAACCAATTGCTCTACTGTCTAAGGTATTAGTTTAATTATTGTTTCTAATTAAAAACAAACAAAAAATAATTAATTTATATTTATATATATAAACGCATATATTAGATTAGTCCTGAAAAACAAAAAATCACAAGTCAGCTTGTTGTTGATATTGGATTTTGGTTTCCGATTTTTGTTTTATGATGTGTTTTTTGTTTTCTTCTTTTCTTTGTAATTCTAAATATTCCATAATTTTTCCATAACAACAAACAAAACACAGATAACCAACCAAAACAAAGAATAAATAAAAGATTGCCTAATAAACAAGAAAAACAAAGTGAAAACTACACTCATACACCAAGCAAGTCAAAAACAAACGAGACAATTGCTTTAGAAATGTTTACACTCGCAGTAACAAATAAAATAGAGAAGAAAAAAAAAATACATTCTCCCATAATTAAACCAAAACGATGCCATAATATCACAAACAAAATAATAAGATTTTTGTTTAATATAGGTTTTTGATGAATGCATGTTCCAAAGTGTATTTAGATACAAAGAAGATAAAAGAAATTGAATTTAAGCATTGTTAGCTGTGGTACTTAAGTTAATTTAGCGCTGAATGTACACCAACATAAACTGTCCATTTATTTCTTTTCTTTTTTTTTAAAGCATTTGATCAATGAAAAGTTTATTTTCGTTTTCTTCTATCTCTTCCATTGCAAAATGTTTTTTTTTTAATACATTTTATTCTTATGTGAGAAAAGACGCCTTAATTATTAAGTCATTCATACAACAAATATAATTACTAGGAAAGGAATAACAAAGAAAAAAAAAGTTTTTATCGCTTTAAAGCAACATCTACCTACCTGCAGACAATCCATTTTGGATAATATACATTATTTAAAGCTAATTCAAGCAAACCAAAACTGTTAAATATAGTCCTTATGTTTGATTCTTATTTAATTTGGCTTAAGAAGGAAAATTTGTTCTCGTAATTTTTTTATTTTTAATTTTTGTTTTTCTGTTGAGAAATCTTTAAATATCCCCCCTTTGCCCTACAAGGGTTTCTTTTATTTTTACCCTAATACACTTGAACTATTAATTAACAATTTATAGAACACACATTTGTAAGAAATAATATTTTTTTAAATAAAAAGAAAACCAATGAAAAAAAAATATAATAAAAACTACAAGAAAAACCTTAACGTACATATGAGACAATGTTTAATACAAAAGAAGAAAAAAAAATAATTAATTAATAAAATGAAATTATAGGCAAAGATCAACTCTAAAACTGATGATGGAATTAAATATATTTTAATTTGTAAACCAATACAAGTTTTTGTTCTAAAAAAGAAAACACTTGCTGAAGTCTGGGTCCCGTTGACCTTTTTAAAGAAAAAAATCTTAGTGCTTTGTTTAACACATTGACTGCCATGGCTATCATATTTGTTTGCCAGTAATGTATCCGTTTGTGCTGGGTCTATCAAATATAATACGCAGATGCCCATTCATATAATGCTTTGGCTATCCAAATTGATAGCCACTAGGAACAAATTTCAATACAAATTGAATACTCTGGCATTTCAAGTTGTGCTAGGTGAACTTGGTTCGAGCAATTTCGTGATAGTTAAATTTTTACAGCTTATTTTCTTGAGAAAGATTTAATAAGAAAACATTTTTAATGCAAATAAAGTACATAATAAAAATAAATAAATAAAAAATTCATATTTTCACTAAAAAAGAAACTACAGTAACTTATTTTATATGTTAGTCAGCCTTATTTCATTTTTCTAATCTGAAATCTGTATTAGTTGACTTTAGACATATAAACTTTTTTTATATTTGTTTTCTTGAGTATGAAGTTTTATTCATGTTGCATGTTGAAGCATTTGTGGTTGGTCTGGGCAGTCTTCACAACATACGAGGTCTGTATGATAAGTACCTGTGTTAGGCAAGTAAACGCATTAAAACAATTTTTTTTAATTATGGCTGCTTTCCAAAATGCAGTACTGCCTGCTTTTTGCATCAGCAACCATTCCGAAATGCAAACCCAAACTGGTGACAGAACGCAGTACGTTCCGAAATTCATTGTGAATGTATATATAAAACAACCCGCATCGTTAACTAGCACGATGCAAATGACAGTTGCTTGTTTGGTTTATGCAATCTGAAGTATAATGGCGAATGCCGAGAATTAAGTTTTCTTTTAAATAAATAAAAGCATTCAATTTTATTATAATAATTATTTATATGCAGAAATCAATGAACAAAATGCGAGATTTTACATTTAATTACAACAACGAGGCTACAGTTTGAAAAAGAATTTAGCTGTAGCTGAATTTTAGCTTTAAAATATATTTTGTGAATATTCGGTTGTCATAAGCACCACAATTATTTAGCAAGTGATTAATTATGTATATGAATTCCAATCAATTTGTTACACTTTGTTTTACGTTAAAAAAAAAAAAAAAACACTGCGCATCGCGTAACATTCCAAAACATCATGATTCGTAACGCAACAGGATACGCATCGCATACTTGCACGACAGATGCGAGGTAGGTGCAGTCACAATGCGCATTTAGTTTGAATTTTGGAAAGCAGCCTATTTCTCAATATAGTCTCCTTTCAGCTTGACACATTTAGTCCAGTGATATTATAACTTTTTCAAGCAATTCAGAAATTATGATTTGTCGAACTCCGCAATATAGGCGACGATTTCCTCGTTTGAACGGAATTTCCTCCGATTTTCACAAATTTTGTATCATGGTACCTGTTCCGATGACTTAATCGGACAAACCTTCGAAAACAAATTTTGTTGTGCGAAGTATGACTGCAAAGTGTCAAAATAACAGCAACGCATCTCAAATTCACGCGATGAATTCCGATTGTCTCCGACGTCAAAACTAATGTGACAAAAGGTCCGCAAGCATGGGTACTCAGGAGAAACTTTGCGTAAACGAAAATTTTTTTTAAGCTGTAAGTAAAAATTATGGAAGAATCATCTAAGAGTACTTTCACAAAATGAAATAATTTGGCTTACGCTGCATCTGAAAGGTCGAAAATAATTGATACATTTTTCAAAAATCTTCCTTTTTCTTTGCTTAAATGTTCTCTGTTCATATCTTTCTGCTTTCAAAAATATCGCTAAGGTATCCACGATTCTTTAACTATTTTGGAAATGTTTTATTTCACAAATTGAATGTCAAATACATGCATCGGTACGCGTCTATAATTCGTTTACGAAATAAACACGAACTTGATGACTTTCAACAGCTGTCAAAGCAAAACTAAACGATACATCTGCCTGAAATGTTGACCGTCATCGGCGCTATATGATGGCATACACATTTTGCATCAGTGGTGCTATCAGTCGGTAAACACGGTACTTATCATTCAGCCCTCGTATATAGTGCCGTTTTTTGGTCAAACTTTTTTTTTCGAATTTTGTCAAATTTGTTGCAATAACTACATATTTTTTAATGAGGATTTCACACGCGGTCACGGGAGTTGGCAGACCGAAAAATGGGTTTTTTAGGTACTTGCCTCATTTTTAGGGATTAAAAGAAAAATGCTTTATTGGTGCAGTGTTTTTGATTTGTTTTTATTGCTTCTAAGAAACATTCTCTATCTAATTAGTACTTTGTTGGACCTCCTCTTGCTTTTATTACAGCTGCACATCGGCGAGACAGACTCAGATAGGGTTTTCCATGTGGAAGTACGTATGGTGTTTCAGGTCCGGATAAGTAAATTTTTTAGGTTTTCAATTGACTCTGGACGATTCCTTAAGTTTCATTATTGACCAGATATTCTTAATTGGATTGAGATCTGGACTGTAGGGGGGCAACTTAATAAAGGGTCCGCCATCTAACGTTTTTTTTTTTCAACTAGTGATTATTTCGTGAATGGTAACACTTAGCTCATGTCTGATTAGACAGATAATTAGTTTTATACTTCCGCTGAACGAATATGGTTGTGTATACGCTTGAACAACGCTGGGAAATATTGCGACATTACTTTGAAAATCATGGTAATGTTGCAGAATGTGTGCGAAAATTGCGTACGGATTTTTGAAGAAGAGAAGCACCGTCAGCTCCGTATGTTCGTTATCTTGTGAAAAAAGTGAAAGAAACTGGCATCCTCATCGATAAACCAAAGCGTGAAAAGCCAAAAACAGTGCGTACACCCGAGAATATTGCTGCTGTGGCAGAAAGTGTGCGTGAAGCGCCATCAACATCAATTCACCGTCGTGTAAACCAAGATCCTTACGCAAAATACTCCATAATGTGGTCTGAGCGATGCCCGATTCTTGAGAACGCAGTGTAATTGACTGATTTGGATCGTTTGCTACGGACGCCTGAACGACAGCGATATTTTCGACACTTCGACCAACCCGTTGTCTCACTGACACGGCAACATCACACAACGAATATGTAGACTCAAATTTTTGCACTAAACTTGTTATTGCCTGTCTACTAGGGCCAGAATTACGACCGAAAATTGGAGTTAACGCTCTTAAAGTTGCAGTCACCGACTCCTAATTTCGGTAGAAAATTTTTATAATTTGCAGACGTTGCTCGTTCGTGTACTATACCATGATGAAAATGTTGAGTTTACTGAATAAATTGACAGTGACATTTTGATTATTAGTGAAAAAGTACGTTCACAAATTAAATTCAAAGTTGTCAAGTCCCTATTGGAAAACCCTTTACTTCGAAAGTAGGTGCATAATCCGACTCGATTATGGCTTTAATTTAATCATTATTAAGCTCATCTGGTCGACCTGATCGTTGTTCGTTTACGGAAATTAAAAAGTTAAATATGACGAAAATGCTCGTTTTTGCACTCCATATTAAAACTGACGTCAAATTAAATACCTTTTCACAAAAATACACGCAATTTACTTCTAAACCAAAGTAAGACCCACAGCTAACAAATGCAATGGAAAAAAAGTGCATGTTCACATTGGCGCGGGCAGGAAGATTGTCCGAAAGAGAGGGAACGCTTTTTATGGAAGTGGAAAAAAGAAGGGTTACTTCCACCGAAAATCCATTTCTAAAGTGGATTCTCGGGTGCAACACATCGTTGTTTTCGAAGTCGTTCCATTTCTGACATATTTTTTTATTTTAGTTTAGATCGTTGATGAGCAAGAAAGTGTGAAGAATATGAAAAAAGGTATCTTTCAGGCCAAATGCTCAAATTTAAAAAATAAAAATGCTCCGATTCAAGTGTTCCAGTTGTCAAAAAGTCTTTCAACCCCATGACAATGTGAACACGACGTTCATGGTGAGGACTTTATCCCGTCCCCAATGTAAACAGGCACAAATATGTCATTGACAGAAGCCATTAAAAAATATGGCCAAAAACATCTATGTGTCAAATCCGCAATCCGTAATCACAATATTTATTGAGTTTGGCTACTGTCTTTGGTAATGGTGGTTGTACCGAATCATAGAAAAAACAAGGCAGGCACAACAGTGAATTTGTGCCATTCTCCGTTCGCTTCTTATAGCATATATTAACAGCAACTAAATCTTGGATGCAGAATTGTCCAAGTTAAAATGGTGAGTTGGTGTGATGTGATCTTGTGTGGATATTATGTGAAGTTTTGTGTTCAACAAGGAAACCTCCTAAACACATAAGGATGTATTAGCAAACTTGGAGTGTTGAAGCATATTATGAGTAAACATAATAGATAAATTCGGAAGATTTCGCCTATAATCTGCACTCATTTGGAAATAAAGTACAATTTAACACTTACAATGCGCAGATAGGGACATCCCCGGATGTCACTCCCCTAGACGTTTCTGATGTCAGAATATCATTATATAGTCATCAGTCATTATTCGCTTAAAGCTTTATATCTTTTAGTATAACCTTGTGCCATCGATTTTAGCATTGCCTGGCTTTAAAATTGCTATAACGACCTTCATGCAGACGCGGTTTCCGGATTTTACGTATATTTCCTCATTTCGTATACCTGACCGCATCGAATTGAACTTAACAAATATATATTTCAAATATTTCCGTTAAAGAACTTAAATTTCAGCTTGATATTATTTTGTTACATTGGCAGTTAAACCCAATGCGCAGCGCCGGTTTTGGAAAAAAGAAGAATGCTAGTTAAAGATTTTAAGTCCTCACCATGAACGTCGTGTTTACATTGTCATGGGGTTGAACTTTTTGACAAGTGGAACACTTGAATCTGAGCAGTTTTCATTTTTAAATTTGAGCAGTTAGCCTAAAATATACCTTTTTCCTATTCTTCATACTTCCTTTCTCATCAATGAAAAAATGAAAAAATATGTCAGAAATGGAACGATATGGAAAAAAACGACGTGCTTCAGCCGTGGAAGTAACCCTTCTTTTTCCCATTTCAATAAAAAGCGTTCCCTCTCATTCGGACAATCTTCCTACCCGCGCCAATGTGAACAGGCACTAAAACGACAATAGGTCATGCAACCTAAGTGGTGTTTGTTTCAAGATTAATTGGAAGCAATTTCAAAACATTCTTGACCATTAGGACAGATACAAGATTTCTGAAAAGTGCTACAGAATCATCCCTTCGTACCGATTAAGTTGTTGATTACACACTTGTTGGTCGCTGCTGTTGATGCTGTCTCAACTGACTGAGCGATAACTAAAATATTTGAGATACTTTTCTCAGCATTTTATAGGCTTCGGCTTTGTTGAGGAGATTATTTGTGATTTAATTGGCATCTAAAGGTTGGTTTGTTCCAAATCCCACTTTTACGTGTATTATAAAATTACATAACGCACTTATCGCGTACTTTATTATTTTTAGACTGGAAAGATGAATTTTGCCGGCAAAGTGATTCTTATAACTGGAGCAAGCTCTGGGATTGGAGCTGCAGCAGCTGTGAACTTTGCCAAGTTAGGAGCCAGCTTAGTTCTTACTGGAAGGAATGCAAACAATTTAAAATATGTTGCTGCCAAGTGTCCCGGAGGCAGTCAACTACTTCTTGTCCCAGGAGATGTTACCAAGGAAAGTGACAACGAGAACTTATTGAAAGCAACTTTGAATAAATATGGCAAACTGGATGTTTTGGTTAATAATGCCGGTATCATCGAGACCGGTACTATTGAAAATACTAGTATGGAACAATTTGATCGAGTTATGAATACCAACATTCGTTCAATTTATCATCTGACAATGTTAGCTGTTCCTCATCTGGTGAAGACCAAAGGTAACATTGTCAATGTTTCAAGTGTTAATGGAATTCGTTCGTTTCCCGGTGTCTTGGCATACAATATCTCCAAAATGGGTGTAGATCAATTTACCCGTTGTGTTGCTTTGGAGTTGGCAGCAAAGGGCGTTCGATGCAATTGTGTTAATCCCGGTGTGACTGTCACGAATTTGCATAAACGCGGTGGCATGGATGAGGAAACATACGAAAAGTTCTTAAAACACTCAGAAACAACTCATGCGCTTGGCCGTCCTGGCACTGCTGATGAAGTGGCACAGGCAATCGCATTTCTAGCTAGCGATTTGTCTAGTTTTATTACTGGTGCTAGTGTTCCTGTTGATGGTGGTCGTCATGCTATGTGTCCTCGTTAAGTCGAATTTTCTAAAATTTCTGGATTTGGCAAAAGATTTAAAGTGCCTTTTAAAGATTACGTTCAAAGATTGTGTGCATTTATTAGTGGTAAATTTTGTTTGTTAAATTTGTATTTTCGTCTTAAAATATCATTTCGTAATAAATTTTTGCATTATATGGTAATATGTAATTCAATTTTTTGCTATATTACTGTTGGAAGAAATTTCACACTTAACATTGCAAAAGTTTGCTTTATAACGGAAGGAATTGAAGGACAATCGATAGGGTGTCTACACTCTACACAGCCTCTTGTCCACAAGTTTTAATATTAAGTGAAAACCTTTTAGTAAAAAAAACGCTTTAAACGTTCACGAGACATGGAAAAATAATTTGTGCAAATCCTTTAACGGCAGGAGCAACTTAAATTCCGCTGCTAATCAGAATGAACCTGAGCGATGAAAGCCAAGATTTCCATCCCCTCGACCAAAGCGAACGACACCTGCCGAGAAGGCAAAAAGATATGACTTTTTAGACACCATTTCCAAAATTTGTTTGGAGAAAATTATGGCTGATAAATGGATCCTTAATATTTATTGCCCAATCCAACACCAAGAAGACCCTCTTAACTGCGCGTACTATAGGGGCATCAGTTTTCTTAACATGGCAGTCCTAGAGAACACAAAGAAATTCCGATTGATACCACCATCTCTTTACCGATTTTAAAGCCGCATATTATAACATCTGATGCTATAGAGACGAGCTCAGTTCGGAATCAATATCAACGACAATTTAAATGTCAAAAAGTGATGATGCGCTTCTTTAACATTACAATTGAGGTAATTGTGGGAAACCAGAGGCAGAATTTTACAAATATCTATGTAAATGCTAAGCATGACACACCATCCGAGATCTTATTTGGTCAAACAGTTCGGTTGCCAAGTGAAGCAAAATTCGGATCCCCACCTACGGAGCCAAAAAGGTGAAGGAAGACGTGGATGACTTGCACAGCAGGATTCGTAAATTGCATGAAGACACCAGAGAAAAGATCTCTGCTGCCAGCTTGGTCTCTCCTCGTGTTCCTTCCAGGCCAATATTGGTTCGGTGTCATTGTCTGCCTGTTGGGAGGAACGGATTTCGTCTATACTCCAACCCTCTATTGGCTCAGTCCTGATCATTTGGATAGTTGCCTGTTCTTTCGCTTCTTTACGGTTGCAGTGTTCGCATTTTACTCCGCACGGTCGACGTGAAAGAGCATCAGCATTTGAGTGGAGTGTTCCCTTGCGGTGTTGCACTTCAAAGTCGTAGCCCTGCAACTGCTCGATCCATCTTGCAACTTGGCCTTCAGGGTTCTTAAATTGGAGTAGCCATTTTAGAGCTGTGTGATCTGTCCGGAGAATGAACTTTTGTCCGTAGAGGTACATATGGAAATGCTTCGTAGCCAGAATTAAAGCTAGAAGCTCGCGCCGGGTTACACAGTAGTTCCTTTCAGGTCTGGAGAGTACTTTGGTGTAATATGCAACCACTTTCTCTTGACCATCATGAACTTGGGAGATCACAGCTCCGAACCCAACGTTGCTAGCGTCTGCGTCCACGATGAACATTTTTCCGGGCGTGGGGTAACCCAAGATGGGGCCATTGCACAGCTGCCGCTTTAGTTCTTGAAATGCTTTTTCGCATTCTGCAGACCACCTGAACTGTTGGCCTTTTCCCGTAAGTTGATGCAGGCTCTTTGCAATGCCAGCTAAATCGTTTACGAACCTTCCTTGCAATGTTCGTTCCATTAGTAGCTCGAAGGTGGCCGGGGCGTTGAACAGTCCAAACGGCATTACTGCAAACTGCCAAAGACCGCTTCCTGTGAAGTTTTTTTCTCACGATCCGTACGATTTATCTCTATCTGCCAGTAACCGCTCTTCAAGTCAAATGTTGAAAACCATTTCGCTCCGGAAAGCATATCTAAAGTGTCATCGATTCTCGGAAGTGGGTAGCTGTCCTTTTTAGTGACATCATTGAGACGTCGGTATTCTATACTGTAGCGTAGTTAGCTACCAATATCTATAAAATTCTTGAGGACGTGTTTGCTATTAAAAGGAAACGCTTTAATTTAGTTACAATATTTTATTTCAAAGATACTTCCAGAACAATTAAAATATGACGTGCGCGCTTTTTCACCAAGAGAAGAAGAATGGCGCTGAGCTCTTTTTTTGAAATTACTATTCTCTAATCCAGGTAGATGGCGTAGTAGCGGTTTGGAGGATCTTCTTCTTTCAGACATCTTGTTTTCCTTCTCATTTAATTTTGACAGCTGCCGAATGAAACCGCCAAAGTACTCCTCCCCAAGTGACAGCGTTAAAAAAAGAAAAAAAAAGTAAATAAATTATTCATTGATTTATGAAATGTTGTCTTTCGCGATTATATGTTTTCCTTGTAGGTTCGAAATGTACGGATGTTGGATGCCGATTTAACGTTGCGGGCCTTGTTTTAACTGTAGGAAGAGAATCACTAGTGCTGAGTATAATTTGTGAATTTGTATTAAGTAAATTAATAAAGTTTTCGAAAAATGCAGGCTTTAGACGTTCCGTGTTGATTGTAGTTGGGATACCCTTAAAATTTATTTTGAAGACATGGTCGGATATACGCTCCATGATTTTGTATGGACCTTCATATGGCTGCTCGCATGGTTTTTGCACTGCATCCACTCGTACGAAGACATGTGTACATGAGAACAAAGTTCCATGTGCGAAAGGTTTACTCCTGGAATGATGTGCGGAAGGAACAGGCTGAACCTGCCGCATTTGTTCGCGAAACTTTTCAACAAAGATTTGTGGGTCCGGTGAAAAATCTTCATCGAAGAAAAATTGGCCCGGAAGTTTCAAAGTCATTCCATAAACTAGTTCTGCAGCAGTGGCTTTTAAATCCTCCTTGAAACTGGTACGCAAACCAAGTAAGACAGTAGGAAGAACACTTACCCAGTCTGATGTTTCTTGGCACATAATTGAGGCTTTTAGCGATCTGTGCCACCGTTCAATCATGCCGTTGGATGATGGATGGTAAGCAGTGATCCTGACGCGTGTGCTTCCGATAAGTTTTACCAGTGCATCAAATAAGGTTGATTCAAATTGTGATCCCCTATCCGATGTTATTGTTTTAGGGGCTCCGAATCTGCATACCCAGTTGCTAAAAAAAGCGTCTACTACAGTTTCAGCAGTTATGTCCTTAAGAGGTGTTGCCTCCGGCCATCTCGTAAACCGATCAATCATCGTCAATAGATATCGATAGCCGTGTACTAGTGGCATAACAACTATATCAACGTGGACATGGTGAAATCTGTCGTTAGGGATCGGAATGTGCTGTGGTGTATTTTTGACGTGGCGATTTATTTTACTGCGTTGGCATTGAATGCAGGATCGAGCCCATGCAAGGATCTCCTTGCACATGTTTGGCCAGACAAAACTCGTGGAAATTTGACGTTTTGTAGCTCTTCCACTGGGGTGCGAAAGATTGTGTACGTTGTCGAAAATCTTCTTACGAAGAATTTTTGGCACAAAGGGACGAATGTCGGTATCTCCGACGTCGCAGTAGACAATTTTGTCTGTGCTTCCAATACGGAGTCCTCGCAGTTTTAGTGAAGAATTTTCTGGACTAGCAAGTAGTTGTTTTAGTTCGTCGTCGTCTTTTTGCATCGTGGCCAATTCATCCGTGCTAACCAATACCGGCATGTCGATAGTGTTGATACGGGAAAAAGCGTCAGCCACTATGTTGTCCTTTCCCGACACATGCTCTATTCTCGTCGAATATTGTCCGATTTCCTCAAGTTGTCGTGCAACGCGATCGCAAGCATGATTGGATTTCTGATTAAAGGCGTGTACTAATGGTTTGTGGTCGGAAATGATGATCAGTTCTCTGCCTTCGATGAGGTGTCGAAAATGTTTCACAGCTCTGTAAATGGCTAATAACTCCCGATCATAGATTTTGTATCTGACTTCACGTGGGCTTAGTTTTTTTGAGAAAAAACCAAGCGGTTGGAGTTGATTTTTTATGCGTTGGTCTAATGCAGCTCCGATGGCTGTGTCTGATGCATCACAACGAAGGACAAGTGGTACATTTGTATGTGGATGAGCCAGTTGAACTGAGTCCCTTAGCTTCTCTTTACATTCTTCAAATGCTCGGCTGGCTTCGGGAGTCCATGACACAGTACGCTTATCTCCTTTTTTGGCTCCAACTGTTAGGTCAACCAGGGGTGATTGTGTTATAGCTGCACCAGGTAAACAATTGCGGTAAAAATTCCATGATCCCAAAAACTTTCGCAGCTGGTCCATCGTTTGAGGCTTTGGATAGTTCATAAGAGCTTCGACTCTATCAGTAGGAGGTTTGATACCAAATTTATTGACTGTGTATCCCAGGTATCTCACCTCTGGTTGACCAAAGTGGCATTTGGGAATGTTAACTATTAAGCCAAATTGTTGAATTTTGTCGAGGACGATGCGGAGATGTTGTCGATGCTCATCTTCATTTACAGATGCTATTAGGATGTCGTCAATATAACAATGGCAGAAATCGAGATTTCGTAGCACTGAATCCATAAACCGCTGCATTGTTTGCGCAGCATTACACAAACCGAACGTCATTACTTTAAACTCAAAGAGGCCGAAAGGTGTTATAACGGCCGTCTTTGGAATATCTTCGGGAGCTAGAGGAATTTGATTGTAGGCTCGTCTTAAATCCAAGGTAGTGAAAATTGAGCATCCAGTAAGCTGATGACTAAAATCCCGGAGATGTGGTATGGGATATCGATCTGGAACCGTGATGTTATTTAAGCGGCGATAGTCCCCGCAAGCTCTCCAGCCACCGGATTTCTTTTGCACTAGGTGGAGGGGGGAGGCCCATTCACTTTTAGAAGGTTGACAGATTCCTCTTTGCATCATGTATTGGAACTCCTCTCTTGCTGCTTTGAGCTTTTCACCGGCTAGGCGGCGAGCTCGTTCCGCGACTGGATGTCCCTTGACGACAATATGATGCTGAACAGAGTGCTCGGGAACTCTGAAATTATTTTCATGTGTGATATCTACGAACTCTTTGAGAATATCAGAGTAACGATTCGTCTCGTCAATGGTTCGAACTGTAGGCTGTGCGCTGTTAATCACGAATCCCTTCGTACTCAATTGTGTTTTGTTGTCGATGAGCATCCTCTTGCTCAGCCGAATGGTAAGGTCGTAATTGTGAATGAAATCGGCTCCGATGATAGCATGTTTTACATCCGCAACTGTGAAAAGCCAACGAAATTCACGACGAAGTCCGAGGTCCAAAGTCATGGTCTTTGTTCCGAAGGTTGAAATGGCTGCTCCGTTAGCAGCGAAAAGTTTTGATGTGGCAGGTGTTTTATTATTGGGGTATCCTATGGGTAAAACTGAAATATCGGCTCCAGTATCGATGAGGTACGATATGCCGCTTGTTTTGTCGATAATTTGCAGACGGTGACGATCATTGTTGCCGTGGGCGACCGTCTGTACCCCCGACGGCAGTTTTAGTTTCCCGACCACTTTGGACAGCCGGGTTTGCACCTGCGTGCATCATCGCCAAATTTTTGATGGTAAAAACACATCTTGTTATCACTGCTTTCGGAGCGCTTGTGTCTGCTCGATGCTCTATTTTGCGAATTTGATCGGTTGCGCGGTTGCCTCGTTGTCTTCAAAGCCAGAACTTCTTTGCGTAAAACTTCAATTGACGTTTTGATCTCGTCCAGAATGTTTACTTCGGGTTGTGAGATTGCTTCTACTAATGCCGGAGATGTAACAGTGCAAAGATGTGCATTTGACATGTCGTAAATCTTATCTCCAACTTCGGCAAGTTTATCCAAATCTTCTTGGCCGGTTGCTATTAATACTGTCCGCATGTTTTCAGGCAACCGATCAAAAAAAAGTGTGCGCATAATTGCTGAATCACACCGTCCATCAGCTAAGTGTTTCATGTGCGCAAGAATTTCTGATGGCTTTTTACCTGTGGTATCTTCCCCGCGCAGCATGCGGCGTAGCTGTGACTCAGGATTAGGAGCAAAATGATGTACCAGTCGCTCCTTAAGTGATAAAAATTTGTTGGTTCCTGGTGGATTACTAGCTAGATCACCGACTGCCCTCAAAGCATCACCTTCTAGACTTACTAATAAATGTGCGTAACGCTCGTCGTCGTTGGTGACGCCACCAAGCTGGAAGGCTATCTCCACCTGAGTTAGCCATAACTGTGGGTAATGTGCATTGAACTTCGGCAGTTGGATGCGAGGCGCCGAGACTCTTGATGTATCCAAACCAGAAGTAGGCGTAGGCGATATGTGTTGGGTGTTATGTTGATGGACATATTGAGGCGACTGAGCTATATGTGCAGGAATTGACTGTACTGGCTGTGCATTCTTGAGCGCCTGTATAGTCTCGTTTGCCAATTTAAGCTCCTCACGGAGTTGGTCCATAACATCAACTGAAGATGATTCTGTAGGGTTAGACATGGTTGTATTTAATGTTTTAAAGTTGGTTTGAAATGTGGGTTTTGTTTCTTCATCGGCTGAACCCGGGTCTGTGTATGTAAGTTTACTGCGTAGTTTTCGTGGCATAAGGGATGGTTGTAAAATCTTGAGGTTTCCCGGATCACGCCGGGGTCACCAATTGTAGCGTAGTTAGCTACCAATATCTATAAAATTCTTGAGGACGTGTTTGCTATTAAAAGGAAACGCTTTAATTTAGTTACAATATTTTATTTCAAAGATACTTCCAGAACAATTAAAATATGACGTGCGCGCTTTTTCACCAAGAGAAGAAGAATGGCGCTGAGCTCTTTTTTTGAAATTACTATTCTCTAATCCAGGTAGATGGCGTAGTAGCGGTTTGGAGGATCTTCTTCTTTCAGACATCTTGTTTTCCTTCTCATTTAATTTTGACACCTGCCGAATGAAACCGCCAAAATACAAAGTCTCGTGCTGCCATCTTTCTTCTTCACAAGGACCACTGGAGATGCCCACGAACTTTGCGATTCTTCAATCACACCCTCAGCTTTCATCTTCGACATCATTTCGGCAACTTCTGTTTGCTTTGCCAATGGAAGACGCCTTGCAGGTTGACGAATTGGTCGAGCGTCTCCGGTGTTAATGTGGTGTTGAACAATATGCGTACGTCCATATTCTCCGTCTTGTGTAGCAAATATATCAGCGTACTCACCGATTAGTTTTTCTGCCAGGATTTGCTGATCTTCGTCCAGATTACACAGGCCGAGAATTTTGTTCTTGATTTTTATGCTCCGCACTGTTGTGACCGGTGTTACACCCCTTTTTTTCCATTGTGGTCGATATAGCCTCAACAGATACGCATTTTCCCACTATCTCCCCCTTTTTCACCTTTACACTGAATGTATTTGGATTTAGAATCCTTCAGGGACCATGTTGTTCTTTGGCTCCACTAAGGTCTTTCCCATCATGAAGTCTCTTCTCTTTTCTGGCTCCATCAAATAGAATCGGTGGTTACCACCTTCCACTTTTGTCCACAAAATTGCTTCTGGCGAAGACTCTAGACTCTGATTGCTGCAGATGACGACATTTGAGACTGAGGTATTGGCGTTTCCGTATATCATTGGTATCTCCATGTTTCCGTATTTCAGGGTTTGTGACCCCAAGTCGACTACAAGTCCATGTTCTCTCATGAAATCTGTACCAATGATGCACTCGCCACATATGTCAGCTACCAGAAACACGTGAGTGAATGTTATTCCGGCCACTTGGATTTTTATGCGGACTTCATCATATAACACTGCTAGTGTTATGCAGCTAATACTTCTGCACAAGATTCCTCCTGATGATTGAGGTCGTGGCACCGGTGTCTATTGTTGCCATCCATTTTTCTTTTCCACTGACTATTTCTACTAAAAGGCTTTCGTTGCATCGTTTTGCCAGCGAGACATGGATGATGGTCCTGGGGCCGTCGACTCCTGTTACCAACTTCTGCCCCGCGAAGTTAGTGCTTAAGCATTTCCCGACTGATGGCTTCGGGAAGGTTGACCGGCTTCTTGATAGCTGTTTCTGCGGGTTTCTTCCTCTATTTGCTTGTCACCACAGTGAGGGCAGTCTTTTCGTCACACCGGTTCTTTACACTGCCTTTGGAGGTGTCCTTTTTTATTGCAATTCCAGCAGCGCATTATTCGTCTATCACGTCGAGTATCTCGTTCCTCTGCACTAATTCTTGTGCAGGAGCATTCGATAGGTGCTACTTCCCTGACGAAATGTGTTCCCCTGGAAGCCTGATTGGCTGCTTCCATCGCCAGAGCGAAGGCAAGTGCTTCAGCAAGGGTTCTTTTCCCGGCCATCCTTACTGCCGACTGTAGCTTCGAATCTGCAATTCCCCTGATAAATGCATCTTTTACCATTTCGTCGATAATTTCCTGGCCTACAGTGGGGTATGACAGATGTGCCAGTCTACTCACGTCTGCTTGGAGCTGCTGCATTGCTTCTCCTCGTTGCTGCGTTCGGCTTTGCAATTGGACCTTGTAGACCTCCTGCATGTGGCTATCCCCAAACCGTTTCTCAATAGCTTGTACTAAAGTCACATAATTTGATGTCTACTGTTTGCAGCAATTCTGCTGCAGGACCGTGCAAGGCCATTGTTAGGCAAAGCAGTTTTCCTCATTGTCCCAGTCGTTTGCACAGGCAGCCATTTCAAACTGCTTCTTATAAGCAGACCATGAAGTCTGGCCATCGAATGAGGGAGGCTTCAACTCTTTTCTCCTTGGACCGCTTAAAGGACATTCTCGCAGTTTCTGTTTTCCCACTGTGTCGAGCTCGTTTGCCAGTTGCTCAATTTGCTGTCCATTTGTTCGAATTTTTCGCCAACATTCTTCTCTATTCTATCAAATTTTTCATCAAAATTCTTCTCTATTCTTTCAAATTTGTTATCGATTTCTTCGAACTTTTGATGTAGAACGTTATTTTGTTCTTCCAGTTTTTGTTCTAGACTATTCTTTTGTTCGTCGAATTTTTGTTCAATGTTTTGTTTGACGAGCAGAAGTCTAGGTTTTTCTTTTGTTCATCCAGCTTTTGTTCCAGGCTGTTCTTCTGTTCTTCCAGATTTTTCTTCTGTTCGTCCATATTTAACAAGAGGAGTTGCATCATCGCAGCCATGTCACTGCCGATACTTATCTGTTCATCCTCGTCAATGCTAAATGAGTATGTATCAGGATCATGTCCCTCCTGAAGTTGGAGCACCAAGTCACTTTTTCCTCCACTGGCGCTGAGGCTTCTCTTGTTCAATTCGGATTTGAGTTAGACGAGGGTCAACTGCAATAGTTTTCGACCCATTCTAGCTTTTTCAAAGAGTCACAATTTTTTTTGTTTGTGTGAGTACAAATGATAGAACTTATTCTTTTCAATAGAAATCGTTTTATTCAGTACAATTACAATTCACTATTTAATTGTTTCTCTCAGTACAATCCAATTTCTCAACCACTTATACTTTTCTTATCTTTTATTTAAACCACTTAATCACTTCAAATTACACTTTAGAACTCATTTTCATACCTTGGGGATGCTGGTATTTATACTCGAATGACATACTTCGAGACAATCCGCGCCATCCAGCGTCCCATACAATTTCCAATTTGCTAGAAAATTCGATTCCACTCTCCAGTCATCAATCTAAATCTTCTGGTCTTTGAGTATCGACATCTTCTGCTCTGTAAATCTAGATGTCGCTGCTCACATTTAAGTGGTTATCAGAATACGTATCTATTAAAATGTGCTACGACAATAACTAACATCACGCGCTATACTTATGACCACTCTGTGCCTTTTATCTATTGTTGTTGCTGTTGTTTTTTTAGATTATTATTTGACAAGTGATTTAAAAAGATTAGCTTTGTTCAGTGAGGAAAAACTAGAACAGAATTAAAAGCAAGTGCTGTCACTACTAAATAAAGTTGCATTTAAGAAGATTCGGCATTTAGATATCATGGATTTTACTGGAAAAGTAATTATCATTACTGGTGCTAGCTCAGGGATTGGAGCTGGAACGGCAGTTCATTTGGCCAAACTTGGTGGACTTCTAACAATCGTCGGCCGGAATATTACGAAACTGAATGAGACTGCTGAGAAATGTAAGGAGGTAAGTGGTCAGTTACCTCTCGCTGTTCAATGTGATGTCACCAAAGAGGACGACGTTGAGAAGATAGTCAATGAAACCATTGCAAAATATGGAAAGATCGACGTTCTTGTTAATAATGCCGGAGTTTTTGAGGCTGGAACTATTGAAAATACTAGCCTAGAGCAGTTCGATAGAGTTATGAACACAAATATTCGTTCTGTCTACCAGTTAACTATGTTGGCTGTTCCACATTTAATAAAAGTTCAAGGATCCATTGTTAACGTTTCAAGTGTTAATGGAATTCGTTCGTTTCCTGGCGTATTGGCGTACAATATATCAAAAGCTTCTGTAGACCAGTTTACACGTTGTGTTGCTTTAGAATTGGCACCAAAGAAGGTACGGGTTAATTCAGTGAATCCGGGTGTTATCATAACTGAGATACACAAACGAGGTGGTATGAATGAAGAAGCCTATCAAAAGTTTTTGGAACATTCAAAAACAACTCACGCTATGCAGCGCCCTGGCAATGTAGATGAAGTAGCAGCAACAATTGCTTTTTTGGCTAGTGATCAGGCTAGTTTTGTTACGGGCGCTTGTTTGCCTGTTGATGGTGGACGGCATGCTATGTGTCCAAGATGATTTGTTAATTTGTATTTTTCTCTAATTTGAATAAATTGCTATGCATTTACATTTTTTTTTTTTTTTTTTTTGGATTAAAGGTGAATTGTTCTATTGAAGAAAATATTTTAGGGAACTCAGAAGAATACAATTATATATAGATTCAGGGTGATGGTGGCAGTTATCATTGATTAACTTTAGCTATTCGAAAATCCCAAAATCAAACAATGAATTCGTTTCGCTCTCCGATATTGTGCCTCAACCTCAAATATGTGAAACTTTTCAAGTTGTAGACAAAATTATTTTTACTTTATTCGTCAGGATATTTATGAATTGCGGTCCAGCTACGACAAGGATTTTCTCTATATCAAAAGCGGTACATATTCCGTATGCCGGTTCGCGGTTATACATATTTATATTCATTTTATGTAGCTGGAAACAATTTTGATTGTAATATACCTTAATTCTCGGATATTAGTCATTATTTAGTTGAGGACATCAATAAATCTTGAAGTTCTCCAGCAAGAATTCTTTAGATGTCCTTCAGCAGAGAGCAAGGAGGGGTGAGATAACTTTTATTCATGGAACTTCATGCTCGATAAAAGTATATTGTCTTATATCCGGGGAGTGGCAGCTTGTTTTCAGCAATTTTCAGCGTTCCATCAACATTCTTTTTACAGGCATCTGAAATCTCGTCAGATGAATGGCTGCCTACCCTCTTGAGTGTTAAGTTCTTAAAAACAAAAAATTAAATATAAAAAACTGGAACTACTACATAAACTAGTTTGAAAAGGTAAGATGTACAATAGGTATCCACATAACCTCAGGTCAGAACTCAGAATTGACTCAAATGCCCCAAAACACTCAAGGGAATCATAAGAAAGGCTGTTTCACCAAGCAGGAAGGTGTATAAAAGTACTCTATGGAATGGGAAATAAGTATTTTAAGAACTTCTGCTATACGAAAGAAGATGGCTAATGAACACTACAGGATATGCGTTATAAACAATGCGCGTTTTTTCGCTGAGTTCTAGATAGTGTCATCTTTACAAGGAAAACCTCCTGAACACCAGAACCACTAAGCATTATTCTTTTCCCACTATCTTTAATTGTTGACGAATTATACACAAAATTAAAACGAAAAAAGCTCCAGGAGATGAACGGATACCAATTGAGTTTTATAAAAATAATTCGTCTGAGTTTAAGTCCAGACTCACAGTAAAATTTAATAAACTCTTTGAAACCCCAACCGTTCCACAAAGCATAGAAAAAAGAGATTAAAACGTTCCATAAAATCATAGGGAGATCTCCTTTTTAAACTTCAGCTAAACTAATTGCTGCCTTGATCTATAATAGGCTTAATCGGTGCGTAATTAATATGAAGGTGCTCTTGGAATTCCAAGTTTGATTTAAAAACTGATATTCTGTTGTAGACTAAACCTTTATACAAGTAAACATTGCTGGATTAAAAAACTTTATGCATTCTCTATAGATTATCGTGCAACGTTTAACATATTAACAGCTTTAACATAATTAACAGCTTTTACAGAGCATATGTCACTTACATGGGTACCGGTATAAAATTATAAAATGTTGACTATCGTACTTCAGCAAGTTATATCGGAAGATCCTCCTAGTGTCGCTATTCTAGGGAGCCTAGCTCAACAAGTAAGGCTGGTACCGGAAGTTTTAGAGGCTCCTCACTCCCAGAATACATACTGGTTATGCTTTAGTGACCCTGCGGGTACATCAGTATGGACACTTACGGTTCCTTTCCGATCGGCTTTGCCTTTTAAAGTGTTGTTAGTCAAATATGTACGTGAGTACAAAACCAAGATTTGTTTTGACCTCAAGGATGCAAACTACGACATGTAATACATATAGCGTAGACCATATGTCGGAGGCATTCATTGGTAGGACAATTACTTGATTTAACCTAATTAGGCAGACGGAATTACAGAAGAATTTACAGTTTCCGCCCATCATTCAGGAAAATGTAATCGCCGTCATTTAAACAACTTATTGCGGAAATTTGAGTTTCTATTGTTATATATGAAAAATAAACCAAATTAAGACAGAAATTTAGCCAAAACTCAACTCTCCATTGATACTTAAAAGAAAAGAGTTAATTCAGCAAGTTGAAAAATATGTTAGTTTTTTAACAGCTGCTTTCAGATGTATAAAATCGTTTATTCGCATTGTCTTAGACTACAGACAATTCGAGGCAATTCAATCTTAGACCTTTTATTGCATTATATCAGGTGATCTAACTTTAAATAGGCTCCCACTCTATTGTGTCTTGCCCATTTCGATCCTACAACTGCAGTATTCTGGGCTCTGGGGTCCTGGGAACTCTTTCCAGAATCTATCCCATTCAAAGGCTTTTACGGCAACAAAAAAAAATTACACAATTTTTAAAAGGACAACAGACGATGTTTTTAAGCATTTAGAACAGACAATTCCATGAAACACAAGCAATGTAAAACGTTCATGTCTCGTTTTTTCCTCTTTACCGATCTTTTTGTACGTTGGTCAACAAAGCTTAAAGCTGGTGGAAAACATCAGCGACTTTCTCCAATATACTCGTAACTTCCTTAAAATAAGTCATAAGAAGGCGTCTTTCTGATAATAATAAGATATATTATAGCTCTATAAAAAATCCCTAACTTTTGTAAAAGGCTTACAGAAGAGAGCTTCTCAAAACAAAAATAAAAAGAAAGATCGAAAGATTATCTGATCAACCAACGTTAACTGTCCTCTTCTCAAAAATGTTAAATTGAACATCGAAATTGAGATGTGGAAACGAAAAAAAAAATCAAGTTCTCAATCCATAATTAAAGAAAAATCCAAACGAAAGGATGAACAAGTTATTTTAGCTGGCGGTAAGCCTCATCAGTTAGGTCAGACCTTATCTGTCTTCGGTTACGTTCTCAACGTTAAGTCTTCTTCTTTCTTCTTACATTGCGTAGATCCTCTATGTTTAAATTTAAATTTTAGGTTGCGAGCTGTAGCGTTGATATCCATGCCCTATAGATGAACATTGTATAATCTCTCGTTGAATTTAGTCATCGAACGCAAACAAGGACAAACAAATCGAGTATAACTGTTTTCGAAACCACAGAAGAATTCTTAATATTGTAAAATGTTTGTGTGGGTACAAATAATAGAACTTATTCTTTTCAATACAAATCCCTTTATTCAGTACAGTTAAAATTCACTATTTAATTCTTTCTCTCAATACAATCCAATTTCTCAACCACTTATACTTTTCTTATCTTTTACTTAAACCACTTAATCACTTCTTCTAATTAACACTTCAAATTACACTTTAGAACTGATTTGCATACCTTGGGGATGCTGGTATTTATACTCGAATGACATACTTCGAGAACAATCCTCGCCATCCAGCGTCCCATACAATTTCCAATTTGCTAGAAAATTCGATTCCAGTCTCCAGTCGAGACTTTGCTAATCCTGTATCGAAATCTTCTAGTCTTCGAGTTTCGACATTTTCTGCTAGATGTCGCTGCTCACATTTGAGTGGTTATCACATTGCTCCCTCCCTACAGTTGTTCGTCCCGAACAACTTCGTCATTCAGCATCCCGTTGAAATGACACATTCTATCCAAATGGACCACTTTCAATTTTCCTCGCTCCCCACGCTGGATCCGGTAGACAACGTCATTAATGCGGGTTATCACCTTGTATGGACCTTCCCAGTCCTGTTGCAATTTTGGTGATTTGCCTTTCTTACGCTGAGGATTATACAGCCAAACCAGATCTCCTTCGTTGAAACCGGAAGATTTCGCCTTGATATCGTACCTAGTTTTCATGCGGCTGCTTGCTAGCTTCATCTTTTCTCTGGTGTCTTCATGCAATTTACGAATCCTGCTGCGTAAGTCATTCACGTACTCGTTCACTTCTTTGGGCTCCGTCGGTGGGGATCCGAATTTTGCTTCACTTGGCAACCGAATTGTTTGACCAAATAAGATCTCGGATGGTTGCTGACAACCTTAGATAGATGCTCATTCAAGGTCCGATTGAATCGCTCGACCATTCCATAAGATTGAGGGTGTAGTGGCGTTGTCCTTGTCTTTCTTATTCCCAAATATTGGCATATTTCCTGGAAGACTTTTGATTCAAAGTTTCGCCCTTGATCAGAGTGCAGCTCCATTGGGACCCCAAATCTGCTCACCCAGTTGTTGACTATCTGTTCGGCTACGGTCTTAGCCTCTTGATTTGGGATGGCAAACACTTCCGGCCACTTACTGAAGTAATCCATGACTACGAGAGTATATCGGTTTCCATTAAAGGTTTCGGGAAACGGCCCAGCGATGTCGATGGCTATTCGTTCGAAAGGTGCTCCGACATTGTATTGTTGCATTTGTCCATGTGGCTTTACTTTTGGACCCTTGGTAGCCGCACACCTTATGCACTTTTTGCACCAATTCTCGACATCTTGTTTAGCGCTTAGCCAATAGAAACGTTCCCTTACCTTTTCCAACGTCTTGTTTATTCCCAAATGGCCTCCTGAGATTCCGTCATGTATTTCATGGAGCACTTGGTTGACTCTGGACCGTGGCACAATTAGCTGCATACGAGATGTTGTCCCATCTGCACTTTCCCATTTTCTCTTCAGCAATCCATCTTGCACAAAAAGCGAGTCCCACTGTGCCCAGTATGCCTTCAGAGTTTGGCTCCGATCTGATATCTGCTGCCAGCTTGGTCTTTCCTCGTGTTCTTTCCAGGCCAATATTGGTTCGATGTCATTGTCTGCCTGTTGGGAGGAACGGATTTCGTCTATACTCCAACCCTCTATTGGCTCAGTCCTGATCGTTTGGATAGTTGCCTGTTCTTTCGCTTCTTTACCACTGACTACTTCTGCTGGGAGGCTTTCGTTGCATTGTTTTACCTGTGAGACTGGGATAATTACCCTGGAGTCAACTTCTGCTACAGACATCTGCCCCGCGAAGTAAGCATTTCCTAACTGATGGCTTCTGGAAATTTGACCGGTTTCTTGGTAGCCGTTTCTGCTGGTTTTTCTTTCTATTTGCCTGTAACCCCAGTGCAGACAGCCTTCTCGTCGTACCGGTTCTTTACAATGCCCTTGCAAATGTCCTACTTTATCGCAGTTCCAGCAGCGCATTCTTCGTCTCTCCCGCCAGATATTTCGTTGCATGGTAGTTGGTCTTGAGCAGGAGCATTCACCAGATACTATTTCCCTTACGAAATGCATTCCTTTGGAAGCCTGATTGGATGCTTCCATCGCCAGAGCGAAGGCAAGTGCTTCAGCAAGTGTTCTTTTCCCGGCCATCCTTACTGCTGATTGTAGCTTCAAATCTGCAATTCCCCTGATGAATGCGTCCTTTGCCATTTCGTCGATTATTTCTTGCCCTGCGGTGGGATATGACAAATGTGCCAGTCTACTCACGTCTGCCTGGAGCTGTTGCAGTGTTTCTCCTCGTTGCTGCATACGGCCTTGCAATTGAACCTTGTAAACTTCCCGCATGTGGCTATCCCCAAACCGTTTCTCGATAGCCTGCACTAAAACCATATAGTCCCTATTCTTTTCGATATCGATTGTTTGTAACAATTCTGCCGCAGGACCACGTAAGGCCATCGCTAGGGCAAAGCACTTCTCCTTATTGTCCCAGTGGTTTGCACAGGCAGCCATTTCAAACTGCTTCTTATAAGTAGACCATGAGGTCTGGCCATCGAATGAGGGAGGCTTCAAATCTTTTTTCCTTGGACCGCTTAAAGAACATTCTCGCAGTTTCTGTTTTCGCACTGTGTCGAGCTCTTTTGCCAGTTGCTGAACTTTGCTGTCCATTTCTTCGAATTTTTCGCCAACATTCTTCTCTATTGTATCAAATTTGTCATCAACGTTCTTCTCTATTCTATCAAATTTGTCATCAACGTTCTTCTCTATTCTTTCAAATTTGTCATCGATTTCTTCGAATTTTTGCTGGAGAGTGTTATTTTGTTCTTCCAGTTTTTGTTCTAGACTATTCTTTTGTTCGTCGAATTTTTGTTCAATGCTGCTCTTCTGCTCGTCTAGATTTTTCTTTTGTTCATCCAACTTTTGTTCGAGACTATTCTTTTGTTCATCCAGCTTTTGCTCGAGACTATTCTTTTGTTCTTCCAGATTATTCTTTTGTTCATCCATTTTCTGTTGAAGACCGTCCAAATTTTTCTTCTGTTCGTCCATTTTTAACAAGAGGAGTTGCATCATCGCAGACATGTCACTGCCGGTACTTGTCTGTTCATCCTCGTCAACATCAAAGGAATATGCATCAGGATCATGACCCTCGTTGTTCAAAGCCTCCTGAAGTCTGAGCACCAGGTCACTTTTTCCTCCACTGGCGCTGAGGCTTCTCTTGTTCAACTCGGATTTGAGTTGGACGAGGGTCAACTGCAATAGTTTTCGACCCCTCTGATCTGGCCTCAATATATAAGGCATTCATCCGCCCAAAATTGGAGTACAACTCCCACATCTGGTCAGGTGCTCCTAAAACATCTCTGCACCTGCTAGATAGGATTCAAAACCGTGCGATAAAACTTATTGACGATACTAATATCAGTCAATCAATGGACACCCTCGAACACCGACGAAATGTCTCGTGTCTCACTTTGTTTTATCGCTACTTCCACCACCAGTGCTCCACTGAAATCGCCAGTAGCATTCCGCCCATTCAAACTTTCAACCGTAACACCCGTCTCGCTATGAATGCTCATCAGTATACCCTCAAGCCCATTTTCGGACGTACTCTAAAATATCGTGATTCGTTCCTAAGCCGTACATCTCGCTTATGGAATGCCCTGCCGATCTCTGTATTTCCTGGTCGTTATAACTTGCAAACATTTAAAAACAATGTACATCGGTACCTCTCTTTTCTTCCTCCCTAAATTTCCTTTGCCCGCGCTGTGTACAATCACTTTAAGGGTACTCAAACCCCTTGAGCGCGCGCTCATTATAAAAAAAAAAAAAAAAAAAAAAAAAATTCTAGCTTTTTCAAATAGTCAGAAAACACTTTTTTTTTTTTTTTTTTTGTACACACAATAAGTCCTATCCCACTTCTGACACCAATGTAAAATGTTTGTGTGGGTACAAATAATAGAACTTATTCTTTTCAATACAAATCCCTTTATTCAGTACAGTTAAAATTCACTATTTAATTCTTTCTCTCAATACAATCCAATTTCTCAACCACTTATACTTTTCTTATCTTTTACTTAAACCACTTAATCACTTCTTCTAATTAACACTTCAAATTACACTTTAGAACTGATTTGCATACCTTGGGGATGCTGGTATTTATACTCGAATGACATACTTCGAGAACAATCCTCGCCATCCAGCGTCCCATACAATTTCCAATTTGCTAGAAAATTCGATTCCAGTCTCCAGTCGAGACTTTGCTAATCCTGTATCGAAATCTTCTAGTCTTCGACTTTCGACATTTTCTGCTAGATGTCGCTGCTCACATTTGAGTGGTTATCACAATATGCTTCGATAGTCTCTTAGCGTCGTATATATTTTATGGATGACCTTCCGACCAAGAATCCCAGTGATAAGAGCAAATCACGTCATTCAGTAGAATTTATAAAAATACTTACAATACTGTAAAATGTTTGTGTGGGTACAAATGATAGAACTTATTCTTTTCAATACAAATCCCTTTATTCAGTACAGTTACAATTCACTATTTAATTCTTTCTCTCAGTACAATTCAATTTCTCAACCACATATACTTTTCTTATCTTTTACTTAAACCACTTAATCACTTCTTCTAATTAACACTTCAAATTCAACTTTGGAACTGACTTGCATACCTTTGGGATGCTGGTATTTATACTCGAATGACATACTTCGAGAACAATACTCGCCATCCAGCGTCCCATAGAATTTCCAATTTGCTAGAAAATTCGATTCTACTCTCCCGTCGAGACTTTGCTAATCCAGTATCGAAACCTTCTAGTCTTCGAGTTTCGACATTTTCTGCTAGATGTCGCTGCTCACATTTGAGTGGTTATCACATTGCTCCCTCCCTACAGTTGTTCGTCCCGAACAACTTCGTCATTCAGCATCCCGTTGAAATGACACATTCTATCCAAATGGACCACTTTCAATTTTCCTCGATCCCCACGCTGGATCCGGTAGACAACGTCATTAATGCGGGTTATCACCTTGTATGGACCTTCCCAGTCCTGTTGCAATTTTGGTGATTTGCCTTTCTTACGCTGAGGATTATACAGCCAAACCAGATCTCCTTCGTTGAAACCGGAAGATTTCGCCTTGATATCGTACCTAGTTTTCATGCGGCTGCTTGCTAGCTTCATCTTTTCTCTGGTGTCTTCATGCAATTTACGAATCCTGCTGCGTAAGTCATTCACGTACTCGTTCACCTCTTTGGGATCCGTCGGTGGGGATCCGAATTTTGCTTCACTTGGCAACCGAATTGTTTGACCAAATAAGATCTCGGATGGTGTGTGCCCTGTTGAGCTATGGACCGCGTTTCGGTAGGCCATTAAGAAGAGGGGTATGTGTCGATCCCAATCCCGCTGGCAGTTGCTGACAACCTTAGATAGATGCTCATTCAAGGTCCGATTGAATCGCTCGACCATTCCATCAGATTGAGGGTGTAGTGGCGTTGTCCTTGTCTTTCTTATTCCCAAATATTGGCATATTTCCTGGAAGACTTTTGATTCAAAGTTTCGCCCTTGATCAGAGTGCAGCTCCATTGGGACCCCAAATCTGCTCACCCAGTTGTTGACTATCTGTTCGGCTACGGTCTTAGCCTCTTGATTTGGGATGGCAAACACTTCCGGCCACTTACTGAAGTAATCCATGACTACGAGAGTATATCGGTTTCCATTAAAGGTTTCGGGAAACGGCCCAGCGATGTCGATGGCTATTCGTTCGAAAGGTGCTCCGACATTGTATTGTTGCATTTGTCCATGTGGCTTTACTTTTGGACCCTTGGTAGCCGCACACCTTATGCACTTTTTGCACCAATTCTCGACATCTTGTTTAGCGCTTAGCCAATAGAAACGTTCCCTTACCTTTTCCAACGTCTTGTTTATTCCCAAATGGCCTCCTGAGATTCCGTCATGTATTTCATGGAGCACTTGGTTGACTCTGGACCGTGGCACAATTAGCTGCATACGAGATGTTGTCCCATCTGCACTTTCCCATTTTCTCTTCAGCAATCCATCTTGCACAAAAAGCGAGTCCCACTGTGCCCAGTATGCCTTCAGAGTTTGGCTCCGATCTGATATCTGCTGCCAGCTTGGTCTTTCCTCGTGTTCTTTCCAGGCCAATATTGGTTCGATGTCATTGTCTGCCTGTTGGGAGGAACGGATTTCGTCTATACTCCAACCCTCTATTGGCTCAGTCCTGATCGTTTGGATAGTTGCCTGTTCTTTCGCTTCTCTACCACTGACTACTTCTGCTGGGAGGCTTTCGTTGCATTGTTTTACCTGTGAGACATTCCTTTGGAAGCCTGATTGGATGCTTCCATCGCCAGAGCGAAGGCAAGTGCTTCAGCAAGTGTTCTTTTCCCGGCCATCCTTACTGCTGATTGTAGCTTCAAATCTGCAATTCCCCTGATGAATGCGTCCTTTGCCATTTCGTCGATTATTTCTTGGCCTGCGGTGGGATATGACAAATGTGCCAGTCTACTCACGTCTGCCTGGAGCTGTTGCAGTGTTTCTCCTCGTTGCTGCATACGGCCTTGCAATTGAACCTTGTAAACTTCCCGCATGTGGCTATCCCCAAACCGTTTCTCGATAGCCTGCACTAAAACCATATAGTCCCTATTCTTTTCGATATCGATTGTTTGTAACAATTCTGCCGCAGGACCACGTAAGGCCATCGCTAGGGCAAAGCACTTCTCCTTATTGTCCCAGTGGTTTGCACAGGCAGCCATTTCAAACTGCTTCTTATAAGTAGACCATGAGGTCTGGCCATCGAATGAGGGAGGCTTCAAATCTTTTTTCCTTGGACCGCTTAAAGAACATTCTCGCAGTTTCTGTTTTCGCACTGTGTCGAGCTCTTTTGCCAGTTGCTGAACTTTGCTGTCCATTTCTTCGAATTTTTCGCCAACATTCTTCTCTATTGTATCAAATTTGTCATCAACGTTCTTCTCTATTCTATCAAATTTGTCATCAACGTTCTTCTCTATTCTTTCAAATTTGTCATCGATTTCTTCGAATTTTTGCTGGAGAGTGTTATTTTGTTCTTCCAGTTTTTGTTCTAGACTATTCTTTTGTTCGTCGAATTTTTGTTCAATGCTGCTCTTCTGCTCGTCTAGATTTTTCTTTTGTTCATCCAACTTTTGTTCGAGACTATTCTTTTGTTCATCCAGCTTTTGCTCGAGACTATTCTTTTGTTCTTCCAGATTATTCTTTTGTTCATCCATTTTCTGTTGAAGACCGTCCAAATTTTTCTTCTGTTCGTCCATTTTTAACAAGAGGAGTTGCATCATCGCAGACATGTCACTGCCGGTACTTGTCTGTTCATCCTCGTCAACATCAAAGGAATATGCATCAGGATCATGACCCTCGTTGTTCAAAGCCTCCTGAAGTCTGAGCACCAGGTCACTTTTTCCTCCACTGGCGCTGAGGCTTCTCTTGTTCAACTCGGATTTGAGTTGGACGAGGGTCAACTGCAATAGTTTTCGACCCCTCTGATCTGGCCTCAATATATAAGGCATTTATCCGCCCAAAATTGGAGTACAACTCCCACATCTGGTCAGGTGCTCCTAAAACATCTCTGCACCTGCTAGATAGGATTCAAAACCGTGCGATAAAACTTATTGACGATACTAATATCAGTCAATCAATGGACACCCTCGAACACCGACGAAATGTCTCGTGTCTCACTTTGTTTTATCGCTACTTCCACCACCAGTGCTCCACTGAAATCGCCAGTAGCATTCCGCCCATTCAAACTTTCAACCGTAACACCCGTCTCGCTATGAATGCTCATCAGTATACCCTCAAGCCCATTTTCGGACGTACTCTAAAATATCGTGATTCGTTCCTAAGCCGTACATCTCGCTTATGGAATGCCCTGCCGATCTCTGTATTTCCTGGTCGTTATAACTTGCAAACATTTAAAAACAATGTACATCGGTACCTCTCTTTTCTTCCTCCCTAAATTTCCTTTGCCCGCGCTGTGTACAATCACTTTAAGGGTACTCAAACCCCTTGAGCGCGCGCTCATTATAAAAAAAAAAAAAAAAAAAAAAAAAATTCTAGCTTTTTCAAATAGTCAGAAAACACTTTTTTTTTTTTTTTTTTTGTACACACAATAAGTCCTATCCCACTTCTGACACCAATGTAAAATGTTTGTGTGGGTACAAATAATAGAACTTATTCTTTTCAATACAAATCCCTTTATTCAGTACAGTTAAAATTCACTATTTAATTCTTTCTCTCAATACAATCCAATTTCTCAACCACTTATACTTTTCTTATCTTTTACTTAAACCACTTAATCACTTCTTCTAATTAACACTTCAAATTACACTTTAGAACTGATTTGCATACCTTGGGGATGCTGGTATTTATACTCGAATGACATACTTCGAGAACAATCCTCGCCATCCAGCGTCCCATACAATTTCCAATTTGCTAGAAAATTCGATTCCAGTCTCCAGTCGAGACTTTGCTAATCCTGTATCGAAATCTTCTAGTCTTCGACTTTCGACATTTTCTGCTAGATGTCGCTGCTCACATTTGAGTGGTTATCACAATACCATAAGACAAAGTACAGAAAAATGGAGCACGGATTTTTTCCTATACATAGATGGTCAAAGTTATGATTCTGACTTTGGCAAGTCTAATTTTAGAAACTGAATAGCTAATATGATAGTGACCTGACATCACTAAGATGGTTGCTCTTTTCAGACAAACCAATCAATGGTCTACACATTTAAAGTTAAACAACCAAGTACATTATAAAATTTTGTAAACATTTTATTGAACAAATGATTGACATTTGGATGGAGAATTTCACCGAGGACACATTGCATGACGTCCACCATCCACTGGCAAATTAACAGCCGTAATAAAACTGGCATTATCACTGGCCAAAAATGTGATTGCTGCTGAAATTTCCTCTACATTTCCTGCACGTTGTAGTGCATGAGTTTGTTTACACTTTTCCAAGAAATTTTGGTATGCCTCTTCGTCCATGCCACCTCGCTTATGTAATTCAGTTATAACCACACCAGGATTCACTGAATTAACACGCACTCCTTTCGGGGCCAGCTCCAAAGCGACACATTTAGTAAATTGATCAATTGCTGTCTTTGATATGTTATATGCCAGAACTCCCGGGAACGCCCGCAATCCGCAAACATTTGAGATGTTTACAATGTTCCCCTTGCTTTTGACCAGATAAGGAACAGCCAACATTGTCAATTGATAAACAGACCTAACATTGGTACGCATTAAACGATCATATTGCTCTAGATTTGTGTCTTCAATAGAGCCATTCTCAATGATCCCAGCGTTGTTTACCAAAACATCAATTCTAGCGTATCTTCCCACAGTGGTTTCCACGATCCTCTTCACATCGTCTTCGTTGTTGACATCAGCTTGTATTATAAGTGGAAGCTCTCCATTTTCGGCCTTACACTGTGCAGCGGTTTCATTTAGCTTCTCTACATTTCTTCCAACAACCGCCAAATACCCACCAAGTTTTGCAAATCTGATAGCTGTGTTTGCACCAATGCCAGAACTAGCACCAGTAACAATAATAACTCTGCCCCTGAATTCCATCACAAAACGATTAAATAATACAGGAACTATTAATAAAAATTGTCCACTCTTTAGAGAAGAAGGCACATATGTCAATGAATACCAGATCAAGATGGACTCGTGTGTACTGTCTGCAGATATGACTACTTTGTGAACAGGGTGAAAATAAACTATGAATGGACATAAACTACAGCACTTTTCAACCGTGATTCGTGGATTTTGTACTAATTGGCTGTGTTTTATAACAAATTGAAGAGTTGCTAATTAGTATCATCTTTTTTACATGTGACTTTAATAAAAGAATTTTGTTGAGTCATATAAACTTTTTTTCTTCGAGATGCTGTTGTTATTGCTATTGTCATTGCTTTTGTTGGGAAGGTAAGCCAAAGTTTTTTGTATAAATTTTTGGATAAAATACCAAAACCCGTGGATATCTAGTAGATATTTATATACACTTGTATTAATAGTGCAATTTTAAATATGCTGGCAACAGAGGCGGAGATGATTCTCTCGATGAACTAAGACGCCTTAGATGGAACGTCTTAATGAACATTCTCTTATGTGTGCAAGTACGAAATACGTAGCGACTATTAGCACTTCAAATGAGAAACAACAGTTATCTTAAACCGATAAATCACTTGTGATTCCAATCCAGTTAATAGTAATATGAATATGGGCTAGGTTGTATCAAGAAATGGTCTCCGCTATAGTCTTAAATCAGAAGCGAATCGGGAATCGGTCATTCAATCGGGAACTCTAAGCACTGTCTAGAATTTAAATTAATTGAATCAATGCATGCACCATGGTTTTCAAAACCACTATGCAGGAAAAGACCTCATCTGAATCTCCCCTCATATGCAAATTCTTGTGCAAAACTGTAGGGATTAGGTCACTAAGGTATTGAGCTGCCTAGAGGCAATATAAATATAATCTTCGAAAATATGGTCATCTGGAAAGATTGAGCGTATGCCATAATAGATAGGAAGGGGGATTCGAAACAACACTGTGAAACACAAGACTTCTTCACAATGCGCTTACCCATATATTTGAAAGAATTGCCAGAATCCACATGATTTACTACTGTGTTTACTAAATTTAAATTGAGGATCGAATTTAAAATGAGATTGATCCTTATAACAGGGATTTCTGCATCACACATAACACACGATCCATTTTTACGAGTATACGAGTAAAAAAAACACAGGGTAATTCGAAATACCCTTTTAAAGCAAAACAGTTTTATGTATTAATTTTTTGTCGTGTGATAAAATTATAAAAGTCCAACTATTTTGATCAACAATTCTGGTACCATCTTGCCTTAGAAAAAGAAAAAAGACACAGGAGCACAATTTAGAAAACTGGGGCACGAACCTACGTCAATGAAAGGCAGAAAAGTCATCACATATGGCTATCACCAGGTGGAGTCGAATCTATGAGCGTACAGAACTCAAAGTTTGGATTTTATCGGGCTCAGAAGTAGGGTGAACCGAACTAGAAACCCTATACGGTGCGAAAAAGGAGGAAGTCAAGTGTAGTTTTAGACGTTAGGTCTGCATAAACGTTAAATGTCAGTACATCGATTCACTTGCCTAAAGGCCAAAGAAAGAGCCAGCAGGCAGGTCAATATTACGTCCAGTCACCGACTAGCTTTCATTGCGATAACATTGTTTGTCTACCGGAGTTCTCGGTCTCTTTCGTCTACTGCTTTCCGCTAATTGTACTGCTCTTTTCTCCTCTCTTTTACTTTCTTCGTCTCACCACCCACGGTCAGTGAAGTAAATAAAAAACCGGTATACAGTAACAAACAAGTGATTGTTCCATGGCCTCTGGGCCACGTGTTCTTTCGGGCAACCGATTCAGTGGGCTCGATATAGACCCGCTAACCGAGCCCAAGCAAAGTAAAAGAAAAAAACCTAACTTTACGCCAATCATCAATAATTCAATCCACAATGTGCTTACAACCCATGCAGTGTCCAATAACCCTAAATTTATTGTTATTTCTTCATCCAACAAAGAAAAACCCCTCTCATCTTTCAGCGTCTTCTTTCTTAAGAAAGCAGTTGACAGTATTAGTACGGCCTATGAGAATATTTCTCAACTACGGGATGGAAACCTTCGGGTTCTCACAAAATCTCAAAAAATTGCAGACCTATTTCTTAAACAAAAAACCCTTTCCAACCTTTGCCCGATCTTCGTTACTCTCCACCCAAATTTAAACTCTTCAAAAGGTACTATCTATGCGCCCTGTCTTATCAACGTAAATGAAACGGAAATTATTCAAGAGATGAAACCTCAGGGTATGACAGACGTCTTTAAATTCAAAAAAAATTTAGACAACAACCAGCGCCACCGGCCTCGTCCTCCTTACTTTTGACCTTTTCCGTCCACCAACTTCAGTTAACATTGGCTGGTACAACGTTAAAGTCAACGAATATTTCCCAAACCCCATGAGATGCCAAAACTGCCAGTTGCTGAGCCAGACTACGAACAGATGTAACAGGACCTCTTCATGCGGGAACTGTAATCTCCCCCCCCCCCCCCCCCCCACAGCCCTGAAAAATGCACTCGTGTTTTATGCGCCAACTGTCAAGAAGAACACCTATCTTCTTCTAAAACATGTAAGCGATACTTACAAGCTAAGGAAGTTTTAAAAATCAAAACCATTCCAAAGTGCAGCATGGCTGAAGCAAAACAAATATTCCGGGAACAAAACTCAACTCACAACTTTTCCACTGCTTTCTCCACAGTTGCTAAAGGAGCAATTCAAACAGAAATACCTACACCCAACTCGCAAGTCAAATTCTCCAGCACAAGCAACAACCCTACATCAAACCCTTCTCCACCCCGCTGAACCACATCAATAAGTAAACAAAACATATCAGTATCCCACAATCTCTACAATAAAGTTCAGAGCACCCTTACGGGGAAAGCTAATACAACCGATC
This sequence comes from Volucella bombylans, assembly GCA_949129095.1. Classification (NCBI taxonomy): domain Eukaryota; kingdom Metazoa; phylum Arthropoda; class Insecta; order Diptera; family Syrphidae; genus Volucella; species Volucella bombylans. Next base: position 332,891,812 of record OX422140.1, on the reverse strand, counting down.
CCCCGCCAACAACCTCACTCAAAGCACTCACTAACACCACAAACCAACCCATAACAACTGTGTTTGATACTCAATCCACCTCAGCCAACATAAACCCACTCGATACTCAACACAATTCAACCAAGCCCCAAGCCATTGATACAAACCATTCACACAATTCCAAATACAAACAACAAACTACCCCTTCAAAAACAATACTTAGCAGCACTCAAAAATCTATCAGCTCACCTATATCTACAATTACCCAAACCCTTATCAAAAACAATCAATACTTTTTAAATCCGCCAGATCCAAACGATGATGAAAACATGTCATAATAATTCTCAAACCCAATATCCCGACTCTGCTGTTCAGCGGCTTAATCGTTCAACCTCTTTACAAAGCTCGCGCAACTTAGAAACTGAGCCACAGAATCCTAAAAACCACCCTCAAAACTCATCCAACACGAATCTTCTACAACATAAATCATATTATAATGTACAAGGTCTTCCCCCAAGTAATAAATCAATACTTAAAGTTCTCCAATGGAACCTTAGAGGTTATTTTAATAATTGCAATGAGTTGCAATTACTTGTTAATGACCTCCAACCGTCTATCATTTCCTTACAGGAAACTCATATTAAGCACAACGGTCAACCTGTGGCACCTAAACAATACGAACCATATTTCTACAATCTACCCTCAAACACCTCTTCCAAACACGGCACCTGTCTTCTTATTCACAAAACAATTTCACAAAATCCTCTTAATATCCACTCCAATATATCCGCAATAGCAGTCGAAATATTCCTAAAAATAAAAATAACCATAATCTCTGTATACATCCCATCGGATCAACAATTCACATGCAACGACCTCGAAAATATCCTGCATGGTATAAGCACACCAATCATTCTAACGGATGACTTCTATGCCTGGAGCCCCTCCTGGAGCTCCGACACCTATAATAAACGAGGTAAACAGGCTGAAAGTTTCATTGCAAACTTGGGACTAACAATTCTAAACAACGGGCAACATTCACTCATATCGACCTTACACTTATAACACCCTCTCTTATACCCAATTCCACATGGACTGTTTCTGACTACCTTCATGATAGCGATCATTTTCCTATCATCACCACTGTATCACTTGGTTCCAACATTTCCCCAAAAACACACCAACAAAAATTTATACTGGAAAAAGCAAACTGGGACCTTTTTCAAACAAAAATATCCAACGAGGTTTCTAGGAGACAACGTTCTCGCAATATAAACAAGGAAGCGGCTAACATCCAAAAAAGCAATACGATCCGCTGCAACTTAAGCAATCCCTCAAACAAAACAAAAAACATGCCATAAAACCGTCCCTTGGTGGACCAAAGAAATAAGCGCCCTTCGTGACGAAAAACAGAAAGCTTGGCGACTGTTTAAAAGATCCCCAACAGACTCTAACATTATCTTGTATCGCAAAGCTAACGCTAAGTTCAGAAGTGCCGCAAAGGCACAAAAAACAGTATGTTATGAGAAATTCACAGCTGGGATTAATCCAAACTCAACACCAAAATAACTGTGGTCCGATATCAAAACCCTCACTGGCAACTACATTCCGCCAATTATAAAAGCAATTAAGACTGAGAGCAACACCCTCACCTGTCCTAAGCAAATTGCTGAATTCTTTGCAAAATCTTGGGAAAGCGCATCAAAAGACTCTAATTTTCGTCACGATTTTACGAGTATCTGTGAAAAGTACGTAGTATTGAATGACCAATATCCGCAATATGATACTGACCCCTCTTCGATTCAAATTGAATCACCCATCAATATGATAGAACTAGAAAGCTGTTTAAGATCTGCGAAAGGGACAAGTCCAGGATTTGACCGTATATCATACGCAATGATAAAAAACGCCCCTTCGGCGCTTAAGATAAGATTGTTGGTCCTATACAATCACATTTTCCTCGACGGTAACATTCTACAAATATGGAAAGTCGCAAGCACTATCTCCTTACCAAAACCGAAAAAAGACCACTCCACTATACAGGGATATCGACCTATATCCCTCCTCCCATGCACTGTGAAAATCCTAGATAAGATAATTACTAAACGACTTTTTTGGTTCCTCGAAAAAAGAAAACTTGTTTACCAAAACCAAATAGCCTCTAAAAAAGGAAGGAGCACTATTGATGCACTTCTGCATCTAGACGAATTTATTTCCTCGACCCTCTCTGAAAACACGTAACAATTCTCAGCATTGACTTCGAGAAAGCATTCGACCGCATTGGTGTTCATGTTATCTTAAAACAACTCGTGGAATGGAAAGTTGGGCCAAAAATTCTCAATTATATAAGATCTTTTCTCACCAATAGACGTTTCCGTATTAAGACCAACTTTGTCTTTTCCACCGTTCATCAACTACAAAACGGTATACCACAAGGATCCCCTTTATCAGTTGTTCTATTCATAATTGTTTTCAACGGAATAAGTACAGTAATTAACAGTTACAACAAAGTCTGCCATATCCTGTATGCAGAGGAGTCATCTTCTCAAACATACTCGATTGCTTATCCAAATCGGGCAACATGTCAGGTTCTAAGATCTCGACGATTAATAAATGTAAAATATTACATATTTGTAAAAAGATACAATGCTGTAAATCTATATTAGTAAATATAAATAATAATTTCATAGTAAACGTTAATTGTGCTAGCATATTAGGTCTTTTATTCGATTCCAAATTTAACTTTCGTAACCATTGTACTTATATTAAGAAAAGTCTTAATTCTAGAGTAAATATTATCAAATACCTTTCTTCAAAAAATAGTTTTTGCAATATCAACACTATCATTAACGTCATTAAATCCATTATTTTATCAAAAATTGATTATGGCCTAGCAATTTATGGAAAATGTTCAAAATCAAGCATTCAACTTATCGCAACACCATACTACGTAGCAGTAAGAAGGAGCATGAGAGCTTTCCGAACAACTCCTATAAAAAATCTTCTGACAGAAGCGGGGTTACCCCAAATTACTGAAACGTTTAACTGCCTTTCTTCTCAGGTCCTACTAAAAATCAACTCTCCAAGAATATCTCCCATGACGACGCCAAAAAAATACTGGGACGGAAAAAAAGTCCAAAACACAAATCTGCAATAGCCAAGACATTAACATCTGCAATTACACTGGACATCCCAATCACAATCCAGAACAAAAAAACGTCGTTTGCACCCTGGATGCTTCCGGAAGAAACTATAATTACTGACCTGGCATACTTTCCTAAAGCTACAACCAACAACGACATATACAAAACACTATTTTCCGAGCTAGCTGAAAACTATAAGCGATTAGGATGGACTATTCTATTCACCGATGGCTCGAAAACAACTGAAGGAACGTCTTTTGCTATTACAGACGGAAATGGATCTGTTATCTCCAAAGGACTGCTGCCCTCATTTTCATCAATCTTCTCAGTCGAAGCTTTCGCCATCCAATTGAGATGACTCGTAACAAAAAAACCGTAATATTCACAGATAGCTTATCCTCAATTACCGCTATAAAGAACACGAACAACTCTTCTAACACCATCGAAACCATCCGTGACAAACTTATAGCGAAGAGGGGTAACGTTCAACTCGCTTGGATTCCAGGGCACGTTGGGATCAAAGGGAACGAATACGCAGACGCAATTGCAAAATCGGCTTTAATGGAACCGCTCACCACTTTTTACACCTATAACAAAAAAGACCTAAAAAATCACATCACCTCAAATTGGAAATATAGGAAAAAAATTTGCTGGACTGAGTATCAACATCTATACAAAGAATTCAACCCGTCTGCCCAGAAAGTTTTCTTCCCAGGGAATGTACTCGTATCTATCAAAATGTCGAAAATCTTTATAAAACTTAGAATGGGCCACACCAACATCACCCATATACGTATTTTTACGAAGCAATCACCACCCCTCTGCCACCTATGTGAAGAAAAACATATCCTAACAGTAAACCATCTCTTGGACTGCCAACAAGTAAATAAAGGGTACGCCATCTAACGTTTTTTTTTTTTCAACTAGTGCTTATTTCGTGAATGGTAACACTTAGCTCATGTCTGATTTGACAGATAATTAGTTTTATCCTTCCGCTGAACGAATATGGTTGTGTATATGCTTGAACAACGCTGGGAAATATTGCGACATTACTTTGAAAATCATGGTAATGTTGCAGAATGTGTGCGAAAATTGCGTACGGATTTTGGAAGAAGAGAAGCACCGTCAGCTCCGTATGTTCGTTATCTTGTGAAAAAAGTGAAAGAAACTGGCATCCTCATCGATAAACCAAAGTGAAAAGCCAAAAACAGTGCGTACACCCGAGAATATTGCTGCTGTGGCAGAAAGTGTGCGTGATGCGCCATCAACATCAATTCACCGTCGTTCTCAACAATTGAACATTTCGGAGACATCATTGAGACGAATTTTGCATAAAGACCTTGGTATGACGCCATAAAAAGTCCAATTGGTTCAGGAGTTGAAGCCAACTGACCATCCAATGCGTTTTCGCTTCGCTAAGTGGGCCTGCGATCGACTTAGAGAAGATGCCGATTTTGCCAGAAAAATCATCTTTTCAGATGAACCTCATTTTGATCTTGGCGGGTATGTAAACAAGCAAAATTGTCGCATTTGGGGCACAGAAAACCCGCACGCATACATTGAAAAGCCGATACACCCAAATGAGCAAGGAGTGGCCGTTACAGTCAATGGCGATCGTTATCGGGCGATGTTGAACGAATTTTTGTTCACAAAAATTGAAGAGGAGGATATTGGCAACATTTGGTTTCAACAGGACGGCGCTACGTGCCACACAGCCGAAGCTACACTCGATGTTTTGCGCCCTGTTTTTGAAGATCGCATTATCAGCCGCAGAGCTGATGTCGTTTGGCCACCTCGGAGCTGTGATTTGACACCGTTGGACTATTATTTGTAACACTATTAAAAGATAAGTGTTACGCCGACAAGCCAGAGACAATTGACGCTTTAAAGGACAATATTCGTGAAGCCATTGGTGAAATACAGCACGAAAGCACACAATCGATAATGTGCTTAAAAATTGGACCGATCGTGTAGGCTACTACATGGCCAGCCGAGGCAGCCATTTGAATGAAATTATTTTCCATTATTAACCGGAAGGATAAAACTAATTATCTGTCAAATCAGACATGAGCTAAGTGTTACCATTCACGAAATAAGCACTAGTTGAAAAAAAAAACGTTAGATGGCGGACCCTTTACAATCTGTCACCAAATCTCTAACCTAAACCTCAAAGGCCTTTTAAGTACGACAAACGAAGAAAATGTAAAAAATGTATATAAATTGATGATAGCCAATAAGTTAGTTAATAATATTTAGAACTTATCTAGCCGAAAGCCCTAGCAGCTAGTGCTTTATTTTGTAATTTTTATTAATATTTAATTTACTTATGTATTAATAATTTGTAATAATAATAATAATAGTCAACGTCTAAAACATCAGTAAAGAATAATCGGACATCTGAGTAACATACAATGAAGAGTTGGAATATTACCTTCTGATTTCCGATGAGAAATGAGAAATTCGGATGAGAAATGAAATGAGTACTAAACCACTAAGAATTGAAAGAATTGAAAAGTGAAGAGTGGAAGTGAAAAGTGAAGGCTCCAAAACTGAAAAATTGTGACAATTGTAAAATATGAAAACGGGTTAAGGAACATTTAAGATTGCCAAGATCATGTACATATATATGTATTACTTTGTTCCCAGTTCTGCAAGTTGTTGGCCAATTCCTGAAACTGAATTAGTCTCAACGACAGGATTAAATAATTCGCACCGCATAACATACTTTGAAATGAAACTATCAAAGTAAAACGTTCCAACGAAAACATCAATTTTGAAGATAAAAATAATGTCATTGTCTTTTATACTCCACAGCTTTCCTTTTCTAATGCAACACAAATGAGATCTTTTCTGCGCAAGGCCAAACTTGTTGGAATCTTAATGAGCAATCCCTCCTTCTCTTCTCTAGGCATTCCTTCTTAAATGCATTAAGTTGAACTTTGCTGTTTGGTTTGCTGCATCTTTTAACTAGAGTTCCACTTTTGTTTTAATTGAGACGTATTAAAGGGTAAAGGCAGACACTTATTTTCCTTGTTGTATTAACCGTTTAAATATGTAACCCCTATAATTATGTATATTTAATGCTACATATTTCTCTGTGTGGCTTGTGATGATGTTGACCACATTTGCGGACCGTAGAAACATTTTATAGGGTTTTCCAATAAGGACTTGACAACTTTTTTTAAAATAAAACGCAAACCATTTGAGATATTTCAAAAACTTTATTATCGGCTTGAAGTACAATCAAAACATTTATGAATAGAACTCGACTTCGTTCATATGGCCACCGCGGGCACGTTTGCAGCGGTCGATTCGTTGGACCCAATTTTCGGCCGAAAAGGCCGCTATTTCGCGTTCAATGTTGGCTCTGAGCTCTTCCAACGTCGTCGGCGTGTTGGCATAAACCAATGACGTAACCTAGCCCCACAGAAAATAGTCAAGCGGCGTTAAATTGCACGAACGAGACGGTAAAATCGACTGGCCCATGTCTTGAGATAACACGCTCACCATACTTACTCTTCAATAAATCGATTGTAACGTGTGTGGCTTGTGGCATCATCCTGTTGAAACCACATGTCGTCCAAGTCCACATCTTCCAATTCGGGCCAAAAATAATCGTTGATCATGGCGCGATAATGCTGACCATTCACAGTAACGCGACGATCGTTATCGTCGACGAAAAAATATGGCCCAATAACGCCGCCGGCATGCAAACCGCACCAAGCAGTTATTTTTTGTGGACCAATAACGCATAGTTTGCTTATTGACGAACCCATTGAGCCAAAAATGAGCTTCGTCACTGAAGATGATTTTGCGATGAAAATCATCATCTTGGCACATCTTCTCCAGAACCCAATCGGAGAACGTACGTCGCTTCAAATGGTCCACCGGCCTCAATTCTTGAGTTAGCTTGATCTTGTATGGGTGTAAACCAGGATTCTTACGCAAAATACGCCATAATGTGGTCTGAGCGATGCCCAATTCTTGAGAACGCCGTGGAATTGACTGATTTGGATCGTTGGCTACGGACGCCTGAACGGCAGCGATATTTTCGACATTTCGACCAACCCGTTGTCTCACTGACACGGCAACATCACACAACGAATATGTGGACTCAAATTTTTGCACTAAACTTGTTATTGCCTGTCTACTAGGGCGAGAATTACGACCGAAAATTTGAGTTAACTCTCTTAAAGTTGCAGTCACCGACTCCGAATTTCGGTAGAAAATTTTTATAATTTGCAGACGTTGCTCGTTTGTGTACTTTACTATGATGAAAATGTTGAGTTTACTGAATAAATTGACAGTGACAGTTTGATGATTAGTGAAAGAGTGCGTTCGCAAATTAAATTCAAAGTTGTCAAGTCCCTATTGGAAAACCCTTTATTTACCACTCTATTTGGATCAGGAGCTTGCCGATGTTTTTGCACTTGAGTTATCCTGTTGTTTGTCTTTTCGAAACTTGGTTACAACTATTATACTTTTTGCATCGAATTTTCGAACGACCTTCCTCGAACATGGAAAATCCAGGTAAATGCTCGGCCTGAAGTCTAGCCACTGCCGGCTAATAAACCGACAGACTTCCGCGAATGTGTGTTCTTCTTTTAAGATCACGTTTTATTTATTTATTTAATATACAATTTTGTGATAAACAGATTAGGAAAATTTGTAAAAGAAACTTAAAAACTAACAATAATATAATTTTGTGAATAATGTATAATAAAGATCATATAATTTCATTTTAATGATTAAGAATGAACATTAAAGCATTTTTAATTGTATTCCTGTAAGTGTTAAAAATAAATTAGCGCACCTTGAAACAGGTTCGCGTTGACCATACAAAGTAAAATGATAAAACTCAAATAACAGTGGTCTTTTTCTTAAAATTCTAGACGAGGTATACAAATTCACATACATAAGTAGATTTACACTGTCTATAGTTGTTCAAAAAACATCTCGAACTGTTGCAATGCAACAAACATTGTTCTGCAATCAAGGAAATCAGCTTCTTACAAGCTGAATTTTTCCCTCTGGCATTTACCAATTTCAAAAGGCCGACGGCAAACACGCATCAGCTGACGTAACGCACAGCAAAATTGGGTATTCAGAGAAGACCACAAGCAGCCGCAACACATTAGCTGTGGAGGCGCTAGCATGGGAGGGGTTCATATAAATAATGATATGCTTTCGACATTTAGCCCCGCCCAATGAGTGAATTCTGCAGTGGCGATTAGCACATAAGCGTGTGTTGGTGATGTATGCACTCGCTGGTCAACGAAAAACCAAATACGCTATGCGGTAGCAGCTAAGACTTTAACAATTTCCGCAAAGGACCGCAATGGGTCATTGACCAGAAAATATGCCTTCAAGAAACAGCTGGACCAGGAAGGTGTCGTTATGACAAATGCGGCGAATGGTTGGGCATTCCCAGTCAAACCAACAGAGTGACCGCACTTGCAATTTATACAATAAAGTTCGGAATTAAAATAATTGCATTTTATTTAAGTTTTTTTGAACTGGATTCTGAATCGGCACTTATAGTCTTAAAAAATATATTTCTTTATGCTAGTTTTCGTGCGAAACATATGGTCCTTCATAGTCGGATCTGAATCTGGACAATCCAAAACTATTTTATTCAGTGCGTGGCACTAATTTTAATTGTGAATAATTCGTCTTGTGCACTCAAATATCAACATAAATTCGGTTCGGTTGATCGTTGGCGCTTACTGAGGACATCTGCTGGAGTTCGAGAAGCTGGGGCAGCGCGGGAGCAACGCTTATAATCAGGTGTGTGGCATTTTAATAAGATAATTATCATTAATTTATCGATCTTCGTGATATATTATTATTATAATATAATATTATCGTGTGTGTTGGGTGCTATTCTGGGTGCAATTCTGCTATTTCTATTCTGCTTTTCGTCTTTCTTGCAAAATGAGTAAATCTAAGATCTCAAATTTAATCGATTCAATTCAAAATATCTGGAGTGAACTCGAAGCTGATAATAAAGCACATAAAGAGCTTAGTAAATCATCAAAATCTATCTTCATGGCTGAGGCGCGATTAAAGAATTTGGAGAAAGGGTTTGATGAAGCTAGGGCACTTCATCAAAAAATTGTTGCTGCTCCTAGTGAAGAGGCTAAAGTCAAATACATTGAGTCGCTAACATTTCACAAATTAAAAGAGCTCTATTACACATATTCCTCCGATTTAAAGGAGCAGTTATGTACCTCCGAAAATCCCAATCAAACTCAGAGTTTTCTTAATAATTCAATAGCAGGAGCGAAAGCCCCTTTGGTTGATGTGAAGCTCCCCCGATTAAGATCCCTACATTCTCGGGTTCCTTTCAAATGTGGCCTGAATTTAAAGGTTTATTTGAAAGCTTGGTAGGCAAAAATCCTTCTTTATCCGATGTTCAGAAGCTGCATTATTTGAAGGCTAATTTAAGCGGTGAAGCCGAACGGATGCTTCGAAACACTTCCATCACTGATGGTAACTTTGAGTCAGCATGGGCAACGTTAGTGAAGCGGTATCAAAACCTACGTTTACTTAAGGATAACCAATTTAAATTACTGTTTGATCAACCAAAACTATCTAAAGAATCAGCAGACGATATCAAATCACTTTTAGATACCACAATTGAGGCCAAACAATCTCTGGAAAATCTCGGAGTCACTGTAGATTCGTGGGAAGACGTTTTAATTTTCCACACTGTACAAAAACTTCCGATCACCACTCGAGGTCAGTGGGAATCGCATATTTCGGCGTATGCAGATTATCCGACTTTCAACATCCTAGAGGATTTCTTGCTCATGAGGTCAAGAACATTAGAAATCCTAGGACAATCCTCACCAAATCCCCCTCAATCAAAATCAAAGCAATTTAGCTCTGTCACAGTTCGTACACACAATTCCATAATTTCGAAATGTCAGATGTGTCAGGGTTTGCATTCAATTAGGAAATGTTACAAATTTAAGGCATTAGCTCCACAGAAAAAAAGGGACATAGTCAAAAGGCATAAACTGTGCATCAACTGCTTGTCACACTCGCATGCCACGCAAAACTGTACAAGCACTTTTACATGTTCTGCATGCAAACAAAGGCATCATTCGTTGCTGCATGAAAGCTATCTAGCTAACACGAACGCAATGCATGCCAACGATTCAACTTCAGCGTTGGTTACTCAGCCACATTTTCAACCTGTCTCCACTACGGTTCAATCTTCACAGCCAGAATTTTTAGAAGATCCTACCTCCTCCAACAAAACAGCTGCAGTACACAATACGTACTCATCCAAGAACAGTCAGTCAAAGGCTGTCCTTTTGGCCACTGCGCTTATCAAGGCTGTTCCAGCTGTAGGCCAACCGCTGTTGCTGCGGGCTTTAATTGATCCAGGATCGGAGGCGTCATTCATCTCTGAATCGACTGTACAGCTGATGAAACTTAAAAGGACAACGAACTATGTCAACATAATAGGCGTTGGGGAAACCAACAACGGCGTTTCCAGATCTCAGGTTTCTCTCACCATCCGTTCCAACGTTAACGACAATTTCACATTACAGCTTAATGCGTTGGTTCTACCCAAGCTAACAGCAGTCCTCCCTATGCACAACATTCTCTGGTCTAACTGGATGCACCTCCAGAACATTCAACTTGCCGACCCGACCTTTTACAAACCAAACAAAATTGATGTCATACTGGGGAGCGACATATATCCATTTATTCTACTTGACGGTGTTGTTAAAGGAGAACCAGGTACACCCATGGCTCAACGAACAGAACTCGGATGGATTCTCTCTGGTTGAACATCTTCTGGCGACCAAAAAACGGTGACATCTTTGCACATCATGACGGAGACGCCCGACTTGGAATTCAGGATGCATAAGTTTTGGGAACTCGAGGAGGTACCTACAAGGAAAATTTTCTCGGAGGAAGAAAAACAGTGTGAAATGCATTTTTGTAGAACACACCAGCGTCAGCTAGATGGTAAATATATTGTTCAGCTACCATTCAAGGAAGGGTTACGTCCTAAACTAGGTTTGTAATTCAAATCCGCTCTTGTTAGGTATCTTCAATTAGAAAGAAAATTTAGGCTAAACTCATCGCTCTACAAAGAGTACAAAAGCGTTGTAGACGACTATAAAGTGCTAGGGCACATGACTCTCGTAGAACCCACTTCGTTAACCCATGCGCATTATTTTGTTCCCCACCATGCAGTGAGGAAGGAATCTAGCTCCACCACAAAACTACGTATTGTATTCGATGCATCATGTAAGACATCCGACGGCACATCACTGAATGATCATCTTTTTGTTGGCCCACGGCTACAAGACAACATTTTTGATCACATCGCCCGCTTTAGGAAACATAAGATAGGGTTTGTTGCGGACATCAACAAAATGTATAGGCAGATCTGGGTTCCATTTGAAGACTCTGTATACCAACTAGTTTTGTGGAGAGATGCGGAAGGGGAGGAAGTAAAAGCATATCGCCTCAACACAGTGACGTTTGGCACAGCCGCTGCACCGTATTTGGCAGTTCGCACACTCCAACAACTTGCTGCAGATGAGCGAGCAGACTACCCAATTGCATCAGACATTGCTAAAAAACACTTTTACGTGGACGATGTGATTCATGGAGCTGACTCTGAAGAGGAAGCCTTAGAGATACAACGCCAGCTCACAACAATGTTGAGGCTTGGAGGGTTCCCATTGCGAAAATGGGTCAGCAACAGTGATAAGTTATTGGCAACAATTTTAGCGGACATCTCTCGTCTGTATGATCCAATGGGATGGATCTCTCCTTGCGTGGTCATAGGTAAAATGTTGATGCAAGAGATCTGGAAGGAACATCAAACATGGGACAGCGAACTTCCAACTTCAATCATTTTAGCATGGAATAAATTTAAAGAGGAACTAATCGCCCTTAATGATATAGAGATTCCTCGCTGGATTAATATGACGAAGGAATCAGACCTCGAAATCCATGGGTTCTGCGATGCCTCCGAAAGGGCGTATGCTGCAGCTGTTTATCTTCGAGTCATCACTGGAAAGGGATCACAAACGAGTCTTCTTGCATCCAAAACGCGAGTCGCACCCCTAAAAACAATATCGCTGGCACGCTTGGAGCTATGTGGAGCTCTGCTGCTAGCACACTTGCTAGTCCATACCAAGGAAATTATGAAACTCAGCAATGCCAAAATATTTGCTTGGTGTGACTCGCAAATCACACTCGCGTGGATCAAATCAGTTCCATACAACCGAACCACGTTTGTTGCCAACAGGGTGGCTGAAATCCAGGAGCTCACAGACCCCAAGTGCTGGAATTACATCCCATCTAAGGACAATCCGGCGGACATGGCTTCTAGAGGACTTTCACCTAAAGATCTGAGCAATCATAAAGAATGGTACCAAGGGCCGGAATTTCTGCAATCGTTTAAGGAACAACTGCATCCTTCGCTTGACATTCAGTCCACGGACCTCGAACTGAAAGCTTCAAAGATTTCAAGGACTAAGAATAATTTGATCGCATCTGGGTACCCGTTAACAAATAATTTTCAGCTCTGCGTCCACTTTACCGCCTTTCAATATAATGAACTTCTCACAAGGTTTTCTTCACTACAGCGTCTATTACGAGTTACCGCCTTTTGCCTTCGCTTTGCTCACAACTGCCTGAAGAAATCGGAGAAATTGTCTGGATCACTGTCGGTCAGCGAAATATCGTCAGCCCGACTACGCTTGATCAAAATTGTCCAGCAAGAGTTTTTCGCTGAAGAGATATTAAAATTATCAAAAAGGGAAATGATTTTCAAAGGAAGAAAACTGGTACGACTATCACCAATCATAGACGAAAACGGCACATTACGGGTGGGCGGCCGATTAGAGAACGCGGATCTCCCGTATTCACAGCGACATCCAATAATATTACCCGCGCAGAACTATTTTACCACGCTCTTAGTTCATGAAGTGCACATAAAATCACTGCATGGCGGTCAGCAGCTCATGATGGCAACCATTCGAGCGGAATATTGGATATTACACCTAAAATCAACCGTAAAGAGTTGACCCAACCGTGACCCAACTGCAAGGGAACGGGACTACTTGGCACTTCAACCCACCGGCTGCTCCACACTTTGGTGGACTCTGGGAAGCCGGCGTGAAATCCATGAAGCATCATTTGAAGCGAATTATCGGCCACTACACATTGACCTTCGAAGAGTATGCAACCGTCTTAGCGCAGGTAGAGGCATGCCTGAATTCACGTCCGCTTTGCCCAGTCACGGAAGACCCTGAGGATTTATCCATCTTGACGCCAGGACATTTTTTAATTGGAGCCCCCTTAAACGCGGCACCTGAAAAAGATTTAACCAACGTAAAATCAAATTATCTAGATAGATGGCAACTTATGCAGAGGATCCAACAGGACTTCTAGAAAAAATGGAAATCGGAGTATCTCGCGCGGCTACAACAGCGTCCAAAATGGCTTAGCTCGAATTTTCAAATCAAGGTAGGACAGCTCGTGCTATTACCCGATGAACAAACGCCTCCTACTCTTTGGCGGCTTGCTAAAATTGAGGCAGTGCATCCCGGAACCGACGGAAAAATTCGTGTCGTCACCATCAAGACGGCAACGACATCATTAAAACGCCCTGTAGTCAAACTTTGCCTTCTTCCAATGCTTAACTAACTTTACACACCCACACACACACAAACATACATCCACAAATGAATGAATACCTTAATTATAATTAATTTAAATAACCTAAACTTAATAAATAACCTAAAATAATCAATCCCTATAAACTATTAATGCCACACACCATTCACCACACCCCTTTCTTCTTTACATGTACTCATCAACTACCAAACGTCTCGGAAGGTTCAATGTCAGCGGATATCATTCAACAATCAACATAGGTACATCTATAAGTGAAAGCCATCGATGACTCTTCCTGTGGCCCGGCAGGATGTTGCAATGCAACAAACATTGTTCTGCAATCAAGGAAATCAGCTTCTTACAAGCTGAATTTTTCCCTCTGGCATTTACCAATTTCAAAAGGCCGACGGCAAACACGCATCAGCTGACGTAACGCACAGCAAAATTGGGCATTCAGAGAAGACCACAAGCAGCCGCAACACATTAGCTGTGGAGGCGCTAGCATGGGAGGGGTTCATATAAAAAATGATATGCTTTCGACAATTAGCCCCGCCCAATGAGTGAATTCTGCAGTGGCGATTAGCACATAAGCGTGTGTTGGTGATGTATGCACTCGCTGGTCAACGAAAAACCAAATACGCTATGCGGTAGCAGCTAAGACTTTAACAATTTCCGCAAAGGACCGCAATGGGTCATTGACCAGAAAATATGCCTTCAAGAAACAGCTGGACCAGGAAGGTGTCGTTATGACAAATGCGGCGAATGGTTGGGCATTCCCAGTCAAACCAACAGAGTGACCGCACTTGCAATTTATACAATAAAGTTCGGAATTAAAATAACTGCATTTTATTTAAGTTTTTTTGAACTGGATTCTGAATCGGCACTTATAGTCTTAAAAAAATATATTTCTTTATGCTAGTTTTCGTGCGAAACACTAACAAACATGACATTTTACATTTTTCTTCTCGATTCTAGACTCATCATACCAAGTAAAAGACATTTAGAACGTTAAGAATGATGAAACTCATTATTATTAAAAAACAAACGACGTAAAGCAAAATTTAAAAATCTTTTTTGAATTGTTTTAATTCTACTTATATTGGAAAGAGTACTAGGACACCAAACATCACAACCATACTCCATAACAGGACGAACAAGTTTTCTTACACCCGCTGATATTTGTAATATTTAGTCGCTGTCATTTGTGTTTATACTTCTCGTACATCGTCCAACAATGTATGTTAAAGTTGGACGAACGATTGTCGTAAAGTTAACGTGGCATATTTCTGTTACAAAAACTTCCGAGTTTTCACGTAATTTAAGCCAGTCCACGCTAAGCCTATATGCGGTATCCTCATCGGCATTTCCTTGATGGTTAGCGACGAAGCGTAACTATTTAAATTTGTTGGGCTTCGGTTCGATGAATCCCTCTTAATTAGATGTCAGTATTAGTGTTTGTGATTTAGGAAAAAGACCAATGCAGCCTTTTAGTATTAGTCCTACTGATTCGTAGCCCGTTATCTTCTAGCGCCTTTATCCAAATATTAGACTTTGCCTAAAGGTCGAACAGAAGACAAGTCGTTTAAACGCGACTGATTTCACTGGCTTGGTGTATACAAACTTTAACGCCTACCACAAATATAGTAACTATAGAGTTTAATAATATTGTATTGTCGGCCGTCTAGAACTCTGCCGTTTATTTTCATATTATCCGACATTAGTTCCACAGAGCAGTAATAGTAATTTTTCGCGTCGTCCTTGCCTTTATACAGTGAAATAACATAGCTCTCCACCCACTGGTTAGACTTTCGCTTGCCTCTCAATATTTTTTACTTAATAAAATCGCAAGCAATTTCTATCCAAAAAATGAATATATCGTATGTTTAAATATGATACATACTGTATATTATAAAATTCTCGCTTTATATGGAACGTATCAATTAAAATGTGCTACAATAATCACTAACATCACGCGCCAGCTTATGACCACTCTGTGCTTGTTGTTGTTGTTTTTTTAAAGATTATTATTTGACAAGTGATTTAGAAAGATTAGTTGAAAGCAAGTGCTAGTAAATAAAGTTGCGTTTAAGAAGATTCGTCATTTACGAGTAGATATCATGGATTTTACTGGAAAAGTAATTATCATTACTGGTGCTAGCTCAGGGATTGGAGCTGGTACGGCAGTTCACCTGGCCAAACTTGGTGGTCTTATAACAATCGTCGGCCGGAATATTACTAAACTGAATGAGACCGCTGAGAAATGTAAGGAGGTAAGTGGTCAATTACCTCTCGTTGTTCAATGTGATGTCACCAAAGAGGACGACGTGGAGAAGATAGTCAATGAAACCATTGCAAAATATGGAAAGATCGACGTTCTTGTTAATAATGCTGGAGTCCTTGAAACTGGAACTATTGAAAATACTAGCCTAGAGCAGTTCGATAGAGTTATGAACACAAATATTCGTTCTGTCTACCAGTTAACTATGTTGGCTGTTCCACATTTAATAAAAGTTCAAGGATCCATTGTTAACGTTTCAAGTGTTAATGGAATTCGTTCGTTTCCCGGTGTCTTGGCATACAATATCTCCAAAATGTGTGTAGATCAATTTACCCGTTGTGTTGCTTTGGAGTTGGCAGCAAAGGGCGTTCGATGCAATTGTGTTAATCCCGGTGTGACTGTCACGAATTTGCATAAACGCGGTGGCATGGATCAGGAAACATACGAAAAGTTCTTAAAACACTCAGAAACAACTCATGCGCTTGGCCGTCCTGGCACTGTTGATGAAGTGGCACAGACAATCGCATTTCTAGCTAGCGACTTGTCTAGTTTTATTACTGGTGCTAGTGTTCCTGTTGATGGTGGTCGTCATGCTATGTGTCCTCGTTAAGTCGAATTTTCTAAAATTTCTGAATTTGGCAAAAGATTTAAAGTGCTTTTTAAGGATTACGTTCAAAGATTGTATGCATTTATTAGTGGTAAATTTTGTTTGTTAAATTTGTATATCATTTCGTAATAAATTTTTGCATTATATGGTAATAATTCAATTTTTTGTTATATTACTGTTGGAAGAAATTTCACACTTAACATTGTAAAAGGTTGTTTTAAAATGGGGGAAATTGAAGGACACTCGATAGGGTGTCTACACTTTACACAGCCTATGTGCAGCGATTCGGGCTGTTCATCTCGAGATGGTGTTTAGCTTATCAACCGATAGCTGCTTGATGGTACTTAGGCGCTTTATTGCGAGAAGAGGTCTACCTACCGTTATATTTTCCGACAATGCAAAGACTTTTCGTAGAGCAGCTTTCGAAACAGAAGATGTTAATCATTAGTTCAATGCTAAATCATTTCAAGGTTTTTTGTCTAACAAACGTGTCAAATGGAAATTCATTGTTGAAAGAGCTCCGTGGTGGGGCGGATTCTGGGAGCGCCTCATCCGAACAATAAAAAACGTTTTAAAGGTGGTTATTGGTAAGGCAAAGTTAAGTTTCGAACATCTTAGGACATTAGTCATCGAAGCAGAGGGTATGGAGAATGCTCGCCCCTTAACATACATAAGTAATGACTCATTGAATATATCTCCGTTAAAACCTGGAAGTCGAACTCGAAGACCGGATAAACTATTATACCCTCTAGAAGTTTCTGGATCTTCACCGGTGGGAGCATGTTGAAAATTATCCACCAGCCTGCACACAGACAAAACGACAAACATACGATATTGTAAAGAATTTAAACAGAAACATTGATAACACATGCATACACACTTATTTCACACTTTGTACCAAATCAGTATTTTGTTCTAAAATTAATAATATCATGAAGTTAGTTACAAATAAAATTTCGTTCGATACATATGTACGTAGTCTTGGTCGTTCTCTTTTCAAAGTTCGCCGGTTTTACCCAAAATTTTCTTCAGTGATTTTACATTTTGGCTACTTAAAAGAAAAGAGTTAATTCAACAAGTATTTTTCAACTTTTAACAGCTGCTAATTTTTTAACAGCTGCTTTCAGATGTATAAAATCTTTTATTCGCATTGTCTTAGACTGCAGATAATTCGGGGCAATTCAATCTTAGACCTTTTATTGCATTATATCAGGTGATCTAACTTTAAATAGGCTCCCACTCCATTGTGTTTTGCCCATTTCGATCCTACAACTGCAGTATTCTGGGCCCTGGGGTCCTGGGAACTCTTTCCAGAATCTATCTCATTCAAAGGCTTTTACGGCAACAAAAAAAAATTGCACAATTTTTAAAAGGACAACAGACGATGTTTTTAAACACTTAGAACAGACAATTCCATGAAACACAAGCATTGTAAAACGTTCATGTCTCGTTTTTTCCTCTTTACCGATCTTTT
The DNA here is from genome assembly GCA_949129095.1 of Volucella bombylans. NCBI lineage: Eukaryota > Metazoa > Arthropoda > Insecta > Diptera > Syrphidae > Volucella > Volucella bombylans. Next base: position 332,873,675 of record OX422140.1, on the reverse strand, counting down.
TGTACGTTGATCAACAAAGCTGCTTAAACTTAAAGCTGGTGGAAAACATCAGCGACTTTCTCCAATATAGCTTTCCTAAAAGAAGTCATAAGAAGGCGTCTTTCTGATAATAATGAGATATATTATAGCTCTATAAAAAATCCCTAACTTTTGTAAAAGGCTTACAGGAGAGAGCTTCTCAAAACAAAAATAAAAAGAAAGATCGAAAGATTATCTGATCAACCAACGTTAACTGTCCTCTTCTCAAAAATGTTAAATTGAACATCGAAATTGAGATGTGGAAACGAAAAACAAATCAAGTTCTCAATCCATAATCAAAGAAAAATCCAAATGAAAGGATGAAAAAGTTATTTTAACTGGTAAGCCTCATCAGTTAGCTCAGACCTTATCTAACTGTCTTCGGTTACGTTCTCAACGTTAAGTCTTCTTCTTTCTTCTTACATTGCGTAGATCCTCTATGTTTACATTTAAATTTTAGGTTGCGGGCTGTGGCGTTGATATCCATGCCCTATAGATGCACAGATTGTATAATCTCTCGTTGAATTTAGTCATCGAACGCAAACGAGGCCAAACAAATCGAGTATAACTGTTTTCGAAACCACAGAAGAATTCTTCATATGCTTCGATAGTCTTTTAGCGGCATATATATTTTATGGGTGACCTTCCAACCGAGAATCGCAGTGATAAGAGCAAATCACGTCATTCAGTAAAATTTATAAAAATACTTACAATACCATAAGACAAAGTACAGAAAAATGGTGCACGGATTTTTCCGTATACATAGATGGTCAAAGTTATGATTCTGACTTTGGCAAGTCTAATTTTAGAAACTGAATAGCTAATAAGATAGTGGCCTGACATCATCAAGATGGTTGCTCTTTTCAGACAAACCAGTCAATGGTCTACACATTTAAAGTTAAACAACCAAGTAAATTATTCAATTTTGTAAACATTTTATTGAACAAATGATTGGCATTTGGATGGAGAATTTCACCGAGGGCACATTGCATGACGTCCACCATCCACTGGCAAATTAACAGCCGTAATAAAACTGGCATTATCACTGGCCAAAAATGTGATTGCTGCTGAAATTTCCTCTACATTTCCTGCACGTTGCAGTGCATGAGTTTGTTTACACTTTTCCAAGAAATTTTGGTATGCCTCTTCGTCCATGCCACCTCGCTTATGTAATTCAGTTATAATCACACCAGGGTTCACTGAATTAACACGCACTCCTTTCGGGGCCAGCTCCAAAGCAACACATTTAGTAAATTGATCAATTGCTGTCTTTGATATGTTATATGCCAGAACTCCCGGGAAAGCCCGCAATCCGCAAACACTTGAGATGTTTACAATGTTCCCCTTGCTTTTGACCAGATAAGGAACAGCCAACATTGTCAATTGATAAACAGACCTAACATTGGTACGCATTAAACGATCATATTGCTCTAGATTTGTGTCTTCAATAGAGCCATTCTCAATGATCCCAGCGTTGTTTACCAAAACATCAATTCTAGCGTATCTTCCCACAGTGGTTTCCACGATCCTCTTCACATCGTCTTCGTTGTTGACATCAGCTTGTATTATAAGTGGAAGCTCTCCATTTTCGGCCTTACACTGTGCAGCGGTTTCATTTAGCTTCTCTACATTTCTTCCAACAACCGCCAAATACCCACCAAGTTTTGCAAATCTGATAGCTGTGTTTGCACCAATACCAGAACTAGCACCAGTAACAATAATAACTCTGCCCCTGAATTCCATCACAAAACGATTAAATAATACAGGAACTATTAATAAAAATTGTCCACTCTTTAGAGAAGAAGGCACATATGTCAATGAATACCAGATCAAGATGGACTCGTGTGTACTGTCTGCAGATATGACTACTTTGTGAACAGGGTGAAAATAAACTATGAATGGACATAAACTACAGCACTTTTCAACCGTGATTCGTGGATTTTGTACTAATTGGCTGTGTTTTATAACAAATTGAAGAGTTGCTAATTAGTATCATCTTTTTTACATGTGACTTTAATAAAAGAATTTTGTTGAGTCATATAAACTTTTTTTCTTCGAGATGCTGTTGTTATTGCTATTGTCATTGCTTTTGTTGGGAAGGTAAGCCAAAGTTTTTTGTATAAATTTTTGGATAAAATACCAAAACCCGTGGATATCTAGTAGATATTTATATACACTTGTATTAATAGTGCAATTTTAAATATGCTGGCAACAGAGGCGGAGATGATTCTCTCGATGAATTAAGACGCCTTAGATGGAACGTCTTAATGAACATTCTCTTATGTGTGCAAGTACGAAATACGTAGAGACTATTAGCACTTCAAATGAGAAACAACAGTTATCTTAAACCTTTAAATAACTTGTGATTCCAATCCGGTTAATAGTAATATGAATATGGGCTAGTTTGTATCAAGAAATGGTCTCAGCTATAGTCTTAAATAAGAAGCGAATCGGGAATCGGGCATTCAATCGGGAACTCTAAGCACTATCTAGAATTTAAATTAATTGAATCAATGCATGCACCATGGTTTTCAAAACCTCTACGCAGGAAAAGACCTCATCTGAATCTCCCCTCATATGCAAATTCTTGTGCAAAACTGTAGGGATTAGGTCACTAAGGTATTGAGCTGCCTAGAGGCAATATAAATATAATCTTCGAAGGTATGGTCATCTGGAAAGATTGAGCGTATGCCATAATAGATAGGAAGGGGGATTCGAAACAACACTGTGACACACAAGACTTCTTCACAATGCACTTACTCATATATTTGAAAGAATTGCCAGAATCCACATGATTTACTACTGTGTTTACTAAATTTAAATTAAGGATCGAATTTAAAATGAGATTGATCATAAGGATTTCTGCATCACACATAACACACGATCCATTTTTACGAGTATACGAGTAAAAAAAACACAGGGTAATTCGAAATACCCTTTTAAAGCAAAACAGTTTTATGTATTATTTTTTTTGTCGTGTGGTAAAATTATAAAAGCCCAACTATTTTGATCAACAATTCTGGTATCATCTTGCCTTAGAAAAAAAAAAAAAAAAAAAAAAACAGGAACACAATTTAAAAAACTGGGGCACGAAACTACGTCACTGAAAGGCAGAAAAGTCATCACATATGGCTATCACCAGCTGGAGGCGAATCTATGAGCATACGGAACTCAAAGTTTGGATTTTAGCGGGCTCAGATGAACCGAACTAGAAACCTTATACGGTGCGAAAAAGGAGGAAGTCAAGTGCAGTGTTAGACGTTAGGTCTGCATAAACGTTAAATGTCAGTACATCGATTCACTTACCTAAAGGCCAAAGAAACAGCCAGCAGACACGTCACTATTACGTCTAAAACATGACTAAAGAATAATCGGACATCTGAGTAACATACAATGAAGAGTTGGAATGTTACCTTCTGATTTCCGATGAGAAATGAGAAATTCGGATGAGAAATGAAATGAGTACTAAACCACTAAGAATTGAAAAGTGAAGAGTGGAAGTGAAAAGTGAAGGCTCCAAAACTGAAAAATTGCGAAAATTGTAAAATATGAAAACGGGTTAAGGAACATTTAAGATTGTCAAGATCATGTACATATGTTCCCAGTTCTGCAAGTTGTTGGAGAATTCCTGAACTCAAGTAGTCTCGACGACAGGATTAAATAATTCGCACCGAATAACATACTTTGAAATGAAACTATCAAAGTAAAACATTCCAACGAAAATATCAGTTTTTAAGTTAAAAACAATATCATGGTCCTTTATACTCCACAGTTTTCCTTTTCTAATGCAACACAAATAAGATCTTTTCTGTGCAAGGCCAAACTTGTTGGAATCTTAGTGAGCAATCTCTCCTTCTTCTCTTCTCTAGACGTTCCTTCTTAAATGCATTAAGTTGAATTTTGCTGTTTGGTTTTCTGCATCTTTTAACTAGAGTTCCACTTTTGTTTTAATTTAGACGTATTAAAGGGTAAAGGCAGACACTTATTTTTCTTGTTGTATTAACCGTTTAAATATGTAACCCTTATAATTATGTACATCTAATGCTACATATTTCTCTGTGTGGCTTGTGATGGTGTTGACCACATTTGCGGACCGTAGAACCATTCTATATACCACTCTATTTGGATCAGGAGATTGCCGATGTTTTTGCATTTGAGTGATCCTTTTGTTTGTCTCTTCGAAACTTGGTTACAACTATTATACTTTTTGCATCGAAATTTCGAACGACCTTCCTCGAACATGGAAAATCCAGGTAAATGTTCGGCCGAGAAGTTTGCCCACTGTCGCGAATATGTGTTCTTCTTTTAAGATCACGTTTTATTTATTACGAAAATTTGTAAAAGAAACTTAAAAACTAACAATAATATAATTTTGTGAATAATGTATAATAAAGATCATATAATTTCATTTTAATGATTAAGAATGAACATTAAAGCATTTTTAATTGTATTCCTGGGCAAAGGTATATCAAGCTCTGAACAGTAAGTGTTAAAAATAAATTAGCGCACCTTGAAACAGGTTCGCGTTGACCATACAAAGTAAAATGACAAAACTCAAATAACAGTGGTCTTTTTCTTAAAATTCTAGACGAGGTATACAAATTCACATACATAAGTAGATTTACACTGTCTATAGTTGCTCATAAAACATCTCGAACAAACATGACATTTTACATTTTTCTTCTCGATTCTAGACTCATCATATCAAGTAAAAGACATTTAGAACGATAAGAATGATGAAACTCATTATTATTAAAAAACAAACGAGGTAAAGCAACATTTAAAAATCTTTTTTGAATTGTTTCAATTCTACTTACATTGGAAAGAGTACTAGGACAACAAACATCACAACCGTACTCTATAACAGGACGAACAAGTTTTCTTAAACCCGCTGATATTTGTAATACACTCATACCTCGCTTAACGGCCTAGATACGTTTCGGGAAACTTGGCCGTAAAGGGAAAAGCCGTATAACGAATCAATTTTTTTGATAGAAACCCATAGAAATTCAATCAGATACGTTCCATTTTTTTATAAATTAACATAGTTTTTAGTTTCAAATGCATTTTTTTTCTTTTTATTTCATTTAAAAATGCATAACAACTAATATTAAACAGAAATTCAATGAAATTCGATTAATAAACGAAAAAAAAATTATGTGAACATAAAAAACAGAAATTAAATAACTAAAAAAAATCATATGCACATATTTTTACATAATAAAATAAAATTAAAAACAGATCTAATGTGAAGAGGAATATGAAGACTCGGTAAGCTGTAATGTGCTGTCACCGATACTTTCCGCTGTTGTGAATTGACCTGGTTTAAAAAAAATTGTCCAACGTTGTTTGTCTTGCCTTGCTTTTTGCTACTTTTTCCATTTCTTTATAACAGTTAATTATTGCGTTAATTCCTCGACAAACTTTAGCGCTACGTTCTACGTCGGGATCACTTTGAAGAAGGAGATTAATTCCTTTTTCAAAATGAGAAAGCGCGTTAGACAAGTTCTTTAAGCTTAGTTTTGGGCATGCAGCAAGAATTGGCTGCTCATGGAGGGTTGGTTCTGTATTTAATTGGATCAGTTCCTCATACGAAAGGGGTTCTCTCTCTGCATCTAATAAATCAATCACATCGCGTTCTTCCAAATCCTCAAAACTAAGATCATTTGCTAAGGTCAATATGGTTTGTCGAACATCAGAAAGAGCATCAACTTCAGATTCATTAGTTTTTATGCATTCTGGCCATATATTTTTCCAAACATGGTTCAAAGTTGTTGATTATAATTCCTTCCACGATTCACTAATGTTGTCTACAGCATCTTTGATGTTGTATTTTTTCCAAAATTGTTTAATCGAAGATTCATCGCTTTCATTTATAAGTTGTCGAAAAGTTCTGCGTAAATAATATGCTTTAAAAGTTGTTATTGCACCCTGATCCATTGGCTGGATCAGAGCTGTTGTATTTTTCGAAAAATACTGAATCTCCACATCTTCAGATAATTCGGATAAATTAGCTGGATGTCCTGGAGCATTATCCAATACGAGCAAAGCTTTATTGCTAAGGTTGTTGTCTTCCAAATATTTTTTAACTTCTGGAAAAAAGTAATTTTTGAAACAGTCTTCGAAGAGAATTTTAGTCATCCAAGCTTTCTTGTTGGATCTCCAAATTACGGATAATTGTTTCCTGTTCAGCCCTTTGAAAGGCCTTGGGTTTTCAGAGAGATATACTAAAAGTGGTTTTAGCTTAAAATCCCCCGCAGCATTAGCACCAAGGAACAAAGTTAATCGTACTTTAGATACCTCATAACCATATGCCGATTTTTCACTTTTTGAAATGAAAGTCCTATCAGGCATTCACTCCCAATAGAGTCCTGTCTCGTCCACATTGAAAACCTGTTCAGGTCGGTATCCACCTCTTTCAATAATTGTTTTTAAAATGTTGGGATATTTTTTAGCTGTGTCATCGTGTGCAGTAGCTGCTTCACCTTTCATTTTTAAGTTGTGGAAATTGTGTCTATTTTTACATTTTTCAAACCAACCTCGGCTTCATTGGAATGTTACATCTTTACTAGATTCATTAGCGACGCCACTCTTCAAATTTTCGAAAATATTTTTAGCCTTTTCTTGGATAGTCATTTGGCTCATTGGCATCCTCCGTTGGTTATTATCTTCAATCCATATAGCCAATAATTTTTCCATCTTTTCCATTATACCACTTCTTAGTCGAGTTAATTTTGAGACACTTAAAGGTGAAGCAGATTGCGAATGCTCTTTAATTTTTTCTTTGTTATCCCGAATATTTTGCACAGTAGACTTCGGTAGTCGAACAACCTTACAAATTTCTACGGTTTTCTCCCCTGTTTCAATACGCCGTAAAATTTCTAACTTTGTTTCAAGCGTGACTGATTTTCGGCTTCTCTTTTTTTGCATCACTCTCCGAATTTGATGAACGTTTCGGTGGCATTTTGTCTATTAAAAAATAATTACATATGTATATGTATTTATAACGAAAATATTTATAAAAAAAATTTTATTACGTACCAACAATTTTTCTTAACGTTTCCAATGTTTTTTTTATCTAAACAGAAACTAAACACAAACAGGAATAAACAAGAATAAACTTTCTGCTTACGATCATGTAGTCAACTGCAGCGACGACGCAGTAATTCATATACACATTTACAAAAATATGTTCTTTTTCGTTTTCCCTTTCGTGGTTTTTTGGCCGTATAACGAAACATTTTTGGCCGTAAATCGAAAAAGTGCCATAATTAAAGCAGGCCGTTATAGGGAAAGGCTGTAAAAAGAGCGGCCGTATAGCGAGGTATGAGTGTATTTAGTCGCTGTCATTTGTGTTTATACTTCTCGTACATCGTCCAACAATGTATGTTAAAGTTGGACGAACGATTGTCGTAAGGTTAACGTGGCATTTTTCTGTTACAAAAACTTCCGAGTTTTCACGTGATTTAAGCCAGTCCACGCTAAGCCTATATGCGGTATACTCATCGGCATTTCCTTGATGGTTAGCGACGAAGCCTAACTATTTAAATTTGTTGGGCTTCGGTTCGATAAATTCCTCTTAATTTGATGTCAGTAGTAGTATTTGTGATTTAGGAAAAAGACCAATGCTGCCTTTTAGTATTAGTCCTACTAATTCGTAGCCCGTTATCTATTATAGTATTATAGTAACTATAGAGTTTAATAATATTGTATTGTCGGCTGTCTAGAACTCTGCCGTTTATTTTCATATTATCCGACATTAGTTCCACGACCACGTAAGTAAGTTGCGACCTAGGCCCATCACTTATTCGGAGACCACGAACCAACGGATTACCGCATTTTGAATATGGCTCAACTGCGAACGCGCAGTGCGCTCCCAACCAGTGACACATTACGACTGCCCTCTCACTTGTTGTTAGATTACGAACAATTACAATTTAAACTTTACATATGTACGCGCTACCTAACAATAGTCGAAATTCGGAACGTCTAGAATTATAGAAAATAACTGATGCTGATTTTAGCAAAAGATGTCACTAAGAAATGAAAAATATTTTTTGAGAATGATTGCATTTCCACTTTCTGGATCTTTCCTATAGAGTCTGGTTTCGGAGAAAAGTAGTAATTTTTCGCGTCGTCTTTGCCTTTATACAGTGAAATAACAAAGCTCTCCACCCACTTGCCTCTCAATATTTGACTTAATAAAATCGCAAACAATTTCCATCCAAAAAACGAATATATGTTTAAATGTGATACATACTGTATATTATAAAATTTATTCTCGCTTAATATGGAACATACGTATCAATTAAAATGTGCTACAACAATCACTAACATCACGCGCCATACTTATGACCACTCTGTGCTTTTTATCTATTGTTGTTGCTGTTGTTTTTTGTAGATTATTATTTGACAAGTGATTTAGAAAGATTAGTTGAAAGCAAGTGCTGTCACTACTAAATAAAGTTGCATTTAAGAAGATTCGGCATTTATATATCATGGATTTTACTGGAAAAGTAATTATCATTACTGGTGCTAGCTCAGGGATTGGAGCTGGTACGGCAGTTCACCTGGCCAAACTTGGTGGTCTTCTAACAATCGTCGGCCGGAATATTACTAAACTGAATGAGACCGCTGAGAAATGTAAGGAGGTAAGTGGTCAATTACCTCTCGCTGTTCAGTGTGATGTCACCAAAGAGGACGACGTTGAGAAGATAGTCAATGAAACCATTGCAAAATATGGAAAGATCGACGTTCTTGTTAATAATGCTGGAGTCCTTGAAACTGGAACTATTGAAAATACTAGCCTAGAGCAGTTCGATAGAGTTATGAACACAAATATTCGTTCTGTCTACCAGTTAACTATGTTGGCTGTTCCACATTTAATAAAAGTTCAAGGATCCATTGTTAACGTTTCTAGTGTTAATGGAATTCGTTCGTTTCCTGGCGTATTGGCGTACAATATATCAAAAGCTTCTGTAGACCAGTTTACACGATGTGTTGCTTTGGAATTGGCACCAAAGAAGGTACGGGTTAATTCAGTGAATCCGGGTGTTATCATAACTGAGATACACAAACGAGGTGGTATGAATGAAGAAGCCTATCAAAAGTTTTTGGAACATTCAAAAACAACTCACGCTCTGCAGCGCCCTGGCAATGTAGATGAAGTAGCAGCAACAATTGCTTTTTTGGCTAGTGATCAGGCTAGTTTTATTACGGGCGCTAGTTTGCCTGTTGATGGTGGACGGCATGCTATGTGTCCAAGATGATTTGTTAATTTGTATTTTTCTCTAATTTGAATAAATTGCTATGCATTTACATTTTTTTTTTTTTTTTTTTTTGGATTAAAGGTGAATTGTTCTATTGAAGAAAATATTTTAGGGAACTCAGAAGAAAACAATTATATATAGATTCAGGGTGATGGTGGCAGTTATCATCGATAAACTTAAGCTATTTGAAAATCCGAAAATCAAACAATGAATTCGTTTCGCTCTCCGATACTGTGCCTCAACCTCAAATATGTGAAACTTTTCAAGCTGTAGGCAAAATTATTTTTACTTCATCGTCAGGATATTTATGAATTGGGGTCCAACTACGACAAGGCTTACTCGGTGAAGGTGCTCTTGGAATCCCAAGTTTGATTTAAAGACGGATATTCTGTTGTAGACTAAACCTTTATACAAGTAAAAATTGCTGGATTAAAAAACTCTATGCATCCTTTATGGATTGTCGTGCAACGTTTAACTTGATAGCACGTGAAGCACTATTCTATAAACTCAAACAACGAGAGTAATGTATGATAGTAATGTTGCTTACCTTTGGGTTGGTGGATGAATTTCCGACCACAACCGGAGTGAAACAAGGATGTATTTTGAGTACTATGCTATTTGTATTATTCATCAATGATATTCAACAATAATGGAATTGTCTTTTACCAAGGAGTTATTCGAACACTTATGTACGCGGATAACTTTGTCTTCCTTCCCGAAATACAGTTAATGATGAATATACAGAAAAAGTACTATAAAAATTGGAATCTAGTTCCAAAAATGATAGTGTTTTAGGAACGTCGGTGGTCATTTTTCCCGTAATATATAATGGGTGTAATTGTCTTGTTTTAAAGGTGCTTCGATCCTTTTATATGGAGACGAAGCCTGGTAATATTGCCCCTATGAAAGGAGTTGAAAAGTTTCTGCACTACTTCCCTAAATGGATTTTTCAGCTACTAACTGATAATCCAACTATATGCTCTTCCTTGAATTCGAGAATCCCGCAATGTTTCTAGACTCCTTGAATACGCACATCCTAGTTACATAATCAATGTTACGGTATGGAAAACGAAAGACAGCCGAGAAAGGTGCTATTACAAGACATAAGCACTAAAGGAAAAATCTTACAAGAGTGAGAATGCCTTGCTTATAAATGTTATTATTATTATTATTATTTATTACAATATAAAATAAATTTACATAATAGTAATAGAAATAACAGCACTAGCTACTAGAGGCTTGCGGCTGGGGTATTTGCGTCTTCATCTTACACGTGATAAGCCAATGTTTGTACTAAGAAATCAATTAGCAACTCTACATGAGAAAACGTGCAATCAATGAAACTCGTTCTTTTCTGTACAAATGTTATTACAATAAAATGAACTACTTCCTCCGTCAAAAAACATGCTTTTTAAACAGCAGCACAATTTTTAAATTGGATGGAGAAGTGGAATCCTAGCTTTGTAAACCATCTTGCGGACCATTCCAGTTTATGCTATGGTGACAAAAGATGGGGCTTGCTATCCAAATGTGCTGCGATCTAACTAATGTGGAAAAAAAATTATTAAGAAAAACTTTAACATGTTTCTCTTTTGTTTTTTTGTTTTTCTTTTTACTATTCTCTTAAGGAAACATGGAAACAGGAAACATAATAATTTATTAAATAAACATTTTTCAATTTCCTAAAAGCCCTTGGGCCAAATATAACTATGTAGTCCTAGAAGAAATTATTCCTATGTAATATACGTACATATAAGCCTTTGAAAAACAGAACAAGGGATAATAATGTAATGCGTAGGTTTTGTGATTTCCTAGTTTCCAATCAACGGAACTGCTTACGACCAGAATAAGATCCATAAATTTTTTCCCAGATTATTCAAAATGTTTCGCAAATAGCGCTCTGTAGATATAGCTTTTAAGTAAAGACTACGAGAGTTCATTTAATGACTTTTATATATATATGGTACTATATGTATATATACATATATGGTACTATATCTATAGCATCGTCCTTTTTCTTATATATTCAAATTGAAATTCTCACGTTCAAAATGGTATTGTGCCCCTTTTGGATCCTAGATTTGTTTACCTTATATCTAGAACCCCTTTGAGTGTCATGGATGGTTTTTTTGTTGTTTTTTTTTTTAAATCTGTTCATAGGTGTTATGAATCCTTCTTTAGAAATGTGCTTTAAGATTTTCATAACCGGCTCCTGACTCATTTAAGGTCTCTTCATGAGGCAAAGTGCCAATTGGTACATCAATCTTAATAGAATCTGTTTTCTCTTGATCTTTGAATTTGAGAATCAGTCTTCCCGAACGTCTCGAACTTGGAGATTGGGATTCAAAGACCTAAAAGCTAGAGGGCTGACCACTATAGTCTATTTAAGCTTCTTTTTTAACTATATCAACTTCTTGCTACAGCTCATAGAGTTTGAAGATGCAAACGTAGGACGTAGAGAAGTATTTTTCTTTTTGAAGGACTCCAATGTCAGCTTCATATTTTTGCCTATCGCGTAGCACTCGGCACCGGTCGTAGAATACAACTGACTGAATCAGAGTTTTGTAGTGTATCAGTGATCTCTCGATTTAAGAGTTCCTTCGCCAAACCAATATAACAACATTTTGTTGGATCCTCACTAAAGCATCATTTGTAAACTTTTTAACTACTATGAAATTATACACGGTGTTCCGGATAATGTGTCGAAGACTTTAAGGGGAGATATCTTGACAAGAGAGGGTCGAAAATGCATCCCCTCCGAGAAATAGAAGTTTTAAGCAAAGCCTCACGCTGCCTTGTTTTGATTTCTATTGAAAATAGCATCTTCCAAATTTATGCGTGTATAGTAACAAAAGGCATATCGTTGAACTCGAAATTATGAGTACTTTAATTGTTTCAAAGTAAATGCTGCCCTAAAATTGTGTCGAAAATTCATGAAGATCTATTTTTTTAACTTAAAATGTTGACTTTTTTTTCTGGAAAAATATCTTATTAACCCCCAGTTTTTACAGCTTTGAAACATGTACCTAGTATTTACAAACAAAAGCAAATCAGGTAATTTCATCTTAAGACAGTAGTTTTCAAAATATGTCCCAACATATTGAAATGTGCAAAACCTTAAAAATTGTTAAACATTAAAAAAAAAAAAAAATACAACCCTTGTAACACATCAATTGTTCAAAGTGCAAACCAGTGCTCTGCATGCATGCCAGAGCTCTTCTTTAAAAGGCTCTAACAGTGTCCATTCTCGGACTTTGGCAGCTGCCTCGGCAACCCTTTGGTCAAAGTTATACAATATTGTTACTTTCGATGAGTAAGAAAGGTCCTTCATCCGTCCACATAAATAAAATTTTGGGGTTCAGTTCGGAGGCCACATAATGGGTTAACCCCGTCCTATCCACGAATTTTCATAAACGCGATCTAACCACTCTCTAACTGCACGCCCTTAGTTTACGGGGGCACCATCCTGCTGGTACTCAATAGCTATTGTTTGTTGCAAACATTTCAGGTAAAGATTGGAATTTAGCCTGGGAGGAAGCCGAAAAAGCAATGGGTATAAGTGCCACGGCATACGCAGATAATGTGGTCATAATAGTGCAGGAAAAATACTTAAATATTTTAAGCGACATTATGGAGGTTGGCCTGAAGATAATCAGCACCTGTGCAAAAAGCTGTGGTCTCAATGCCAACCCTTCTGAAACGAAACTGGTTCTTTTTACCAGAAAGTACAAGACACCGCAATTCAAACTCCCAAAACTCAACGGAGTGAAAATGTGCCTTTCGGACAGTGGGAAGTATCTGGATATGCTTCTGAACAAAAAACTGAATTGGAATCTTAATGTAGCGAAAGGATCCAAAAAGGCATATAATGCTCATTTTATCTGCAGAAGAACAGTAGGAGAAATTTGGAGCTGCTATGGTGTACTGGCGGTATACGGTGGTGGTAAGAAAACGGTTTACGGAAAATTAGCGGCGGAACCCCTACGGCAGCATTAGACACCTTTTTGCACTTAACACCGCTTCATTTACAGATCAAAAAACTGGCTGGAGACAGTGCGATAGGACTCACTAATCTGGGTTACTTCAAGAGCAGTAGTTTCGGATATGGCACTGGTGCCAGGCAATCCAATTCTATCGGATGAAATTCCTTCCCTGGTCGACTTCGGCATCCCGTATGATATAATTTATCCGGAGAGGGAGGTCTAGGAAAAGAATACAATAATCAGGTCAAATGAAATTGCAATTTTCACAGGTGGCTCAAAAAAAGAGGAAGGAACAAAGGAAATGAACAAGCGGAAGTTAATAAAATTAAACAGGGATAAGCTTAGGAAAGTAATAGAATCCTGGCAGAACACTGTCTCTGGCGGCAACACGAAAAGAGACTCAAATTGGCAGATGCGGATATCGGCAGATTCTACGGTGATCTGCAAGCTGTTGATCACATAACACACATACAGTGTCAATGCGAGGCAATATCGCGTAGTCGAAAAAAAGTATTAGGGAAATACTTTTTCGTACCTAGAGGAAATAGACGGCACGAACTTCAAAAGCCTTCTTGGCTTTTGCAAGAAAATTGGGTGCTTCACCAGGGCGATTGTTTAGGTTTTTTCCATTTGAAGACAAATTCAACTGGTTCCACAGGGATTGCGATGGGCCCATTTTGGTGCCTGGTGTCTGTGTGATGGCATACCCACCATACCCCTGTTTAACCTAACCTAACCTAACCTTCCCCTTTTATGGGTCATAAAATGAACCCTTCGACACATTATCCGGATCACTCTGTATATTATAGAGCCCCCGAAAAGTCTAGAAAATAACTGGACAACTACTTGTGTTGCAGAGAAAGAAGTTCTGAGAGTAGATACAGTAGGCAGATTTCTCCGCGTTTTAAAACTTGGAACCTATAGAAGTTCTTTAACCAAATATCATAATTTGAGTTACAAATAAGACAATGTTAGATATTCATTTGTAAATTTAAAGACATTTAACAGAAGCCTCTAATAACATGGTTTGACCCTGGATAAAGAAAATAGCGGTGAGCAGTGTAATAGCCGCAACAAAAGCAGGGAACTTCCAGCTTCAGGTAAAATGCGTAACCTTTTGGCAATCGTTGGTTCATTGATAAAGTTCCGGAAAAAAAGGAATATGTGGGAATACCTCTGCGAGCAGTGTATCGGAAGCGATTGACGATATACCACGTCGAGTCACGATTTAAAACAACTAAGCTGCGAAAAATCGAATTAAACAAAGTCGCAGGCGGTGATATTCGCAAGGACATACTCCTGCATGTTAAGCAACATATGTTAACGTACCGTGATAACGAGCCAACAAAATGGAGAATGAAAGATTGTTAACCGCTTCAGTAGATGGCAGAGCGATATCCACCGTTTCAAATACACCATCAAATTCCCCTATGAAGGTGTTTTAGACCATTTGATGACGAACTTAGAAAAAAAAGAGGGAAAAGTCTACATGAAAATATGATAGTCAAAATAATTCCAGACCAAGCATGAATGGATAAAGATAAATTAGAGGCAAAGGCTAAAAGACATACAGAAAAAATTGACTTGCAAACTAAAATATTAGCCACATCAAATATCTCATGGTAATACATCGTTTTCAAATTCTGACGAACTAGAATAAATAAAATAAATTAAAAATGAAATAAAAACAATGTGTGTACATATATAAATAATTTTTGTTATTGATTTATTAAACTTATGCATATAGTTTTATATTTACATTATATTTGAAGAAAATCTATCTGCTAATTCATTTCTTTTTATTACTCCTATTTTCCTTAACACCGAATCTCTCTCGCGTACCATTTTGGCATTTTCAACGGTAGCTCTTTTAACTGAAGATGAAGGCCCGTAATCCAACCAGATATCTCCTTCCCCTATGCACATGTTGTGCAAAACGCAACATGCAACTACAAACTTGCACATTCGTTCTATGGCAAAAAAGTCCATGCGAAGCAGCTGTCGGAATCTATTTTTTAACATACCGAATGAATTATCTATTTTTTCTCTTGTCTGACTTAAAATTTTGTTGAATCTCTTCTGTTTGATTTTTAAAACGGCTCCACTCCGCTGCTTATACGGGGTCAATAAACATTCCCTCAACGGATAAGATGCATCCCCTAACAAATGATACTCCTCACCGCAAATGTCTGGTAAATCTTTGCTGATGGAAGATAATTGATATACTCTGGCTTCATGTATTCTGCTAGGGGAGCAAATAAATATATCAATAAACCGATTGTCTGCATCACATATTCCTTGGACAGTAAGCGAACGTATTTTTTTAGAAGGTTTTCTGGTTGATATGAAGCAGCCATCGATGCAACCTAGCACGTTTGGAAAATTTGATACCTGTAAAAGTAAACTTGATGCATATTAATATACTGATAACTACATACAAACAAAATATATAGACACCTGTTCAAATTTCTGCGAAACACGAAGCTTTTCCTCTTCCGACCTCGGAAATTTAATATGGCTTTTGGATATGTTAAACATAAAATCTAGAATATTTGTAAGCGACCTGTACGCTGACGATATGGCGACGTTAAAAAGGTTCGCCACCTCTCTGTAGGAATCTTTATTTCCTGCAAACCTTTGACCAATCATGTTTACAAAGTTTAAACAGTTTTTCAATTAAAGACTTACCATAAAAACATAAACATTTGAATATCTGCTGGGATTTCCTTTTTTCCACCTCCTCCCGCCTTTTTTCTAAAAAACTCTGACCTTCCAAATTGATCTATTAAGCCAAAGGCAGTCTGTTTATGCATTCTGAAATTTTCTCGAAACTAATAACAACAATTTATATTAACTGTTCTTACTTTATTATTAACAATAAACTTACTTCTTCATCCTCGTAATTTTCAATTACATTTCTGAAATTTATAATGCGATTTCTGGGAACAGTGGCGCCTAAAATCTCCAAAATAACTTCATCATCTGATGTTGATGTGGATGACGACGATGAGGAATCCAATAAAAGGCTTATTAATTCAGCTTCCATTCTTTTATTTTTTATATTTGCTTGCAAATCAATCTGAACATTCAAAATTCATCGGTCAAACACAGTTGATTGCTCGAAAAGTCGAAAACAACAATCTGGTTTGACACACAACAGTATTTGACGTTTATATTCCTATCGACAGTTGTTGTGTTTATTATTCGCTAAAGTTCACTTTATTTAAATTTAAAAATTACGACGTCCAAATGTAGATCTAATTAACAACCGGGTTCTCTATGACAAAAGGACAATCCAGAATGAAGCAGATGTCTCGATACATTTGTAAGGACACGTTTGAAAAACCCATCTAGTGTTTTGTTGTAATTTGTATGTTGAATTGTTTGCGAAGTCACGTCTGTTCGTTTAAGCTGGGCATCCACGGTCACTCATGAATGTCACTCCCGGAGTGATGTTTTTTTGTTTTTTTTTTTTGCGTTCACTATCCACTATCACTCATGAATGTTAGTCCTCAGTTTTGCTTCAGCTATCTCAGCCGAGATAGCAGGTTCTCAAGATAATAATGATAATTAATAATTCTTGGACTGTGTTTAAAATGAGTGAAGCATTGGCATTAATAGTTATTAATAATATTGTTAGTGATAGAAAAAAAAAAGCAAATCAAGAGAAACGTCAGCACAAATATTGGATGAAAGATTGACTACAAAAGAGGCAAAAGTTTACTCCTGAAAACCTTTTAAAGGAACTTGAGGTAACCTCTCCAATAGATTACAAAAATTTTCTTAGAATGGATCATCAAACATTCATCGAGTTGCTGGACATCGTCGCGCCGTTAATACAAAAGAAAGACACGGTAATGAGAGATTCTATATCACCCTATCAACGCCTTTCAGCAACATTACGATTTCTTGTTACTGGACAAAATTTCGAGGAGTTAAAATTCGCTACAGCGATTTCTCCGCAAAGCCTTGGGAGGATTGTCATGGAGACTTGTGAGGCAAGTGTATTGTGTATTGAGGAGTAATATAAAGGTTCATATATAAAGATAAACACACAGGTGAAAACATATAAGTAATTGCACGTATCGCCTTTTTTGTACAGTTGCCAACCAATGAAAATGAGTGGAAAGGAATAGCTGGTGATTTTGAACGTACTTGGAACTTCCCACATTGTATAGGCGCGATAGACGGTTCATATTATTTTAATTACTCGTATAAGAAAACATTTAGTATTGTTTTACTTGCCCTCGTAAATGCAAATTATGAATTTATAATGGTTGATGTTGGGGCGAACGGCAGAGTGTCTGATGCTGGAATTTTTTCAAACGCAACATTTTTTAAAAAATTAGAAAAAGAACAGCTTTCTATTCCTAAACCGGAAGCTTTGCCTACCACCGACGAAATAATGCCATACGTTATCGTGGGTGACGACGCATTTCCACTTATGGAAAATTTAATGAAGCAAGATATAGAATCCTATTACACACCATCAATTTAGATCCAAAAAAAGTTGCTGTAATCGTACTAGCTTGTTGCCATTTACACAATTTCATATGAGCAAAAAAGAGAGGTTGTTATCAAAGAAGAGAAGTTGATTTTGAAGATGTTGTTACTGGAAGTATGACGCAAGGCGATTAGAGATTTGAAACCAACCAACTCATTAATCTCAAACCTAAAGCCAGATATAATAATTCAAAGTTTTCTACTAAAGAAATAAGAAATAAATTTTGTCACTACTTTAATAACAAGGGTTCTGTGCCATGGTAGTGTAAAATTGTTCCTTTCATTAAATAAATTTTATTTATTGGTATTGGGTATCAATCAAAAGATCTTTTGCAGATGAGTACGATGATTCATTTATAACTTCATCTGATATAATTTGAACCTGCTGCCTTGGTTGAGGAGTTTCGAAGCTTCTTCCAGCAGCAACATCACTGTATGTGGATAACCGAGAATCAACGAAACGGAAAGATGAAGATGGTGGCGATGATGTTGAATTACTAGGCGTTGAACAAAAATAAGGTGTTGATTGTAGTTGTGGGAGTCTCCCCAGCAATCCTTGGTAGAGTATTTCGTCCATCGCCCTTTTAGCATGTATCTGCTGATCTGCCGCAAGTTGTCTAAACTGCGCTGCCCAGGCCCTCCCATAAATTTCAGGGTCATACGTCATGTTTTTTAAATGATCAACAGCAGTTTGTAGAAAGTGGTCGGACTCGTCAATGTCTTTTCTTTTTTTATATTTCGAGTGAATGGTAACACTTAGCTCATGTCTGATTTGACAGATAATTAGTTTTATCCTTCCGGTTAATAATGGAAAATAATTTCATTCAAATGGCTGCCTCGGTTGGCCATGCAGTAGCCTACACGATCGGTCCAATTTTTAAGCACATTATCGATTGTGTGCAGCTGTATTTCACCAATGGGTTCACGAATATTGTCCTTTAAAGCGTCAATTGTCTCTGACTTGTCGGCGTAACACTTATCTTTTACGGCACCCCACAAATAATAGTCCAACGGTGTCAAATAGCAGCTCCGAGGTGGCTAAACGACATCAGCTCTGCGGCTGATAATGCGATCTTCAAAAACAGGGCGCAAAACATCGAGTGTAGCTTCGGCTGTGTGGCACGTAGCGCCGTCCTGTTGAAACCAAATGTTTTATATAAAAACATATGGATACTTTACAATCCGTTCGGAATGCATACTTACTGAGCTCGTAGTATCGTCAGTGTTGCCGCAAGTACTGATTCCGTTCGCAGGTCTTTCCTAGTCATTCAAAAAATTAAGGTCTTCGAAATAACAGAGGGACGGCACGTATATATCGTCCACTCCCGCACCAGACTTCTCACTTTGAACTACTTTTTTGAGTTCCCTCCGGTAGCAACCGCGAAGGGTGTTTAATTTTTTTTTTACCAAATCTTTGTTCGCATTTTTGTCTTTCTTTTTCATTATTTCAACTAATTTCCCGTACGCGTTGTTTTTCCTATCACGGCCTTTATAAATTTCATATTTCACCTACCACAATTCTGGAATTTCCTTATAAAACGAAATAAATTCACGCCAAAATTCTTTATCATCGCTCACTGCCATTTTTTCGATTCGTCCGTGAACGTCGATAGTCAAATGTAGAATGAAAACGAAAGAATGACCCTCATCGCCATCTATTATCACGCATGAACGCGGAATTCAAAAATTTTTAAATTCCATCGCGCATGAATGCGCACTCTGACACGCAATGCCATCCACCGGCATTCATGAGTGCGCTCACTCCAAAAGTGACACTCATGAGTGACCGTGGATGCCCAGCTTTAGTACTGTGTTAGGTACATTCTGACACAAAATCCAGAAGTAAAATTTTCCTACGCAAGAAGAGTGCGAATGGAACATTTTCAGAAGGCTTCTGTCGTCCAATGGAATAGTATTTAGTATAGTATAGATTTTATTGAGACTTTTACAATTAACATACAAAACTATTACAGAGTTATGTATAGAAAAAACATGTTCGCTCAATAAAACATGTCAATTGTGTGGATTACTTAAAACTAGATTAAAAACAACAACAAAAAAGAAACCGAATAACTAATAACAAAAACTAAAATGACAGAGAGCTTACTTAACCAGTAATGCCAGATCGCATTACAGAGTAAAGGTAACAATATTATTAAGACGTGAGCTCATTAAAGCTATTTAGGAAGTAACATTATTTGTTGAGATTTTATTTTTATTTTTAATATCACATTTTTACTTAAAATTAAATCAACAAGTTATATTATGTACATTAATGATTCAGACTCCTGGTGGTAAAGAAAAAAGATTAAATTATAAACTAAAATTGGGACTTGAATGTCATAAGCACGCTGTTTCTGATTAAAACAAGAAATAAAAATTATTGTTTGTAGAGAATTCAATCAATCTATTATTTATTATGTAAACGTATAAAAACGATATTGAAAATACAAAATCTATCATGCAATAAATTGTATATGTCAAAATTCATATAAAATAAGAAGTATAGTAAAATAAATGAAACACTCTAATTTTATAACGTAGCGGACATAGTCGTTTTATTTAAATCCGTATTTTAAACATTACTGTTCGGGTCATTAAAATCTACTTATTTAACTTAACGGACAAAAAAGCCAACTCAACGGCAAACATTGGTCCATTCGAGCCAGATTTAAATAGTAAATTTAAAAAATAAAAAATTTGAATATAATACTGAAAGTGTATACATATGTGCGTGATTGTGCGAATTCGGTTTTTTTTTTACTTTGTACTAAGTTCAAAAGATATCCAACAAATTTGGAACTTAAAAAAATATACAGTTTTGAGTGCAATTATTTAAATTGAAGTGTATAAACGAAGTGCAACATACATATAACACTATACAGAGTGCATATAACATACATACTAATTAAAAAGATTTAAACTTTTCGCATTTGTGAACTTAAACAATTATACAACACATAAAAGACATACATATTCAACAAAGGATTGTGCAAATCGGGAATATCGCGCCGCGTAATTCTACACACAATCAACTTAACACTCTACACTCAAGATTCGAACAAGTAAGTCTTATATTTCTAATATAATATAGTTGCAAGCAACTCTAAATTGCATTAAATACTACAATACATATAAAATTCAATGGAATCGATTTAAATCAATAAAATTAAAAAAATACTCATCAAACACACGTATATATCTATATATATATATATCCATACAACAAAGTGTGTATCAAATCCAGCGTAAATTGCGAATTTTATGATTAAATTAATTAATTCTCCATTGTAATACACATATATACATACATATATCTATTATAAATTCTATATATTCTAAAATACTTTCATACATACAATAAATTTACATATAATATACATTTAGTTAACTAATTCAATCCATATTAACTCACTATGTCGTTTGGAGAGCTGCAGAAAGCACTATTTGCTCAGGTTGTTCGCGATTTTTCAAATTTTAGGAAGACAGGTGAAACGCGGCGCACCTCAAATTATTTATCCACCCGTCTATCCATCCTTGATGATAATTTGGCAACAGCAAGGCGATACCATGAGGAAATTATGGGGGCAGGCAAGCTAGAAAAGGATTTAACAAAGGAAGAATTAATGAAGGTCTATGAACAACTCTTAGAAACTCACCTGGACTATCGCTGCGAGCTTTTAGACGCCATCGACAAGTGTGCATCAACTGCAAAGGCGCCTACAGAGACGATCAACACATCGTCAGCTGCAGCGGGTACTAGTGGGGATCTTCGCCTTCCAAAAATAAACATTCCAACGTTCTCCGGATGCTATACGAAATGGCGTTCATTTTACGATATATTCACATCATTAATTCATACAAATACTCACCTGAGCGACATCCAAAAACTACACCATTTGAAATCATCAATTAGTGGGGACGCAGAGCGTCTCATACAGCATTTAGGTCTCGAAGCAGAAAACTATGTCAAGGCATGGGACTTATTGAAGGCGAGATATGACCATAAGCGGGTCCTAGTCAATGCTCAGTTAAATCTTTTTTTCAGCCAACCATCATTAACGAAGGAGTCCACCAATGGGTTAAGGTCTATGCTTGATACATCTCAAGAATGCTTTCATGCATTAGAGAACCTGGGAGTGCCAGTAAACCACTGGGATGTTATTCTCATATATATCCTTTTCCAAAAACTACCATGTTCAACGCAGCATTTATGGGAAGAAAAGTTGGGCAATTCTACGGAACTTCCAAGCAGAAAGGACTTCATCGGATTTTTAGAAGCACGTTTTAGGACGCTTGAAGCAGTTGACCAGCAGCCTCTTTTGTGGTCGAAAGAAAATATGAAGTCATCTGCGAAGTCTAGTCCACAAGCCAAAGTATTTTATGCTAATACCCAGATGAAGGAGCAGTTCCAATGCAAAGTGTGTCATCACGGAAAGCACGCCTTAAGGAAATGCAGCAAATTTCTTCGGTTGGACACAACACACAAGTGGCAAACCGTGCGCAGAGTAAAGGTGTGTGAGAACTGTCTAGCGTACAGCCACCCAACTCGAGACTGTCCAAGCACAAAGAACTGTTATTTTTGCCAGCAGCGACACCATTCATTACTACATTTAAAACAAAATTTCAAAGAAGATCAAACAAGTCAAGTATGTTCGCAAGTACTTACCGAAACTTCCAATCCAACGGGCACCACAAGTAACCAAACACAGCTGAACTCAGGCGCTTCAGAGTTCGTTTGTAGACCCATCGACCAGCCGCACACATCGCATTGGCGGAACACCTTCTTTGCAACACAACATCGGGCGAGTCAAGTCTTGCTAGCAACAGCCATAGTTACGGTAGTCTCAGCTGATGGCAGGTGCCATGATCTCCGTGCACTTGTTGATCCAGGTTCTGAGGCAACTTTCATAACTGAATCAGCAGCACAGTTACTACGATTACCAAGGCGTAGAACGTCCGTCCAGATCTCCGGGTTAGGAAAGGTCAGCAGTGGCACAAGCAAATATTATGTCGACATAACGCTTCGATCTAAATATTCGACATTTGAAAGCGCCACTAAAGCCTTTATTTTTCAGTCACTGTCTGGCCTTCTCCCGGCCCAGCGAGTGATGGTCGACGAATTAAATCATATCAAAGGCCTTCTTTTAGCAGATCCCGCATTCTTCAATCCAGCTAAAATTGATATACTTCTGGGAAGCGAAGTTTACTCTGACATTATTCTCCCGGACATCATTAGAAGTGATCAAAACAACTCCATTGTCGCCCAAAAAACCCAATTTGGATGGATTGTGTTCGGGAAAATTCCAGACAGGTCCACACAACTCCTTCAAAGCTTCTCTCTACAGCTTGATCTTGGCACTGAGATACGAAGATTCTGGGAGGTTGAAGAAGCTCCGTTTAAAATGATGGTTTCGGAAGAAGACAATGCTTGTGAACAGCACTTCCGAACCCATACAACCAGATTAACAAATGGACGGTATCAAGTGTCCTTACCCTTCAAAGATGGAGTACGACCAGCGTTAGGTTCAAGCAGGGAAGTTGCTTTACGACGTTTTACTCAATTAGAACGTCGTTTTCAAAAGGATCCGAAACTAAAGGTAGGATATAAAAGGTGTATGTTAGAATATATCACCATGGATCACATGGAGGAGGTAGATTTATTGAACGACACTTACCTTGCAACACCTTTTCATTTTTTTTTGCCACACCAGGCCGTCATTAAAGACTCAAGCTCCACCACAAAACTGCGAGTTGTGTTTGATGCAGCGTCGAAGACTTCGGACGGTACGTCCTTAAACGAGCACTTGATGGTTGGTCCTAAATTACAAAAAAGCATTATCGATGTCATATTAAGATGGAGACAGCATCGATATACCTTCACCGCCGACATCGAGAAGATGTACCGACAAATTTTAGTACCAACGGCAGACAGCAATTACCAACTCATCTTTTGGCGGGATAGTGAAGAGCAGCGACTGAGAGCATACAGGCTTAAAAGAGTGACCTTTGGCACAGCATGCGCACCGTATTTAGCCATACGAGTGCTTAACAAGGTTGCAGACGACGAAGCAGAGAGATACCCAGTGGGAGCCAAGGCCGTTCAGCAAGATATGTACGTTGACGACCTTATTACCGGAGCAGATACCCTGACTGACGCCTTACAAAAGCGGAATGAAATTCGACGATTGCTTGCATCCGCAGGATTTAATCTTCGCAAATGGACGAGTAATCATGAACGACTTTTAGAAGACATTCCTGAAAACGATAAGGAAATCAACTTTGAGCTGCCCTTATCACCAACAATTCATGTAAAAACCTTGGGCATCCGTTGGTCGCCAAAGTCGGACTCCTTTTCGTTCCAAAATTTCCAAAAGCCAGAAACACAGATAACAAAACGGGCAGTGCTTTCTGCTATCGCAAAACTCTTCGACCCACTAGGTTGGATCTCACCCTGCGTGATTAGGGCGAAGATAATAATGCAGGAGCTGTGGAAAAATGGGACGGACTGGAATGAAATGATACCAATAGATTTACAGGAGGAATGGAAGGAGTATCAAAGAGAATTACCCTTAATTCAAGAATTTAAAATCAACCGATGGATCAACACAGACCGTACCATAAAAGCGGTACAATTACACGGCTTCAGTGATGCCTCGACCAAGGCCTACGGAGCCGCCGTATATATTCGGGTCTTAAACAACCAAGGCCAAACAGAAATGAATCTTTTACTGTCGAAAACGAAGGTTGCCCCACTCAAGACAGTAAGTATTCCCCGACTCGAGTTATGTGGAGCAGTCATTTTGGCCTCTTTGCTTCGCTACGTTGCAGACGTATTGAACGTGCCACAGGCAAATCTATACGCCTGGTCTGACTCCACGATAACTCTAGCTTGGATACGTTCAACTCCAACAAGATGGTCGACCTTTGTTAGTAACCGAGTTGCAGAAATTCAAAGGCTAACTGATTGTGGTATATGGAGACACATCCCCACAGAACACAACCCAGCTGATCTCGCGTCCCGAGGTATATCACCTTCTACTCTGGGAGCACAAGAATTGTGGTGGCATGGTCCGTCGATATTAAGGAACCAATGGGACTTCGAGGTTCCAAAACAACCACTTCTGTCAGAAACGGAGGAAGAGAAAAGAACTGTTAGAAGCCATTGCATTCGGAAGACAACCAACAATATCATAGGGGAACTTTTAACAACCTACTCCGACTTATCAAGGTTTATAAGAGTGGTGGCGTACTGTCTCCGATTCCTGAAAAACATCAAAACGAAGAAAGAGTCAAGGAAGTTAGGTCCGCTTGATCTCGAAGAACTACAAACAGCCACCACAAATGCAATAAAAACCATACAGAATGAAATGTTTCCAGGAAGTCCACAGACTATCACGCGAGATCTTAAATCACTAAATGCGTTTTATGACAACGAAAGCATTCTACGCGTCGGGGGTCGTTTGCAAAATGCACTCATTCCATACCACACAAAACACCCAATCATTCTCAAACCGAACCACGCATTCACAAATATACTCATACGGCATGCACACGATCAAACCTACCATGGAGGTCTCCAACAAACAATGGCCTACATCCGCTCTAAATACTGGATACTCAACATGAAGAGGAGCGTAAAAAAGCATATTCATCGCTGTGTCATATGTTTCCGGTTTAAGGTCAAGCCGATGCAGCAAATCATGGGAAGCTTACCATCATCGCGGGTTCGGATTGCTAGACCATTCAGCAACACCGGCGTCGACTATGCAGGACCAGTAGAAGTGAAGACGTGGAAGGGACGTGGAGCCAAAACACTTAAGGGCTACTTCGCCATCTTCATTTGCCTCGCTACCAAGGCCATTCACTTGGAACTCGTCTCTGACATGACGACGCAAGCTTTTCTAGCAGCTTTCCGACGATTTACTGCACGTCGCGGTATTTGCTCCCGAATCTTCAGCGATTGCGGGACCAATTTTATTGGAGCGAATGCCGAACTTCGACGAATGATGAAAGATGCCGCACACGATTGGGAAAATATCGCCGAAACTTTAGCAAATTTGGGTACACAATGGAAGTTTATTCCCCCTGCCTCCCCTCATTTCGGAGGACTCTGGGAAGCAGGGGTAAAATCAGTAAAACATCATTTGAAACGAGTAGTCAAAAACAAAAAACTTACCTTTGAGGAGTTTTCCACAGTACTAACTCAAATAGAAGGCATTCTCAATTCGCGACCATTATGTCCACTATCAGAAAATCCGGAAGACTTAGACGTATTAACTCCAGGTCATTTTTTAATTGGCGAGCCAACCAACATGGTACCTCAAGGAGACTTATTGTCGACAACAACAAATTATCTAGACCGGTGGAAACACGTTCAAATCGCAGTAGCACATTTCTGGCGCAAATGGAAAAACGAGTATCTTTCACGTCTTCAATCGCGTCCGAAATGGGCAAAACTAGAGGCCGATCCAAAGATTGGAGATCTAGTCCTAGTGAAAGATGAACGTCTTCCACCAGCGCAATGGATACTCGCTCGAATAATCGACACTCATCCCGGAATGGACAATCACATCCGCGTGGTCACACTTAAAACGGCGAATGGTACATTAAAAAGACCAATAACAAAGATTTGTTACCTACCGTCGAATAATGCCAACGAGAACAACACGATTATTTAACTACGACAACTAATTCCCATCAAAATAAACAATCAACAAAATAATCAATTATTGAAAATGTAATAATAATAATTGCAAATGCCGACGGCATTTTAAAATAAAAAACCACTCAAATACAAATCGCACTCATAACAATTTAAAACAATTACACTCTACTCAACACACAACATACAGTCCATTTATCCCACTCAAAATAAATCCACACATACCCCTCAAATCATTCCAATCTAATACATACCTTACACACACAGTTCATTCATCCCATTCAAACACAAATCATACGTATCACTCATAACAAATAAATTCACTCACTTATTCAAAATATATAATTCCGACGCGTAAATTAATCGTTTCGCAAGTCAATAAATAAATGCACAATACCAGCGCAACAAATTTACGCACAGCCCAATGAAGGCAATAAAATACAACACACACACATACAGAAGGATTGATATGAATGGGACGAAACCCCCGAGAAATCAACATATGTATATTTTATAAGATCAAAAATAGTACAATATAAAATTATATCACTTACCTGAAATACTTGAAAATACACAAATTTAGCATTTAAACTATACAAAACACTCGAATTTTAAAATATAAATATTCACGGCGGCTACCGCACGTCACAACCGTTCGAATAAACACTACACTACACAACAACGAAAAATACAAATGGCAGCGCCCATTGTTTTGTTAGATAACAAGGGCAACAACAAATACCTTTTCCACATACTCTTTTTACTTATGTGTCAAGTGTTGTCCCTTTGTTTTGACAAAATTAATGATTTTGTTTTTTTTTTCATGCATCCAAACTGTGAGAGATGTTAGAAATTGCCGATAATGCAGATCATGAAGGGTCAGTGATGCCAGTTTACAACAATGATGCTGTAACCATAGTTTGATATATTGCGAACTTTGTTCACGGCGGGGGAGAATGTTTCTGATTAAAACAAGAAATAAAAATTATTGTTTGTAGAGAATTCAATCAATCTATTATTTATTATGTAAACGTATAAAAACGATATTGAAAATACAAAATCTATCATGCAATAAATTGTATATGTCAAAATTCATATAAAATAAGAAGTATAGTAAAATAAATGAAACACTCTAATTTTATAACGTAGCGGACATAGTCGTTTTATTTAAATCCGTATTTTAAACATTACTGTTCGGGTCATTAAAATCTACTTATTTAACTTAACGGACAAAAAAGCCAACTCAACGGCAAACACACGCAAAGAATTAACATTTGAGTTTCTTCAAAGTAAACAAATTAAACTTATATTTCAGTTATAGCTACAAATTTATACGAGGGCGGGTCAATAAGTCCGTGACTTTCTGACCTCTTTACTGAAACAGCAACACTGCTCCTGTCAACAGGCATCTGTCAGTTGACTCCTGTCAAAATTTAAACTTGCTGCGTCAGTTAGTTTGTGTTTGACAGCTATTTTTATCAGACTACTCACTAATTTGAGGAGAAAAAAGACAATGCAAGGGTGCACACATGTGCAGTTGCCATGGCAAAAATCCATGAATTGGGCTATGAATTGCTTCCTCATCCACCCTATTCTCCAGATTTGGCTCCGAGCGACTACTTCTTGTTCCCAAACCTGAAGAAATGGCTTGGTGGAAAAAGATTTGACTCCAATGATGAAGTCATCTCGCAAACAAAGGCCTATTTTGAGGACCTCGACAAATCATTTTTTTTGGAAGGGATAAAAAAATTGGAGAAGCGTTGGACAAAGTGTATAGAACTCAAGGGAGACTACGTTGAAAAATAAAATTATTTTTTTATCAAAAAATCTGTGTTTTTATTCCAAAAGTCACGGACTTATTGACCCGCCCTCGTACATACATTTTTTAATCTTGAATTAATAATTTAAATTTTAAAAATATGAAAGTTTTATTTTAAATGATAGTCATGATAGTCATATTGTTATTATTTATTTATATATATACGAAAACATTTATATATTTTTCATTTGAAGGTCAAAGCATTAACCTCTGTATGTTAAGTTACAGCTTTAGTTGTAAAAGTTTGATAGGTAGCATATATCATCTACTATTTCGAAAAGGTGAGTTCATTGAGGATGCTAATAGCGGACGAGTAATACCTATCTAAAACCGAGAATTCTATATTTTCTTGTATAGAAGGATTGGGATGTGTCATAAGGTTTAGAAAACGAGATTTAGCTAAATTCGTTAGGTAACCAAGCATGGGTGTGACTCTGGATGTATCGTAGATCGTTTTATTTTTAATCCATTTACCAGAGGGTCTTCTGTACATTGAGATACATTTCATTAATACTGTTCGCTCGAACATCTGAAGTTGGTGGGCTACTGTTTTAGATATTTGGCAAAACCATATGCTAAAAGTGGACGGATAGAGTTTTGTATATTAGAAGCTTTGTTTTTGATTCAACTTCACGGGAGTTGAAGAGAACCTTTAGTTTGGCACAGGCAGCTTTACATTCTTGCAATGTTTTCCTGGCATGAATGTTCATTCTCCACCTCTCATGTAGGTGCACACCCAGATATTTAATCATAGGTTTCCTTGGAATGGTATTTCCTTCGATGGTTAGAGTAAGCTGTTTGCTTTCCCTGACAGCGAGATGGTGGCCTTTGGTGGATGCGTTTCTAAAACAAATTAATTCGCATTTGGAGGCGTTTAAACTTATGCCCCAGCTTTGGTGGTGTTTGATTCCCTCAAGCGCATAGTGAAGTCTTTCGTGCGAGTCATAGATTATCGTATCGTCCGAAAATAGGATTGAGTTTGAAGAAAGGAACTGTGAAGGAAAATAATGTAAAAAAATGTTAAATAGGAGGGGACCCAGAATGGAACCCTGTGGAACGCCTGATAGTACCGGGACGGGGGTAGAAATTTTTTCATTCGAGTGAATGCTTAGATAACGGTTATTGAGGAAGCTAAACATCATTTTGATAAAATACTTCGGGAAGTTTAAAGAGATTAATTTAAAAAGGAGACCATCATGCCAGACAAGATCAAATGCTTTAGTAAGATCAATAGCACAAGCAACCGAGCAAGATTTGTTCCTGAGATTTTTTAAGATTACATTTTGTAGTTGCATAACCAAACTGTACCATCGGTATAATATTGTGATAACCATTTAAATGTGAGCAGCGACATCTAGCAGAAAATGTCGAAACTCGAAGACTAGAAGATTTCGATACTGGATTAGCAAAGTCTTGACTGGGGAGTGGAATCGAATTTTTGCTGGAGAGTGTTATTTTGTTCCTCCAGTTTTTGTTCTAGACTATTCTTTTGTTCATCCAACTTTTGTTCGAGACTATTCTTTTGTTCATCCAGCTTTTGCTCGAGACTATTCTTTTGTTCTTCCAGATTGTTCTTTTGTTCATCCATTTTCTGTTGAAGACCGTGCAGATTGTAGGTTTGTTCGTTGAATTTTTGTTCAATGCTGCTCTTCTGCTCGTTTAGATTTTTCTTTTGTTCCTCCATTTTTTGTTCGAGACTGTTCTTCTGTTCGTCCATTTTTTGTTCCAGACTGTTGTTCTGTTCTTCCATATTTTTTTCTTTTGTTCGTCGTTTTTCTTTTGTTCGGAGTTGCATCATCGCAGCCATGTCATTGCCGGTATTTGTCTGTTCATCCTCGTCAACATCAAAGGAATATGCATCAGGATCATGTCCCTCGTTGTTCAAAGCCTCCTGAAGTCGGAGCACCAAGTCACTTTTTCCTAAACTGGCGCTGAGGCTTCTCTTGTTCAACTCGGGTTTGAATTTGACGAGCGTCAACTGCAATAGTTTTCGACCCATTCTAGCTGTTTCAAACAGTCACAAATTGTTATATGTTTTTTTTTTCACACACAATAAGTCCTATCCCACTTCTGACACCAATGTAAAATGTTTGTGTGGGTACAAATGATAGAACTTATTCTTTTCAATACAAATCCCTTTATTCAGTACAGTTACAATTCACTATTTAATTCTTTCTCTCAGTACAATTCAATTTCTCAACCACTTATACTTTTCTTATCTTTTACTTAAACCACTTAATCACTTCTCTTAATTAACACTTCAAATTACACTTTAGAACTGATTTGCATACCTTTGGGATGCTGGTATTTATACTCGAATGACATACTTCGAGAACAATCCTCGCCATCCAGCGTCCCATACAATTTCCAATATGCTAGAAAATTCGATTCCACTCTCCAGTCAAGACTTTGCTAATCCAGTATCGAAATCTTCTAGTCTTCGAGTTTCGACATTTTCTGCTAGATGTCGCTGCTCACATTTAAATGGTTATCACAATATTTTGTTCCGAAATGAAGTTTTCTATTTTTAAATAGAGAACCCTTTCAAGTATTTTTTCAAGGTTGGACAGTAGTGAAATTGGCCTGAAATTGCTTATGTCATTTGAATTTTCCTTCTTTTTAATTGGGATCAGCTTAGCATTTTTCCAGTTAAGAGGAAAGTAACCATTATTTATACAATTATTAACAATTGGAGTTAAAAAATGAGGAATAGTTGGAAGGCGTTTCTTGATTATAAAATTTGAGATATTATCTGGTCCAGATAATATGCCAGTTGTGGCAAACTCTTCCACAGTCGAAGAATATGAAGTATTGTTAAGGGAAAATTCAGTTAAAGGGTTTAAGGAGTTCCAAGCTAAGAAAGAACTTGTGCGGGTTAAAACTTTTAGAGTTAGTTCGGGATCGGTATCGGGAATATGATGTGAATATAAATCAGAGAAGAAATCTAGAAAGGCGTTGATTTTTTCTTGAGATGAGTGAAAAACATTGTTATTAAATAAAATGGGGGCAGAAGATTGATTGGTGGTACGTTTGCGACCAGTGATTCTCTCAATTTCCTTAATGACAACAGAATATGGTCTTAATTGGTTAAGTTTGTTTCGAAACGGTTTGTTTAAGTGAATTCTGATCTGATCTTTAATTAGTTTGCTTAAACAGCTGATGCGACAAGAGAGGGAAATATATTCTTGATTAATTCTATTACCTTCCCTATGAAAGATTATTTTAAGCTGGATTTTCCAAAAATTCCTAAGTTTAAGCAATTCAATAATTTCATGGCTGAGGTTTTGCCTTGAGGAACATAAATTAATTTTTTTTGAATGACAATCAATACAGTCTTGGATGTGGTCAGAGAAAAGTGTTACAAATTGGTCAATTTCGATGTTGGAGAGATTTCTCTCTAATGGAATGTTCATTGAAATAAATTTCTGCCGAAGATCTTGATTGAATAAATTCCGAATGAAATTCTATATGGAGGGTCTGTAAGTAAAGGGGAGATGTTGGAGAGCTCTAAGCCAAGAAAAACTGAGAAATGGTCGGAAAAAGGGTCCAAAGTTATACAACTATAACTAGGCGAAGTGAAATGAGGGCCAAGAAGGTTTGAAGACACTAAATAAAAATCTATTGTTGACAAAGAACTTGGTCTTGTTGGGCTATTTGGATAAATTATGTGCAAATCAAGAAAGGCAGTGTTTTGGTACCATGTGTATAGGTGGTAACTATTCAGATTTAACATAGAGTCACCCCAAAAGTTGTAGCGAGCGTTAAAGTCACCCCCGATTATATAAAAATCAAAACTGGACAGAAGAACCATTAAATCTTGCATTGCTCGGACTAATCTAAAACCCGTGTTACAAGGTATGTAGAGGGAAACCAAGGCTAAGCTTTTATTGTTATTGAGATGTCCAGTTAATGTTATAGAGACAATGGTTGCAGAAATAATATTATTTTGAAAAGGAATTGTATTGTATCAGACACTTTAGTCTGGAATCAAAACGCCGGTGCCTCTGCCCGCATCGTTACGTAAAAGGAGGTAATTTTCAAATGTACGTCTCATATTGTGTTTTAGAAGTGTTTCTTGAACTAAAACAGCAGTTGGGGTGATATGCTTAAGAAACATATTCAACTCAAAGCACTTATCTATGGAGACGAGAGAGTTTATATTAGCAGTGATCATTTTAAAAATCATGGCGTCAATGAAGCAATAAAACCCAGGTAGGCACCGGGTTTTTCAGAGTCATTTAGTTTTTTAAACGGTGGCCAAAAATCTCTAATCTTCAAGGGTATCCCAAATAATCTTAGCGATTCATTTATAAAATCTCCAAAAATGGAGGTAGGATTAGATTCCTCATTACATGTGTCTAACGGATTTCCTTTAAGGATATCAGCATAGTAGAATGATCTCGAAACTTGTGTCGGATTCACAACTGTATTTTTGGGCTGAAGGACATATTTTGGAGATTTTGGGCCCTTGTCCTCCTTCCTCCGCAAGTATTCTATCCGTTTCGGACAGCCACTGAAATTTGCCGGGTACCCAGAAGAAGCGCAGTTAATGCAAGATAAGCTTATTTTATCCTTGATGTTATTGAGAGGACACGCCCCCAAATCGTGCGAATCTTTACATTTTACGCATCTAATAGGGAAAGCGTAGTAGGCACTAACATGTCCAAAGCGTTGGCATCTATAGCGCTGGACAATGTTATTTTTCCTCAGCGACTCCCATTTTATTTTATGATGAAGTAAAAAGCGGATGTTTAGCTTAGATAGGCTTTCCCTATCATCAACGACACAATGAAAAATACCAAGCTCTACGTTGTTTTCTTTTGACCATTTTGTAGCAAATGGTTTAACTTGTACCCTCAATGAAGGGGTCCACTTTGGCAATATCATTTACTATCATTTCAGTGGTAAAACCATCTGGAATACCTCTCAGTAATATCGAAAACTTTTTTAGCTGCTTTGGACCAAATGAAATAGCTTGAATCTTCATTTCACAAAAAACTTTCAGTAAATAGGAATGTAGATTAATATCTTTAACAAAAATTTTTAGTCTACCTAATCCTTTGCTTTCAAATTTAACATCTAAATTACCACTAAAATTATTTTCTAAAAATAACAATATAGTTTTTGAGCTCACGTCATGGGAGGGCACCATTCGTTAATTTTCCGAACATTTTGTCTGCTTTTTCCTATTTGAGGTGAAGTAGAAGGTTCATCTAACTCGGCCGAATCCAGAATCGAAAAGGGGTTGTTGGCAAGTCTAGAATTTGTCCTCTCCAGAGACGGGGACGAAGAATGTTTGACTTCTTTAATTTTATTTCGATGTTTTTTTTATATTCTCGAAATTTGATAAGTCGTCTTTTAGCAATCTCTTTAAATCAGCCAGATTTGCATCGTCCGTCGTATTTAAGGATAAAACATGATTTTCAAGTTTTCCAGTTTGACTTGGTATCACTGAAGCATCATTTACTTCTTTTGCGTTCACTACTGTTTCTGAACCACCACTAATAACAGTACAATCTGTAACTGTACAATCGGATGTTTCCATGGTTGTCTCCATGGTTGAATCCAACTTTTAAAGCGTCGTGTATTCACGAATTGTTCGAAATATAGCTAATTTGTCCTCATTCGACAATAGCTTAGAGGGAAGGTTAAAAGTCTTTCTCTTTTCAATTGTATCTTCAGGGGGACGATGCCCCTGTAACGATCTTTTATCCATATTTTTTTTTCACTCTTCACTTTTACTTATTTTTCACGACACACAGGATCAGAAAAAACACGACCATTCACTTTGACAGCCAATGGCAGAAAAAAGTCGTTGTCCAATGGAAAACGCCGTACGATTTGACAGCCGATTTGAATTGTCATCGCCACTAGATAAATTTGCATTTAAATGTGATCGGTGTTTGAATATTATGGATTTTACTGGATAACTAATTATCGTTACTGATGCTAGCTCAGGAATTGGACCCGGAACGTGGTCCAAAATGAACGCAAACTTGGTAGACTTATAACAATCATGGGACGAAATACATATCACGAAGTCTGCTGAGAAATGTAGGTAGTAGGGGTTAAGGTACCCTTAAAATGTTTGCACACAGCGCGGACGAAGGAAAATTAAGGAGGGAAACAAGATAGGTACCGATGTACGTTGCTTTTAAATGTTTGAATGTTATAATAACTAGGAACTACATAGCTCGGCAAGGCATTCCACAAGCGAGCTGTTCGGCTTAGGAACGAATCACGATATTTCAGAGTACGTACGTGAGGGTATACTGATGAGCATTCATAGCGAGACGGGTGTTACGGTTGAAGGTTTGAAGGACGGTATGATACTGGCGATTTCTATGGAGCATTGGCGGTGGAAATAGCAATAAAACAAAGTGAGACACAAGACATTTGTCGGTGTTCGAGATGTATATTGACTGGGTGATGTTAGCATCACCTATGAGTTTTATCGCACGGTTTTGAATCTTATCTGTCAGGTGCGGATGTTTTGGGAGCATCTGACCAGATGTGTGCATTGTACTCTAATTTTGGGCGGATGATGGTCACTACAACGTAAGTTGTCATTGACACACAACCGGGAATGTTTCGGCTTCGACGATGCAAGTGCCATTCGTAGATAATGACTTGGTGTTTAAATTTCGCTTTAACGACAGCAGACAGCATTGTATTTTGGAAGCATTACGGGCTAACCAGAATGTGAATCTGAAGCTTGAATCTGTATTTGATATCGGACTGTCAAATGTTGAACAGCCGTAAGCGCCAACACAATGCGTATCTGTGTGAATCTGTATTTCGAAGTTGAAAAGCACCCAACTTCGAGAGTGACGTGTATCTGCGTTTGACAGCGATTCAAGATTCAAGCTCCAGATTCACATTCTGGTCAGCCCTTTAGTGCCTGTTTACATTGGCGACGGGATGAAAGTGCTCACCATGAACGTCGGAGCATTTTATTTTTTTAAATTTGAGCAGTTCGCCTGAAATATACCTTTTTTCCTATTCTTCCCACTTACTTCCTCATCAACGATCAAAACTAAAATGAAAAAATATGGCAGAAATGGAACGATATGGAAAAAAACGACGTGCTTCATCCGAAAATCCACTTTAGAAATTAATTTTCGGTGGAAGTAACCCTTCTTCTTCCCACTTCAATAAGAAGGGTACCCTCTCTTTCGGACAATCTTCCTGCCCACGCCAATTTGAACAGGCACTTAAATTCCACTTTGTTGATAGTACCCCAATTGGTTATGCTGTTAATATCGGAATTTGATGAGCTTAACATACGCTGGCGTTCCAGTTCTACAGCCGAAGAGGAAATATGAAGAGCAGAGAGTATTGTCGTCAGCAAATGAATATATTGGATTAGAAGTAACAGCCAAAGGATCGTTGATGAAAATTTAAAAGAGTGTTGGAGACAGAATGGAGCCCTGGAGCAGACCAGCATTTATTTTGTGAATATCAGACTTGAAACCATCCAAGACAAATTAAATTGAACGTTCCGAAAGGTAGTTTGTAATCCATTGAAGAAGAGAGTCGCCGATCCCAAATGCACGCATTTTCGAGAAAAGAGCCTGATGCCAAACTCTGTCAAATGCCTTAGAAATATCAAGCGTAACTATCTTACCTTCGCCAGATTAATGTACGCTTTGGTTCCACTTTTCGGTGAGACATGCCATCAAGTCACCATTGGACGTGTTGCTACGAAAACCATATTGCCGGTCGTTGAGATGTTTTCGTGTTTCGAGATATTTCATGACCTGGCAATTTATCAGAGTTTCCATGATCTTGGAAAGAAGGGACGTGAGTGCAATGGGTCTGTAGGAAGAGAGAGAAGATGATTCGCCTTTTTTATCGACTTGCTGGACAAATGCTATTTTCCATCTGCTTGGGAAGAGTCCTAAAGAGTAGGATTGATGAAAAAGCTTACGCAGTGGTTTTGCCAGCGTGGAAGAACATCTCTTCAGAAGAAGGGGAGATATACCATCTGGACCAGCGGATTTATGTGTGTTAAGAGCTTTAAGTACTCTTTCTACTACACGAGTGCGAAATGTCGAATTCTGTATGTATATTGAAATCGCCCGTAATAACGATTTCTGTATGAGGATACAGAGATACAATTCTTTGAATAGAGTCAGACAGCTCATCAAACTTGTTAAAAGTCAAATTGCTGTCCAGTTTTGGGCTCCTGTAAATAAAGCAATAGGAATTTTAACCACATGAAATTGAATTCCGGATTGGAACAGAGACTGCAGAGACGTAAATGGCGAGACCACGGTGAGAGAAGAATAATGGCACTAGTTCGTAGCCAGGTAGCTTCAGTTCAGAGTGATCTGAGAGGTGCGGGCGGGGACAACTGTAGAAATGCTCAACGTCAAATTAAAAAATCTGTTGAGAACTTTCAAAGAGACGGCTGACAACAACAATAGAACGGAGATTCGGCATGTAAGGCTCCGTTTGAGCAAAAGATGGAGGAGATATTTGGCTGCAAACCCGAGATCAGAAACAGGCACACTTTGAATGTATCAGGATAAAGCATAGATGCGTTGCTTATGTCAATAACTAACGGTTAAAATATTTAACCAGGAACGAGCTCTTCGGGTAAGCGTTGTCAAGTTTACATAGTATTTTACAGGTCAATTAGAAAGTGCACCGGAGAGTCCATCTGTTTCCTCAAACAGTGAAGCTGGTCCGTCCCGCAATAGAAATAAAAAAAAAACATGTGTCGTGTAGGGAGAAATATTTTAAACAAAAGATGGAGCTGAGGAAAAAAAACTACAGCCGATAAAAATAAGGTTTTGGCCGAATATGCTGCAAACAAAATTAAAAAAATGGTGGAATCAGAAGAGGGGAAAGAACACAATACCAAAGAAACGAGCGGTTTTTAAAGGAATTATTTAAAAATTGACATGTGCAACTATTAATTTTTGTTTTTCTTTTTTTTACGTTTTTAATGTTTTCCATTAATTTATCAGCAATTATGAACAAAGTCCCTTATCACTTATTTATAATTATGAAGTCATTAGGTTTTTAATAATATAAATTGAATTCACACATTTATGATGTTTCTATTAATTAAATCGTCCAGTAAGCGCTGTCGTCTGTGCTACTTGCTGTTCCTTCGTTTACTTCAGGTACTGGAAAATCGTCAGGTACATGTTCTTGTTCTATATCGCCGTTGTTGTCAGTGCATATGTTGTGCAATATGCACCCACAGAGCACCAAGTTAACCACAAAATTAATGTTTGTTCCGCGAAATGCAGTAGTCTTCGGAAACGAGTTTTCAGTAGACCGAATGTATGTTCCACTATGACCCGTCCAGAAGAATGGAGCACATTAAATATTCTCTGGGCGTTCGTCATTGTTCCGTTGTCTTTGAAGGGTGGAATCAACCAGTCCATGGAAACGCGGAATCACCGAGCAAAAAGGTATCATTTGGAAAAAGTCGGTTCATGTCTTGATAAGCATCATGATAGAGACCAGATCTCCGTAGAATCCGGCTATCGTGTAAGATACCTGCTTCACCACAGAAGATATCTATACATTTTTTTTTAGCATCCACTACAGCTTGAATGGAAATGCTATAAAAACGTTTTCTGTTAAAATAATTTTCCTTGTTAGTTGTGGGTGCTTTAATCCTTATATGAGAACCACCGATACACCCCAAAATTCCCGGAATTTTAGTCTTTGCTTTTAGTAAAGATGAATTTTGTGAGGTTTCATTGGCATTGGGCCATTTGACGTACTCGTGGCCAATGGATATAATCCAAGTGGTAACCCTCTTGATTATATTCCACCCCGTCGAACTAGAAATACCAAATAAATTGGATATTTCTCGAAAAGTATTGGTGTTCGCCATATACCACAAAAATATAAATACTTTAAGGTCTGGGGAAGTTTTCAACGGTTCTCTTTTGATTGTGGTTGCGAATGCGTGTAACGATCTAGAAGTAGTTTCAAAATATACATTCAATTTTTACACATAACTAACTATAGGGTATTCCAATAAGGACTTGGCAACTTTTTTTTTTAAATAAAACGCAAACCATTTGAGATATTTCAAAAATTTTACTATCGGCTTGAAGTATAATCAAAACATCTATGAATGGAACTCGACTTCGTTATGGCCACCGCGGGCACGTTTGCAGCGGTCGAATCGTTGGACCCAATTTTCAACGACTCGGCCACACATTTCGGCCGAAACGGCCGCTATTTCGCGCTCAATGTTGCCTCTGAGCTCTTCCAACGTCGTCGGCGAGTTGGCATAAACCAATGACTTAACGTAGCCCTACAGAAAATAGTCAAGCGACGTTAGATCGCACGAGCAAATGGGCCAATCGACTGGCCCATTTCTTGGGATAACACGCTCACCATACTTACTCTTCAATAAATCGATTGTAGCGTGTGCTGTATGGCTTGTGGCATCATCCTGTTGAAACCACATGTCGTCCAAGTCCATATCTTCCAATTCGGGTGAAAAATAGTCGGTGATCATGGCGCGATAACGCTGACCATTCACAATAACGTGACGATCGTTATCGTCGACGAAAAAATATGGCCCAATAACGCCGCCGGCACGCAAACCGCACCAAAAAGTTATTTTTTATTAGACTCACATTTTTGCACTAAACTTGTTATTGCCTGTCTACTAGGGCGAGAAATACGACCGAAAATTGGAGTTAACGCTCTTAAAGTTGCAGTCACCGACTCCGAATTTCGGTAGAAAATTTTTATAATTGGCAGACGTTGCTCGTTTGTGTACTTTATCATTATGAAAATGTTGAGTTTACTGAATAAATTGACAGTGACAGTTTGATGATTAGTGAAAGAGTGCGTTCACAAATTAAATTCAAAGTTGTCAAGTCCCTATTAGAAAACCCTTTAGCTAAGTATACGGACCTATAATGATTTGGGCAGTCGAACGATGTAGTCTAAAATGTCTTTTAAAATCTACATTACCGTAACTTTCAATAATTTCCTTAAAATTTTTAATTTTTTTATGGTGTGTAGGAATATTTTCAGCATCGGAGGAAGAATCCATACTTTCTTCAACAAGGCACGAAAAATGTGACGAATCACTCTCCATGCTATCGTCCTCACTCTCAAATAACCACTATAATATAATTAAA
The DNA here is from genome assembly GCA_949129095.1 of Volucella bombylans. Lineage (NCBI taxonomy): Eukaryota > Metazoa > Arthropoda > Insecta > Diptera > Syrphidae > Volucella > Volucella bombylans. The sequence goes on along the minus strand of OX422140.1, from coordinate 332,834,289 downwards.
ATTTAGCAAAATAAACTAATAAAAGCAAATATATTTACCTCAATCGCAGCCTTTTCCATTTTTAATATTTTTCTTTTTCAAATGTCAGATACTGACAGAAGAAAATGTCAAACTTGCGTTAATAATGTAATAATTTAACATACCGTGGAAGCGGTGAGGCTCGTGAACTATTTGGGGCGTTGCATACGTAAATATGTTAAAAAGACTATAGACTAACTATACTATACTATAGTATATAAATATATAGTATAGTTAGTCTATGAAAAAGACGATCAAATGTTGGTGAATATCCCTTGGTATTGATAGTGTAGCCCAGAAAGTTGACATGCGTTTGGTTAATTCTGCACTTGTTGACATTGATTGACAGTGAATGTTCTTGAAGTCTTCGGGAAATTTGGCGACAGTGGTCTTGGTGCTGTTTCTAATTTTTCGACATAACCAGGATATCATCAATGTATACGAAAATAAAATGAAAACCACGGAAGACTGTGTCAATGTATCGCTGGAAAGTTTTAGTGGCATTTTTCAAACCAAATGTCTTCTTTGGATATGGGCAGCTGGTAATACGCTCTTTCCAAATCCAAGGTGGAAAACACTGACTTCCCATAAAGCAAAGAGAAAAGCTGTGAATTAGAGGTGGTGGATATTTGTATGGATCTGATCGTGTTCAGCTTCTGGTAATTGCCACATATTATCCAACCTGAGTCTTTTTTCGGCACAAGATGTATCGGACGCTGCCGGACTGTTGGATGGTAAATTTTTTCCTCTATCTAGACTGATTTGAATCTCGGCTTTTCCTACAGCTACCTTAACATCGTCCAATTTCATGAATTTCGCAAAACGGAGATATCCTAGGGTGATGATCCAGTTGGAGAAGTCCTTTGATTTTCACCGCACAGTTTTCTTTCTGTTTGATGGCTTCAATTCAACCAGAATGTCGGTCAAAGTTGCAGATCTGATGGTAGCTTCTCGATTCACAACTCATGGATGGCCGCATCAGTTAAATTGTGAAAGGCTATGCCCTTGATTTTTCGGAGAAGGTGAGAGGGAATTCTACTGGCCAAAGGAATGCTTCGAAGGACTTGTCTCAATTTTTTCTTTTCGAAAATACCAAACCTTGCCAAAATAATTTTCTTAAGATATTCGTACCTAGATTTTTCCAGTGGATCCTTGATGACATCAGTGGACTGCTGCAGTATGTGTGTTGGTAGCGCTCTGTTGAGTGATTAGTACCTCATCTCGTCCTGGATGATGAGTGGTGCATATTTGTTGTGTATAATTACTGATGGCTTGTCTGCCATGTTGTCCTGCGTTGATCCCTTTTTAGTCTGCCAGCGAGTTTTCTCGTCAGTGGTGTTGCTTTTGTATTATGGAGATGTTTTTGAATTTTAGGTTTAATTTAGGGTTGATGTAGTCCCAAAGGACCTCAGACCTATAAGTCTATCATCATTCCTTCTGAAAATTTTAGAACGACTGATTGATATTCATATTCGAGCTAAAGTTGATCCAAGACTTCTGTCTACGGCTCAACATCCCTACTGTAAAGGAAAGTCGGTGGAAACGGCTTTGCACTCTCTGACTAGCCACATCGAACGATCCCTACAATATAAGGAGTACATAATAGTTGCTTTCCTAGACATAGAGGACGCCTTTAACAACGTCAACACATCCGCAATCACGACTGCGCTGTCAACTCTGTAGGTAGACGGCTCACTTGGGGAGCTGATTAGTCTAATGCTAAAAAGTAGGATAATCAACTCCAAACTGGGTGAGACTTCTGCTAAAAGATATGTCAGTAGGGGTACGCCGCAAGGCGGTGTCCTCTCTCCCCTTCTCTGGAACTTAGTAGTTAACGAACTACTGATATACCTGGAAACGGGTGGTAGCAGAGTGATTGCCTATACGGATGACGTTACCATAGCCGTCTCAGGAAAACATCTAAATACCATTAAAGAACTCCTCCAAGTAAATCTAAACAGATTAACCTGCTGGGCAGATCGCTGTGGATTGGGAATAAACCCCCATAAAACTGATCTTGTCCTCAAATGGGGCCCCATTGGGAACAAATGGGGCCTTCAACCTCGCATAACCCACTGGCTATACATCTCGGTCATAAGACCGATACTTACTTACGGGGTGGTTGTCTGGTGGACGGCCTTAGAGAATGCAGTCAACCGCATTAAACTAAGCAGAGTCCAAAGAACAGCATGTCTATGCACAAGCGGAGCCTTGCGGTCTACCCCCTCTGCGGCATTAGATATTCTGCTTCACTTGACACCCCTCGACATTTTTAGCAAGCAAGTAGCTGCGACTGCAGCTATTCGCCTTAAAGCGACTAAACAGTGGACAAATAATTCATTTGGCCACGCCAATATTCTTAATACATTAGGAATCCTCACAGAAAACACCGATTACACCATACCTGAACTTTGGTTTGACCAAAACTTCCATGTAAGCTTCCCCTCTAGATCATTCTGTGAGGAGGATGCTTTCATGGAGGACAAGTCAATCCATCCTACACAGATGGATCTAAAACCGATAGCGGAGTTGGTGGCGGTGTTTTCTCAGATAAGCTAAATCTAAGCCTCTCTTTCCGCCTTCCAAATCACTGTAGCGTGTTCCAGGCGTAAATTTTGGCGATTAAAGAAGCTCTGTCCTGGCTGAAGAAAAACGTGATATCTGCAAAGGATATCCGCATATTTTCGGATAGTCAGGCCGCCATCAAGTCCCTGGACTCGGTCTCATTATATTGTAAAACCGCCCTTGAATGCCGATCATCTCTCATGGAGATGGCAGAGCAGTTCAACATTCACCTTTGTTGGGTGCCGGGCCACAGAGACATTCCAGGGAACTGCAGAGCCGATGAACTCGCCAAAATTGGAACCACTCTACCTATCCTACCGGACAAAGGTAGTATAGGTATACCAATCGCTACGTGCAAGGAGCGGAGTTCCCTTCGATTCCAGCCTTAGGTATCGAAAAAGTGTCTTGAGATCTGTGATAAATATAGTCGAATAGTTTCAAATGCATAGATTGAAATTACGTGCAACTTCTTTTCACTTTGAAAAGGGATGTACACGATGCGGGACTTGGAACTTACGCACGTTATGGCTGTATACACTTTTGAATTGCAAGCTTTTTTGATTTTTTCTAACTATTTTATTTTTGATATCCAAAAGCACATCAGAGACTTAATCTCTGACCAACTTAAGCAGTATGGCTCTTGGTTCAGTCCCTATCAGTCAATTGTTCTTTAATCTGACATTCTAGCGGAGGCCCTGGACTGCTGCAAAGCAGATGTTGCCGCCATTCAAGAATTGTGGTGGGTCGGGCCGCACAAAATGAGGGTGCAAAATTGCGACATTTACTACGGCGATTGTTATCAACGGCAAAAGCAGCGCCTATTTGGATGCGAATTTGTTGTTCGAGGCAGACTTAGGCAATAAGTCTTGAGTTTCCGAACTAAAGAAGTTCCAACATTAGCCTTATAGAGCATGCCTTAGCATGCCCCCACAGAGAGCATTAAAATTGTCCTCGGAGATATTAATGCAAAACTAGGAAGAGAGGGCATCTTTGGTAGTACTGTCGGAAAGTATAGTCGGAACAATATAGGCGAATATCCCCAATATCACAAAGACAAGTTAATGAGGAAGTTTGACGTCGTACAACTACAATAGCAAGATCGCCAAATCCTTTTCCGTTCGAGGCTGCCTTAATCTCTTAAGAGGTATTATGCCGCCAACATAATGTATCGAAGACAAGTGGCAACATTGCCAAAAGACCATCAAAGATGTCGCCTCTGATGTACTGGGTTTCACTCGGCCACTACAACGAAATCTCTGGTTTAATAACGAGAGCCGACAAGCACTATAACACCGGCTTCTTAGGAGGCAAAAGTAGGAGCATGGGAAGCGCGCTGTAGAGCAAATTGAGAGATGCTACTCCAGGAATGAGATTCGGAAGTTTTACGAAAAGGTAAAAAAGCATGCCACGGACACAAACCCCGAACCGAAGCCTCTAGAGACGAACAAGGGAACATAGTATAGTAGAGTCGAAATCGATGTTGAGGATTTGGAAAGAGCATTTCTGTAGATTGTATAACGGTATAACGATGAAGAACAAACACCGCTGTGAGGCAGAATGAACTTTTCCGACCTGGATGAAGTGAAGATAGCCATATCTAAGTTAAAGTAAAACTGCCTATCTGTTCAAAGCGGCAGGCGATGACTTGATAAGGTGCATACACCAACTCAACTGTAAAATATGGTCGGAGGAAATTAACCCCGATGAATGGAACCACAGCATTGTTTGTCGGATCCTCAAGAAAGGAGACCCTCTGAACTGCGCCAACAATAGAGGCATCAGTCTTTTTTACAATCCACATCGTATTGTGTAAATATCTGGAGCTGTCCGTGAACATTCTGATTGGTCCATATCAATGTGGTTGTAGGCCAGGAAAATCCACCATCGCCCAAATATTCACACTACAGCAAAAAATACTCTAGCTCCAAATCAATACACACCACCTATTCGTCGACTTTAAGGCCGCGTGTGACAGCATCTATAGAGACGAGCAATACAAACCAATGTCTTCTTTTGAAATTCCTTCGAAACTCGTCCGTTTGAGCAGGATTTCTTAAACATCATTCTCGAAAGAATAGTGCAAAACTCACGCGTCAACACAATGTTTCCAAAATCCGTCCAATTTCTCGCATACGCCGATATGTATTGACATAATTGGAAGAAAGGAGCGTGATGTCAGTGTCGCTTCAGCAAAGATACCAGCGTTGAGATCAAACGAAGAATAACCCTTGCCAATCGCTACTTCTTTAGGCTAAGAAGGCAATTGACTAACAAATCTCTCTCTCAAACAACAAAAGTGAGCCTATATAAGACCTTAACAGTCCCAGTTCTGGTATAGGGTTTTCCAATAAGGACTTGACAACTTTTTTTTTTAAATAAAAGGCAAACCATTTGAGATATTTCAAAAAATTTATTATAGGCTTGAAGTACAAACAAAACATTTATGAATGGAACTCGATTTCTTTCATATGGCCACCGCGGGCACGTTTGCAGCGGTCGATTGGTTGGACCCAATTTTCATCGACTGGCCCATTTCTTGAGATATCACGCTCTCCATACTTACTCTTCAATAAATCGATTGTAGCGTGTGCTGTGTGGCATCATCCTGTTGAAACCACATGTCGTCCAAGTCCATATCTTCCAATTCGGGCAAAAAATAATCGGTGATCATGGCGCGATAACGCTGACCATTCACAGTAACGTGACGATCGTTATCGTCGACGAAAAAATATGGCCCAATAACGCCGCCGGCATGCAAACCGCACCAAATAGTTATTTTTTGTGGATGAAGTGGTGATTCATGAAGCACATGTGGATTTTCACCCGACCAATAACGCATATTTTGCTTATTGACGAACACATTGAGCCAAAAATGAGCTTCGTCACTGAAAATGATTTTGCGATGAAATTCATCATCTTGGCGCATCTTCTCCAGAACCCAATCGGAGAACGTACGTCGGTTCAAATGTTCCATCGGCTTCAATTCTTGAGTCAGCTTGATCTTGTATGGGTGTAAACCGAGATCCTTACGCAAAATACTTCATAATGTAGTCTGAGCGATGTCCAATTCTTGAGAACGCCGTGGAATTGACTGATTTGGATCGTTTGCTACGGACGCCTGAACGGCAGCGATATTTTCGACACTTCGACCAACCCGTTGTCTCACTGACACGGCAACATCACACAACGAATATGTAGACTCAAATTTTTGCACTAAACTTGTTATTGCCTGTCTACTAGGGCGAGAATTACGACCGAAAATTGCAGTTAACGCTCTTAAAGTTGCAGTCACCGACTCAAATTTTATAATTTGCAGACGTTGCTCGTTCCTGTACTTTACCATGATGAAAATGTTGAGTTTACTGAATAAATTGACAGTGACAGTTTGATGATTAGTGAAAGAGTGCGTTCACAAATTAAATTCAAAGTTGTCAAGTCCCTATTGGAAAACTCTTTATATGGCGCGAGGCATAGACTTTATCAAAAATGGATAAGGATGCTCTTGGCTGTTTTGAGAGGAAAATTCTTCAGGTGATTTTCGGGCCCGTCTGTATAGACGGTGAGTGGAGGAAGAGGTACAACAACGAACTGTACAGCGTCAATGACTTAGCCAGAAGAGTGTAGGTCCAACGACTGGGTCATGTAGAGCAGATGAACACCAATGCTCCGGTCCGAAAAATCTTCGAAACTGCTCCCGAGGGACAGCTCAGTAGAGGAAGGCCGTGATTCTGGAGACACTTGTTTGTTGAGACCCAGGTCCACCCCGGACTGTAGCGCCACTTTAAGTAAGTAAGTAAGGTAGCATGTTAGATGCAGCTTTCGATATTCTAGATATTGAGGGCTAAGATGTAACATTCGTTTTATGTTCCTTGGTTCCCCTAATTTCTGCCATCTGGACTTTGCTAATTTGGGGGTTGGCGGCTGGTGTTTATTTGAAGAATTGCAACGTCTTTATAGGAGGCACTAACCTTTTGATCAAGTCTTCTCAAAAATCAGTCTTTAGCGACCTCTTTAGAAGCTTTTTAGTTTCCTTGCGAACTCACTCGTAGGACATAATTCAGGTTCTTGCCATCTTCCTTTAGCTTCTGTTTTGTTCTGAGTTTAGGTGGGGTCTTGTGTCCACGTTATTCCTCTTAGATTCTTTACTCAGCCAGGCCTGAACTTCGATGCACTTATGATGGAATTAATAGAACCATTAAACCAAGAGCTGCATTGTGAACGCACGAAATACTTCTTTACATCGAGATACATAAGACTGATGAATTAGTACTGAAGATGACACTTTCTAATGGAAATCTCAGCGTGTATTGTAATTTTGTACACCAAGTGGGATCTAGGGATTTGTGTTTTCTTTCCAATGCAGTGCTTCACATCGGCTGCTATTCAGGTGCAGGCAATGTACAAGTGTGAACTTTACTTACGACTCATCACATCTGCTTTTAGAGCGACTATTGCTCATGTCTCTGAAATCGGCTGTACATGAGCTCCAATAATACATGCAGTTGTTGTATTTTATACATCTGACACCACCAAGATTCAGCTCATATCGATCTTAGTATATTTGAATTGCGTCCCTGCTTCCGCCAATGTTCTCCGGACCTTGAAACTAAACTAATTGTTAGAAGCAGAGTTTGCCAGTTTTGTATTGGCTTACCCACAGACTAAAGCATTTTAAATCGTTTCGTTTCGAAAAGACAAATGAACGAGCTTTAAAGAAAACTGGCAACAGAGGGACGTACCTTTCAGACCCCCGTCAAGTATAAATTCGAAATTAAAAAACTCGGAGTACGAAAATCATTTTTTCTTTTTCAAATTTATTTACCATTAAAAATTACAGTACGCAGATACGACCTAAGATTCGTATCCGTAAGACTGGATGATCTTGGTGAAGGGTTCGGCAGCCTTTGCAATATTTTCGCGTGCCTTCACTGTCAACTTCTTCATGATTCTGTTGTGTTTGAGTGTGACGCGCAACTTAGCCTTGCGTTTCCTCTCCAGACTCTTGACAACATCCTGGTAGTGCCATCCGACCTCGTGTGAGAGACGACCGACCTGGCAGTATTTACGGTCTGATCGGAGTGTCAAAATCCTCATGGCAATGGGCACACAAACACGACGCCTCTTATCGTATGGTGGTGGAATACCATCGAACACACGCAGACGCGACAAAGCAGCTTGACCGCGCTTGGTCTTGTGTGGCACCATACCTGCAAAAGACAAAATACGATCAAATTAGTCTACGCCACACTCTGTTACTTTGAATTTGAAGGGTAAACGGGAAACTCAGTTCGGTTCTCTTTACATAGTTCGTTCAAATAATGTAGGTTAGGATGTGTTTCACATCACAGTAATGGGTAGTTTCATACTGTTTATCACTTTTACATACCTGAAATGAAAAAGAAAAAAAATTTATTAACCACCTGTGTACACTTGGAAGCACTAATCGAATGAATCCCTCCGTCTCAGAGAAAATTCGTTTCATGGTTCACACTCAAATAATGTAGGTAAGATATTTTTCACATCACAGTAATGGGTAGTTTAATACTGTTTATAACTTTTACATACCTGAAAATAAAGAAAAAAAAGTTTATTAACCAACAGTGTATAATTGGAGGCACTAATCGGGTGGATTGCGTGCCAGAGAAAGTTCGTTTCATGGTTCACACTCAAATAATGTAGGTAATACTCATACCAAGACCATGGAATGGTTGACATTCTTGGGAACTCACCTCTAACAGCCTTGTAGAAAATCCTCGATGGAGCACGGAAATGGAAGGGACCGCGGGCTGGATTCACATTGCACCTCTTTCGCAGGTATGCCAGGTACTTGATTTTGTTCCTATAGAAATGTCCGGAGAGGTTGAGTTCTTCGCATCGTACAACTGCAACCTTGCCGCCTTGCAGCAGGTATTTAGCAACAACGGATGCCAATCGGCCGACCAAATGGCCACGACCATCGATAACAACGGCCTGCAAAAGAAAACACACAATTAGTTGAGAGTACACAAATGGAAAGTGAGGTTAGCTTTGTGGCACTTTTCCAGAGTAATGCCTTCGGCAACAATGTATCTACGCCAATCAAGTAAAAGTGGTAACTTTCAGCAGTTTGTTGAGTGTAGAATTTCGCTTGGAAAACAACACTAATTGCACAAAAGGAGAAAATTCAATCAAACACTAGTTTTGCACGTGTAACGCTACTGTCACAGGGCAAACTTCTTTTCGCATTTTCTGTTAGTTTTTGGTGTAACTTTGAAAATATTTTATCACAGCATTGTAGAGCATTGTTGCCTCAACATTATTTCACATAATTTGGGTAATTTTTTCGACTTTTTCTATTGAAAAATCGGAACTTACCCTGTTATTTAAACCAGTCATGTTTAAGAACCGCACGGAAAGAAATGGCCGAACAAAAAGTCAGACCAGCGGAAGTAGCGTTCCATTGAATGGAATATACAATCGGTTGGAATTTTTTAGAATTGGAACGAAATTCATGACAGTTTTAAGAGATTTTATTACATTTTTACAATCAAATTCAAACTAATTGCATTCAAAAACAATAAAATATGTATTTTTTATGATTCTCAAATTTATATACTTCCAATAATAAAAGTATTTTCTAAAGATAAGTCAAAATTTGTTTTCAAACCAGAGTACAGCGGATGTTCTATCTGTTTTAATCGAATAAATTAAGGTAAACGTTACATATTAAAAAACGTTTAAAAAACAAATGCTTATCAATAAATTGAAATCATTAATTCGGTCAGTGTCAAATATATGTACAACTTGCTCCTATTTACAAGTTATCAAATTTAATTTGTCGTTAAATCTTTGCAGTGTGGCAGAGAATATTACCGTTAGCTAGTGTCTCAGTATCGACTTTTGTGGATAGAATTTATCGTGATATCCCCCCAGAGAAAACCGGGATCAGTCGAGAAAATAAAGCTGTACAACCCAAAGGGCCCCCGCCCAATTATCAAGGCTTCGCCCTTTAATGACGTTGTCTAATAATGAACGGGGGCAGAGCAAAGTACTGGTCTTATCGTAAACATCTTCAGATGACGCTACCGAAGGTTGCTACGATTTGATCAGTCACAAGCTGCCGGTCATAGGTCTTGTTGGCGGCTGGACCACCGGTAGTCCCTACCAGGACTTAAATCACGGTACCATGGGAGTCAGGAGCCCCCCGGATCTCGGTCCGGGCCTGATTTGTTAGAGGTAGGCCCCCTTGTGGGAGCGTCATGGTGGCTGTGGTTTAAACCCAAAATCGCGGGTAAGAGTCTTCCTATGGTTTTCCTTGGTTTTCCTTTTGGTTTTCCTTGGTTTTCCTTTGGTTGACTCAATGTGGAGTTGCAATAAGTGCTGGGTGCTGTGACCCTAAGAACAGTAAGAGGTTTTAGGTCGGCCTCGACTCATACCAAGGGTGGAACTTGTGCCGGCAACACAGTTCCGAATTGGTATCAAAAATGAATATCATTGTGAGCGATGGCAAGGCGTATCCTTGCTCCCATGGATGTATGGGCATCCCGTAAGTTTAAGCCCACACGGCAGGTACTTACGTTAAAAAACAGACATCTGTACAACCCAAAATAAGTAAAAACGTTCTGATCTAGGCTGTGCCTTTTCCAGTTTCAATTCGTCTTGCGTTAACACACGCATCGCAATGTTGACGATGTTGAACTGACACTTCACACTAACACTGATACAAATAATTCGTTTGCAATCCCACATTTTAAATACACAACTGATTACCTGCCCGATAATGGAACAATACATTCTTTTTATTTCTTTGTCTATCCAAATATTTCATTTGCAACCCTTTATTTTAAATACACAACCAATACCTGTCCGATGATGAAAGAATGATGATGAAAGAATGATGAGAGTAAAATGTTTCAATGCGATTTGAAAAGGTTTATACTATATTTCAAAGCGGTTACATATTTTCAATGCGTTTTATAAGCAGGAATGAACATAGGCGTGTTGAATATTTCAATGCGGTTTGAAATGGTGTTTATTCGAGCGTATTGAACCAATGCGGATTGCTTCAACGCAAATTGAGCTGTCGGATAAACTGGGTAACAGATGGTGAATTCTACTAATACTTTTGAAACCCTTGGCACTGATCATAAACCCATTGTTTGTGAATTACCAACACTTGATGAATGACAAGTAAAGTTCACTATGACATTGCAACAGTTAAAACGTATTCTCAAACAAAGTCACACGCATAGGAGCAATCAGTCGAAAGCGGTTTTTGTTATGGCTAAAGCTTTAAGTTACAGGTTCCGACGCTTGGTTACTACCAGATACCAATCGATGAAAATTGCCGAACCTTTATTGTTTTCATTACGCGGTGAGGTCAGCACAAATTTAATCGCATTTCCTTTGGCTAGGTAAACACGCCGTGTGTATTTTTTAAAGCGATGTCGAAACTCGATGAAAGGCGAGGGTTCAGTCATGTAGATGAGATAATTATCCTCAGTATAATTACGGCGAAGTCTCTGAACAGTCTGGAGGAATTTCTTGATTTGGTAAAATAGTCTGTACTAACCCTACGAAATAATAGTAAATACTTATTCTTGAGCACTGAAATCACATTTTTAGGACATCGACTGACTATAGATGGAATTAAACTAGGACACAAAGGCGGCTGAAGTCGCGGAGGAAAGCCTACGTCATTGGTGTAACAGATTCATTCAGCAAATATGTGACAATAAAGACTGTTACATACATAAAGACCAAACCAGTAATCGAATTAAGCTCTTACATTAGTTAGACAGACACCATTATCAGCGGCCATGGGACATCTTCCACCGCAAATGATTTTACAGTATTTTGTGATGACAGTGGAAATCGACATATCAAATCGTTTTTGATTTCAAGTTGAAAGATGTCTCAGTCAAGCTCTCTATACAAGCCGTAAATGAAGTTATCAATGACGATTATGACTCGACGATAATGAACCGAGGAGTCGAGGACTACTGCATGACAAAAAGGAGCTGTCAGTTAAACATGTCCGATGAAATTTATTGAACGAAAACAGGAATAATCACACAAAGAAAACAACACCGATCCTTCACGGACACGAACAAAAAAAACGAAACGGAGATAAGAGTCGAAAAACTAAATTGCCAGATTTGGTCAGTAGAAAGTTTGCCTGATGAATAGTCACAAGGCCTTTTCCCGGTCCACAAGAAAGGAGATTCTCTAAGCTGCGCCAATATAGAGGCAATAGTCTTCTAAATTTTGCTTACAAGATTTTGTCTATCGTCTTGTGTGAGATCCTGCAACCTTTTGTTAACGATTTAATTGGTCCCTAGGCCTTGTAAGTCACGAGTGACTATATCCAGAAATACAGATTGTCATTTTTTATCGATCTGTATCTATAGAGACGAGGTGTGAGATTAACTTGTGCAGAATAACAATGGAGATAGTTTTCTGTTGCTGCATAAAGCTCGAAAGGAATCTTACCGAAACCTTGATAAGGGTTCAGATAGAATAATGCGTTATGTGACGTCTTTGACATTATTTCTAGGAAAATCTTGCAAAACTACGAAGCCAAACAAAGAGTTACACTTGCTATGCGCTGGTCTAAGAAAGTAAGAGGAATAAGGTATTGTCAAGAAATGGAATAGAAAGACCTATATCTTGGTGGTAATATGCATCTTGGAGTTCGCAACTGGAGACATTTGTCCGAGGAGTCCGCCAACTGGAGTTTATTGGCCACTTTAGAAAGTAAGTAGGTAACTACAATAGGAAAGTATGGAAAAGAAATTTGCAAAATGATTCTTATTTGCCAAGGACCTAGGTTGTAGCAAAGCACTTCTTAGCAACACAGCATACGAGGGCGGGTCAATAAGTCCGTGACTTTTTGAATTTCTGACCTCTTTACTGCAACAGCAACACTGCTCCTGTCAACAGGCATCTGTCAGTTGACTCCTGTCAAAATTTAAACTTGCTGCGTCAGTTAGTTTGTGTTTGACAGCTATTTTTATCAGACTACTCACTAATTTCTTGCGAAAAAAAACCAAAAAACCAAGACAATGCAAGGGTGCACACATGTGCAGTTGCCATGGCAAAAATCCATGAATTGTTCTATGAATTGCTCCCTCATCCACCCTATTCTCCAGATTTGGCTCCGAGCGACTACTTCTTGTTCCCAAACCTGAAGAAATGGTTTGGTGGAAAAAGATTTGACTCCAATGATGAAGTCATCTCGCAAACAAAGGCCTATTTTGAGGACCTCGACAAATCATTTTTTTTTGAAGGGATAAAAAAATTGGAGAAGCGTTGGACAAAGTGTATAGAGCTCAAGGGAGTGTCAAACTAGATTTCTGTTTTCGTTTAATCGGCTTTGTATGGCCAATTTAATATTCTGAGTGTTCAAATTAATTCGCAAGCAAATATATTTAAAAAATAAAAGTCCAAAGAAGTTTTTAGTGTTCCATTTGAAATAAAATCGGAGTACACGAAAAAAGGCTCATGACAGCCCAAACGAAAACGCCAATAGTCTCCTTAATGATGTAGTCTCCTTAATAAGTAATGCTGTCGCTCAGTACGAACAAATTTCAATATCCTCAAAGTATCGACAAATTAAAAAAAAATTGATCCACTCCGAACCGGTTCAACATCATTTTGACACGTGTGACACAGTGCTACTGAACATTTTCATGTTTTAATGCAACTGTCAACGACCGGTTAGTGCCAATAATCTGTCATTTGTCGTATCCCCACAAAAGTGAATCATTTCTTGGTATCGCTCGAATTAATTTGCATTTTAAATCATTTTCTCAATTAAATATTTACATTGTCCAGACAGAATTATCACCGCAAACAACCACGAAACATAATCGAATCACCTCCGTCCACACTTTGAATAAATTTTGTGGATAAATTTCTTATTACTTGGATGCCACTCCCCTAATCCAATCGAAAAGCTTATCTACATTTTTGGCTTTTAAAACAAAGATCGCAGTAGTTCGATATGTGGAAGGCTGCTGTTGGTCATAAAATCCAAAATGACCAGAACGACAATGAAGATGACTGGGAGACTGATCCGGATTTTGTAAACGACGTCACCGAAGAGGAGCAAAGATGGGGATCAAAGACTGTCGAAGGCAGTGGCCGCACTGCTGGAGCTATAAAGTAAGTTTGTTTTTTCTATTTAAAATGAAGTTCAAAAAAATTTCATTGTTTGAATCAATTGCAGCATGCAACAATTGCGCGAAGAGACGGAAAAGTCTGACCAGGATAAAAAAAAGAAACAGTTGGAGGAATTGAATCCTGGCTATGGGTATGGAGGGAAATTTGGTGTACAGACTGATCGCATGGACAAATCAGCTATGGGCCATGATTATATAGGCAAAGTAGAGAAGCACGGTTCCCAAAAGGATTACAGCGAGGGATTTGGTGGAAAGTTTGGTGTTCAAACTGATCGTGTGGATAAATCTGCGGTCAACTGGGACTACAACGAAAAGACAGAGAAACATAGCTCACAGAAGGATTATGCCACTGGGTTTGGTGGTAAATTTGGTGTACAGTCAGATCGAGTTGATAAGTCGGCACTTGGCTGGGATCATGTAGAGAAGGTGGAGAAACACGAATCGCAAAAAGGTGAGTAAAAACGGGTGACAAATAATCGCCGAGGTTAGATAAACAGCTTGTTATCAGTATGTGGCAGTGTCGATTTCAGCTCGGACATTGTGATAGGCTAAAGGCGCCAATTGAGTCATCACAGAAGGGAGACTAAGCTTGCTTGTAACTTTAATTGCGCAGTTAGTTGGGATAATAGGTGGCAGTTCGACTTTTTTCTCTCATTTGAATAATTGCTATGGTCATCTGCTTATCTTAATTGTGAGTGTACACCTAGCATTTTATGTAGAGTAGAGTCCAAAGAGTAGGGCTGGTATGATAAGGGTTTTGTAAAGCCAGCTTACAAGGCACAGCCTTTATCAAGAATGAATAGCTGTCGACTTAAACGTATTTTGATTCCTTTTTTCTTTTTTTCCTTTACTCCTAAATTATCACCTCAGGCTTTGAATATCACTGCTAGCAATACAACAAAGCCAACTGACTATCCTAGTGATGTCAGCGGTGTCCTACTTGATATTGCAGGCGTGCTGGGGTGTCCAACATTAAGCCCTTTATTTTGTCAACAAAATCGTGTGGTGACAAAATCAAGGGATCGGAGACGAAATATGTACATCTGAAGGTGTGTACGTGTGTACGTGAGTTGGCGGAACATCTGGAGTTAGCGAGGTGACTACGAGAACCCATTAATGGGCCATAGTTGAATTTTGTGATAGAATAACTGCTGCTTTTTTTTAGAGGTGTAGAACTTCCGATAGGGTTATCTGTTAAACCAGCTGTTAGACTGGGCACCCGAACAACGTTTCGAAATCGTGTAAATTTGTTTTCCAAAATTCGCGTTCTGTGTGCCAAACTTATAGAGAATTATGCCCAATTTACGGTGCTCATAATAGTCCATTTGGGCAGTTTATAAACACTGCTATGGATCGACTTATGTCTACGTTGTATTCATAGTATTCATCCAACACGAGCTCAGACTGTGCGTGTCAAAGAAGCCATCGCCTCTGTGCAGGTGAGTGTGACTGAGCACCCAAATTTATCGATTCGACTCCGTTCCCAGCAACTCGGCCTCTGCCCGTCCACTACGTGGAAGATTTTGAGGAAAGATCTTAGCTTACACTCGTATATGATCCAAATGATGTAACAATTGAACACAATGGACCATCGTTTGTGTCGTATGTTCGATGAATAGGCTGAAAATCAAGTGGAAGTTAAACCGAATATTTACCATCAAATCGTCTTCAGTGATGAAGCTCATTTCTGGCTTAATGGGTATGTTAACTAGCAAAATTCCCGTTTTTGGAGTGAGCATAATCCTCATGAGGCTCTCGAGACTCCATTCTATCCCAAAAAAGTCACTGTTTGGTGCAGTTTACAAGCCGGAGGCATAATTTTTTTTGTTCAAATCTTACCAATGATTACCACCAATGGCGAGAGCTACAGGCAAATGATTCGCGATTTTTGATTCCTTGTCAAACCACCACTTTATTGGGACAAGCATTTGGTGAGCGAATCATCTCAAGAAATGGACCTGTCAATTGACCACATAGGTCATGTGATTTGACTCTTTTGGACTACTTATTGTGGGGGTATGCCAAATCACTCATGTATGCTGATAAAACAGACAAAGTTGACGGCTTAGAAGCCAAGATCAGATCTGAGAGATGAGTTGATGCGTGCTCTGCACAAAGTCATTTCCAGCAGCTTTAAATACCGTTAGGCCCATTGTTGGTTTTGTTGAATTTTAGCTTCGTTTTGGTCAAGTTGGCAAGATTTTTGACTATCATCGTCTAAGTTGAATGGTCTATTCTGCATGACGGCGGAATGTTGGGCTTCTTCGCCGTTATATAGTTCCACATTCTCAGTTCCGTCCAATATTCTCAACACCGACTGTGACTCTACTACAAGGTTTCCTTCTTCATCTCTATTGGCTTCTGTACGGGTTCTCTTGCCTTGACACGTTCTTTTTGCCTATTGGTACAACTTCCGTACGTTATTCCTAGTGTACGACTTCTCAATATTTTCGATAGGGCGCTTCCCAGCTCTCGTCCTTCGTTACAGCGCCGCTTTGTAGGCTTCTTGTTTAGCTGCATGTGCTTGCCAGCATTCCTCATCAAACAAGGGGTTTCTGGGTGATGGTCAGGTTAAACTCAGCACATCAGTTGCGTCCTTTATGGCACTTTGGCAGCGTTGCCACAGGTCTTCGGTACTTGATGCTGCCGGCATGTGATTTTTGGTGAGATTTCGAGAAGCGCGTTCGGCGAATATTCTGGCGGTCCCTTGCATAGGGAGGATGAAAAACGGTGACATACATATATTACGCTAAATCAAATTGATCAAACTGCGATAGACGTAAGGCATGCCTGCAATATGCTAGGTCGTTGTCCTTTAAAAGTTTGCTAGGGTCGTCATCAGTGAGTGCCTTTTTATCAGAGGCCATTAGTTGTTTCGTCACATATTTTAAAGACGGCGTAGGCCAGTATAATACTAATGACCGGGCATTTCCTTGCCATTTTAGCAAGGGCTTACTCATGCAGTTATTGGAGATCACCACTGGGAGATAAGGCAAGAACTTCGCTGCTTGGACCAGTCCAAGTTATAGAACACTCAGCAGTTTCCTGATCAATCGCCATACAGGTTCATACAATCTGTGACCATATAATTGTTTGTGGTGATTTCAATGCCGATATAATAAAAAGTGATTCACATGCCTTTCAAATGAAATTCTGTTAGACTTAATATAGTAAATACAACATACCCTACCCGTTTTGCCCCTAACCATTAACCCAGTCTTCTTGACGTAAATGTAACTAAATGTACTTCCACTGAGTGTTTTATTTGTCAAACAAAGATTTCAATTCTATAGACGTTAATGACCTCGAACTAGCCCCTTGGTTTCAGTGTAGGCAAAGTGCTGATCCCAATGACAAAGTCAACACTTTCTAGACGGCCTTACTGCTGTTACTGTTTAATGAATATGTACCAACTAAATTGGTAATAGTTCGAAACTAAAGTTGCTCTTGGCTATTGTTATTTATTACTCTTACTCTTACTATTACACTTCAAAGCTCAGTCCCTCCCTCCAAAAAGCTCTGGAGCAAGGAAGATCAGTATTTCCAATACCAATAACTTACATTAATGACAATTAAATAATTTTTTCGTATGCAATGAACTCTCTGCATATGATTTTGTTACCAACCAAATGTTGGACCCAGTGAGTTGTGTAAATAGATTAATTTAGGATTTCCAAGTACTCGTATTTAGTAAAGATGAGGTTTTCAAATGTGTTAGGCCTATTAAGTCTAATTCTGTTAGTGTTAGCTACGAGGGGCGTTCAATATATTCTCGGTATCGATATGAAGGAAAATGCGAATTCAATTTAAATTGTTTTTATTTTTCAATATAATCTCCCCTAACATCAATGCATTTGTTACATCTTGAGATAAGCTTTTTTAAATCCTCATAAAAATAAATTTCCTCTTTCTCTGCAAAATAAGCATTTATTGCCGACTTGAGTTCTTCATCATCCGAAAATCTTTTTCCACGAAGACATTTTTTCACATCCGGAAACAGGAAATAATCACTAGGGGCAAGGTCTGGACTATAGGGTGGGTGTTGGATTTCTTCGAAACCACAATCTCGCGCAGCAGCCTTGGAAACTCGCGCCGTGTGAACAGGAGCGTTGTCATGAAGAAGCAACACACCCGCTGCGAGTTTACCCCGTCTTTTCTTTTTAATTTCCTCCCGCAAATTATGCAAAGTGGAAGCGTAGAATGTGGCGTTGCTGGTTTCACTTTTTTTTTTGTACTCAATGAGCAAGATTCCCTTTGAGTCCCAAAAAACTGTGGCCATGAGCTTCCCGGCAGACGGAGTGACTTTGAACTTCTTCGGGGGGTCTGTTCCTTTTTTATGCCACTGCATGGACTCTTGTTTGCTTTCAGGGTCATAGTGGTGGACCCATGTTTCGTCCCCAGAAACAATTCGATCCATAACACCGTCCGCGTTCTCACTACACATCCCCAAAAGCTCTCTACAGCATGCGATTCCCACTTTTTTCTGAGGCGCTGTGAGCATTCGTGGCACCCACCTTGCACTGACCTTTGAAAGGTTAAGATGGTTATGAAGAATGGTGTGAATGGTACCAATTGAAAGCTTGGTGATCTCTGCCATCATTTTCACCTTTATTCGGGCATCCTCAAGAACAAGTTTTTCGACTTCTTTGATGCTTTCTCCCGTACAAGCAGTAGCCGGGGTGCCGGAGCGGGGGTCGTCTTCAATGCTCTCTCTGCCTCTCTTGAACCCACTTGACCACTTTTGCACAGTTGATAATGAAGGTGCGGAACCCTGGTAAACAGCCACCATCTCTTCATTAATAGTTTTTTGACTTTTTCCTTGCTTAGTGAGAAATTTAATTACAGCGCGATGCTCAATTTTCACCATAATCGTCTCAGTTGCCATTATGATTCTGTTTAACTAGAGATAAAACGCGAATTAATAATCACATTTATATGAAATTTTACACGAATGCACTAAAATAATAGTATTACTTGATAAATAAGTCAATTTATATATACAACCACAGCTTCACCCCGATACCGAGAATATGTTGAACGCCCCTCGTAAACTCATTTAACCGCAAATTATTGCCCATATCACTCACATTATCAACATTTGCGTAGGTACTGCTACTTTTCCCCAACGTTTGACAATCGCAAGAGTTCTTCCTATCGCCAAGAAAACAGATGCCAATTCTCCTGCCGCCTTGAGACCAATTAGTATCTTACCCGGTCTCTATAAAGTCCTCGAAAAGATATTAGAGGAACAAATTCTCAGAAATTTGCTTCTAAATAATTTACTGGACACCAAACAATCTAGTTTCAGAGCAAATCACAATTGCTCTACAGCTATGGTCTAACTATGGTGTAAATAAGTCCAAATTACGACAGGGATAGGTCTTCTGTGTTTGGTAGATTTTTCGGAGGTTTTCGAAGTCACTACGAAGAAACTACTTCGTCTTCAGTGACAGGGAGGGCAATCAAACTTGTTGGTCGTTATTTGTTAGGCAGATTTCAGAGAGTATTCTCTGGGGACAAATTCTCCTCCTCGATGAACTCGCTCTCCTTGTTAATGAGGATCTCAACCGAATTTCAGCTCGGTCCGTGGCTAATGGGTTACTTCTTAGCCCAAATAAATCTCAGGTAATGCCCATATCTAAAAGAAATTTTGGTCTCAGCGCTTTGCCAGACATTTTCGGTTGCAATAACAAAACTAAGGCTTTTGAATGCTGCACTAGTTTGGGATTCAGTATTGATCGTATCCTCTCAGGTTATAATCACACTAATGCAGTTATTGGATAAATTGTGGCTAACTTCATACCCCTGTGCAAACCAGACGTAAGTTGGTACTAATATCAATATTGCCCATCATTATTTATGCTGAGGTTATACTCGTATATAGCGCTATGTATACGGAAATATACTAGTACTTTGCATCCTGCAACAATACATCAACGCAAGAAATTTTATATTTTTATACAAAATTATAAACAATAGATCTCCGTTGTATTTACTGATTTAATAAAACTAATTTTAAATAAAACACATAAAATGAATTTATATGGTAGAAAATTTATTGTGGCCTGAAAGAGCAGTGTCTGACATTTACTTTTTAAATATTATTTCATGTAATAGTTGCCCGTGACTACGCCGTACATGGTCCATTCTGAAGGTTCAATTTTGGATCAGTGCTTCCAGCTTTGCGACCGGTATTTGTTGAATTACGCAAGTAATGTTGGCTTCTAAATCCTGGATCGTAGCTGGCTTATCGGCGAAGACTTTTGACTTTACATAACCCCAAAGAAAAAAGTCTAAAAGTGTAATATCACACGATGTAGGTGGCCTCGCGATAGCGCTCGCCATTGACTGTTATGTTCTGTCTAGCCTCATTTTTAAACAATTCTATTTATTCGGTGTAGTTTACAACCTCTATTTGATCGTTTTCTTATAATTTTTAAAGACGTTTCTTAAAACTACAAAGAGATTCGTAACTCCCTTTTAATAAATGGCATTGGGCAATATGAAATATTCATAAGCATCAATGGCGACAATTGGGTCAATTTAATTCTTAATTCTACCGTTGTACTAGTGCTAGGACATAGATTCTTACAAAAGTATCTCTCAATGGCTATTTACAATGAAAAAAACGAAATTTAACTTTTCACAAGTTAGATCGAATAAAATTAGAAATAAAGAATGCAATGTTAAATGAAAATGAAACAAAAGAAAAGCTAATTCAAAGGTACACGAGTCCATGATGAAAGTCAGTCGAAACTATTTTCATCACTATCAACCGGTGGAAGTTGATTTAATAGAGTAACTCTGGTTTCTAAATCTTCATCGTCTTACAGGTCATCCTTTCCGCAGTGTTGCTCCTGCATTTCAATGTCAAGTGTACCATGCTGTCGCTGAAATGAGTAGGATGAGGTGGAAGGTTCATCTCCTACACTACGAGTTGGTAGAGGTTTGCCCAAGCCTTCAGCAACCATCGCTTTAAAAGTCCGTCCCGCAGCAGCAGAAGATACAATTTCATCAGAAATCGCAGCAGCCTCGTCCCTAGTAGTACGAAAGGATTCTACTTGTCGTGTAAATTCAGTTGTTAGTTCGGCTGCTTCATTTAAAGTGTTGACTAATGCCGGAGTTGTCAGTGGCAAGGGAATTTCTGTAGTTGTTTCATGCGAAGCCAAGCCTTCGTCTGGCAAATGTGTTTGCATTTCATCATCGTATTTAGATATTTCATTTGCAATAGGAGATTTGGTTTCTTTATCATCGATTGGAATCAGTTTCGTATTCTCTGGTGTCGGAGTATTATTTGTATTAAGCACTTGGGTTGATGTCTCATGATCGTCATTAGTTGTTGTGGAAGCATGCTCAGCAGAAGGAGTCTGATGAGACTTTTTTTTTCAACGTAAGACGATTCGTTTGTAAATGTGTTTTCGACAATTTTCTAAAGTTGAAGCTTGAATTTCACTGTTCGTCGCATCAGAAGGGGTTGAATCCATTGAATCGGAACCATTTGTAGGGCCCTCCTCAGTCAACAAAATCGATTTACCGGCTCTCTCAACATTTTCGTAAATAACTTCAGGGGCTGGGGTTTCGTCGGATTGCTGTTTGGACTCTAGTGCCGAAGTTCCTTCCTTTCCAGTTAGTAACATCAGTTCATCATCACTTTCGATTACGGTTTTAGGTGAATTGTTCAAGGTAGTATTTGTACCCAATGGGCGGACATCAGTCATTTCGGGTTTTTCCACACCATCTAGATATTCTGGAATTTCTGTGTCTAGTAAATGATTCTCCGTTACCAACTTCGATAAATATCATCCGAACTCTTAATGAACAAATTTGTATCACCATGTGATTCTAGGGGTTTAGAGACATAGCCTTCACTATCAGCCACAGTTGAGTTCTCAATCACTGGCGAATTTGATGCTGGTAATGACTTCACGTTCAGCTGGGTCTATATATTCATCATCCACGTCGATCGGATCAGCAACATCGTTCTCTAAGGGCACACTTTCAGTGGAATTTGAAAAAGTCTCTTCATGACTCCGGGCTTCCTTATAATAATGTGTTAATAGGTGTCACTTCACTTTCTTTTAAATCTTCTCCAGTGGATTCAGTGACCTCTTCTAACTCAATTTGATCGACACTATCAGAACTAATATGATTGACAGTGGACGACTCCAAGGAAATATCCGTCATAGGCGCAATTATTGATGTTGGAGTTGGTTCAACCTCCTTTGATTCTGTCTCCTTCCCTGTCGGTGTGGTTACATTTTCTTGGTTAAAACTGCCCTCAACAGATGCATCTTTCATAATATCTACAACAGCTTCTGTAGATGAATCTTCGGCGGAAATATTTTCTTCTTCATTAGATGAGATTCTCGAGTCAGACGAATCAGAAGCGGATGAGTTAGATGACGATGACGAATTAGAGTCAGAGGATTCAGTTTCGGAACTTTTATTGTCTTCGGACGCGTCGTTATTTTCTGATTGACTTTCATCTGAGTTTGAGGATGAGTTGAAGCCACGCATTTGACGAGTTAAGAGATGGTTATCGACATCCTGATCTTCGAGATTGTGAACAATTTCTTCAGATGGAATTAAAGTGATTTCTCGAATGATTTCAGGTGCTGGAGTGGTGGTTTCGATTTGTAAGGCCGTTTCGATCTCAATTGTTGTGGTCGCTTTAGTTTCTAGAGTTACACTCCGAACAGCGTCATTCTCTGTGGAGTTTGAAGCTTCGAGATTAGGGAGGGTTTCATTTACGCCAACAACCAAAACATCTTCCGAAGATGCACTTCGAGTTTGATCTGCCTGCACCGATACAGCATTTGTGCTTGTTGCAACCGGAGTTTCTGTTGCAAAGATGACATCTTCTTTCTTAGCAACGGGCAGCTCCGAATCCCCACTCATTTCGCTATCTTTTTTTACATTTTGTGTATATATTCCATAGCCATCAAGTCTTCGGTGACAGTCTGACGCACTTCTGGATCTGGGATATCATCAATCACATCAATGGCTGGCGATTCAAAATTCTGCTCAAGTTGGATTTCATCTTTGACGGCACTTCTAATGTTTTATTCCATGTCATATGTCATCATTATATGATTCTGGTATTTTCACAATATTTAGTTCCGAATCACTGAGTTCATGGTCACGATTCGTCACAAGTGCTTTTGGCTTGGAATAACACCATTGCCTTCAGGAGCTGAATCGATGTGATTAATTTCTTCTTGAGATTAAAGAAATACGGACCGATGATTCCACCAGCCCATAAACCATACCAAACAGTGTATTTTTGTGCATGCAACGGTAGTTCGACATACTCTTCAGGTTGTTTGTTTGCCCAAATGCGGAAATTTTGCTTATTCAATTCAAGTCTGGCGGCTTCAATTCTTGAAAAAGTTGGGTTTTGTCAGCCTTTAAACCATGATCCTCTTTTAAAATTCGCCAAGTTGTCGAATATGATAAGCCCATATGTTGAGATTGAATCAATTTCTCACGGTCTTCAGCCACACTCGCCGCCATAGCCGCAATCTCACTACGGGCTGGGTGTGGTCTATTCGGTCGCGTATTATCCAATAATGTACACTGAGACTCGAATTTGCGGATGGTAAAGGCAATAACAGACTCGGAAGGTCGATGATGCACACCATATGTTGCTCGAAGCACACGGAAAACATTTTTCACAGATCGCTGATTTTCATAATACAGCTGAATAATTTGGAGACGTTGCTAAGGTGTGAGCCTTATGATGATTTGTCAAACAATAACACAACATAACAGCAGTGGGATGTTGATATCCATACCCTCTACACGGACTATTTTATTTACCAAAACGCGTAATTAAAGTTTATGTTGCCGCATATATCTACCTCAGAACCCGTACACGAAAAACGGAGTAATTAATACTTTTTCTCTCGAAAAAAAACAAGCATGTCCTGATCTCCTTTGGTAGCAGGAAGTGACCTGTATGTACGTTCATTTTAATGAAATTTATCGGTGTCTACAATACTAGCATCACCTACATCCTCGCCTGGTAGCTGTAGCTCAATGCGAGTGTTAGCCGGACATTCGTAGAGGATGTACTCCGTGATTTACTTGAAACCTGGAGAGCAATGTGCTTACACGTTGGAAAACTGTTTTTGGAATACGCGAGTTTACTTAAAAGTTTCAGTTTAGTCTTCTAAAAGATGCCAGTTTACTATCCAGGATGACATCCAAATACTTTGCTTTGTTCAACAAAACATGTCTTTTAGCACTAAATAAGTTAGACCAGTCAACTGTCTTGTAAAGAGCATAGCCTTAGTTTTAACAGAATTAATTAAAAGCTCATTTCTTGTGAACTTATTGAAAGATGTGATTCAACATACTGCCCAGTCTCATATTATTTGTTTAAGTATGTGTGTTAGATCTTTCACAAAATGTACAAAATTGTACGCACAAGAAGGTCAACTCCATGCCAAGCGTTCGGTATGTAGGCCAGTGCCAGACTATCAGTGAAGATTTTCTTTAGCCCTGGCAGTAGCTAGTGTATATCTATTTGTAATATAACTGGAAATATGCGATTGAAGTTTTCTTGGAACTATCAAAGGACGCAAGATCCTCATCCATTGTCACAACCTATGACAGAAACCAAATACGACGGCTTGCATTACTTGACTCACTATGATCTGCGTTATACCTTAGAACGGGCCATCTGCAGGAGTTTTTCTTTTAGGGCAATCGTCAATCACCTCTAGGGCTGCCTGCGATTTAGAGCAGACAGTCGCTAGGTATAATCCAAGAAATAGTACAGCTACATCATCTGCCTGTCCCTGATCGTAGAATCACAATCATCATCCACAAATGTTGTGTTACTCAGCTCAATGTCTCAAGAATGAGGCAAAGAGTCTCCGCTTTCGTCGCAATGCAGCTGCCATTAGATTTTCTGAGTGATTGCAGTTTGGCTGATTTCCACCTTTCAAAGACTTTGATTAGCCTACTGATTTCACCGATTGTTTCACTAAAGTCCTTGGAAGAGGCACCCTTCGAAATGAGAATTAGCTTCTAATATTAATTTTGCTTCGATCTGTAAAAATTCCATTCTTCCTCCAAATTAGTCTTTCAGGTTTCCATGTGCTGTTTTGCAAATCTACGATCCACCATGGACCAGGCAATCTGCAGGAGTTTTTCGTGATTGGGCAGATTGGATGAGGGTACCGTTCCCTCTACCTTTTGTTTCCTTCTGAGTTTTGAGGCTCATTATTTAAACGTATCCAGTTGGTTCTTAGTAGATTTCTCCGCTTAAACTTTGCATCTGATAATGCTTTCCACCCGGTTATCTCCTTATCGTACTTTAAGTCAATTACTTTCTGCCTAACTTTCGTAAACATAATTGCTGCTTGTTAGACGATAGTATGAAGCCCAGCCTCTCTTGTTGCATTGCTACTGATAAGTCCATCTTCCTGGAGTCGCAGTATTCAATGAGTTCGGCTACTGCTTTTGGTTCTGGCGATAGTACAGAATTATAGTGAAAATAAGCCGACATTGCGACGAATTTGGATAATTTTCCGTTCGTTTCTTAGAGTGAATTTTGTGTTCAACACCGAAAGCCTCTTAAATAAAGATAAAGTAACAGCCTTAGAATGCTCTCAATTTCCCATGGATATGGGGAAAATGAAATCAAAATAGCATTTGCTAGAAATAATATCTTTGAGCACAAAAAGTGTCCCGAAACTCCAAGGTATGCAAGACAATGATCAGTCGAAGGCAATCATTTTTTTTTCACAACCCTTCTACGAGTATTAACATTAACACATTACTAAATTGCAAATTCTTAAATTTTAACGACATTTATTCAGATTATTCCAAGGGCTTCGGAGGTAAATTCGGAGTGCAAGAGGACCGCAAAGACAAGTCAGCCGTTGGATGGGATCATATCGAAGCACCACAAAAGCACGAGAGTCAATTGGATCACAAAGTTGTAAGTAAAGCGCTTTTAATCTAATCAACGGTGTATATATTAGTTTTTAATTCTAAGGGTTTTGGAGGCAAATTTGGCGTTCAAAAAGACCGTATGGATAAATCAGCTGTTGGCTTCGACGATGACAAAAGTAAAATCGGTACATCGTATACAAAGGTCAAACCTAACATTGAAGGAGCAAAGCCGTCGAATCTTCGCGCTAAATTTGAAAATCTTGCCAAGAACTCCGAAGAGGAGGCACGTAAAAAATCCGAGGAGCAGAAGAAAATTCGCGAAGAAAAAGATCGACACGATCGAGAGGAAGCTTCTAAACAAACAGTTGTTGAAAACACCCCACGTCAGGCATCTGAAGAGGCCCGTCCAATGGCCAGATCAACATCTATTTCCACAGGGCGAGAGGGTGGAATCGGTAGTGCAATCAATGCATTCAACCAGATGCAATCACCAACAGATGAACAACCTGCACCCCGCAAAGAACCAATTATTATACCACGTGCTGCTGCAGAACCAGTACCCGTACAGCCGGATCTTATTCCCACATCGGAAATCCAAAAAGAGGCCCAACGGGTAAAAGAAGTGTCATTTAAACCGGTTGTAGCTCCAATTACTGCTCAAGTTGCTGGTCCAGTTGTTGCTCCAGTTGTTGATCCAGTTGCTGTTCCAGTTGCTGCCCCAGTTGCTTCTCCAGTTGCTGTTCCAGTTGCTGCTCCAGTTACAGCTCCAATTGCCACTCCGGTTAGTGCTGCGCAAGAAAGACAAGAAGAAGTACAATCAGTTAGTGAACCCATTTATCAGAATAAAGAGGAAGCTCACGTGCCCGAACAAGAGCAACAACAACATCCACTACAAAACCTCGAATCGATCTATGCAAATACAGAAAACCTCGATTACATCGAAGACACAGGAATCAAAGCCACCGCTCTCTATGACTACCAAGCTGCGGATGATGATGAAATATCCTTTGATCCTGATGACATAATTACACACATTGAAATGGTTAGTATTCAAATTGTTTTCGAATTGTTTCCAACACTTTACATAACTTTCAGATTGACGAGGGATGGTGGCGAGGAATGTGCAAGAACCGGCATGGTTTGTTTCCAGCCAACTATGTGCAGTTAATTGAACAGCAGGAGACATAGACTTGTTACCCTTACACCATACATTCAACCATTCTTCCATAAGACAGAGAACTCTATTAACCTCTAACAAAAGTTTACTATTTAATTAATTCGTTAAAAATTTGAAAATTTATTGAAGATAATAGTAGTTGTGCGTTGTAACGTGAAACATTTTTGTTCGGGGAATTAACCGTGATAAGATTTTGATTCTTTTTTTTTTCCAATTTGACTACGAGACGATGTTTTGTTTATGTTAATGTTTGAAAGTCTGTGTCCGTGTCATTGTTTTTTTTTAAATACTTTTTTACTTTGTGTCCTTCAAAAAGCAACATTCTAGTTAATAAATTTTAAATTTAATGGAATGCCTGTTGATTTGGAAACGTGTCAAATAGTCTAAATATCCTTTTTTTATGTGACTGCAAATACATTTTAATATTATAAAAAAAAGGTTCTTACTTTTATTTTGAACAGGAAATTACATTCAGACAGACTTTTATTTATATTACCTCGGTATCGACTAGACGTTTGTTGCTGCGAGTCTCTATAAAGCGCACGAGTTACAAAAGTTCCGTACTGAGACGATGATGATGAAAATTGAGCATCGCGCTGTAATTAAATTTCTCACTAAGCGAGGAAAAAGTCAAAAAACTATTCATGAAGAGATGGTGGCTGTTTACCAGGGTTCCGCACCTTCATTATCAACTGTGCAAAAGTGGTCAAGTGAGTTCAAGAGAGGCAGAGAGAGCATTGAAGACGACCCCCGCTCCGGCGCCCCGGCTACTGCTTGTACGGGAGAAAGCATCAAAGAAGTCGAAAAACTTGTTCTTGAGGATGCCCGAATAAAGGTGAAAATGATGGCAGAG
Source organism: Volucella bombylans (assembly GCA_949129095.1). Lineage (NCBI taxonomy): Eukaryota > Metazoa > Arthropoda > Insecta > Diptera > Syrphidae > Volucella > Volucella bombylans. The sequence goes on along the minus strand of OX422140.1, from coordinate 332,806,610 downwards.
ATCACCAAGCTTTCAATTGGTACCATTCACACCATTCTTCATAACCATCTTAACCTTTCAAAGGTCAGTGCAAGGTGGGTGCCACGAATGCTCACAGCGCCTCAGAAAAAAGTGAGAATCGCATGCTGTAGAGAGAGAGCTTTTGGAGATGTGTAGTGAGAACGCGGACCGTGTTATGGATCGAATTGTTACTGGGGACGAAACATGGGTCCACCACTATGACCCTGAAAGACCCTGAAAGAGTCCATGCAGTGGCATAAAAAAGGAACAGACCCCCCGAAGAAGTTCAAAGTTACTCCGTCTGCCGGGAAGCTCATGGCCATAGTTTTTTGGGACTCAAAGGGAATCTTGCTCATTGAGTACAAAAAAGGTGAAACCATCAACGCCACCTCCTACGCTTCCACTTTGCATAATTTGCGGGAGGAAATTAAAAAGAAAAGACGGGGTAAACTCGCAGCGGGTGTGTTGCTTCTTCATGACAACGCTCCTGTTCACACGGCGCGAGTTTCCAAGGCTGCTGCGCGAGATTGTGGTTTCGAAGAAATCCAACACCCACCCTATAGTCCAGACCTTGCCCCTAGTGATTATTTCCTGTTTCCGGATTTGAAAAAATGTCTTCGTGGAAAAAGATTTTCGGATGATGAAGAACTCAAGTCGGCAATAAATGGGTATTTTGCAGAGAAAGAGGAAATTTATTTTTTTGAGGGTTTAGAAAAGCTTATCTCAAGATGTAACAAATGCATTGATGTTAGGGGAGATTATATTGAAAAATAAAAACAATTTAAATTGAATTCGCATTTTCCTTCATATCGATACCGAGAATATATTGAACGCCCCTCGTACATACATACGCTTAGTGTTTCTACGGGTTATTAAAACTTTATATAATGTCTCTCCGCTGCCATGTGCCTCCGGGAAACCGGTTCAATAGCCTCGATATCGAGTTGCTATCTGCACCATTTTCTAAAAAAAAAAAAAAAATGCTCCCATGGAAGTTTTCAATCTTCAACCTACCACATTTAATTCAACCGATCCGGAGTTCATTGCTATAAGTGCGAGTGATGAGAAGAAGCCACTCACTTCATATAGTGCATTTCTCCTAAAAACCTAAAAAAAGGAATCGGCAGCATCAGTAGGAGTTATCCTTATTCTTTGCCGTAATCAAAAGGTGGCTGACTTATTTAAATAAAAAAAAATGCTGTTAAATATCTGCCTTCAGTTTTCACAACACATTAAACTGCTTCAAAGATACTGTTTATGCACCTTGCTTGATCCAGGTTCCGGAAGAGGAAATTATCAGGGAAATGAAAATTCAGGGCACCTCTGAAGTGTTCAAATTCACTAGAAACCAGGAAGGAGTTCATCGTTCCACTGGCGTTATACTGCTTACTTTTAACCGTTTTCGTCCACCACCAACGGTAAATATTGGCTGGTATAACGTCAAAGAGAGGGAATATTTCCCGACCCCCATGCGTTGCAAAAACTGCCAAATTTTAGGACACACCACAGAAAGATGCAACAATCCTTCTCGATGTGTTAGCTGCAACCTTCCTCCTCATAACCCTGCGACCTGCACCTCAATCTGTATATCTCAATCAATATCTCAAGCAAAAATAAATTTAAAAAATAAAAACCATACACAAATGCACGCTGTCGGAAGCAAAGAAAATATTTCAAACCGAAAACGCAACCCCTATGCTTCCTAACACTTTTGCAACAACATTAAAAGCCTCCCACAATCCCCGTCCCGTCCTTAAATAATCAACCTCCTCTAACACTCAGCCCCAACAAGCTTCTTCTCCTAGCCCATCAAATAAAGTCCAAATCGTTAGTGACAACGAACAAAAAGACAGCTCGACCTCCTCTGATATTCAAACTACGGAAAAGTATTCATCCAAACCTAATAGTCATTCCACTTCAACTTCCAAAAATACTACAGATAACCAACAAAAATTAACTGTAGAGGAAACCAATTCTCCAAAATCACCAATCACAAATTTAACACAAAAACTAATTCAAGAAAGCTTATACACCCCAATCGATCCACCGCAATCTTCTTCAAGTCATCAATCAAGCATCAACACAAAACGTATGTGAAACAAGTATCTTCTCTCTGAATATAGACATACGGATGACTATGATTCGTCCTAAACAAGCAATAATCTCCAATGCTATTGACCGACGGACCGGTTTGGACTCAACCCTGGGCAACCAAAAGCTTAATCAAGGATGGCGGGGTCTCAGCAATATCAACATCAGACAATTCCATTTTCCATAACTTTATCCCCCAACTTTATAAAAACAGTATTGTCATTTCCATACTTAAATCAAAATCTTATAAAACACTTCTGGAGTCGTACAGATCTCCAGATCGCCAAAGTAGGTACTTGATAAGATAATAGCCAACAGACTCTGGTGGTTTATTTCTCACAACAAACTTCTCTGCAGTTATCAAATGGGTTTCAAGAAGGGAAAATCTGTCATCGATTGCCTTCATTATCTAGACCACCTTATAACCAACCCCTTTTCGAAAAGTAGTCATATCTCCTTTATCTCCCTCGACTTCATGAGAGCCTTTTACAAAATCGGAGTCTACACAATAATCAAACAAATTAAAGCCTGGAATGTAGGCCCGAACATCATTAGGTATATCTTCAATTTTATGAAAAACAGAAAGATCTCGGCCAGAATTGGAAGCTCATCGTCGTCCTTTTGGCCCCTCTTCAACGGCATCCCTCAAGGTTTCCCCCTGTCTGTTCCAAGCATTTAACAAACTCTCCATCGCTTCACAAATAAATAAAATTCTGCGCCTATGCTGATGATTTTACAATTGTCAAAGAGATAAATAAAAATACTTTTCCCCCCATTATTGACCTCAACCCCATCTTTCAAAACATACTATCCTGGTGCGAGTATTCTGGAGCTAAATGATCCCCTATTAAAAGCAAACATCTCCACATCTGTAGAAAACACAAATGCACATGCAAAACTGTTTCAAATATCTTCAATCTGGAGAAAGTTGACAGACTAAAAATCTTGGGCTTAATTTTTCAAAGAAATTACAGATGGAATGAACATATCGAATTGATCCTTCCTACTTTGGGGAAAAAACTGAACGTAATAAAATCCCTTTCATACAACAAATTTAACTGCAAGCCTGTTTCCCTCATTTCCACCATCAAACCCATAATAGTTAGCAAAATTAACTATGGCCTTTTTGTTTATGGTTTCTCCTCCAAATCCCATCTTAACGAAATTAAAACTATTTATAATTCCGCCATAAAAAAGGTGCTCAACGCCTTCCGTACCACTCCAATCAATAATTTACTGCTCGAAGCAAAACTGCCAACTCTTGAAGACCTTAGATATCAATCCACAGAAAAAGAAAAAAATAGAGAAAAAAATAATGTCCTGTAGCTCACGTTCTCCTATTCTCTGCAACGAATTGAACATCCCTTACCAACCCATTCAACCTTCTCCCTCATATCCACCTCCTTGGCTATTTCAATCGATGGATGGCTCCAGAATGGGCAACAGGATAGGTTTTAGTGTCACCACAGAAAGCGAAAATATCTGCTCCTTTCTATTTCCCTCATATTCCTCAATTTTTACAGCGGAAATGATAGCCATTTTTAAAGCGCTGCAATTCACTAAAAACTCCAAAAAAAGTTTGCTATTTGCACTGACTCTCCATTGATGCTATCCTTCACTCCCAACAATCAATGTTACTATCCTTCCTTAATTCGCAATTTTTTACATCTACAATTTCCAAATACCTTGTTGATATGGGTGTCAGGTCACGTCCAAATAGCGGGCAATGAATTCGCCGACAAAACAGCCAACGAAATCCTCAAAACCTCTTCCCTTTTCGCCACCAACTACAATAATCACGATTTAAACAATTTTATTAGAAAATCTACTGACCCAACCCAACATATCTGGGAGAAAACGTCGGATTGGTATAGAACCATCAACAAAAACAAATCTTCTATCATAGATTACGCTGCAGCTTCTAAACTATCCCGTAATGATATCATTTTCAATGAAATCCTTTCCAATCCCAACCCAGATAACTCTAACATTATTATCGATTTCTTAAGCGCAACAAATTTGTATAATCTAATATAATTTTCACGCCATTATCCACATATATAGCCTAAGGCCTCGTTGCTCCGGTTCAATAGTTAACATCTAATTTTTATAAATATCTGTTAACTTTTGTAAATAAATATATAAATAAATAAATACTTGCCTTAAATAGCTCTACAGTCCGGGAGCTGTTAGTGTGGTATTTGTCTAACTAGCTTCAGTTACGCACTCCAATTTCGTTGAGGTTCCCTTCCACATCTTTCTCTACCATCTCAGGCGAATGATGCGGACTTTTCTAACCAGGTCGACCAGAGATCAAAAATTGAAAAATTGCGTTCAAAAAGGTGAAGGATACCTTCATCTACCTTCGCTAACGTCCATCCTTCTGCGGGCTATGATGTTTAATGTCTTATATAGAGTGTCCTTAGTTTTTTTCGACAAGGCTTCGTTTGATTTCTGATGTGATGTCATAATCACAGTTAATAGTGGAGCCGAGGTAGATCAAATCTTTAACTACCCCAATGTTAAAGCTACATATCTTGCCGATTCGCCGATGCTGTGCATCTCTTTTTTTTGACGGCATATACTTAACTTTGTCCTGCTTCATAGTTAGTCCCATTTTTGCCGCTTGGGTTCTGCTAATGATAGCAATAACATCAGCGTCTGCTAGTACTTTCACACACTTTTGGAAAATTGTGCCTTTGGTGTTGGTTTGGGGGTTTCGTACAAATTTTGCAAGTATGATTTAAAAAAAAAAACAAATCACCTTGTCTAAACCCTTATTCGACATCAAATATTTTCACCGGATTGCCAAAACTAAACATAGATCTGTATATCTCGTCTTTATAAATTCTGATATATGTGACTGAACTAACCTATGACCGCACTAATTGGGGTTTCAAGTTGTCATACAGTACTACATACAAAATCTTGAGATTGGTTGTTCTATACTTGGCGTAGTTTAGAAAATCAGTTTTTTTGTGGATCGGTTAAAAAATTCCAGTCATCAGGAATATTTTCCCCTGACCAAATCATGGTAATGAGTCCGTATATGGTCTCTACCAAGTCACATCCTGCTGTCTTAAATAATTCGGTAGGTTGTTGATGGGTGGGGGAAGCGAGGTAATCTTGGTTTCTATCGCCCAATCTGATTGTTTCCTTCTATCTAATAACAGAGTTGGTGTCATCTTCCTGCAGTAGTTCCTCTTTATATCCTCGATGGCTCGCATCCCATGCTAATTTTTTCTTTTAAGGAGTCGCCGATGTTCGTACAGCCCACGAGCCGGTCTCGTTCTTCTATGCAGCGTCGCTTAATAAGTTAGTTGTTTTCCCTTGTGTACCTGACTGCTTCTTGTTGACAACAATTACTTGGTTTTGCCCTTATTTACTGCTAAACCTATTTGGGCAGCTTCCGTTTCAATAATAGCGAACGTACCGGTGACAACCCGCAAAGTCCTGCTAATTATGCGAATATCATCGGCCTACGTTAGTAGTTCTACAGGCTTTCGAAAGATTGTGCCTCCAGCGTTCGCTTGTGAGTTCCCTACAATTCTTTCAAGGATGATAACGAAGTCCCATGGCAGCGTGTCATCTGATGGATCTTGATAGGGACCAATCAGGTTCTTAGCAAAGAGTTTTAGACGTTCACGCAATATGGCAGATAAGGTCTTGTATCCGATGTTGAGGAGATTCATACCACCGTAGTTGGCGCAGTTGAGGGTGTCTGCTTTTTTGTGGATCGGGCACACGGTGCTGAGATTTATCAGACATTCACTCTTCTGACCAGATCTAAGAAATGAGTTGATGCATGCTCTCTAGAAACTCAGCAGCTTTGAATACCTCGGCTGATAAGCCGTCAGGTTCAGCTAATTTGTTGGATTTTCGCTTAGATATTTTTTAAATTAAAGGGTTTAAAGCGCACAGCGCTGGCGAAGGAGAAAAAGAGAGGTACCGATGTACGTTCGTTTTGAATGTTTGAAGGTATAGTGGTCAGGGAATAAAGAGGTCGCCAGAGCATTCTATAAGCGAGATGTACGACTTATCAAGGAATCACGATATTTCAATGTATGTCCGAAAGTGGGCTTGAGAGTATACTGATGCGCATTCAGAGGTCCTCGAGGGTTGTCCATTGCCTAAGTGATATTAGTATCACCTATTAGCTTTATCGCACGGCTTTGAATCCTATCTAGAGGGTGCAGAGATGTTTTGGGTACACCCGACCAGATGTTAGCATTGTACTCCAATTTCGGGCGGATAAATGCGTTAAGAGGGGGTGAAGTATTTCTAACATCACTTGAGTAGACCTAGACATTTCGCAGCATATTTGCCGTATTCCAACGTAAGTTGTCACTAATGCCATTCATGGACAATGGCTGGTGTTTAAATTTAGCTGTCGTTAGACAGTAGATAGCATTGTGTTTTAGAAGCATTCTACTCTGTTAATGGTTCCACAATTGGATATGCTGTTAATATCAGAATTTAGTGAGGTTAACATGCGTTGCCGTTCCTGTTCTACAGCCAAAGAGCAGGAATCTGAGTCTGGGAACGAATATGAAAAGCAGAGAGTACTGTCGTCAGCAAAGGAATAGGAGTACATATATTGAATTAAAAGTAGCAGACAAGAGATTATTGATGAAAATTAAGAAGAGTGTCGGTGACAGAACGGAGCCCTTGGGAACGCTAAGTTAGCTGAAGTCCCCTTTCACTTGCGTGCGCCCCCTATGTTACGGTATTCCTCTACTTCACTGTCCCTCAGGGCGGATTCGAAGGCTTTGTTCGAGAGAGGGCTCTGTCTTCTTAGCGCAAAGAAGTGGCGATTTTCAGGAGCTATTCTTCGTTTGATCTCAGCTCTGGAGTCCTTGTAGACAAAGTCCCGAACTGCCTCAAAGTTAGATCGGTCGATGGTGACGTTCTGTCCGAGACGTCGGTGTTGGGTGTCCTTTCTTGATAACAGCATATACTTGGTCTTGCCCTCATTGACCGTTTAACCCATCTTCACCACATACGCCTCAATACCACTCTGATTTTAATATCGAAGGTCTCGGTGAGGTCTTTAATGACTTTGATGGAACAGCGTGCATTCTCCATGGCCATCCTGCATAAACGGACGAGTGTCGCAGGTTAGCCAAAACTAGACATTGTTCTACATATATAGCTTGTATCTATAGATGCTGTCATACGCGGCCTTTGCAGCTCATGGGTTTTCTCCAAAATCTGCTATAGTGTGAGTATTTGATTGATGGTGGATTTTCCTGCCCTTAATCACACTGATATGGATCAATCAAGTTGTTGACGAACGGTTTCCTTCGTTCACAAAATACGGCAGATAGGATCTTGTAGGCGATGTTAAGAAGATTGTTGAGTTTTTTGGCGCAGTTCAGAGGGTTTCCTTTCTTGAGGATCGGACAAACAATGCTGTGGTTCCATTCATCGGGGATACTTTCATCCGAGCATATTTTACAGCTGAGTTGGTGTGTGCTCCTTACTAAGCCATCGCCTACCGCTTTGAAGAGCTAGGCAATCATGCCGTCCGATCCAGCAGTTTTGTTGGACTTAAGCTTGGATATGGCCATCTTCACTTCATCGGGTGGACGAAATAATTGGTCTACAGGTTGAAATGTTCACTCCGCCTGACAGCGGTATTTGTTTCATCATCGCCGTAATACAGTCTACAGAAATGCTCTTTCTAAATCCTCAGCATCGACTGCGAATCTGCTACTATATTCCCTTGTTCGTCTCTACATGCTTCGGTTCTGGGTTTATGGCCGTGAAATGTTTCTTTTACCTTTTGGTAAAACTTCCGAATTTGATTCCTGAAGTAGCATCTCTCAATTTCCTTGACCACGCATTTCTCAGGCTCTTTCTTTGTCCTCCCGAGAAGTCGGTGTTCGTCTCTCCTCTTTTGCTCTTGAACAGCTCTAGGTCCTTCTATGCAGCGCCGTTTTGAATGCATCTTGCTTAGCTGAGTATGCTTTCCGGCACTCGTCGTCAAACCAAAGGGTTCGTTCTTTTGGCCGAGTGAAACCCAGCACATCAGAAGTGGCATCTCTGATTGCTTTTCAGCAATGTTGCCACTGGTCTTCGATACATGATACTGATGGCATAGGGAATTTTAAGAAATTAAGGGATACTCGATCTGTAAGTAGTAGCTTGTCTTTGCGATGTTCGGAACATCTGTACTTTAGCTGCAACAAAGTAATGGTCCGAGTCGATGTTGACCCCTCGGATCATTGGAACATCCATAATACTGGAGGATTTCCTTGCATCGATCGCAATGTGGTCAATCTGGTTAACGGTTGATTGATTATGTATTCTCTAAGTATATATGTAGAGATGCGGGAACCGAGTGCTAGATACGGCAATGTTGCGCCCCGCCATTAAGTCGACTAGCCTGAATCCGTTATTGGAGGTGGTGTCGTGCAAGCTATACTTTCCTACAGTACTACCAAAGATGCCCTCTCTTCATAACTTTGCAGTAAAGTCGCCGAGGACAATTTTAACGACATATTTATTGCACGGCTCGTAGGTCTTTTCCAAGAGCTCAAAAAAGCTATATTTGATGTCGTCTTCCTTCGCCTCTGTGGGGACTTTCGCGCATATAAGGGTAATGTTGGCAAATTTAGCCTTAATGCGGACTGTTACAAGTCGCTTAACGTACGTTAACGTATCGGAAATTGAAGACTTCTTGCCTAAGTCTGCCTCTAGCAACAAATTCGCATCCAAATAGGCGCTGTTTTTGCCGTCGATAACAATCGCTGCAGAAAATATGGTAGTTTGTCACCCTTTTTTGTCCGGCTCATACGCTTATCCGCTTATCCGCTCATACGCCACCATCTCTTTTCCAAGACCCTGACTTATTCTCAGAAATCCTTACCGGCCTAAGCTACAAATATGTCGGAGTAGCCCGGATAGGGTCTTACTTGTTTTATTCACCATGGATCCCATCTGGGAAATTTATCCGCTGTTCTGTTTGTCGTGCTACTACTTTTGTCTGCTGGTCAGCACTTGCGCTTACAAGTTTGGCAAGTCGAGTCCATATAGAGATCCACCAGTATCCGATGATATATTTAGAGGTAAAATAAGCACAATTGATGGGTAGAAATAGTTAAAACACTGTGCATTGCCGAGTTGACTACCTTATTTCTACAGCACCCACCATCAAAAAAACCGTAATCAGTATGAAAAAGCATACTGCTCCAGTTACGCACTCCAAGACTTGCTGGGTTCCGTTATATGGAGCTTTGTCTACTTTTTGCATCCCTGCCAAATTCGTCCGTCTGAGCAAAATGACGGTGGAGAATGCTCGCTGCTCCCTCAAGGATGGTAACGAATTAACCGTAGAGAAACCTGTAGAGATGAAGAAGGAAATATTGTAGTGGAGACACAGTCGTTGCTGAGAATATGGAAAAACTTTTTGCGCAGACTGTATAAGGGCGAAGAAGCCCGAAATGCCGCCGTTAGACAGACCAGGTCATTCAACTTGGATGATGATATCCAAAACTTCAGTCCACCTGACCAGAACGAATTAAGGACAGCAAATATACGCGGACTAAGAAGTAATCACTTATCTGCATACGTCCACGTTTGTAAATATAGGCCAGCTGTTTTGGCACTTAGTGAAACACAGGTAAATCCCCGCCCACACCTCTCAGATAATTCTGATCTGAAGCTACCTGACTACGACCTAGTGCCGTTATTTTTTTTTATCCCCTCGATCTCGATATATACGAACGTAGTGATGTAGCACACCAAACTCCACCACAATTCAGCCCCTGTTTCAATCCGGAATTCAATTTCATGTGGTTAAAATTCCATTTCCGTAAGCAAATTATCCACTACTGCTTTAATTACAGAAGTCCCAAACTGAATAGCAATTCGACCTTTAACGAATTTAATGAGCTGCCTGACCACATCCAAAGAATTGTATCTCTGTATCCAAATACTGAAATTACGGGCGATTTTTATATACACAATTCTGGGTGACTTCGACATTCTGGACAGACAGCAGCCGAAGGACGGTGTGCTAAGATCTCCGCTGCGGAAAAACCTTGATGCAGCTTGTAAATGAGCCCACGAGGGATCGTCGGGTTGTGTCATATAACTAATTGCTCGTATGCCGACCACACAGTTAGAGAAAACTTCCTAGAAGAAGCACATGGCAATACGAGAATGCTTAACACCTTCTTTAGGAATTTTAACTGGTAGTAATGTTTCCTCAATAACGACATAGATACCGCTGGTGATATGACAGACACTATTCTTTTTGGAATGAGATCCCTTATCCCTCATCGGATTAAGAGTATCAGACCAAAAGAAAAGGCATGGTATGACTCAAGCCGTAAAGGGGCTGTCAGAGGTAGAGAAATGTTTTTTCGGTCCTTCAACACCAAATTGACAGAGGAAAACCGAAAAAAGTTTAAACGAGCCAGGAATGACTGCAACGTGTTTCTTAAGCGTGTGAAATTTCAGTACCAAAAGTTGAGGACAAAAATACTACAATGTCCCAAAGGTGGTAAAGCTTTTGGGCGTTTGTCAAAAACATCAGAAATTCTGATGATGAATTGAATGGGACGAATCTACTTTCGCACTCATGTAGCAGCAAGAGTACTTAAAGATCTCAACACACTGCGTAAGCTTTTTCATCAATCCTGCTCTTTAGGACTCTTCCCGAGCAGATAGAAAACAGCATTT